>CM066033.1:980161044-980762396 GCA_033557465.1 Ichthyophis bannanicus
GGTTCCCCAAAATTGGAAAATTTTGGCCACCTGGTCTGCATGGAGAGACCATTCGTGTGGAAGCAGAACTCAACTGAGTCTGTCTGCCCAAGAGTTTTGAATGCCTGGAAGATACACTGCAAGGAGATGAATCTGATGCTCTCTGGCGAGGGCCCAAAGTCGCAAAGCTTTGTTGCAGATCGACAGAGAGCCTGTTCCACCCTGCTTGTTCACATAGAACATGGCTACCTGGTTGTCCGTTTGAATTAGGATAGTTTTGTAGCTGAGCTGGGTGTGAAACACTCGAAGAGCAAGAAAGATTGCTCTGAGCTCTAGGAGATTTATGTGTAGATCGGTCTCCTATGGAGTCCAGGAACCCTAGGTAGAGAGGCCTTGCAAATGGGCTCCCCAACCCACCTGTGAGGCATCTGTTGTTAGAGTTACTTGGGGTGGGGGTTGCTGAAAAGGGGACCCCACCAACAGATTCTGTGGTGACTGCCATCATTGCAGAGACAAAATAAGACGATCTGAGGTTGCTATTTTGTCTGACAGGCAACCTGACGCCTGAGTCCACTGAGTGGATAGAGTCCACTGGGCTGTCCTCATATGGAGGCGGGCATAAGGGACCACATGCATGGTGGATGCCATGTGGCCTAGCAATTGTAACATTTCCTGAGCAGTGAGGTGAGACTTTAGCATTGCTTGGGAAGCTAACTGCACAATGCGAAGGCAGCGGGACTGTGGAAGATAGGCCCTTGTGTGTCTGGTATCCAGCAGGGCTCCTATGAACTCTAGAGACTGAGTGGGGAGCTAGGTTGGATTTTGGGAAGTTTATGACAAGTCCCAAATATTGAAGGATGTGCATTGTGCGAGATAGAGAAAACCTGGCCTCTGGCTTTGGTGGGGCTCGAATGAGCCAATTGTCCAAGTAAGGGAAGACGAATATTTTTAGGGTGCGGAGAAATGCTGCCACCACAGCCATGCATTTTGTGAACACCCTTGGTGCTGAGGCCAGGCCAAAGGAAGAACTCTGTATTGGTAGTGCTTCCCTTGAAATAGAAAGCGAAGAAACCTTTGGTGAGTTGGCTGGATGAGAACATGAGTGTACGCATCCTTGAGATCTAGAGAACAAAGCTAGTCCTGACTCTGAAGGTATGGCAGTAGAGTTCCCAGAGAAATCATTTTGAATTTCTCTTTGAAGAGGAATTTGTTCAATTCTCTGAGGTCCAAAATGGGTCTGTGCCCTCCTGTTTTCTTTGGAATAAGGAAAAGGGGGGAATAGAACCCTGCACCTTGTTGATGATTAGGTACTTCTTCTATTGCCCCTTGGGCAAGAAGCAGACTGACCTCGTGATCTAACTGGGAATTGAGAGAGGTCTGAGAATTGAACTGTCTTACCATTGTAGGAGGGGGCATGCTGAGGAAATGAAGCTTGTATCCCTCTCTTACAATGGACAGAGTCCAACTTTCTGCTGTTATCTGCCCCCATCTGAGGACAAAGTTCTCTAGATGGGAGTCAAAGCCCCTGTGGAGGCTGAGTCTGCTGAGCTGGTTGAGGCTTAGCAGCCTTTGTTTTTCTTTGTTTAGGTTGTTGCTGACCCTTTTGGGCAGACTGACCTGAACGATGCCCTTGCTAGGGATAGGAGGGGTAGAACTTCTTCTTTCTAGTGAAGAATGTTTTTTTGTAGGACTTTTTCCTTGCAGGATCAGCTGTAGATTTTGATAATCTATCCAAGGTGAGATTATCAGTATCTAGCTCATTAGCTTTCTCTTGCCAATTTTTGCCAAAGAGATTCTCTCCTGTGCAAGGAATATTCCCCAGTTTATTCTGTACCCAAAGTTCCAAGTCAGATGCTTGGAGCCAGGCAATCCTACGTGCGCCTATGGCAATAGCAGAAGTTCTGCTTATGCACTCAAAACAATCAAAAGCTGCACGATTTACGAATTTGGAAACATTCTGAGCATGTCTGATAAGTGCAAGATAATCTTGTCTCTTATCATCAGGAAGGAGAGGGCTCATAAGCTCTAGATCTTCTGTAACTTCCTTAAGGAACATTCCCATATATAAAATGTAGGAACTAATCCTGGCAGAAAGCATAGAGGCCTGGAAGGTTCAACGCCCAAAGGCACCAAGAGTTCTACATTCACGTTCTGGAGGATTAGATGCATGCCTTTTTGCACTCTTGATCCTTCTCATAGCTGATTCCACCACCATGGAATGGTGGGGCAGCTGAGTTTTTTGAAATCCAGGACAGGGAGGAACTCGATACATGGTATTGAGCCTATGAGAATGAGGAGAAGTGGTGAGAGGTGTTTCCCACATCCTTAGCATGAGATCATGCAAGATCTCATGAATAGGCAAAGTAGCTGCCTCTTTGGGAGCTTTAGGATACTGTAAAATCTCCAATTCCTTTGCCCTAGGCTCTGTTTCAGGAGCCACTGTGATGGAAAGACATCGAGCCACATCCCGGATAAAATCCTGGAAGGATATATCCTCTGGAGGAGACATCCTACGTTTAGGAGAGGAAGAATCCTCAGGAAGAAGTACTCTGGCATCGACAGAGCTGTCAGAGTCTTCAGACTCGGAGGAAGATTCAAAGTATCTCCTGTCCGGGTAATCGTGCAGCGCACGATACCGGTACTGATCGAAGTCGGTATCGACAGGGTCTGGTACAGACTTGTCAGTACCGGAGGGCACAGCATGCATTGGTACCGGTAGTCCACCTGCCGACGTCGATGCTATTGCCCCCAGTACCGATGTAGGTGCCGGTACCGGTTGAATTGTCTGAAGTGGTTTCGGGGGCATCGATGCCGAGAGAAGAGCTGCCAGACTGCATTCAATAGCCAAGAATCTCTGGTCTATCGACGCCGCCGATGCCTGGGTATCGGTATCGGACAAAGCGGCTGGTACCCCAGAGCATGGCACCAGTAGTTCTGCCGGGGTTGGGGCCTCGAGAACATCCTGGAGCCCCGATGATGCTTTGGAAGCTGAAGCCTCCCGCTGGGGCAATTTTGCCGGTGTGAGTCCCTCAAGGGCAACGCCAGAGGCATCTCGATACTTAGAAGGAGATCTACCCTTTGAGGACTGGCTAGACTTATGTTTAGTTACCTGAGATCCATGGGAGGAAGACGAAGCCCTAGAAGATGTTGATGCCACAGATGCTGCATCGGAGGGAAAAAGGGTGCTAAGTTTAGCAGCTCGGTATTGCCGACCCCTCTTCGACATCATCCCACAGGCAACACACTTGGAGATAGAGTGGTCAGGACCTAAACATTTGAGGCATCACTCATGGGTGTCGGTGACGGAGATGGTACCGCCACACTTGGAACACCTTTTAAAACCCGAAGTGGGTTTTTCCAATGTAGAGGAAAGTTGGGCCTAGTGCCCAAAATGGCGCGTGGCACCAGAGGAGAAAAAAGCTGGATGACTCCAGGAAAATATATATATTTTTTTTAACAAGGAAAAGAAAGAACCGTCGGTACCGGTGTAGCGTCGAAGGAAGGCAGACGCGACCACAAAAAAGAAGAATAAATGGGACATTTTCTGCGGTGACAGGAAGTGCGACCTGCAGGCTCCGCGGAAAACGAAGAACTGGAGAGAGACAGTTAGGAAAGGCGGGAAGGCTGCATGCAGGCGCTGTGGGATGCTCCCAAAAGCTTTCTAATTGGATGCTGGGGAGTGTTCCCGTGCAGGCTCTGTCGGTACCGACGATACCCATTTGTGAAGACTACATTCCTGCTTGTTCCTGGAGATAACAGAATACAGCAATAGGTGCAATCACAGATTCTCTGCAACTAGTCAGCTCAGTCTGCTCTGTCAGTCATTTTCTCTTGGAAGGAGTTGTTCTTTTTAAAATCTGTATAGCTATCTGCTCCAGATCTCCATATGCATGCAAAACATAAAAGCCCCAATTGTTTAACTGCAAGCATTTTAAAAATGAGTTTTTAAAAATCAGCTGGACAGTGTACAACAATGTGCTATGAGCTAAATGCTAAAATAAACAGTAATAGCACCACATCGTTTGCTTGTTTGGATTATACAACAGAAAGGTGCAATTTCTGAGTTTTATTGCCAGTTTTCAGCATTATTTCGGTCCTAATACATACAGTCCTCCTCCTACATTAAAGAATGCATGCATCTCCTTCACCCCCCCCCCCCCATGTAATAATCCACACCTCCTATTCCACTTGACTGTTTTGGTGCCTAACTTCCAAAATCTCTAAAGAGACCAACCTAGGAAGAGGTAAAGGAATTCACCCTGCCCAAAAAATGCACGGACTGACAGACATCCCTTGGAGAAGAGTATAAAGACCATGGAGGTTGCTTTTAATAACAAAGGACCTGTGGATATAGCAAGAGAAAGCATTACTCCAAGGGGCCTGCCCCAGGACTCCTAGTCCAAAAACAGAGGCCTGCCTAGCACTCTCTCATACACACAGATGCTGCATCTTCTCCTCCTCCTCCCCTTCCCACCTAACCTTTAGGTCGTTCTACGGTAAGTATTTACACTGTCAAACAATCTTCACATACTTAACTAAGTCCTTAGGTGCCGACTCCATGCAGGAAGGCAGTGATGTCACTTTCCACAGTGACAAAGCTCTCGCTTTTAGTGAATTAGAGTGCGAGCGAGTGATGCTCTTGAGAGACTTGAAACCACAAGATTATCTCACACTTCCTCCACTGCACAATCTCGAGCTCCTTGCAAGAGCTGACCGCGGTGGAGGAATTAGGCAGCAATGGGAATTAAAAACAGCTTTTAGGGGCACAGAATCCCAGATATCTGAGATTTCTCAAACCGTGTTCTAAGGCGTTTATAAATTCTAAAATTTAGGTGTTTATTTTCCAGCTAATTAGGGCAATAAAAAAAAATCAATGTTTATCAGTGTTTTTGTGAAACACATACTACTGCTTGGTACATTTTTGGTGGAAACAAATATGTATGTTTGTGCCACTTAGGAATCAACAACCTAGTAAGGGCACAAAAATGAGTGGAGGATACAAGCCAAGCAAAAGTAGGGGTGAGAAAATACTAGGAGATGTGTATTATTCTGTTGCTTACAGTCAGAGAACGTGATGAGATACCAAGGACACAAACATATGTCAATGAAACTTTATTAATGATACAGGCACAAATTTGCCAACCCGACACAGGCCGTGTTTCGCGAATACTTCTTCAGGGGTAAAGGCAAGTATCTCATCACGTTCTCTGACTGTGTGCCTAGTTTGACGTGGTTTCCTGCTTTCTGGTTGGTCTGTGATCATATCCAGCATGTTTTCACCTTGGAAGGACATACTTAGTTTTGGAGATGACGCTTTGGACAATTTTTCATCACAAGAACCCTTGATTGATCACAACACTGAAGACAATGATGGAATTTCTGACCAATGGGAAGAAGTGGTGTTGCTTACACAAAAACTTGTTAGAGAAGAGATGCATGTGTCATATCTCTTAGAATGCTGCAAAGCTAAAATCATTCCCAGGGGCCTGAGAATGAATAAAGCCCCTGGTTTGTATCGTAATGAAGAAGGTTTTATTAAATGTTGGAATGCTATTTTAAACAAATGTTCTCTTGATTTAATGATTTTACTAATCACCACAGCGAACAAAAAATCAGAACTTTTTAAAAGTGATTTGGATGGTAAATTAGTTTCCCTTAAGGAATGTGACAGGAGTTTTGAAAAAGTTTATATTGACTATCAACGGAACATTCGACTCTTTAAAAAAAGAAGTTAAAGATAAAAACGTAGAAAAGTATAAAAGGGATGAGGACGATTATAGAATAGGCTACGTTTATCACTGGAGTAAAAAGGTCGATAATGATAGGTTATGGTTTAAGAAAAGACCTTCTCTCTTTGATCGGAAAGATAGTGTTGCACAAGAGACTGATCTTGAATTGTCTCCTGAACCCAAAAAGAAAAGGAGTAGGAGTGAGTCCATTGAGGGTATCAATCCTTCTGCTTCTTTGTTTTCTACAAAGAAATCCCTTGTAGACAATGAACAAATTTTTTTTTTAAAAAACCCTTTTTTCGATATGGATTCTTTTTGGAAGGGGGGTGGTCGAGATCATTCACGCAATCGACTACCACAGGTGAACCGGGACCATTCCCACGCTCACCATCAAGACAAGACATCCAATTATGTCCCCCTACCCAGGGAACAAAGGCGAACACGGGATCAATCTCCCCCACACTTCGATCAAGAGCAACGTTACAATCAAGACCGTACATACAATCACTATCACCATCCACCTCCGAGGGGTCGTGGACGGGGACGAGGACGGGGCAGAGGGACTTGGAACAGAGATTGGTCTTACGAGAGAAGACCATGATTCACAATTCACACACCAATGTGATTAATATTTCCAATTATCAGCTCACACAGGACGAAGAATCTTTACTTAATAAAGGTCTTTCCTTTGTTCCAACAAGAAGACCAGATACATTTGAGATCAATCTAGATCTTTATAAGTTTTTTCGGAAAATTCGTATCAAACATTATTTTAATACACATCAAAGTAGTTCTGATATTTCTGTGATGAGTAAGAAGTCTGCTTGGATGCCACCTTTGCCTACCGATCCAATCATAGCAGCTTTTGAGAAAGTAATAATGCAGAAAGTAGGTCAAGTTTGTTCTGGATCTATTCCCTCATATAATAATCTCTCAAAAGGAGAAAAAGATGCCATTATTTCTCTACAGAAGAACTCCTCCGTGATTATAAAACCTGCTGATAAGGGTGGGGCTGTAGTTGTCATGGACAAGAGATTATACATAGATGAAATAGAGAGACAACTTAAAGATCATACTTTTTACCAACGGCTTTTTGGTGATCCCACTGAACGATTGAAGAGTAAGATTGATAATTTGGTGCAAACAGCATTTGAGATTGGGTTCCTTACTAAGAAAGAAAGATTTTCTCATTGTCCCATCACCAGTTACACCAACAATCTATATTCTTCCAAAAATTCATAAATCATTGACATCCCCACCGGCTAGGCCTATTGTTTCTGCGATCGGTTCTTTATTAGAACCTATATCTCAATTCTTAGATACCTTTCTGCACCCTTTCGTCCTTTCTATGTGGTCATATGTAAGGGACTCATCACACGTTATTGAAATTTTGACACAAT
Organism: Ichthyophis bannanicus; assembly: GCA_033557465.1. NCBI lineage: Eukaryota > Metazoa > Chordata > Amphibia > Gymnophiona > Ichthyophiidae > Ichthyophis > Ichthyophis bannanicus. Next base: position 980,168,153 of record CM066033.1, read on the forward strand.
TTTAAGATATAGATTTAAGTACAATTTTGGTGACTTTGGATGTCGAATCCCTATACACCAATGTTCCTCAGGCTGAGGCATTAGTTATTTTAGAGCAATATTTTTTGAAAAGAACAGTACATAGACGCATTCCTACACATTTTTTACTTGCATTGGCTGAAATTGCTCTATGTGAGAATTTTTTCTGTTTTAGGGATCTTTTCTATCAACAGGTGAAGGGGGTAGCTATGGGCTCCTCAATGGCCCCTGATGTTGCCAACTTACATGCTTTTGACTTTGAAGAGAAATTTTTGAAAGAGCATCCATATAAAGATAATATGATATTGTGTATTAGATACATTGATGATGTTTTTATTTTATGGAAGGGCACTGAGGATGCCCTCTCTTTTTTCAATACATGGATCAATGGTTTGGATAAGAATTTAAGGTTTCAACTCACATACGATCATCAATGCATTCCATATTTGGATCTACTCATCAAAAAATAAGGCAATCGGCTCATCACATCTCTATATAGAAAACCCACGGACCGCAATCATCTATTACACTTCAATAGTTTCCACAATCCGGCTTTGAAAAGGAACCTTCCGGTAGGCCAGTTCCTCAGGGCCAGAAGATTATGCACAAAAGCCCAAGAATTTTTTCTCCACACGGATAGAATGAAGGCTAGGTTTTGTGCAAGGGAGTACCCCCTCCAACATATTTCTAAAGCATATATAAGGGCTCAAACAACTGATCGAGAGACCCTTCTTATACTCAGACACAAAGATAATAAGGAGGGTATCATATGTCCTCTGTTGTATACAACCTTCTCTCGGGAGATTGTCAAAATTTTGAAGAGAGAATGGCATTTAATTTAATCCCTTGATGGGTTTCAAGACATCCCTCTTACTGTAGCACACAAACAAAATATTAATTTGAAGGACCTCCTAGTTTCCTATGCTTTGACAGAGTGTCCTTTTTTATCTAAATATAAAGGGTCTTTTCAGTGCGGTCGGTGTTCCGTGTGTACACATATATATGTTATCCAGTGTCCGTGCAAGAAACTGTATGTGGGTAAGACTGTACGTAGTGTCCGAGTTAGGATTATAGAGCATAGGAGTGCCATCAAAAGGGGCAATGTAGAGAAGCCCCTTGTAGAACATTGGATTGAACAGGAACATAAAGTTTCAGACTTAAAATTTTTTATCATTAAAAAGGTCCAACCGAATTGGAGAGGAGGCGATATTGACAGAACGATAATGCAGTTGGAACAAAAGTATATTTACATGTTAGATTCTATAACCCCTAAAGGGCTGAATTTAGATAGAGATCTCTCAGTTTTTCTTTGAGGTGCACTTTCTTTTGAGATATATTTATTGTATTAACTCCCTTGTTTTTTAGAGCTTAAGGTTCCTTATGGCTTGTCTTTTAAACATGTTTTTTAGATTAATGCAAGTGTTGCTATATATGGTTTGTAAGGATTTTACATTATGGTTTATTCTTTTAAGATATATTTTCAGTCCCTTCTGCAGCATACATTCTTCAAAGGTATGGTTATTCTGTACGATGTTTTTTCTTTTCTTTCTATCCAATGAGCTAAGTCTTTAGTTCACCGGTTCATGACATCACTAGTTCAATCGCTATTTAGTCATTGCACATGCGCCGGCGTTTTCACTGAACAGCTGATTTTTCATGGAACATAAGTGGTACTGTATATATTGCTGTAAATAACGTTGTAGATATGTTTATTCCCTGTTGAATCCAAGTTTCTAACCCTTGTTCAATGTAAATTCTATGTGGCCCGACCACATAGTAATATGTTGTTTACTGTAAACCGCACTGATATTGTAATAGCGCGGTATATAAGAAAAGTTAAAAAAAATAAAAAAAACCTGCTCTTCTCGCTATTTTGTAGCAGCCCCTATTTTGATTTTGGAGTCCTTTTTGAACAGCGGTACCTTTAGATAATTCAATTGGTAAGTTTATTAATTTTTGCAATCCTGCATCAGTTCTTTTTTCTCTTTTTTTTTGGAGTCAGAATGATGTGTGTCTGTTTTATTTTAGCTTAGCACGAGGTATACCAATGAGACTGCCATTAGTAAGTAATACATTCTGCAGCGGTTTTCAATTCCTTCGTTCCTTGTGACGGTTACAATTACTTATGGATAGTTTTGGGAGATTTTACACGTGGAATCTTATATGGGCTCGTTTTTCTGTTTCACTCGATCATTTTATCAATATAGAGATAACCGTGGAGTTTTGAGCTATTCAATATGGTTTCTTGGATATGACACAATTTTCACTGTGATACTTTTTATAATGCGGTTTCTTTCCTCTTTTTTCAAATTGTATTTTATCTTACACATGGTTTCTTGGTTCACATGTTCCCTCCTCTTTTTAACATCATGGTGTTTGAAAACCTTTTATATTATGGTTTTAAAATATACATGCCCTATGTTTTTATGGATGTCTTTGGGCTTATAAAATGTTCCTCCTTGATTTGGACTCACTCCTTTTCCTTTGTCCCCCTTTTTTATTCCTTGTTTTTATAGATAGTGAAGAGCATTTGAGGTATATTGGTAAGGTTTTGATGTCTATATTTACGTCCCTCATTTTGAATAATCATCTGATTATTATTGATGTTTTCATATCTATGTTTTTATATTGTCATTGTATGTTTTTAAATAGCATTTCAACATTTTTGTTTTAACATGTATTTTTATGCATATTAGATGTAATTGTTTATATAAGTGTATGATATTCATGTTGACATTTTACTTTTAATTTATTTATTTATTCATTTATTTGATTGTTTTACTGTTTTTAGTTTGCCTTTACCCCTGAAGAAGTATTCACGAAACACGGCCTGTGTCAGGTTGGCAAATTTGTGCCTGTATCATTAATAAAGTTTCATTGACATATGTTTGTGTCCTTGGTATCTCATCACGTTCTCTGACTGTGTGCCTAGTTTGACGTGGTTTCCTGCTTTCTGGTTGGTCTCTTATTCTGTTGTTTATCCAATAAGCACCTTTTTAACTATATTTGCATTGGGAGTGTTCTGATTTGGGGTTTTAACTAATAAACACTGATAAATGTCCTACTTATATTGTGTTACCTTTAATACTTCAGGTTTAACATACTTGGCTTCCAAGTAGAAACTGAAAGGTGCCATTTGCAACAATGTTTTAACATGATGTTAACAGTTACCATGGAAATTCACCACTTCAACTACACTATGAAATAGCAATGAGATGGTAATTAAGATCCAATTATGATCTTTGAGATGGAGCAGACTGGTAACCAAAGCTTTTGGGCAGACCAGATAGCCCATATTGTTGTAATTTTCCAAGTTTCATTTTCGTTTTCTATATTTCTATATCCCAAAAGCGAAATGATCGAGTCAGTCTTCCATCAAATCTTTAACTCAGTATACAGAAATAATATCCAACAAAAAGAATGATAATCAAATCAATGGTTCACCGGATACTATAAAATTGTACCAAAAATGCAAATAATGGAATTAAATACAAAACAGTCTGATATGTATTGATATCAAAGTATACCTTTTTATCACAGGGATTTTCCTGTATTATAAGGTTCACAAACTCTGGACCCTGAAATACTAACAAATGCAGTCAAAGACAAAGAAAATGTGGCAGAATGATACAGAAATCTTTCCTATTGTACTGGGAGTGACAGTCTTGAAAAATAAAAATTTCCAAGTACATCTTGACAACCTTCCCATACCTGTTACATCTTACGAACTCCAGAAGGAAGCTCTCTTTGGCACGATGCAAGTACTATGCCAAGCATTAGCAGTAAATTTGAGAGACTGAGCCCATACTTCACATACCCTGGCTTAGAAGTGAGGTTCAAGACTGTCATGGTATCTGCAAAATTAACCCATTTGTAGAAAACGCCCGCCCCAAGCCTATTCCCCCTTGTAAAACCACGTAACGCTTCATGGCCTATCCACACCACATTACTGTCAACGAAATGGAGCCCTATGCTCCCTCATTAGAATACACACACACACACCCAGCACTACCCCCCCTCCTCCCGCAACATATACTCCCAACACAACCTCAAATGTGCCCTAATTAATGAGCGATCAGCTCACAACAAAATACAAATCTTATCTGACCACTTCAGTAACCACAACATACACATCATATTTGTCACCGAGTCCTGGTTCTCAGACAGACAATGTTCTCATAAACCAGCTCGCAGTCCACATGCATGACCTATTCAACTGCATCAGGACTAATCAAAGAGGAGAAGGTGTCTTCATTCTCATCAGAAATACCTTGAGTTTCCACATCTTCACAATGTACTCAAAGGGTGGCATGGATACAATAACAATTACCAACACCCACCCAACATATAGATACCTTAATGCCAGAGCAGAAGAACTGCCAACCCTCCTTGATAAAGTGTGCACCCACAACAGGCACAACAATCATCTAATTTTACTTAGAGACCTAAACCTCACCTTAGCTAACCCCAGAACTGCCAGAACATTCACAGAGACAATGGAAGCCCTCGACTATACACAAATAGTGGACAAGCCAACACACTCAATGGGAAATACTCTTGACCTTTTCTTCACCTCACGATGCATGTACCACCAAACAACCCACCATCCTCTACAGTAACCATGCTATCATGGTCGGATGACAAATTATCACCTTCCACATAGCTTATAATTCCAACTCACACAAAATCACCCTACCACAGAACCTCCTGCTTAAGTTCTATCAACTGGATAAAGAAGTATTCACATAAAAAGTTATACCCAAGATTGAATGCAACACAGACAACCTTGATTTAATAGTCCACAGCTGGAATGCAACAATAAGCAGCCTAGTGGAGCTTCCCACCTCACGTTCAAATGAGAGAGTCAACCTCAAGGTGGTCATTCAGAAGCATTTAATCAATCTTTTTCTCTCAATCTTCAGATTATCTTTAGAGAGGAGAAAATCCATCCACCATCTGCTGGAGACAAATACATAGTGAAGAGACCTCAATGGCTGAGGTGAATAGAGGCATAGGAGTGATGTCATTGAAACCTGGGCTTTTTATTGGTTGTCTCCACTAATCTACTGATGGAGGAAGACAACCCTCTTGGTCTGGACTTGTCTAGCAAGATGATATGGAAACTGCCTTTGGGCTTGGTCTTTACACAGTCAGGTTTCCCTCTAGCTGAGGTCTCCTCCTCACTGGTCAGGAGATCCTTCCCTTGTTCTGGAAACACTCAGCGGCATAAAAGGCCACATTACAACATCTTAATAGAGACACTCGAGGTCTCTGCTATCTGGTCAAAACAGAACATTAGGGGTCTCTACAGAATATTTTTCTGTTATCTGTAAATCTGATCAATTCACTCATTGTTCCCTTTTCTAGATCGAACATAGTAACATAGTATATGATGGAAGATGGTCCATCTAGTCTGCCCAGCAAGGCGGCAAGAGTAGCTTTCCCCTTTCACTTCATGCAGATCACCCTTCCCCATGCTTTTGTTTAGGAGTGTACCCTTATTTGCTGAGATATAAGAAATAGTTGAGTTTATTTTGACTTTATCCTGTTGCTATAAAGGGATCCACTGTGTCTATCCTATGCCATCTTGAATTCTGTCACTGTATTTGCCCCCACCACTTCTATTAGGAGGGCATTCCAAGTATCCACCACCCTTTCAGTGAAAAAGTATTTCCTGACATTGCCTTTCAGTTTACCCCCTTGCAGCTTCATATTATGCTCTCTAGTTTTACAGTTGTTCAGTTTGTAACCTAGAGGAAGTGTGTTTAATTGCAGCTAATTCTTCCCTTAGTAGAGTCAATTCTTTATGCATAGCAGCTAACTTGAGGCATATAGGGTAAGCTCTTAGGATCCAAATTCTTCTTCTTAGAATGAAAGCACCACAGTAATTGCATTGAATACATGACACGCTGATTAAGACTGTTATAAAGCGGTCCAAGGAGAAAAGATGGATGAAAAGACAGATGTTAATGTATATGATGACTATATAGGCAATGCAACCCAGGGGTGGGTGGGGTGAGGGGTAGGGTGGGCAGGAACTTAAGTGTCCCTGGCCAGTACCCTTCTATGAACTGAAGGCACACTCAGATATCTGATTTAAAGGCTATGCAAGGAACGTAGGCAGGCTGAAGATCCCTAGAAACTTATATGCAGCAGGTAAAGTTTATCAAAAAAACAGGCAATGATAAAGTTTGAAAGCCTTAGCTGAATGTGTAGTCTCTAAGTTCTGACTAAAAGTAAGTTTGTTTCTACAGGGTAAACCTGAGTAAGTAAACCTGAGAAAGAGTTAAAGTTGTTCAGAACTTTGCTTAGAAATAAACTTCATATATTTGCTTACTAAGTAGGTGAAGAGGTACATGTCCTGTAAATAAAGAAAAAGGGCAGCTTGTACTCCAGCCTTATAGTCTCAGGGTTACTAGATATCAAGCAGTCAGCAGTAAACAGTTATGTCTTGGAATACATGTATGTCTCCTCATACTGACCTATGCTGATTAGAAATTGACCTATGATGTGATGAATACGTAATACCTGACGTGTAACAATAAAGTGAAATTATGCTGTATCATCCAAAAAAGCCTTATAAATAAAGTAACCCGTGGCTAACAGTTAGAGTAAACAAAGAGAACTTGGTTCTATTTGTTTCTCTCCACAAAGCTTTGGTGTATCTATATAGAAGTGTGTGGTATTTTATTGCTGTCTTTAGATTACCTTCTCATTGCTTTGAATGTAGTTTTCTGTGACTCCAAGAGCCCTGCAGGTTGCTGGTGAGGGGAGGGCTAACGGAAGCTCACACTGATAAGCAGACTGGTTCAGGTATTTGGTCAGTGGTAGAGCAGCTTTAATTTAATTAGCCCCACCCTGTAAGGCAGGCTTGCAACAGATAAAGGAAACTAAAAAATTCAAACTGAAATCTTACTGGTATGTATCAGTCTACTATGTCAAGGTCCCTGTAACCTTAAAATTATACCCTTGCTTGCAAAATTAAGTAGGAGACGTAAGTAGATCAGGTCTAGCTGCAGGTCTAAAAGCAATGTATATTTCTGCTCCAAGTAGCTATATATCACAAGTGTCCCTGGCCAGTAGGCCTTCTATGAACTGAGGGCACACTCAGATATCTGATTTAAAGGCTATGCAAGGAATGTAGGCAAGCAGAAGATCCCTAAAAACCTATATGCAACAGGTAAAAACCTATATGCAACAGGTAAAGTTTATCAAAAAACAGGCAATGAAAATTTGAAGGCCTTAACTGAGTGTGTAGTCTCTTGAAGTTCTGATAAGCAGACTGGTTCAGTTATCTGGTCAGTGGTAGAGCAGCTTTAATTTAATTAGCCCCACCTTGTAAGGCAGACTTGAAACAGACAAAGGAAATCCTTCTTGTTTGCACCAGGCTTGGAGCCATGTATTAAAGTTGCTTATGCGATGCAGCCTTTCTGCCCCCTTACCAAGAACAGGTAGAACTTCTGAAAATGCTATAGTGTTAACAATGGGCTTGAGTTTCTCTCCGAGTTTGGAAGTCCCTTTAAACTGCAGAGGCACTGTTTCTAGCCAGGTCATCTGTATCCAAGTGGATGACATCATCAATTTTGGAGTGCTCACTTTCTGCACTAACTATACCAACAAATTGGTTCATATTCCTGCTGGTTGAAGAGCCTGGGAGGCATTTGACCATCTTCTCTCCTTTGAACTGTGCTCCAAGGTTGGTGCCTCTGATGAAGGAATCTCCAAGTAGTAGTAGTTTTCTGTTTTGTGATTTTTTCTTCATATTTGGTACATTATCAGTTGATTGGGCATTGACTGTCTCATTTAAGGGCACTTCAGTTTCCACGGATTGGGCACCCGCATAATCCAAGGTAGATAAGGCATTATGCAGGGATATCTCTTGATGTATAGGGTGCCTCCGCATTACAAGTCGCAACCTATCAAGGAATACATTAAACAGCATTGGTTCAAGCACAACCTCTGCCCCCCCAGGAAGACTTATGTTTCATAATATCTAGTGTAAAGGTACATACTACGCATCAGTAGCACATACTTGTGTGTGTATATCCAAGGGCAAATTTATAAGCATCTCAGTTCTGGTCAATATTATTGGCACCCTTGCATTTTAGGTATGTTGTGTACAATATTTTGAGAAATAATTGGAAATATTTCAACTATATGTCATAATAATATTTTACCAGTATGTTCAAAGGTATACAACAAAAAAAAGATGTCTGTGCAACTTAGACATAGTAATTTCTGAGAAAAAAATAATATGTGAGCTGGATAGGACTAATGGAACCCTTCACTAATATTTGGTTGCACAATCCTTGGCAGCGATGACAGCTTCCAAATGTTTCTTGTAGCCATCTATAAGTTTTCGTACATCTGTCTGCTGGTAGTTTCTCCCATTAGAAACATAGAAATATGACAACAGAAAAAGACCACATGGCCTATCTAGTCTGTCCTTCTGTATCAATAACTACAACAGCCCCTTTTGTTCTTTAGAGATCCTCTGTGTTTGTCCCATGCTTTTTTGAATTCAGATACCGCCCTCATCTCCACCACCTCCACTGGGAGACTATTCCATGGATCCACCACTCTTTCCGTAAAGAAATATTTCCGCATATCACTCCTGAATCTATCCGCCCTTCACCCTCATCCCATGTCCCCTCGTAGCAGAACTTGCTTTCAATTGAAAGAGGCTCTCCCCCTATACATTTATGCCACGAAGGTATTTAAACATCTCAATCATATCACCTCCTTAAGTCTGTCCTCATATCTTTATAATGAAGACCACTAACCATTTTAGTAGCCACCCTCTGTACTGACTCCATCCTGCTTATATCCTTTTGAAGGTATGGTCTCCAGAATTGCACACTATACTCCAAAGGACGTTGCACCAAAGACTTACATAGAGGCACTATCACCTCCTTTTTTCTGCTAGCCATTCCTCTCCGTATGCACCCAAGCATCCTTCTAGCTTTTGCCGTCGCTTTTTCTACCTGTTTAGCTACTTTAACCCTTTAATCTTACCCAACATTCTTCAACTGCGATTTGTTCCAGCTCATGAATGTTTCCAGGATTCGTTTTACTAATGGCAGATTTCCCAAAGATTCTCAATGGGATTGAGATAAGGACTCATTGCTGGCCAGTTTAAAATAGTCCATTTGTTTCTTTTTAACCATATTTTTGTACTTTTGGATGTATGTTTTGGATCATTGCCCTGCTGGAGGACCCATGACCTTAGACCCAGACCTAGCTTTCTGACACTAGATAGCATATTTCACTTCAAAATACCTCGGTAGTCCTCTGACTTCGTGACTCCTTTAATACGTTCCAGGACTCCAGTTTCTGAGGCAGCAAAACAGCCCTACATCATTACGGAACCTCCCCCATATTTAACTGTGTGAAGGGTGTCTACATTGCCAAAGAGCTCAAGCTTGGTTTCATATGTTGACAAAACATTTTCCCAGAAGGATTGTGGTTTCTCAAAGTGGGTTTGAGCAACAATCAGATGTGCCTTTTTATATCTGTCTTTCAGCAGTGGGGTCCTCCTTGGCCTTTGTCTAGGAAGTCCTTCTTTGTTTAGTATGCAGCATATGGTTCGGGTTGAAACCACCTCTCCAGACTGCTCCAGGTCAGCCTTAAGCTCTCTGGATGCGGTATATGGTGTTTTTCCAACCGTAAGCGCTAACCTTTGAAGACTTCTTGGATTAGTTTCCCTCTTCCACCACATCCTGGGAGGTTCTTGACATTTCCATGAGCAGAAAACTTCTTAATAACTGCAGACACAGGAATCCTAAGGTCTTTGGAGATGGCCTTGTACACCTTTTAGATATTTGATGTTTGGTGATAATGTTTTTTCTGATCGTCTCAGGAAGCTCTCTTGTCTTCAGTATTGTGAAAATGGAACAGGGAATGAATGTGAACATTTTTAAACATTAGAGTCATCATTCATTGGTTGATTCAAGTCATGTGAGTAGTGACAATTGAACACAGGTGCATCTAATTTTACTGCATTGGGAATGTGGTTCATCTGTTCAAACTGATTTGAATTGTTTATAAGGGTGCCAATAATCATGTCCTATATATAACAAAGAGATAAACTAAATACTAGCAATCTGCCCAACTATTTTAGCTGTAGTTAATTTTTGTTGGATCGTTTGCCCTGAGGGGGCACTTTCTCTCTCTCTCGTAGCAAACCCTCCTTTTTTTCATTTTTAAAAGAGTGCACTCACCCTTTTACCCACCGAGGTAAAATTACAAAATAATCCTCAGTAAATCGAGAAGCACAAGTAGATCAAAACCAGAATATATGCTAATCAGGCAACTTAACTTGGAGTCCATGATGTTCAGCCTTCAGCCATCAAAGATTTTTCATATTACTGGTGGGTTAACTCATGTAAATACTGAGTATCCTAAACACTAACCGTGCCTTCCTCTATAATAAAATGACAGAGGCTGTGGTGCTCAAAGTATAATAAAGCCTTGTAGTTGTTATTTCATCTTGCTTGTTTCTCAAACTCACTCATTTTCCACAATAGATATTTCTGAGAGACGTGGATAAAGTACACAACGCCGTGTTTCAGACCGTGATACTCCTGGTCTTTCATGCAATAAGAGTGCACTCATAGTATTTAGTTTATCTCTTTGTTATATGTAGGCATTGATTGGGATGAAAACAGTTAGGTTACTTATAGAATAATCAAGTCCTGGCAATGTCCCAGTTTTATACTATTTTCTATTATTTGCTTTTTTAAATTAAGATTTTAGGAGGAGTGGCCTAGTGGTTGGGGCAAGGTACTTCAGGCTGGAAGGTCGGGGGTTCAAATCCCACTAGAGGACAGCAACCTTGGGCCGGAAGGACTGGGGTTTCTAGTTCCACAGGTGCTCCTTGTGGTCTTGGGCAAGCCACTTAACCCTCCATAGCCCATGTTCCCTGTAAAAAAATAGTTATCTCCAAGTTGTAATGCCCTGTTCAATGTAATTTCAGTTTGTTCAATGTAAACCGCACTGATGCAGAATAGCACGGTATATAAGAGAATGTAAATACAAATAAAATAAATAAATAAAGATTATAAGAACATAAGAAATCCCTTACTGGGTCAGACAAAGGTTCATCAAGTCCAGTATCCTGTTTCCAACAGGGGCCAATCCAGGCCACAAGTACCTGGCAAGTTCCCAAAGAGGCACACAGGTTCCACAATGCTTGTCCTGGGGCATGCAGTGGATTTCCCAGGTCTTCTTTAACAATGGCTTATGGACCTTTCCCCCAGAAATTTGTCCCAACCTTTTTCAAACCCAGCTACACTAACAGTTTTACTACATCCTCCAATAATGAATTCCATAGTTTGATTATGCATTGAATGAAATAATATTTTCTCTTCATTACATGTCTTCTAGTCTCGTTATTCCTAGTTCCGGGTCATTTATGAATATGTTAAAAAGCAGCAGGCCCAGGACATATCCCTATTCACCTTTCTCCATTGAGACTATTGGCCATTTAGCCCTACTCTTACTTTCTATCTTTTAACCAGTTCCTGATGCACAATGCTACACTGTCTCCAATCCCATTGCTTTTTAATTTGGCTAAGAGTCTCACATGAGGGACCTTGTCAAAGGCTTTCTGAAAATCTAGATACACTATATCAACCGGCTCACCTTTGTCTACCTGTTTATTCACACCTTCAAAAAAATAACACAAATTAGTAAGACAAGACTTTCCTTGGCTAAATCTATGTTGACTTTCTCCCATTAAACCATGGCTCTCTACATTTTCAGTAATTTTATTCTTTAAAATGGTTTCTACTATTTTCCTCAGTATTGATGTCAGGCTCACCAGTCTGTAGTTTCCCAGGTCACCTGTGGAACTCTTTTTAGAAACTGGAGTTACATTGGCCACTCTCCAATCATCAGACACTACAGATGATTTTAATGACAGTTCACAGTAGGTCTGCAATCTCATATTTCAGTTCTTTCAGCACACCTAGATGTATACCATACGGTCCAGGTAATTTACTACTCTTCAATTTATCAAACAGTTGTAAAACATCCTCCCAGTTTATCGATATTTCTTTCAATTCTTCCGCTGCATCACCTTTAGCTACCATTTCAAGCATGGGTAACTTCCCTACATCATTCTTTAGTAAAGACTGAAGCAAATAATTCATTCAGTCTCTCTGCTTTGCCTTGTCCTCCATTAGAACCCCTTTTAGCTTTGTATCATCCAATGGTCCAACTGATATTCTCACAGGTTTTTTGCTATGAATTATGTATTTTTGCTTCTACTGCAAACTTCTTTTCAAATTCTCTCTTTGCCTGCCTTATCAATGTCTTGCATTTCTTGCCAATGTTTATGTTGTTCCCAGCGTTCATCGTTATGCTCCTTTTTCCATTTCATGAAAGATGCTTTTTTGGCTACAACAGCCTCTCTGACCTCACCTTTAAACCATGCTGGCAGTTTTTTGGCCTTCCTTCTACTTTTCTGAACACAAACCCCTCATTGTACTAGGAGACTACAATTTAACCTCCTCACCCACCAAGGAAGCCGACGCATTCCTAAAAGCCATGGCGTCACTAAAATATTGAGTGAGCTTTTGAATGATGTTTTCTCTGGATTTGAGGTAATGAAGAGCATTATACCTTCGGTATCTGTATATCATCATAGAAAGCTGGTATCTGATGAACTTGTTTTGTTTATTTTCTAGTGCTTTACAAGATTCCCCTGACGAAACCTGAAAGGGTGAAACACAAAAAATTGGCACGTCTGTCAGCGTTGGGATGTTTAAAGTTGAAGTTCTCTTCGAAAGTTAAGCACTTGTTCTTTAAATTAAGCATCAGTTCTCTAAACTATTTTCTAAACCATTTTTATCTTATGCTTGTGGTAGCAGTTCAAGCAAAACAAAGGTCGTTGATGTTAAAAGGGCAATGAGTCCATCAGACGATAAAGTGATATTCAAATGGCAGCCCGAGTTTACTGAGACCTTCTGCTACTAAGTTACTATTAACAGCAGTTGTTTTGAAACTGATATGAAACAGTTACCTGAATATAAGTATTGTATCAAGTCTTAAGAAGGATACATTGTATACTTTCAAGGTGCAGTGCAGAGGTTTTTCTAGTATTGGTCATTAAAATATTGCCAGACAATCAATGCCCCAACGCACCTGCATGGTACAACTCCGGATATGGTCTTTATTCCAATGCACTTGGTGGAACAGGACAAGGCCACAGCACCAACAGTCACGCCGGTCCCTTGGTCAGATCATCATGTGATTGACGTCACTTTGACCCTGAATAACCCCACTCAACACGTGGAAGATGAGAGCATAGCCAGGCGTTTTAGAGCCTTCAACAAAGACTCATTCATAAATGAAATCATCCCACAACTCCAGCGGGATTACGACACCCTTGACCTAAGCATAGAGAAATAGAACTCCATAATATCGAAGGCAGCATCAGCCCCTACTAGATCAGAACCACAAGCACGCAGAAGGTCCAACGCCCCCTGGTTCGCACGTGATATAAGGGATGCAAAGCGCACTCTCTGAAGACTGGAGAGAAAATGGAGGCAGAACAAGTCGCATAACTCCTTGACTCAATACAGAACCAAGCAATTGGAATATAACAATCTGATAAATGAGCGTAAACAGCAGCACCATACCAACCTAATCATGAAATCTGTCAACAGACCAAAAGAACTCTTTAACACTGTCCAAAAGCTCACTAAAGACACCACGCAGCAATGTACCCACCATCTAGACCCACAGAAATTTTCGGACTACATGAAATCGAAAAGCACCATCCAGACATGCTCCCTCACACCACAGACAGATGACCATGAAATGGAAGAGCCGCATCAAACCTGGTAGGACTTCAGCATACCATCAACACATCAAGTGGAGAACATAATGAATGGACTCAACACAACCACCTCGCCGTCAGACCCATGCCCAGTGTCTTGACTCAAAGGCTCAAGAAGCCAACTCTCCCATCACATTCACAAAATCGTCAAGGATTCACTCCAACAAGGATACATGCCGCAATCCCTGAAGCAAGCCATGATACGACCGATACTTAAAAGCAACACCCTAAGCCCCTCTGTACCAAAATCATACCGTCCCATCTCCAGCCTACCATTCCTTGCGAAAATCATTGAAAAGACAGTGCAAAGGCAACATCAAGACCACATTGACATGAATTCCCCACTGGACATCCATCAGCATGGCTTTAAACCCCAGCACGGTGTGTAAACGTTACTCACTTCCCTCTTTGACAATCTCCTAAGAGGCATAGATAACATAAAGAGCGGATGCCTGCTAGTGTTCATCGACATCTTGGCAGCCTTTGACATCGTGTCCCACGCCAGGTTACTGCAATGCCTGCAGCAGATAGGAGTATGCAAGAATACTCTGAAGTGGTTTACTTCCTACTTGGAAAATCAAACGCAACAAGTTAAATGCGCCCAAAAGAAATCACTGCAGTTCCCCGTCACGCAGGGAATACCACAATGTTCAGCCCTGTCATCAATGCTCTTTAATATTTACATCCAACCCATATGCAAGATCATCAAATGCCACAAACTTCACTATCACCTCTATGCTGACGACATCATGGTGTATGCTCCAATCAACCTACTAGCACAACTACGATAAAACTGAGGCAATGTTCGTCACCAGGAACCCCACCTTGATTCCACAACAAACTATCAGCATTCTAGACAAATCAATAGCAGTCAAAGATGAAGTTAAGTACCTGGGCATCACAATGGACAGAGCTCTGAACCTGAAATCCCACATCACCAAAACCGCAAACAAGGCCTATTAACGTTTGAGGACCATCAGAAAGCTCAAGCCAATACTCCGCCAGGACCACTTCCGCACAGTGTGCCAAGCACTCATCACACCTCTGCTTGATTATGGAAACTCGCTATATCAAGGCCTCCCTCAGCAGACCTTACACCCACTCCAAATGGTGCAAAATACTGCAGCACGCATCATTACAGACACTCCAAGAACTGAGCACATCACCCCCGTCTTACAGCAACTGCACTGGCTCCTAATGATGGCCAGAACAAAATTCAAAACAGTCCTGATCATCTTTAAAATCATTCACCATCTCTTGGCAGATGCATTCCAAGATATCATAACAAGGGATATCAGCAATAGACCAAGAAAGACCAATAATGACAACATGATCGGCACACCTGCAGGATATCACAAGACTAAACAAACAACCTCAAGAAGAGCTCCTTCGCTACTGACGTCCACACTTTGGAACTCCCTCCCAACGGGCCTGAGGGCCTTGAATGACATCATAGACTTCCACAAGGCCCTTAAAACCCTGCTCTTTACAGAAACATATGAGCAGACAGACAACAGTCTCCACCCGAACGGTAATGCAACTACCTCCACCAACTCGATATCCACCCATACCAACTAGACATATGAGTTCATTGTATAATGTTGTTAAGTACCCTCATGTTAAATGTAACCCTCCAACTGTGATGTGACCACTTTGATTGTAGGATAAGGTGGTATACAAATCTGTCTAAATAAAATAAATAAATAAAATAATCTTGTCTGGGCTTCCAAGACTGTACTTTTAAACAACGCCCATGCTTGATGTAAATCTAACCTTTGCAGCTCCTCCTTTTAGTTTTTTCTTAACTATTTCCCTCATTTTATCATATGCTCCCTTTTGAAAGTTAAAGGTTAGTACTGTGGATTTCCTTGCTGTCTTTCTCCCATTTATTAAATCGAATGTGATCATGCTATGATCAGTATTGCCAAATGGCTCCAAAACCTTTATTCCTTGCACCAGACCCTGTGTTCCACTAAGGACTAGGTTAAGAATAGCTTCCCTCTTGTCGGTTCACGAACCAGTTTCTCCAAGAAAGCGTAGTTACTCACCTGTAACAGGTGTTCTCCAGGAGCAGCAGGAATCAGTCCTCACTTATGGGTGACGTCGGCGCCGACGGAGCCTTCGCGGAGCAATTTTCCCCAGCTTTCAAAGAAAGCCTTTGGGAATTGCAGCGCACATGCGCGGTCCTCTTCCCGCCCAAGGGTGCCATCTTAGCCAGTCAGATGACATAGCTAAAAAAGACAGCATAAAAATTAGCAAAAAAGTAAAGCAGACGATTGCAACTCCAAGGGGAGGAGGGAGGGTTGTGAGGACTGATTCCTGCTGCTCCTGGAGAACACCTGTTACAGGTGAGTAACTACGCTTTCTCCAGGACCAAGCAGGAAGTCAGTCCTCACTTATGGGACTCCCAAGCTCAAGGCTACCGGAGACCCTAAGCACAAAAATGAGCTCCCTCTAGCTCAGCAGCACAGAAGGAAGGATCTTCGCTGAATAATTACCCACCGGTAGCCCACAACCGGGATGGAGGGTAGGAGTTGCTCAGACCTCAAAGAGATTACGGAGGACTGCCTGTCCGAAAGCACTGTCCCTGCGGGACTCCCTCTCGAGACAGTAATGGACCGCAAAAGTCTGGCTCGAAGACCAAGTAGCGGCCCGGCAGATGTCTGCCAGCGGAACAGAGCGGAGGTAAGCCACTGACGTGGCCTTTGCCCGAACGCAGTGAGCCGTGACTCGACCTTCCAAGGAGAGTCCGGCCGCCCCATAAGCCCAAGTGATACAGTCCGCAACCCAGATGGACAGAGTACGCTTGGAAACCGGGAACCCCAATTTATTGGGGTCGAAAGATACAAAAAGCTGAGCAGCTTTACGGTGCTCCCGCGTACGGTCAAGGTAGAAGTTCAGAGCCCTTCTACAGTCCAGGGTATGGAGGACCGTTTCAGCTCGGCTGGAGTGTGGTCTGGGAAAGAAGGTTGGAAGTACCACCTCCTGATTGATATGAAAAGGGGAGACCACTTTTGGAAGAAATTTTGGGTGAGTCCGTAGGACTACCCTATTTTTGTAGAACCGAGTGTAAGGGGGATCAGACACGAGGGCCTGCAATTCACTTACGCGTCTAGCGGAAGTGAGGGCTATCAAGAACAGTGTTTTCCAAGAAAGAAAACGGAGAGAACAGGTAGCCATAGGTTCAAAAGGCGGACAGGTGATCTGCTGCAAAACCACATTCAGGTCCCAGTCAGGCGCTGGCGGGCGCAGAGGTGGTTTAAGTAGAAGAAGACCTTGGAGAAACCTCGCTACAAGAGGGTCGCTGGAAAGAGGTCTGCCGTCCACCGGCACATGATGTGCTGAGAGAGCACTGAGGTGAACTTTGACGGAGTTGGACTTAAGTCCCAGATTAGAGAGGTATAGCAAGTACTGCAGGATCACCGACACTGGGCAGGAGAAGGGATCCTGAGACTGTTGGGTACACCAGACGGAAAAGCGACGCCATTTAAGGGCGTAGCATTTGCGGGTAGAAGGTCGTCGTGAAGCTAGGACGACCTCCTCCACCTCCGCCGGCAGGAGAAGGGGAGCGAGGACTACCCTCTCAGCAGCCAGGCCATGAGGTTGAGAGACCTGAGGTTGGGGTGTAGCAGAGACCCCTGATCCTGAGTGAGGAGATCCGGTTGTAACCCCAGAGGGAACGGATCCTCTACCGCTAATTGCAGCAGGAGCGGAAACCACGGCTGTCTGGGCCAGCGAGGGGCCACCAGGATCATGAGGGCTTTGTCTCGGAGAACCTTGAAAAGAGTCCGGGAGACTAGCGGGATGGGAGGGAAAGCGTACAGAAGGCTCCCCGACCATGAGAGTAGAAAAGCGTCCGCCGCAACCCGAAGGGGGTGTGGCTGACGAGAGCAGAAGCGAGGAAGTTGCCGGTTGTGAGGACTGGCAAAGAGATCCACCGTGGGGAGGCCCCACTTCAGAAAAAGCTTCTGAACTACCAAGGGATCCAGACGCCACTCGTGCGGCTGGAGGATCCTGCTGAGTTTGTCCGCCAGGTAATTCTCTTGGCCTGGGAGATAAACTGCCTTGAGGAGAATTCCGTGACTGACGGCCCAAGAGCAGAGCTTCTGTGCCTCCCGGCAGAGGAGGAAGGAGCCCGTGCCGCCCTGCTTGTTCACGTAGAACATGGCAACTTGATTGTCCGTCTGGACAAGGACGGACTGGTGAGAAGTCAGGTGGGAGAAGGCCTTGAGAGCCAGGCGGATCGCCCTGAGCTCCAGGAAGTTGATCTGCTGAGCAGACTCCCACGCGGTTCAGAGGCCCTGAGTGCGTGCCCCTTGGCAGTGCGCTCCCCAGCCCAGGAGGGATGCATCTGTTGTCAGCACCCGGGCCGGCTGAGGAGGCTGATCAGGTTCGGCTGCTGAAGCCACCACCGGAGAGACGAGATCAGCAGCTCGGAGACGCGCACTAGGTCTGCTAGGCCGCCGGTGGCTTGTCGCCACTGCTGGCGGAGACACCATTGAGCAGGCCGCATATGCAGGCGGGCATTGGGGGTCACGTGGACGGTGGAAGCCATATGGCCGAGTAGTCTCAGGAAGCGCCTGGCGGAGACCAGGGGCTGGCTGCGAAAACGGTCGGCTAGGTCCATGAGCCGTTGAGCCCTGTCGAGCGGTAGGTACGCTCGTGCCTGAGGAGTGTGCAGCCTTGCGCCGATGAACTCGAGATCCTGTGAGGGGAGCAAAGTGGACTTTGCGAAGTTTATAACAAAGCCCAAGTGCTGCAGAAGAGTCACCGTGCGGCGCGTGGCGTTGGTGACCTCCAGAGCTTACGCTGCTCTGATGAGCCAGTCGTCGAGGTACGGAAAGACAGAGGCCGTGAAGCCGGAGATGGGCCGCCACCACCGCGAGACATTTTGTGAAGACTCGCGGTGCAGAGGACAGGCCAAAGGGTAGTACTCTGTACTGGTAATGATTTCCGGCCACCACAAACCTTAGGTACTGGCGGTGGCTTGGGTGGATAAGGATGTGCGTGTAGGCATCCTTTAGATCCAAGGAGCATAGCCAATCTCCCTGCTGGAGGTAGGGCAGAAGGATTCCAAGGGTAAGCATCTTGAACTTCTCTCGCACGAGGAACTTGTTGAGGTTGCGCAGGTCCAGGATGGGTCTGAGGCCTCCTGTTCTCTTTGGTATCAGAAAATACCTGGAGTAAAAACCTTGACCTTTCAGGTGGTGGGGCACCGGTTCCACCGCCCGTTCCTGCAGAAGACCTGCTAACTCCTGAAGGAGTAATTCCCTGTGCAGAGGGGGTCGTGGAGGTTCTCCCGGAAAAAAGGAGGGAGGGACCTGGTGGAAGTGGAGAAGATAGCCTTCTCGCACGACTTGAAGCACCCAGGCATCTGAGGTGATGCTGGACCACCTGTGGGCGAAGTGAACCAGCCGGCCTCCGGTGCTGGGAGGAACCAGCGGGGGGGGAGAGGCTATGCTTAGTGAGTCAAAAACCCCCACCCTGCGGAGCAGGGGCTGGTGGTGCAGGCTTGGGGGCTTGCTGCCTACGGGACCCGTTACCCCGTCCCTTGGCCTGCTGGCCCTGTTGGGGAGCTGCAGGGGCCTGATAATGGGGGTATTGTTTGTAGGCAGCCGCCTTCCTCGGGTAAAAGGACTTCTTACCCGAGCCCTTCTTTTTCTGGGAAGGGGCGGAGGTCTTCCTAGAAAGCCTAGTCCTGGTGAGAGTCTCCGTCTCAATTTGTGCAGCCTTTTCAGCTATGGGCTTGCCAAAGAGGTTTTCGCCTCAGCAGGGGACATCGACCAACTTGTCCTGCACCCAGGGCTCGAGGTCAGATGACTGAAGCCAAGCCTGTCGGCGGGCACCGATGCCGGCTGCGGCCACTCGAGCCGACGCTTCAAAGCCATCGTAGGCTGCTCGGGATATGAATTTTGAGCATTCCCGAATACCAGTGGACAAGGCCAGGAACCTCCGCAAAGGTTCCTCGGACAAACCAGCGGAGAATCCGGCTAGCTCTTTAGCCAGGTCTCGGAGATACATGCCCATGTATAGCTGGTAGGTCTGGACACGACACGCAAGCATAGAGCCCTGGAAACACTTCTTGCCAAGGCCATCCAGGTTACGGGCCTCCCTGCCAGGAGGCACCGAGGAGTGCATCTTCTGGCTCTTAAGACGATGCATGGCCGATTCCACTACCATGGAATGGTGTGGCAGCTCTGCTTTTTGGAAGCCAGGGCTCTTGCGGACTCGATAGATAGAATCGACCCGCTTGCTCAGGACCGGCGAGGTGGCCGGACTCTCCCACATGCGGAAGAGAAGTCGTTCCAGCATGGGAGGAACCGGTACAGTAAAGTGTTCCCTTGCGGGAGAGTCATACTGGAGGGCGTCGAGCTCTTCGGCTCGAGGCTCCTCCTCGGGGTCCGCAGGGAAGGCCAAAGCCTTGGCCATATCCCTGACGAAGTCCGAGAACCGGGCATCCTCCGGGGGGGACTGCTTCCGAGGCTCGGACTCCGGTGAGTCCGAGGGGACACACCGAGTCCGGAAAGAATCAGGCGACTCTTCCTCTTCAGACTCCCAGACCGACTCCGACGAGGACTCGGTGGGGTCGGCCCGGGCAGGGCGCGGCGCCTGCCGCCCCGACGCCGAGGGAGTCGGCATCGGCGACCTCGGTCCCGAACGGGAGGCCGAGGGTGACCTCGACCGAGGATCGACTCGAGTTCGCATCGACTCGAGGATCGGCTCGGTCTCCGGGGTCGACTTGGACGTCGACGTCCCGGCGGTCGGGCAGCGGCGCCAGCGAAGCCAGCGAGCAGTGCCCGCTGCTGGTCCATGAAGGCAGACAGTCTGCTCTCCAAGGCCGTCAACCTGAGTCCGAGCTCAGGTGACCCAGCAGCCCCCGACTCGGGCCCCGACGTCGGCTGTCTCGGAGGCGAGTCCAGGAGGACTACAGGACTTACCCGAGCAGGCAGCTCCGACTCCAGGCGAGGTCGCTTCGTGAGATGCTCCTTCTCCAAGGACCCGGGACGGCTATCGGGGCTATGCGACCTGGCCCTCGCGGAGCCAGGAGCGTCCACCGACGCCGCCCTCGCGGGTTTCACCTTACGACGATGGTCCCCGGAGGGAGAACCCCTGTCGGAGGAACTCCGGCGACGGTCCGAGCTGGAACCTTTGGACGCGGAGGCCTCCGACGAGGTCCGGGTACGGCTGGGGTCAGCGAAGATCCTATCCCGCTGATGCCGCCGACTTCTCAACGCTTTGGAGGACATTTTGCCACAGGGCCCACAGATCAGTTCTTCATGATCCGGGCCCAGGCAGCGGAGGCAAAAGTCGTGTGTGTCAGTTAGTGACATATTTCGGTCACACTGACCACACCGCTTGAAACCACTGGCAGCCATCGGGGGAAAAAGGGCCCCGGCGAGGTCAAAGGACCGGGCTGCCAGGGAAAAACCGAAACGAAAAACTGACTAAGTCAGAAAAACCGAAAAATAAGAAGAGGACTCGAGACCGGCGTCGCGAGTCCGGCGGCGGGAAAAAGACCGGCGTCGAACCGAATGGAAAAAAAGAGAAATTCTGAAGAAAAATCAACTTTTTCGCGGGGACAAGACGGGTACGTCTGTAGGGCTCCGCGGAAAAAAGAAGACTGGCTAAGATGGCACCCTTGGGCGGGAAGAGGACCGCGCATGCGCGCTGCAATTCCCAAAGGCTTTCTTTGAAAGCTGGGGAAAATTGCTCCGCGAAGGCTCCGTCGGCGCCGACGTCACCCATAAGTGAGGACTGACTTCCTGCTTGGTCCTGGAGAAGCAGTCATTTATTTCACCTAGAAACTCTCTCCCTAGCATGTCCTGCTGCAACATAGACCCAGTCGATACTGAGGTAATTGAAATCACCCATTATTACTGTGTTGTAACTTTTGTTAGCTTCCCTGATTTCTTTCAGCATTTCATCATCCATCTGTTCATTCTGACCAGGCAGTTGGTACTACACCCCCCAATGCCGTCGCCTTCCACTTTTTACATGGAACTCCTATACATAGAGATTACAGTGTATTTTGTTTCCTGCAAAACTTTAATCCTATGTGACCCAATGCCTCCTCCACCAATTTGATCTACTCTATCATTGAAATATAGTTTGTACCCGGGTATCAAAGTGTACCATTGGTTGCCTTACTTCCACCAGGTCTCTGAGATGCCAATCACATCTAACTTTTCATTTAGTGCTATGTATTCTAGCTCTCCCATCTTATTTCTTAGACTTCTAGCATTTGCAAACAGGCATTTTAGAGGTTATATATTATTCATATTAATCTGGTTATCAGTTGATAGGTATAATTTGGAATCTTTCAGCTCTGTACTTTCGGAAGAGCACCATCCTTACCCAGAATGTTGCCCTGTTTCTCACAAATCCAAAGCTCTCTTCCTTGCACCATCGTCTCATCCACACATTGAAACTCCGGAGCTCTGCCTGCCTTTTGGGTCGTATGCGTGGAATGGGAAGCATTTCAGAGAATGCTACCCTGGACGTTCTGGATTTCAACTTCCTACCTAAAAGCCTAAATTTGGCCTCCAGCACCTTCCTCCATCACTTTCCTATGTCAATGGTGCCAACATGTACCAAGACAACAGACTCCTCCCCAGCACTATCTAAAACTTTGTCTAGATAGCGCGTGAGATCTGCTACCTTCACACAAGGCAGGGATGTTACCAGGCGGTCCTCACATCCACCAGCCACCCTGCTATCTACATGACTAATGATCGAATTGCCAAGTATAACAGGTTCCCAACCCTTCCCTCATGCGCTGATGGCCCTAGAGAAACCTCCTCGGTGCAAAAGAGTGTTACAAATTCTCCGGATAGGTCCTAGATACAGGATCACTTCCTGCCACACCAAGGTGATGCTCTCCTTTTACGTGATCTCTCTTCTCCATGGCAATTGAGAGGCTATCAGATTGAAGGTGGGACTTCAGTACCACGTCCTTGTAGGTCTCTTCTATGTAACTCTCTGTCTTTCTTATGTCCTCCAAGTCTGCTACTCTAGCCTCCAGAGACCGGACTTGTTCCCTGAGAGCAAAGAGCTCCTTGCACCTAGTGCACACGCAAGACACCTCACCAATTGGAAGAAAATCATACACTCAATGCAAAATAATGGATAGCCCTCATCTCAGTGCTGGACTGCTGTCTGCATCTTAGTTTTAAGGTTTTGTTTAGCTATTTAAGTTGTTTGCTTAAAGTTGCTAGGGATACTTAAACTGATACAATTATAACAACTACCTTTAAGGGACACTGTGCACCTCAAGATTAACTTCAGAGCCTTAATCTATTCCTGGTGATGATAACCAGCTGAACCTGAAAATGACTTGGACCACCCTTCCCCCTTTAAAAGGTACAAGAGCCTATAAAGCTAAGGTTATGTCTGGGGTGGACAGGAGTCGGAGAGAGTGGGAGAGAGCTAACACTTAGTAAAGGCTGGCTTGCTAAACAGGTCCCAGACCTGTGCTTATAAGGTAATCTGTTAACAATTTCCTGGGTGATTCACAGAGCCCTTGGTTTGATAGAGGGAGCCTTTCAAATTGCCCCTTTGACATTTCACTTGACTTTAATGCCTATTTAAAACAAATTCCCAGATCTCTTGCCTCCTGACTGGAAGGCCTCTTTGTAAAGGTATCTAGAAACAATTTATTTCTTTCAACTTAAATAATTTTACACTATTCTTCTTTCTATACTAGGCTATACTCTTATTAGATTTAAATTAAAAGCGTTCTGCTGATATTAGGCCCTGACTGAGTTTTAACTTTATTTTTTTTATAATTTATTTATTAAATCCAAATACATGAATACAAGGAAAACAACACATACAAAATGTAAATTTTTTTTCTGTATCACACAAACTCATGTATCAAAACAAGTCCACATCAAGGGGGGTGTGGTTAGAAAAAAAAATAAGAAATAAAACCTAAGTGGGCCCGAGATTTAACTTTAAACTAAGAGCTCTCTGCTGGTTTTAAATTTAAACTAAAAGCTCTCTGCTGGTTGGTCTTGTTTTATTTGATTCTTTTGTGTGTCAAATATGTGTGCATATATAGTCCAAAACCATTTCACTGGCCACTTTTTTTAGTATTATATTGGACATTAAGAGGTTTTACTGCAAAGGTGCCAATAATGTTTATCACAACTGTATTTCTGCACATCAACTGTTGTTTACATGCTTAAGTGGCTTATAAAATTACCTCCTAAGTTAGTAATTGTACTTGAAAATAAAGTACCTTTTTATCTTATCACCCCCAAAAGTGATGAGTCATTTTTCATTTTTTCCTTCCCCTGTTGCTGCTTTTCCCTTGGGATTATTATTTTTTGTGTGGGAAGCTGCAGAAGGGTTTAGCTCATTAAAAGGCTCAAAACATCTAAAATTTCAGAAAAAAATCTGTTTTTCTACAGGCCAGAGGCCTCTCTAAACCATATTAGCTAAAATTCCATTTAAAAATCCACTGCTAAAGCAAGAGCAGGGCCAGAGAACACAGAATATAGATTGTGCACCTTGCTTTCACAAGTCTAATTTTAGATATTTTAATTAACAGCAGGCTCCCTGGCAGGAAAAAGCCAGGGACTAGGTAGCAGGTGGAGAGGAGATCTTGAAAACAGTCAGCAATGCAAGAGGAAAATAAGAAAATAGAATAGAAAACATTAACTTTTATCAAACTATTATCTTGGGATCAGGAAAACTAACTTAGGGGCCCTATTAACTGAAATGCATTGAATGGTTGCATTAGAACAAATGCTTGCATACTATTAATGCAAAAAATTAGGTTCATTGAAGAAAACATTTTTGTGCTGTGTCATATACATACTCATGCAAACCAGTTCGCTAATATTAAAATGAGTTACAACACATAAGAGACAAGAGAGCATTGTCAGTCAATGCCTTTTTCCTTACCAGAGTGAGCAGTGCAGGAAGGAGCAGTGATCTCTCTGGCTTCTAACACTCTTTCTGGTGCACTGGACGGAGTAGGTAAGAACAGAACCTAAGGAGAAATCAGAATATGGAGCTTCTTTGATAATCCTGAGGGAGAGGTACCAGCCAAGAGAGTGAGTTGTAGGGTGGTGGGTGTCTTGGGCTACTGCCAAAAATATATTCTTTGGGGAGAAAGAAAATGGGCCATATATGGCCTTTCTGTACATTATGAGAGTGGGGGCATGGGCAGCTCATTTTGAATACAGAAGGGGGGGGGGGGTTAGACAAACATCACTGCAACTGGTAATACGGACATATTATCCATGGCAGATATGTGGCTGTGTTCCCACAGCCATTAATGCATATATTATCAGCCATAATAAAATCCTTCTGAAGAGGACCTCTGCCTCTTACTAAGTGTCTGTGCTTCCCCACTAGGTTGCATCCGGATGTGTTAGAACCTATGCTGTCCCATGAGGCAGCATATGATCATAGAGTACAAGAGAACTGTAGAGTAAGGATTGGACCATTGACTGGAGGCTCCCCTCTAGCATCCTACCATGGTAAGATCCCAGGAGGATATAAGCATGTGTCCACATGAGGTGACTATGTGTCTTCCGACAGTCTGCAGAAGAAGAATTCTGGTCGGTCACAGAGAAGGAGAAAGAAGGAGCAGGAAGAATACCCTGCCTCTTCCCCAAGAGAAATTAGTGAGGGGGACGAAGGTAGTGTCTCTTAGTACCTCAATCTGGAGCTTAAGGGCAAGCAATCCGTGTCTGATTGTGCCCTGTGGAAGTCAGAAGGCCATTCT
The DNA here is from genome assembly GCA_033557465.1 of Ichthyophis bannanicus. NCBI lineage: Eukaryota > Metazoa > Chordata > Amphibia > Gymnophiona > Ichthyophiidae > Ichthyophis > Ichthyophis bannanicus. The sequence goes on from CM066033.1 coordinate 980,193,751, forward strand.
GGTTTTCCCTGTCCTTAGAAAGTGCGAGTTTCAGGAAAAGGAGTACCCTTTAAGTGAAGCCTGTTGGAGGCTACTGCTTGCAGTCCTAAGAAACTGTCAGTGTTCTAGTCCATAAAAAGGAAAAATCTAATAGTCAGAAAAGTGGGCTGGAAGCAAGGGTTATATTTCACTGATACTCTTCATGACTTCTGTTGCCTCAGATACAACTTAGGTCCTCATTTTATCACTTGCATTAATGCAATTTAATGCGTGCTATTGAACAGAAGTCCCATTATTCTCAATGGGACCTCTTTACTAAGCATATAAAAGTGCACTAATGTACATTAGTCAATGAAGCCTTTAGATTGTAAGTGCTCTAGAGAAATGGAAATACCAACTGTACCTGAATGGAACTCACCTTGAGCTACCAGTGAAAGGCATAAGCTAAATCTAATATAAATAAATAAATCTACCCGCTTGGTACTGCATTCAGCATTGCAGTGGAATGCACACCTGGATATGTCTGCAAAGCTGTCTAAGCACTAGATTGCCCAGTTACCAAAATAAAATTATTGGGGTCCAGGATGCCCAGTGAGGATGAGAAGAAGGGTTGCCCATAAATGAGGAAAAAGTACAAGAGGACAGGATCTACCCTCTGATGCTCTGTACTGTTTTTTTTCCAGCCTACTGCATTTATAGTTGTCAGAGACCATTTTGATCTGTGGTATTTGTTAACTGAAGATTTTATTTTTCTAACACCATATCCCATTGCCTGAATATTTCTAAGAGTACTACTACTCCTGGAGCCCTGAAGTCAACTAGCCCACCCCCACCTACCCATTACTCATAGGAGCAGAGCAGGGACCTGCAGCCCAGTTATGAGCTATGCATACCCAAAAGAGGAGCTACACATTACTCACTATAGTTTTTTCTCCCCCTGGGAGGGCAATTTTCAAATCAATTTACATGGATATAATTGCCTATCTGAAAATTTCACTCCTTCAGTATGCATACATATTATTAGTCACATTTCAAGGAGGTATTAGCAGGGATGTGTTTTGGGCAGGATCATAAAATAAAAGTCTATAGACACTGAGGCCAATAACCAGTTTTGAAATATACTTGGTCAAAATTGACCAAAGTTCTCTGGCTCATTTCATGGCAGATATTTGTTCTGACTATACTTATACTAGATATACTGAACACTGGCACTATCTGATTAAAAAGAAACATGGAAAATGACCGCAGGTAACAACCATATAGTTTATCCAGTCTGCCCAACCATATCAACTACTAAGTTTTAAAAAATAGCCATGCCTCTGGCACTTAACCAGTTAACTTGAGGCTGGACAAAGAGCTGTTTAGACAAATGTTAACAAGTCAAAGGTTTTAAAACTAATGATTTGTCCTAAGGTTAACCAGACAAAACATCTGAATAGCAGCCCCAGTATTTTCTGAAGAAAATATACCTGTACAAAAACAGACACAAATGTCCATGGGTACTCTGAAATTTCAGAAGAGAAGTATACACATACTTTCTCTCTAGTGAAGGAGTAGCCTAGTGGTTAGAGAGCAGCAGCCTGGTGACCAAGAGACTAGGGTTCAGTTCCCACTGGTGCTCCTTGTGGCTTTGGAGAAAAACATTTTAGCCTCCATTACCCTTGGAAGACAGGCCTGGCAATCTACTTTCAGTCACACCTTGCCAAAAAAACCCAGGGGCTGCTGGGTTACCAGGAGTCAGCACTGACTCAATGACACACATTGCATTGCATTACTTTCTCTCTGAAAAATGCTGCAAAGCCCATGGGAAATATTTTTTATGGACTTTGTTCCAATGCAGACAGTGTGAACACTGCCCCTTATAGGAAGGGCTGAATTTCAAATGTCTGCGCTCATAGGAAGGACTGGAGAGTAGTAGAAAGATGAAATTTGCTGTTACCTGCTAACTTTCGTTCCTTGATTCCTGCTGGACCAGCACAGACTAATGGGTTATGCCATCCTGCCAGCAGATGGAAACAAAGACCTAAGCTTTACAATGACATCACCAGTATGAGTGGTAAAGCCTGCAACTTGCCAGTATACCACTGACAAAGCTGATATGCAGATTATTTAAAAGAGAACATTTGAACTCATAACCCCTAAATGGGAAACCTCTGCAAGAAGAAATGAGGATTCATCTGAAGCTAATGTAGTGAGGAAAGCAGACAGAACCACCTTTGGCCGCTTCAGTCTTCCTGTATAGAAACTGGATTGGTCTAGCAGGAATTGGGGAAAGGAAATTAGCAGATAAGAACACATTTCACTATCTTTTTGGTTCTGCTGGGCCAGTCTAATTCAATGGGATGTACCCAAAGCTTAACCCAACAGGTGAGAGGGAAAACAAAATCCCTTCAACACTGCCATACCAAAGGTGCCATCCTCTGCAGCCCAATCTTCAATCTTATAGTACTTAAACAAAGGAATGCAACAATCAAGTAGCCACTCTATAAATGTTCTGTGAGTCAACAGCTTAAGCTTCCACACCTGTGAGGCCAGCTGAAACCTCGTAGCGTGCACATGAAGCTCCTCTGCCATCACTTTCTGATTTAGGATGTAGTCTGACCCAATTGCCTCCTTAATCGACTATGTTGCCAAGGACTTCAAAGTTGCTTTGTATTTGCATGGCTCAACAAGCAACATAAAAAGATGTCTGCACTTCTGGAAGAGGTTCATGGCTTCCAAGCAGTAAATCAGGGCCTTGTGGATATCTAGCTTGGGCAGGGATCTTGGTGATTTTACCTTTCTTCTCTCTAGAAAAGACCGGCAAAGAGATGGATTGATTATTATGAGAGGGTGAAATCGTTTTGGCAAAAAGAATGCAATCATGTGGAGAGAATCAGAGCTTACTAACACACTAACTCCCACTTTCCTCACATTGCCAGCCTCTGTTAGGCACCACTGCAACAAACTCTTGCATTCCTCAATTAGCTACCTTATCTAGGAATTTCCCTCTGCTGCCTCTGCAATGCATCAGTTTCACTTAGCACTAGGCTTCCTCCACAGTAGTCTGCTCTTTTGTTTATTAAAAAAAAACAACCAAAACCAAAAACCATAACTCTGTTCCAATCGAAGCATCCCAGAAAGGGGAAAAGAAAAGAGTAGCAGAGATTGACAGAGAGGGGGAGAGGTGGGTTGGGGGAGATAATGGTGGAGGGACCCCCAAAAGGAATAGTAACCCAGGTTAGTAGCCCCAGGGAACCATCGCCAGATGCAGCCTCACCAAACTACGATCCACAGGTCAGGGTTTTGGGTACACAGAGGCAGAGACCTCCTGCTCAACCAGGGTAAAGGTCTCCAGAATGACCCTTGGTATTCTCCCCAGACCAAGGACTCAATGAAGGGTCACAGACCACAGACTAGGCACAAGGGAGTCAGGAGAAAAAAAACAAAACAGAAGAATCCTGCTGCACCATTCCAATCTGCACCATCTGCTAGAGTTAAATAAATACTGGCAAGTTCTAGGCTGCAGGAAGAATAAAAGAATTGGAGGTAGACACACAGCCAAATATACTGTAGTCCAAGCAAACATATTAATTCCAAAGTGTAAAAAATGTAAGACAATGTCTGCAAACCATGCTTTAAATATCAGGCCCATACTACCTATTCTCTCTGCCCATCCACAGCAGTTACTAAGTTCTACAATCCCTTCCTTTTCCTCAAGATCCTCTGTATTTGTTCCATACTTTCTTGAGTTTAGATACTGTTTTCATTTCCATCACCTCCTACCTTTTCCATAAAGAAAATTTCCTTACATTACTCCTGAGTCAACCTCTTTTCACCCTTATCCTGCGACTCCTAATTTCAGGGCGTCTTTTCAATTGAAAGAGGCCTGCTTCATGTGTATTTATGCCATCAAGATATATAAAAGTTTTTAACATATCTTACCTCTCTCTTTCTTTTCTTCCTTATAGGAAGGATTGATGCCTAGCAATAGTACTGCGAGGTCACTGCTAGGTGCCATAGCCATCATTTTGAACCTTGGCAGTCTGAAGAAGGAATGGAAGGGGAACATTAGATTACAGGGAACTCCTTGTTGAAGTCCTGAGGTGGCTCGGGTGGTGAGGGTAGAGACAGGATATGTTGTTGGGGGGCTCCATGTGTTGGGATGAAGCAGGTTGAAGTCCACTTCATACTACGTCCAAAATCCGTTCATGTGGCCTGCCTAACAGAGTGACCCGAAGCAGTCCTGTAGCGGAAGTCATGCCAATTTAAGAGCAAAAGCTTGCATAGAAATACATTGCTGAGACAAAGAGCAGGCTGTGAACAGTTTGTGGCAGCAGGTCAAGTACAGGGCATGCAGAAACAAGAAGTATGCCCACTACAGACTAAGACAGGGGGAGGGAGAGGGTGGCTGGAGATAAACTTGAAGGGAACTGATAGCATAGTTGCTATAATTTGCTGAAGTCTGTAAACTGCTTGCACAGGAAACAGCTAAAATTACCAACAGGAACATATCATAGTAAAAAGTCCCAACCGCAACTAGGTGACAGGCTGATAATTATGATAAAAATCATGTTACTGAAATAAAAATAGTGATTTCTTATCAATTTTTATATGCCGAACACGAATATGACAGTGAAATTGCAAAGTTGGCTCTAGTTTTTTTGTAATCTACAAGAATTAATGTTTACATCACAAAATGCATGTCAACAGTAAATATAATAGGCCTTCGGTTAATACCTGTAAAAAACCAAGTCATAGATTATTTCTTAGACTTTTTTTCATCTGTCTCTTGTACAGCTGTTCGGGAGCTCCTCTGGGGAGTGTCCAGCAGTAGTTAGCCAGCATTGTAGTGGACCATTTTCCCTGGTATCTTTGCTCCATCGTTGCGATATCCTGGTGAAAACGTTCGCCCTGTTCATCACTAACCATACCACAGTTGTCAGGAAAGAAATTGAGATGGAAATCAAGGAAATGGATCTTTAGAGACAACCAACTATCAGCCTGCTTCACCGATGTATCCAACTGGCTACAAGAGAACAACTTATCCATCAACATAAAAAAGACCGAAGCTCTTATAGTGACAAAAGACCCAGACTTCAAACCACCCACTCACCTCACCATAGGAACCACGCAAATACAAATACAACCTCACATAAGATATCTCGGAATTATCATTGACCAAGCCCTAACCCTTAAACAGCAAATCAAGACCACTGGAACTGTATTCCACAAGGCAAAAATGGTACAGCGTCTCTGACCTCTCCTCGAATCACAGGACTTCAGGACAGTAATGCAGGCTATGACACTCCCTCATCTAGACTACTGCAACATAATCTACCATGGCCTACCTGCCACACAAACTAATCCCCTTCGAACTGCCCTAAACACCACGGCGAGAATAATTCACAATGCAAAGAAACGAGACCACATCACCCCAATTCTGAGAGACCTTCATATTCTCCCCATCGAAGCAAGAATCAAGTACAAAGCTCTTCTACTCACCCACAAAACCATCCACCAAACACAAGGCACCCCACTCCGCACCCTACTGCCTCGCCCAACCCACAACAGAACGACCAGACAATCCTCCAACAGCTCCATTGCCGTCCCCCACAAAAGAATCAAGGCAACACAACGGACCTGCAACAGAGCCTTTGAACTCTATGCCCCATCCCTCTGGAACTCTCTACCAAACCACATCAGGAACAACGGTGATCTCCCATCATTCAAAAAGCAGCTAAAAACCGTCCTGTTCCAAGAACATCTCTGAATACGAACCCCTATTCCCCTCAAGATCTTCAGACGAGTAGCTATGCTACCCTGTCAGTCTCTTTGTCCATCCTAAAATCATTAATGTTGAACCCTGGTGATGGCCCCCCCCACTTTTGATTCCCCCCCCCCCTGTTATGTGTCCCACCGCTTTGACCCGGTAAAAAGCGGGATAAAAATGCAGTTATATAAATAAATAAAATAAATAAATATTGCAGCCAAGTTTCTGATACTGCATCAGCATGTCTTCTACTAGTTCCTTGTACTTTTCTGCCCTAACATTCCCGAGAAAGTTTGTTGACACTAGGCAAAAAGCATTCCATGCTTGTTTCGCATCACCCTGCAGCAAGTTGTTGAACCGGTCATCTTTGAAGAGCTCTCGAATCTGAGGACCCACAAAAACTCCCTCTTTAATCTTTGCTTCGCTAAGTCGAGGGAATTTTTCATGCAGGTATCGGAAAGCTGGCGAAGTGCGGTCCATGGCTTTCACAAAGTTTTTCATCAAACCTAGTTTGATGTGAAGGGGTGGTAGCAGGATTTTGTGAGCCTCAACCAGAGCTGGGTGCTGGATATTGTTCTCTCCAACTGTTACATTTTGTCTGCGATTCCATTCCTTCCGCAAGTAGTGCCAATCCCTTGCTCGGCTATCCCACTCACATAAGAAACACATGTATTTTATATATCCCTGCTGCACTCCCATTAAAAGGGCAACTACCTTCAAGTCACCACAGAGGTGCCAGCTGTACTTGTTATAGTTAATGGAAGTCAGTAGTTGCTTTAAGTTATCGTATGTCTCTTTCATGTGGATGGCATGCGCTACTGGAATAGATGGAAGACGGTTTCCATTGTTCAAAAGCACAGCCTTCAGACTTGGTTTCAAAGAGTCTATAAATAGTCTCCAGTCTTGTGGGTCATGAGTGATTTTTAAGGCATTCATGAGGCTTTCAATATCAGAACAGAATACCAGATTACTTTCCTTTCTGAAGAAAGGCTCCAACTGCTGGTGACGCTTTCGATATGGAGTAATGTTGACATCTTCTAGAAGATTCCATTGTTGAAGTCTTGATCCTAGCAATTCTGCCTTATTCTTGGATAAGTCCAAATCACGAACCAGGTCATTTAGTTCTTCCTGTGTTATTCTGTGTGGAGTTGATAATGCATCCCAGTGAAAATCTGGGTCACTGCATGCTGACAGACCAGGAGAAGAACAGGTCAGCTCACCCTTGTCCTCATCAGATGAATCAAGAGAATATTCTGATGGAGGTTCTGGAATAGGAAGTCCCTCACCATGTAGAACTGGTCTCAATGCAGATGGAATGTTGACTATGCTCGACTTCTTTTGCTTCATTATTCCGCTGGAAAGAGGAGGAACCAAGCAGAAGTAACAGTCATTTATGTGGTTGCTTGGCTCTCTCCACATCATGGGGACTGCAAACGGCATTGATGGTCTTTTGCAATTCAACCACTGTGAAAGCTGTGTTGTACATGTAGCGCAGCATATATACAGGGCCAAGGCTTGTCTTGGTCACCAATCTTGCATCTGAAGTAAAGATGATATGCCTTCTTCAGTTGAGAAGTGATACTTTTCTTCTAGTTGGCAAATGTCACTTCCCCACAAATGTAGCAGAAATTGTCAACGGTATTAAAGCACTTTCGCGACATTACTGTTCTGTATTGTATCTAAATGGCTAAAATTATATGATAAATAAAAGTTACATGTAACAGTAGCTTAAACTGTCTCGCACACAGTCTGAAATATTTTAAATGCTCAACCTTTCCAACTGCGTATAGTACACTGCTGACGTCAGATGGCTTCAGCAGCCGTCTGGCAGTAGTATTGCATCGCATCAGAAAATGTTGCAATCAACTCTGGATGATGTGTGCATGCTGGTATTATGCAATGTAATGCAATATTACATCATTCAAGGCTTATTTGGGATGTTGTTGATGTCCTACTGGATAAATTTACACGGTGAAACATCAAAAATGAACTACATGCAATATCTTCAAAATGAGAGCCAATAAAATTTTTTTAATACAAACATAGAAATATGATGACAGAAAAAGACCACATGGCCTATCTAGTCTGTCCTTCCATATCAACAACTAAAACAGTCCCCTTTTTACCTTTAGAGATCCTCTGTGTTTGTCCCATGCTTTTTTGAATTCAGTTACTGTCCTCATCTCTACCACCTCCACTGGGAAACTATTCCATGGATCCACCACTCTTTCCGTAAAGAAATATTTCCGCATCATTTCTGAATCTATCTCCCTTCACCCTCATCCCATGTCCCCTCGTAGCAGAACTTGCTTTCAATTGAAAGAGGCTCTCTCCCTGAACATTTATGCCACGGAGGTATTTAAACATCTCAATCATATCACCTCTATCCCACCTTTCCTCTAAGGTGTACATATTAAGATCCTTCATTCTGTCCTCATATGCTTAATAATGAAGACCACTAATCATTTTAGTAGCCACCCTCTGCACCAACTCCATCCTGTTCACATCTTTTTGAAGGTGTGGTCTCCAGAATTGCACACTATACTCCAAATGAGGTCGCACCAAAGACTTATACAGAGGCATTATCACCTCCTTTTTTCTGCTAGCCATTCCTCTCTGTATGCACCCAAGCATCCTTCTAGCTTTTGCCGTCGCCTTTTCTACCTGTTTAACTACTTTAAGATCATCAGACGCAACCACGCCTAGGTCCTGCGAATATAATGTTATATTCGTGTTCAGCTCACCAAGATACTACAGATTAGGACCTTTTAAAGTCAGTAACGATGTCAATGTTGACCAGTGTAATGTATATAAGAACAGCAATTGGAATCATTCGGGGGAGGGAGAGGAAACAGTCTGTGCACTTTGTCCCTAGCCTCTCTCTGACTCAGGCAAACTGTATTCCTAAGAAATAATGCTGCTTTTTGGCTAAGATTGTAACTGATTGGGCATAATAAAGATCTCATTTCCTTCCAAGTTGAGTCTGATTTGGAGCAGCATGAGGTCAATCTTATATCTTTGGGTACAACACAGCAGTCTTAGTCCACCAAAATCCTCAAGACATGTCAGGACTGGTACCATCTTTGAGAAGGATCTACTGTTTGGGAGGTATTATCGCAGGATGCTCATTGGGGGATGGGGGATTGGATTGTGCCGCCACAGTTGCTACTTGTTTTTAAAGGCTACTGGGCTGCTAGATTGCTGGTATCATAGCTGCACTTAATGCCACTTCTTAAAGTGGAATTATAAATAAAAAAATGTTCTTGTTATGAGCCTTTTCCCTTGGTTTTTGAGTTTATTTAGTGTGAGGGAGGATTGAGTTAATTTTATAAGCGGCATTTTACATACAAACAAGGTTATAAAATTACCGCCCACAAATACAGGAAAATTCTTCAATATGTAGCCTTTTGATTAACTTGAAACATGGGTATGCACCAAAAAGACCCCTGTGACAGAGACCCCATGTGGTTTGGCCCAAGTTGTGATTGATCAGATTGAGAAAGGATAGATTTTCTGAGAGAAAGAGAGACAGAGAGAGAAGCCGCAGCATTTCATAAAATTTCCCTGAGGTAGCAGCAACCAAGTATAAGGTGATTCTCCTCTAGAATGGTAACTCATTGAAAAACTGCCACTAATTGCTGGAAAACAACTTGTAAACCTTGTGGGGCAGTACCCAAAGGAGAAATAGATGAAGTTGGATTGCTATGTGATGCTCCAGGGCTGTGTGGCAATAGACTGAGTAACTGGAGATCAATTTCTTTTTTTTTTTTTTTGCTGCTATGGGAGTCCCAGTTGTGAAAGTAGACACTACTGAAGTATGAATGTCTTTTGGATGTGTTATACAGCAATTCCATTCAGGCTCTGCCGAGCTTACTTGTGAATTTTAGGCAGTGTGAAATCATATCAAACACTGCCCATAATTTCAAGTGATTTATCAGAAACCAGCCTTGCCCACTAATGTATCTAATATTTAAAAAATGCCAAAATAAAAACATAAGTAATATTTTATTTGTTTCAAAGTGATGTCATCAGTAACCATCTCTTTCAAAAATATATTGTGAGATAATTCTTCTAGCTCAAGTTTAAAATAATAGTTGAAGAAACCTTTTTTCTCTGGACAAATCTTTTGTAATTATGGAACATTTTTTCCATTATTGTTAGATCTTTTTATTATTTGGTCATATTCAAATATAATGAATGATACAATTTAAAAATATTTTTTAAACAATAGGAATTTATTGTCACAATTCATTCAAGTCACTTTAAAATACGGATGCCAAAATTCAGCAGGGTCATCCCCATGTAAAGATAAGCAGATGACTGCTTTATCTGCTTTTGTTTAAGTGGATTTTCAGCTATACTGTCCATTAAAGTTAAGACAGCTATTTATGCCGTTCTGCTTAAATGGGTAAACTTAACAGGATAGAGACAGAATAGCATCATTATCCAGTTAAGTGTAGGCAACAGCCATGGAACTCAACTGTTGTTTCCTTTTATTTGGATAAGCTTTTGTACAGATATTGAGATGTTCAGTCACAAGTCATCCATTTGCTGGACCCAAATTAAAAAAAGAAAAAAGAATAAGCAGTTAACTCCAAAGTGAACTGCAGAAATCCTTTTCAATATTGACTTTGTATGATCTTAAGTTAGTATTGACTGCAAAATGAAGCACAGATGCTTTTCTGAAAACTTTATTATGCCCTTTTCTAATTTATATATAAACTGAAAAGGTTTGTTACTATTACTTATTACTATTAACCAATCACAAGGCTTTTAATAGTCGATCATCATTTAAATAAAATAATTTATTGATTAAATAATCAAAGAATGCATTTTAGATGATGTATTGGAGACTGAATAAGCAACTTTAGAACATAATATTTTGATAAGAACTAATGGTATTTTCTACATGATAGTTCATCAGTTTCTTGGTAATACTCATTTTTCTAGAAAACATTTTAGTTAATGAAAAATTTTTCATACCTGCTAATTTCCTTTCCTTGAATCCTGCTAGACCTGTCCAGATGAGTGCGTTTTGCTACCCAGCCAGCAGGTGGAGGAGGCAGACCAGCGCAACCTTCAGTGATGTCATCACTTGTATATATTCTGATACAGCACTGAGAAAAGCCAGTATGACACTTCCCAAGTAAAGAGCAAGCTTGAAAATGAAAAAAAAAATATATCAACAACAACAACTTTGTACAAAATGTTTGTCTCTCATACCATACTTGATTCAGCATCAAGCATTGATATTGGAAGTGCATTTAAAAGGCAGCATGGCTCCTGAAACTGTAGTAGTCTTCTAGGGCAGGTCCTGAACTAGTCTAGCAGGATTCAAGGAAAGGAAATGGTATGGAAAATGTATCCTTCCTTATCATCCTGCTAGACTAGTTCAGACAAATGGGACATATCCAAGCAGTCAGGACCCAGGATGGGAGGAAGACCATGCTCTGGATGGAACTGCTCTGCCAAATGCACCATCTGCTCCAGTTCCCACATGCAACCTGTAGTGCTTCATAAAGGTGATCTGAGATGATCAGATAGCTGCCTTACAGATATTCTCTAAAAAAACACAAAGTGGACTCCGCCCAGAAAGAGAAAGAATAAGTTCTGGCTTCATAGGATTCATTGCAGGTTAACATACAAAATCCTTCTCATCATCTTCAAGATCATCAATAACCTAGCCCCCACGACACTCAGTGACCTTATCACCCTCACCCCGAAAAACAGAATCAGAAGGTCAGTAACCGACAACACCTTGATTATCCCCAAAGAGTCCATCAAGTGCACCCAGACGACCAGGAAAAGAACCTTCGCCTTCTACGCCCCAAAATGCTGAAACGAACTTCCACCAGAAATTAGATCCATCAAAGACCTTATTCAGTTCCGTAAGGCAATCAAACACCACATTTTCCTACTTCACTTTGCTCAAGCATCCACCTCGCCTCTGCTCACCCACTCACCAATGTCCACAAACCTTACCCTGTCACAAGTATTTTGAGCTTGCCTTATCCCTTCTTGTATATACAAACCTAATCTAATTGTATTTTGTACATATGTTTATAGTTACCCTGTTGCTCCAAGTTTAAACTCCTGTTACAATGTAAGCTCCAAGTTTAAACTCCTGTTACAATGTAAGCACAGAACAGTCTTCTGACTGTGCACCCTTGTTATATGTGAACCGCACTGATAACAAATAGCGCGGTATATAAAAGTTGTTAAATAAAAAATAAATAAATAGGATACATGTGTCCCACACAGAAGGGAGACTGAAATAATAGCCTCACTTATCCAGCAGGAAACTGAGGACTTGGATGTTGCCTGTTCTTTCCTCAGACCACTTAACAGAACAAAGAGATGGTCCAACTGACAGAAGGGAATTAGTTTTCTCCCAGATATTTCACTAACGCCTTCCTTATGTCCCACAGATGCAGCAAGGGGTCCTCCTCTGTGGAGGAGGGCAGGATCACAATCTGATTAAAATGAAAGAAAACAGCACTTTTGGGAGAAGGAAAAAATATCATCCTCAAAGACACAGACACCACTGAGATGACCAGAAACAGCTCCCTACAGGACAAAGCCTGAACTGGATGTGCAAACAAGACAACCCCTCCAAGCCCATGAGGTAATTTACAAGAAAGTATAGCCCATTCCTTCATGCTTGCTGATGTAGTACAGTGGTTCCCAATCCAGTCCTCGGACACCCCCAGACCAGTCAGGTTTTCAGGATATCCACAATGAATATGCACGAGATAGATCTGCATACAATCAAAGCAGTGCATGCAGATCTATCTCATGCATATTCATTGTGATTATCCTGAAAACCTGACTGGCCTGGGGGTACCCGAGGACTGGGTTGGGAACCACTGATGTAGTACATCACTACTTCATTATCCATTTGAATCATTACAAATTGATTGACCAACTGAACATGAAAGCCTTTAGAGCATTTGAAATGGCTCTCAATTCTAGGAAATAAATCTGATGGAGTTTTTCCCACACAAACCATAATCTCTGGGTGTGAAACTCATTACATGGGCTTCCCAACCCAGTTTGGATGGATCTGTTACTTAGCTTTTTTATTTATTTTATTTATTTAATGTCTTTTCTATACCGCGCTCTTCAGAATCAGTGCGGTTTACATGAAACAATAACTTATACAGTGTAACAGCGCCTGCACTGTATTTATAGGGAGGAGTGGTCTAGTAGTTAGGACAAGGTAATTCAGGCCGGAGGGCCAGGGGTTCAAGTCCTATAGGCACTCCTTGTGGTCTTGGGCAAGCCACTTAACCCTCCATTGCCCATGTTCCCTGTAAGTATTAGCATATGTGTGTCATATCCCCTCGTGTTAAATGTATCCCCCAATTGACCGCTTTGACCCGGTGAAAAGCGGGATATAAATACAGCTAAATAAATAAATAAATTTACAAAGAACAGGAAAGCTTTTGGTAAAGGGGAATTTAGAATCAATGTAAAGTACTTTTTCTAAAAAGATTTTTAAAGTTAACTAGTCACAGAGTGCATTTGAAGAGGCACCCAAACAGAGTCCCTTGTTTTTACCATCATTGGCTTCTTCAGGGGTGATTAAGTGGCTCTCTTATCTTATTCAATTTTATGAACTCATGTCATCTAGGATAAAAGTCTCTTGAATTAAGATAAAAAATTGGAGGGTTTTTTTGAGAACGGTGATTAAAACCCTCAAGTATATAGCCGGGTGTCTCGACTGGGAGCATGAGGTCTTTTTTTTCTTAAGAAAATGTTTTGATGTACTGATGAAAAATTTGACACATTGGTGAAGTGTAATTTGGTTAGGTGTGTTATAAAGACCCAAGGATTTTGTTTTTTATTTTTATTTTGAGATGTGTCAGAGGTATAATGTAAACTGTTGAGCCCTTGTGCTGATGTCTGCTGACTCTTCTGAATCTCCTCCACTATGGCAATCAAACTGGGAGGGAGTTTCCTGGTAGAAGAAAAACTTTCACCCGAGTCATTTAGCAGAGCTCCAATGAATTCCAAATGAGGTGATGGGCTTAGATTTGTCTTGGAGTAGTTTATGGCGATCCCTAGTAACTCCACCACCCAGATGGTTGTGCACAGGATCACTGAGCTCCTCTTTTCAGAGTTGTGTTCTTGACTAGCCAGTCGCACAAATAGGGAAACATGTGCACAGCTGGTCTATGTAGATACGCTGCAACTACTAAGAGATTTCAAGAACACTTGATGACTGGATGCAAGACCAAAAAGTAGTATGTAGTACTGGTGATGGTGTTTCCTTATGACAAATCACAGATACATCCTGTGACTGGGATGTATCTGTATATGGGTATAGGCATTCTTTAACTCAGAGAACATAGCCAGGCTCCTTTTTGTAGCAAAGGAATGAAAGTGCCCAGGGAAACAATTATGAATTTTTCTCAAACTAGAAACTTGTTCAGATCCCTCAGGTCTAGGATGGGACATAATCCCCTAAACGTCTTTGTGATCAGGAAGTACCTGGAGTAAAATCACTTCCCTTCCCCTCCCCTGGTGGAATGGGTTCGACACATAGGCCTCAAGAAGGGAAGAGAGCTCTTTTTCGAGTACATCCTGGTGCTGAGAGCTGTGGAAAGATACTCTCGGTGGGTGATTTGGTGGAATGCCAAATAGATAATCTGTACCCATACCAGACAATGGCTAGTACCCGTACAGAAAAGATGTCCTTGTACTGGTACAGTGCTTATTATTTTCATGAATACAATCAAAACCCTGTCCCAGGATTTGGCTGTGGGGTTGGCTGGGACACAAGGCCCTCAACTGTTGGGGATTAGAGCGAGGGTTCTGTTTTGTCTCGGTGAAACAAGAGGCAAAATGGTACTTATGTCTATGAGAATAGGACGTCCCTTGCCCAAAACATGTAACCCTCTTGGAAGAGGAGGTAGTCAGTTTAGGAGTGGGCATATGGAGGATTTATAGAAGGTCATGAAGGAGTGCCAGATGGGGGTGGGGGGCGCAAAATGGAGGCAGGAAGGTTTCTCCGTGCCACACACCTGCTTTGACTCACCTCAATGCAGCATATTTGTGATACTCTGACCTGCTTTGATGGGCCACAGAAAGTGCAAACAAGCCAGCCTACCCACGAGCTTGGCTTTTCCATCAGCGACCGTGCAGAGGACTTTGGAGGCATGTGGGTTTTCGGCATCTGGGACTGGAGTGGCATCTTCGACGAGGCTACGAGGTGAGCTTTCCGTGGCCCTGAGTACCTCGGGGATTTAAGCCCAGAGCAGTGTAGCCCTCTACCGCAACCCAGAAATGCTTGTCCTGGCAGCAGCGTGCTTCCCTCTGGCTTGCCTATGAGCACGCCATTGACAAGAGGTGAAGAGGACATGCCAACAGTTACACCGTCTGGAGCTGAGCAGGAGGGAAGAGTAGCAGCAGCCAGACTAACACCTCTCATTGTGGTATCACTGCTGGCATTCTCCAAGCTGCACCACCCGAGCCACCACCCGTCGAACTGCTGAAGAATTCATTCCTCAATAGTGAGCCAACAGTCGATGAAGTGTACAATGATCAAAGCTACTACAATCACTTCATGTCCTAACACTCATCTGAAGTATGGAACGAGTTCCATCAGCATGTAAGAAAGCCATCATCGTGCCAATCCTGAAGAATGGTGATAGCCGGGAATGTAAGAACTACTGCGGCATCAGCCTCCTTTCAATCGGTGGCAAGATGTTCATGAAGATCATACAATCAAGGCTGCAGGAACATCATGAACAGACCAGCCGAGAAGAGCAAACAGGATTCTGGCCATATCGGGGCTGAACGATCAAATATTCATCATTCGTCAATTGGTGGAGAAAAGGATAGGTGTGAAAAGCGAACCATTATTGTCTTCATTGACTTCAAATCCACATTTGACTGTGTTAACTGGCCCGTCCTCTGGAGGGCACTAGAGAACAAACATCTGCAACTGAAGATCATCCAACTATTCTGATCATCATACAATGGCTCAACTAGCAGTGTGCAGATCAGAAATGAGCTATCCAAGGAATTTCCTATCCAAACTAGAATCCGCCAGGGAGATGTCGCTTCACCCCTGCTTTTCAATATTGTGATCGACGCAATAATGAGGAAAACATTCAAAGACAGATGCGAGGTCCAATATGGTGTGAACAACTTCCTGACTGACTTGATGTTCGCAGACGACAGTGCTATATTTGCTGACATGGATGCAGAGGCCACCGACATTCTTTTCCATATGGCCTGCATCGCCCAATCTTATGGCCTAAGAATCAATGTTATCAAGACCAAAGTTCTGACCACAGATGGATTACAGGCCATTGTTCACCTCGATGGAATTCAAATTGAGCAGGTCCAAGAATTCAAATATCTGGGATCACAGGTACAAGAGATGAAGGTGGCATCTGCCACTGAAGTCATCAGCAGGATTGGCCAGGCAGCAGTAGCATTTGCCTCACTCAAATGGTGCCTCTGGAAGAAGGCCAATATCTCCAACAAGACCAAAATTCGCCTCTTCCGAAAGCTGATCCTGCCAATTCTCCTATACGGATCTGTTCAAACCTGACTTGAACAAACTCGAAGTCTTCCAAATGCGATGCCTGAGACAGATTTTGGGTGTATCTGTTTGTGATTGTCATCATAGTACAGTACATAGTAACATAGTATATGACGGCAGATAAAAATCCATCTAGTCTGTCCAGCAAGGTGGCAATAGTAGGTACACCTGTTGTTCCGTGTAGATCACACCTCCCCCATGCCTTTGTTTGGGGGTGTACCCACCTCTCCATGTAGGGCACCCCTATTTGTTGAGATATAATTTATTTATTTATTTATTACAATTTCTTATATACCGCACTATTGTCAGCGCGGTTTACATACAACAAAATGACCATAACAAACTGTTTGGCTTCACATAGAACAGGAGAAAACAACTTGGATAACATGCTTTTGCTTTACATAGAACAGGAGTAATAACTTGGATAAACGGGGTATGCAAACTAAACTACTTACATATGTACAATGAGATCGAGTATTGGGAATTCAGTGTGAACATGTGTACAATAGAGTTGATATGTTAACTTGAGGGGGTGAGGGAGAGGCACTTATGTAGGGGTAGGGTTAATCTGGTAGTATTGAGTAAATAAATGGGATTTGAGAGCCTTTCTGAATTGTGTTAAGTCAGTAATCGCACGGATGCCTGGAGGTAATGCGTTCCAACATTTTGGGGCATAGATACTGAATGCCCTGTTAGATGTTGCGGTTGTGTACTTTGTTGAAGCCTTTGGAATTACTAGCACATTTGTAGATGGGGTTCTCCTTGTTCTGTTGGGAGGAGCGGGCTGGATGATGTTGGTTAATGAGGGGGAGGTGATGCCATGGATGGATTTGAAGGTGAGTAACAAAGATTTGAAAGTAAGCCTTCCTTGTACGGGGAGCCAATGAAGTTGTATTAGGATAGGCGTTATATGGTCGCATCTTGCTGCTCCTACTAAGATTCTAGCTGCGGCATTCATGGCAAGTTGCAACGGATTTAGAGATGATTGAGGGAGACCTTGGAGAATAGCGTTGGCAAAGTCAAAGTGTGGCAAGATAAGGGCTTGGTATATTGTACGGAAGTCTTCAGGGCTTAGAAGGGATTGCAGGTGTCTGAGTGACCGGATTTTGAAATATACGGCTCTGACTATGTTGGATATATGGGTTTTCATATCTAGTCGTTGATCGAGGGTGACCCCTAAGTACCGAATTGCTGATTTGGTTTGGAGCTCAGCTTCTTTAACCTTTATATGAGGTGGAGGGCAGAAATTCTGGTCTCTGGTGATAAATAGCACCTCAGACTTTTTGTGTTGAATCCTGAGGTTTTGTGACAGAAGCCATTCGGAGACTGTGTTGAAGCATTCAATCAGTGGCGAAAGGTCCATTTGTTCTGTGGAAAATGGCATGAATAGGAGGATGTCATCAGCATAAATTAGACAGTCGACCTTGAATGATTCGATAATGTTGAAAATAGGTTGCATGTAAATATTAAATAATAGAGATGAGAGGGAGGACCCTTGAGGGACGCCTTGTCGCTGATGGAAGGGTTCGGAAGATCTTGAACCTGATTTTACATGCTGCCATCTGCCATCAAGGTACGATCTGCACCAATCGAGGGCGACGCCACTTATGCCCTTTTCTTTTAGTCGTTCTACTAGCAGACCATGGTGTACAGAGTCAAAGGCTGCCGCAATGTCTATAAAGATGAGAGCGAAACCTTGATGGATGTTGTCGATACCTGTGACGATTTTATTGAAGAGGGAGGTAAGTAGGGTTTCGACGCCATGGTATTCCCTGAAGCCATGTTGCCGATGGTCTAGTGGGGAGTCTAAATCTATATGGTCTTGCAGTTGCCTTTGTGCTTCCTTTTCGATTATTTTGGCTAATAGAGGTATACTGGCTATGGGTCTATAGGATTCAACTTTGCTTGGGTCCAGTTTAGGGTTCTTTAACAGAGGTCTGATGGATGTTTGCTTGAGTGCTGCAGGGAAGGATCCATTTGAGAATGATAGGTTCATCATTTTTGTGATAAGTGGGCTGAGTTCTGATCGTAAATTTTTAATCCAATATGCGGGGCAAGGGTCGGTTTGTGCAGTCGTGGTGTTGAGGGCTGCAATAGTATCTTCCACATGTTTCTTGGATGGTGTGGAGAACTTATAAAGTAAAGTTGGACTGGTGGTGCCTTGTGTTATGAACGTGTTAAATTCATCAGTTTGAAGTAGCTTGGATTGTAAATGGTTGGCAAACTCTTGTGGGTGGATCTCTTCAGGATGGCTTGGGGATGGTTCCTTAGAGAATGATTTAACTAGTTCGAAGAGGTCACGAGGTTTGTTTAGAGATCTTTTGAGGGTGTCAGTATGGTATTGTTTCATATTTGTTAGGATAGCCTCTTTGTAGATTGCAAGGTGAGTTCTGTAAGCTGAGAGGTCTCCGGCGGAGTGGGAACGCCTCCATCTTTTCTCTAGTTTCCGTAAATGAGAGCGGGAGATACATAGTTCAGGAGAGAACCAAGGAGAATGTTTTCTATTATTTGCAATGTTGTTCTTCGTAGGTTTTTGGGCAATAGAGCTAAGATTCTTATTCCATGAGGAGATTAAATTGTCGAGGTTGAGGGTTGCATTGTTGTATAGGGGAAGAGTTTCAGCCAGTATGAGATCTTTGTTGAAGGCTCTGAAGTTTCGAGAAGTGGTGTTGCTTAAAGTTCCATTGTTGTGTAGTGAATTGTTGTTGATAGGTATGCTGAAATTGATAAGCTTGTGATCTGACCATGGTACAGAGGTGAGTGATGTCACCAGTTTTTCATTTGGATTTTGTACTGACAGAGGGGCAAAAATCATGTCCAGTATGTTCCCTTTGGTGTGGGTGGGTTCGTTGATGATTTGTCTGTAGCCCAGATCATTAATTGCTTCTAGTAGGGCAGTGGCATGACTGGAGTGAAGTGAAGGGAGATTGAAATCTCCTAGTATCCAGTTTGATAAGTTGAGGTTGCGAGTGTTGGCTGCTAGGTCGAGGATGTTGCAGAGATCGTCAGTTGAGGATGAGGGTGCTCTATATAGAAGGTTGATGGCGCATTGGTCATTTGCAATGGATATGATATCAAGATTGTTGGTACTGGAGGAGTCTGTTGTATGAAAATGCAAGTCCGTTTTGGTCAAGATAAGGGCCCCCCCTCCTCTTTTGATTCCTCTATGCCGGGAGTGGCTTGTGAAGTTGTTGGGTAATAGTTGGTTGAGAATTACATTGTCTACGTCGGAAAGCCACGTTTCAGTTATTAAGAGAATATCCAGGTTGTGGGTTGCAATTAATTCAGTGACAACTGGCCATTTATTACGAATTGATCTTGCATTTATAAGGGCGCAATTAAGAACTAGAGTGGATTTCTCTGGTTTAGTTTGTTTGTTATGTTGGAGGGCTATGTGTAACAAGTATGATTGCCGTGTGTGTGTGTTCTTTAGGTGGTTAGGGTAGGCAGAGTTTGTCCATGTTTTGGCATGGTGCTGGAGTATTGGAATATGATTAGTAGCGTGGAATAAGGCTAGGGACTCAACAATCAGCCAAGAAAAGATCATGAGGCCGCTCATTATGGCCGTGATGGGTGGGGCCATTTCAGTGTTGATCTTGGATGCTGAAGATCTGATGTCAGCCTTGTTGTTAGTGTATTGGTGGTAAGTCTATGCTGTGTTAGTGGGTGTTATGCTGTGTTAGTGGGTGTTATGCTGTGTTATGCTGTGTTAGTGGGTGTTACTGACTGCTGGGAGTTGCCAAGGGAGCAAATGCAATATTTTGTAGTGGTTTGGAAGTGAATAGAGATCAGAGTGTAAACAGATGTGAAATATGCAAGTTCTAGTAGTGTACAACAGGCAAAAATGGATCAAACATATCAATAAGACAGTATTTAGAGGTAAAGCTATTAAGTATTACACAAAGTATATGACGGATTTCAGAATATATCTATTTCTGACTGAGTTTTAGAGACAAGGCTGTTCGGTGGGGTACAAATTAGCAGGTAAATATTATATGAGAGCTTACTGAGAGATGGTTAGTCAACAGTGTAACATTACATGAGAAACTCTAGGTATAAGGCAAACTAGCAGATACATAAGGGGTCTATCTAATCTTACTTGAGGCAATGAGAAAGAGCAGTAACTTCAAAGTTCCTGAGTATGCAGGGAGTGGATGTGAGTCATGCCCAGCCAAAGCGTTCACGTGGGTGGTGGTGGTGGAGACTCCGGCCAGCTCTACCCCGACTGGGAGAGAAACTGTTATGTGGAGCTGAAATCTTGCCTAAACAGCATGACGATGAAGAAGGTTCAGACGTTGGCAAACGCTGGTTCAATAGTGTTGGGTGAGTAGTAGGTGAGGACTCTGTTTTCCGCCTATCGTGCTCCGCGTAAGGGCCGGCCCACCAGTCGCGGGCGCGCCTGATGGCGCGAAGCTTTAAAAGTTGGCTGTTGAGCCCGGATTGGGCTCCGATGATCGCTGGCCCCTCCTGCCGCTGGTGGCTCGATCCCCGGGTAGGGGAGAGCTGCTGGTGGTAGCGGGGGCTTTCTTGTGTCGGCGCCTGATGGCGCAAAGTTTTAAAGTTGGCTGTTGAGCCCGGATTGGGCTCCGATGATCGCTGGCCCCTCCTGCCGCTGGTGGCTCGATCCCCGGGTAGGGGAGAGCTGCTGGTGGTAGCGGGGGCTTTCTTGTGTCGGCGCCTGATGGCGCGAAGTTTTAAAGTTGGCTGTTGAGCCCGGATTGGGCTCCGATGATCGCTGGCCCCTCCTGCCGCTGGTGGCTCGATCCCCGGGTAGGGGAGAGCTGCTGGTGGTAGCGGGGGCTTTCTTGTGTCGGCGCCTGATGGCGCGAAGTTTTAAAGTTGGCTGTTGAGCCCGGATTGGGCTCCGATGATCGCTGGCCCCTCCTGCCGCTGGTGGCTCGATCCCCGGGTAGGATATATAAGAGATAGTTAAGTCTATTTTGATTGTATCCCCCTCATTTGCTGCTCAAGCTTTACTCCAGCGTCCTAGTGGTGTGCTATCTAATTGATTCAGTGTTGATTCAGCGGTCACAGTCCCCTGAAGGCAGCTTCTGCCAAAACACGAGTAGGGCTGACCCTTGCGACTACAAATAAAAGCTGTATACCAGTGGAGTGGCTCTGCCTGCTCCCTTTTGTTTGTGCTTCACTACTGCAGGAGAGGTGTTCTGTTTCCTCCTTTGCCCCCACCACTTCCATCGGGAGGGCATTCCAAGCATCCACCATCCTTTCAGTGAAAAAGTATTTCCTGACATTGCCTTTCAATTTACCCCCTTGCAGTTTCATGTTATGCCCTCTAGTTTTACAGTGTCCCCATCTCTGGAAGAGGCAGGTTTGTTCATTAATACTTTTTAAGTATTTAAAGGTCTAAATCACATCTCCCCTGTCCCTCCTCTCCTCCAGAGTGTACATATTTAGTCTCAAGTCTCAAGTCTCTTCTCATAAGTCTTCTGATGCAGGCTTCAAATCATTTTGATCGCCTTCCTCTGAACTGTTTCCAATCTTTTTATATCCTTTGCAAGATATGGTCACCAAAACTGAACACAGTATTCCAAGTGAGGCCTCACCAGCAACCTGTACAGTGGCATTAGTACCTCTTCCTTTCTGCTGGTAATTCCTCTCTTTATGCAACCTAGCATCCTTCTGGCTTTTGCCACTGCCTTGTTGCACTGTTTCGCCACCTTGAGGTCTTCAGAAATAATTCACTCCAAGGTCCTTCTCCTGGTCCATGCACACCAACCTCTCGCCCCCTATTGCATACAATTCTCTTGTGTTTCTGCTTCCCAAGTGCATGACACTGCGCTTCTTCGCATTAAATCTTAACTGCCAAGCATTAGACCATTCTTCCAGCTTTTGTAGATCTTTCCTCATGTTATCCACTCCCTCAGAGGAGTTCACTCTGTTGCAAATTTTCATGTCATCTGCAAAAAGACAGACTTTTCCATTCAGTCCTTCAGCAATATCATTCACAAATACATTGAACAGTACCAGTCCCAGGACCGAACCCTGGGGCACACCGATAATCACCTTCCTTTCATCCGAGTGAGTTCCGTTTACCATCACATTTTGTCGTCTGTCAGTCAACCAATTTCTGATCCAGTTCACCACCTTGGGAACCATCCCCAAGCTATTGAGTTTATTGTTAAGCCTCCTGTGAGGAACAGTACCAAAAGCTTTGCTGAAATTCAGGTAGAAGACATCCATTGCATGCCCCTGATCTAGTTCTCTGGTCACCCAGTCAAAGAACTCAATCAGATTTGTTTGACAAGATCGTCCATTGCCTCAGATCATACAACTTGTTGGTTTTGTGAGAGTCCACTATTTGCTCTTTCAGGAGCGCCTCCATTACTTTTCCCGCCACCGAGGTAAGGTTTACTGGCCTGTAGTTTGTCACTTCTTCCGTTACCATTTTTGTGAAGAGGTACCACATCAGCCCTTCTGCAGTCCTAAGGAACTTCTCCCGTCTCCAAGGATCTGTTTAAAACATCCTTTAACAGCCCTGCAAGAACCTCTGTGAGCTCTTTCAGTATCCTGGGATGTATCCCATCCGGTCCCATGACCTTGTCCACTTTCAGTTTTGCAAGTTGTTCTAACACATTATTTTCTGTGAATGGTGTGGTATCTACTCCGTTCCCATTTTTATATTTGGGAGTCACAGGTGATCCTTCTCCAGGATTTCTTTAGTAATAACAGAGCAAATGTATTTGTTTAGCATTTTCACTTTTTCAATGTCACTTTCCAAGAGTCCGTTCCCAGTATTTCTGAGTCCTGCAATTCCACCTCTGATTTTCCTCCTCTCCTGAATATACCTGAAGAAACGAGACAAATCGGACAAGGCGTGACCATCAATCCTCAGTCAAAGAACAAATCCAAAAACGCAGACTACGCTGGTTTGGCCACATTTGCAGATTGTACACCAGTTGGCTGCCATACAAACTCCTCTGGCGAAAGCGACCTGTCCACAGGAGAGTTCAACGAGCAGCACCAAAGAAAATGTGGCTCAAACACTTTGAAGAAGATCTAAGGAACCAACAACTGACCATCAATGAGGCCAGAAATGTTGCCACTGATCGTCAGGTTGAAAGTGTATTGTGAGCAACACACGGAATCCAGCGGCACCTACAGCAGCAGCATACTGGCTGAGAGGACGGCCTTTTCTCCAAATGACAACTAGCAATTAAAGAAGTAGTAGAAGCAGCCTCTGGGGGTTGGTGAATTGGCAATACCGGCTGTAATCACGTTGGGTTTGCTGTGGGATACCACTGAAGCTCTGAACTCTTCTCTTTCAACCGTGGTGGGATCTGTAAGTGTAGAAATTTCTCAAGTTAAATGTATTATTGCGGAGGTGTCCAAAGTTCAAGAGCAGCAAGCTGGGAAGATCGCTCAGTTGAAGAACAGACTGAACTGCTTCAGGATTTGAATGTGGCTCAGAAAAAGGATAAGTTACTGTTATCCAGGAAGACAGAATATCTGGAGAATCAAACTCAGAAGAATAATCAGACTCTTAAATGTTCCTAAATCTCCTATTTTATTTATTTATTTATTTACATTCTCTTACATACCGCGCTATTTTGTCTCCGCTGGAGAGGAGGAGGAGATATTTCTGGAGATATTAAAAAATCTCACAGGAAGATCTTCCTCACTTAATCTAGGCACAATACCTGTCCCTCGGCTCTAGCTCCTGGGGTTCTGGCTCTGAAGGGGCAGGGGACCTTACTGGATTCTTGGAAAGCTCACTGGAAGTGGTAACTGAAAGGTCTACCCTACTGGTTATCTTTGCTTTGGAATCAGATAGGAATTTGATTCTTCGTTTGTATTTCAAGTACTTTAGAAAGCAGTTTATGGAGTCTTATGCTCATATTTATCTTGATTTTTCTCAAGCTACCCAGTTAAGGAGGAGGGAATTCCTGGGATTTAAGCCCAGGGTCCTTTCTCTGGGGGCTACTTTTCTATTGAAATATCCTTGTCATTGTTGTGTCTCTTATAAAGTGCTAGGAAAGATATGGAGAAGTTGTAATGATGTCTCATCTGGCTGACATGCAAGTCTCTACCTTCCTCATTGTATTATTGTCTTTTTCCTTGTAATAGGGTCCTCTTTTGGCCCATTTACTATTCTTTGCCTTGAGCCCCTCTTTTCCTTTGTTTTGTTTTTTTGGGGGGGGGGAAGGGGGGAGAGACTAATTTGTAATGCTTTTTTTTCCTGACTCTTTTTATTTATTTAACTGGTTTTATATACCATTTTTCTACAAGGCAAAACGTTTTACATAGAACAATAAATGAATGCTTACATGGAACAAGTTGAAAGTACAGGCAAACTTTGAAAAAATAAATAAAACATTGCAAACATGAGAATGCTTTCATGGAACAAATGAAACTATATGCAGGCAGCTTAGAAACTAAATAGCTAGGCATTGTGAACAACTTCTAGCAGGGGAGATAGCTGGATAACGTCAGGGGGAGGGTGGGGGAGATGAAGGGGACAATGAGGTGGGGTGAGGGACGGTGTTATTGATTCTTTTTTCCTGCATGAATGCATTGCTAATTTCTGGCTAATGTTTTATGCTTGGATGTATCATTTGAAAATACCAATAAACAGAAAGCTAAAAATAAATAAGAATGTCACTGTGCTGCTTGATCAGAGTAGCAACCTCCTGCACCTTATCACTGAAGATATTCTTTCCATAGAACGTCATCAAGCTTCTCTTGAACATGAAATTGCAAATCTGAAGTCCAGAGCCATGTGAGTTTTCAGGCACCAATACTCATGGAGGAGGCTTTCAATGCTGTACCAAAAATATCATAAGTCGCTTGAACTATACATTTTCAGCACTCCTTCCCTTTGCTCACTAGGGAATTGAGTTGCTTGGCTTTCTCTGGAGAAACGGAGAGAGTCAGCAAATTCCTGCCTACTGCGCATGACATTCCACAAGTGCATGGTTTATGGTTTATTTTGTTTTAATATACTACCCTTCGAACCAGCAGCAGGGTGGTTTACAATAAAATCATTAACATGAAAATACTGGAAAGGAACTACAAATCAAAAGGAAAGAGATAGGGAGAGAGCAGGACTAGTGCATGCCCATGAAGAGCTGATAGGACACTATATTGAACATTTGTATAGAGTTCTGAAAAAAATTTCCTTCCAAAAAACTGCCATGTCAGGGCCTCTCTCCCCAGAGGCACCAAAAAGTGGGTCTTGGAACTTCGCCCTTTTGTGTGCAGATTTGACTAGCATGGAGATGTGCAGCAACGATAGAGAGATAAAGTGCAGGCTGATTTGGATCCTGATCCTCTTATTCTTTTGTTTACTACACCTTATATTCCTGTGTGCCATAACTATTTTCACTCTACTCTCCTGTTTGGTGTATATATCTGTCTTAGATAAACTGTGAGCTCTTTTGGGCATGGACTGTCTCTTACATATATGTGCACAGTGTTGCATATACCGAAGGGCTATACAAATATTAAGTAGTAGTAATAGCTTTTTGAGTTGACAGACTGAGTCAGCCTTTTTGTTCACATCTTCATCTGTGCATCCTTCAGGAGTCTGAGAATGGACACTGTCAAGGTCTCCTTGGGGAGAGGGAGGTCTAGGACTTGGAGGATTCCCAGTGCTTCTTCCTTGTTCCTCTTCCATCTTTAATTTAAATGGGACAGATTTGACCATGTCTCTTACAAAATTGATGAAGGACAGCTCCTCTGGAAGTGGCTTAAGTCTTTCATGAGGTATGATGGATCTGAATAGAAGCCTGAAGACCTCACCTCTAAGAAATACTCTTAGTCATACTCAGACTCCCAAGAGTGCTCCATTTCAGAACTAGAATCATATTCAAAAGATGTCTGGGCCACTGCCTTTATCAACCTCTTCTCTTGGGGCGTGGGTCTGCAAACAGAATTGATACACTGACATTCACCGATACCTTAGGGAGCGATCACTACCTGACACACTGGAGATAGATACCAACCAGACAATCACTGGAGTCTAGGCTCTTCAATGCCTCAATGATGATTCTCCCACAGACAATCAGTGAATTTTAAGAATAGGCTCATTGTTTTGATATACCAATGTCGAGATATTCAAAGCAGCTGGCTCATGCTGTCCAAATAAAGCTTCCACCTATACTAAAATCTCTTTAGAAGGAACTCCTCAAGAGCTGCCATCAAAGGCAGCTAGTCTAAAGAAGGTATGGGTGATGGTTCCCGAGAGTGCTAGGGAATATCGGCAGGCTGATCCTAGCTCTGTGGAGACTGACACAGCTCTTCTGATACCATGTAGGATAAGCAGCTCTCACATCAGGCTGCTTCAAGAGTACCATCTCCTCTGGTTCCCTAATGTTCAGGACATCATACTCTCAGGGCCGGCCCATCCATTGAGCAAGAATGTTTTTTGCACAGGGCCCCGCGTTTCAGGGGGCCCCGCGCAAAGAACATTCTGCTTTTTTAAAAATTAAATTAAAAAAAAAAAAAAGCTGGCTGCTGCCGCTGCAGCAGAATGGAGTGTCCCACGGGGCCCCCTCTGCCCGGCTGAGCCCCTCTGCGACAGCTTTCAGATCCGCGAAAGGAGAGTATCTCCCTCGCGTCTCTGTTAAGCCCGCAGGGGCTGATGGGAAATTTCCCATCTGCCCCTGCAGGCTTAACAGAGACGCGAGGGAGACACTCTCCCTTCACGAATCTGAAAGCCATCGTAGAGGGGCTCAGCCGGGCAGGGAGAGCTCAGCCGGGCAGAGGGGGCCCTGCGGGACACTCCATTCTGCAGCTGCTGCGGCGGCCGCGGCCAGCTTTTTTTTTTTTTTTTTAATTTTCCCTGAGCCGATATGGGGGGGTTAGGACTGGTAATGGGCTACGGAGGGGGTTAGGACTTGACTTGAGGTGGGCTGTGGGTTGATGGGGGGGTTAGGACTGGTAATGGGCTGATGGGGGGGTTAAGACTGGAGGTGGGCTGATGGGGTTAGGACTGGTAATGGGCTGTGGGCTGTTGGGGGGGTTAGGACTGGTAATGGGCTATGGGGGGTTAGGACTAATAATGGGCTATGGGGGGGCTAGGACTAATAATGGGCTATGGGGGGCTAGGACAGGAAATGGGCTGATGGGGAGGGGTTAGGACTTAAGGTGGACTGTTGGGGGGGGTTAGGACTGGTAATGGGCTATGGGGGGTAAAGACTGGTAATGGGCTGTGGGCTGATGGGGGGTTAGGACTGGTAATGGGCTATGGGGGGGTTAGGATTGGTAATGGGCTATGGGGGGTTAGGACTGATAATGGGCTATGGGGGGGCTAGGACAGGAAATGGGCTGATGGGGAGGGGTTAGGACTTGAGGTGGGCTGATGGGGTTAGGACTGGTAATGGGCTGTGGGCTGATGGGGGGGGGTAGGTCTGGCAATGGGCTATGGGGGGCTGACTGAAAATGGGGTGATGGGGGTTAGGACTGGAAGTGGGTTGATGGGGGACTAGGACTGGTAATGGGTTGGGGGTTGCTAGGACTGGAAATGGGCTGAGTGGAAGGGGAGGCTTGAAATGCAAATAGCTGATGGGGAGGGGGCTTGGAATGGAAATGGGCTGTGAGGGAAGGGAGCTAGGACTGGAAATGGGCTGATGGAGCAGCTAGGATAGGACTGGAAGTGGGCTGTTGTGGGGAGCTAAGATTGGAAATGGGCTGTGGTGGGGGCTTGGATTGAAATGGACTCATGGAGGGGCTAGAACTGGAAGTAGGCTCATGGGGGGGCTTGGACAGGAATTGGGCTGAGTGGACGGGAGCTAGAATTTGACATGGGCTGATGGTGGGGCTAGGAAATGACTAGAAATGGGCTGATGGGGGGGCTAGCATTGGAAATGAGCTGATGAAGGGACTCGGACTGGAAATGGATGGGGGAGCTAGGACTGGAAATGGACTGATGCAGGGACGAAGGGAATGGATGCTGGGTGAGGCTGGAACTAGAAGGGAGCTGATGTTGGGGGAGGATTAGAATGGGATGGGGCTGGGAGAGTAAAATGGAGAGGGGAAAAATATTCTGTGTGGGAGGGATGAAAAATCTACAATTGGCTGGGTATTGGGAGAGTAAGTGGGGATTGAGGATGGAGGGGTAAAATTTGAGTGGATGAAATAGGAATGAGGAAAGAGCAAAAGGAGAAAGATTAGTATGTTAAAGCAGATGTAGAGAGAGAGAGAATGGAAAAAAACTAGAAGAGAGAAGAAAGGACAAATGGACAGCAGACGATGGAGAGTTAGCAGAAAACATGAAGAAACCAGAAGAAAGTGGCTGGAGCAATTGCAACTGAACAAAAAAATGCACAAAAGGTAGAAAGATATCTCTTTATTTTGAATTTATTAACTGGAATATGAAAGCTCTGGGAAATGTGCATCATTAACGTCTGCACTTTGTTTGGTACAAGAGGAAATTAATTTATAGTTTTATTTCTACAGTGTTGTTGTACATTCCAAGTTTGGCTTTTGGGGTTCCCAGTTTAATTATTGCCTTCCTGTTTCTAAATTGTGATTCCTTGTTTGGTGATGGTCTATGTTCTGCATGTGTAACTGAGCTGAGGTATTCTGTTTATGTAATTCCTATTTGACATTGCCACTTGTTCTCTTTCCCCAGTATTCTCTGAAATGTATTGGTTTAATATTTGCAGTGTTGCCTTTTGATAGGTAGGGTATGGTGCTTTGTGAGTCCTGGTAATGCTGTCAGGATACGGAGGGTTTGCTATGGGTTCTAAATGGGCAGCGTTTGTAGTAGTTCCTAATGTGCCTGGCGGTTGGCACTGGATTATAGTAATGTAGAAATCTTTTAGTCTTTCTTTATCCATACACTCATTAAGAGACATGTTTACTAAAAGTTAGTGTATGGTAACATTATGCAAATATTTATGCAAATAAGGCTACTTATACAAATGAGGCCCCGCACCGAGTCTCCGCACATGGCCCCGCACCCCCCTTGGGCCGCCCCTGCATACTCTGATATGCTCCGATGCATCCAATCTCCACCTGGTGCTCATTCTTCGATGCCAAGGAAGCCAGGACAAATTCTTCCCTTCTTTGAACAGGAGTCAATGGATGCCTACTTCCAATGAACCCTATAAATGCTTGATAGTTGGATCGATATCCTCTCCATGTTGATGCAGATCCATCATCTGGATTCAGCTCCATGGGTCATGGGAGTGATGCTGCCAATGCCAAATTGATGGATTTACTAGTGTGACATATCCTTTTGCCCTGCTCTTCATAACCTCTGGACCTCTCTTTATCACCAGTGTACACAAAAGACAATGAGAGGGTTCACTGTCAGGGCCCAAGCACCTGTTATGGATGTCTATGGCAGAGATGGTGCTGCCACATCTTTTACACCTCTTAAACCTTTTGGAAAGTTTCCAGGACGTATCTAGAAAATAGCTACAGAAGAATTAAATGACTTGATTGTGAAAAATACCCCCAATTGGGGTACCTGTATCCTAAATATGGCTTATAGCAGTGAAGCACAAAAAAGAAAGTAAAACTGAAATTGGATGAAAAACCTACATAAGGAATTACAAGAGGAAAAATAATTCCGTAGTAACAGCAGAAGGAAGAAACAACTTATATATCTGGCGATAATCTGTAAATGGCATTGAAGAAATTATAAACATCTCCTGTGGTGAGTGGCACATCCAATGAGTTCTGTGGAAAATAGACAAAATGAGGTTGTCGTTTCTCTGTTAACCTTGGATAATGAAGTCATGAAGTCAGACTCAAAGGTGAAGAGGAGGAATATGCAGAAGCTGATGAGGATAAAGCAGAATTGCTTTGAAAATATTTCTGTTCTGTGTTCACAGATGAAGGGCCAAGAGCAGGACATGAGAAAACACTCAAATAGAACAGAAGTGAGATGAATCTTGAATGATTTTCAGAAGAAAGCATGCACAAGGAGCTAGCAAAACTAAAAGTAGACAAAGTGATAGGCCTAGATGGTATACATTACAACTTGAAAGCTGAAATTGTAACTAAATAGTGACATGCAGATATCTCAGCATGGTTATACACTCTTCAAAAGCAATATTTCTTTAGAGATGTATTTTGTAGCAAGTAAAGGTCTCAGTTCTAATAGGAAGCCAATAGACTCAACTAAACGTCTAGTGGACTTATATCCTTATTCACATCAATGACCTTTTGCAGAAGAGTGTAAATCAAAATTCGTTCAAAAATTGTTAATGAATAAAGTGCTTAACTTTCAGGAAAATTGAGCTTGCATTGTCCCGACGCTGACAGACGCGCCACTTTATGCGTTTCACCCTTGTGTAGGTTTCGTCAGGGGAACTTCATGAAGCACTAAAACAGATGAAAAACATGTTCATAGGTTACCAGCTTTCAGCAATACTTCATAAGAAAGCAACGAACACTATAAGAAGACCCATAACTCATTAGAATACTGCACCTCAAACCCAAAAAGTCCATTCTTATTCAAAGACGGTGTTTGTGAGAATCGTTGAAACTCCGCGCATGCGAAGTACTTATATAGAACACATGTGATCATATCATCCTATCAGCTGTAAGTCACAGACACACCTCCCATTCAACTCTGGCATTAAGCCCTTCAGGGATTATAGATTGTAATTTAAAGATCCAGCGTTGTTCATTAAAGAGCAGGGTCTGGTCAAGAGACTTACCACCGTAAGCTGTTTGAATCTGCATAATGCAAAAACATCGTAAATCAGAAAATTGATGTTGGTGTTGAAGACAATGGTCTACCATTGGCGCCTCTCTCCGTTGGCATTTAAGTTTGCTTTTATGTTCTAGCATGCGCGTTCTGAACATGCGATTAGTCTTCCCAACATACAACAGCGCGCAGGGGCACCGAACCGCATATACCACCTGTGTGGAGGTGCAAGAAGTAGCATCTCGCAATTTGTAAGTTGTACCGTGATAGTCAAACTCAGTCAGTTCTTGTGTAACTTCACAGATGGTGCAGGCCCCACAACTCCGATGTCCTGCAAGTAGAGGTATTTCTGATGTCTGTTCCCTTCTCAAAACAGTCGGGCATAAGATCTCCTTCAAATTCTGTTGTCTGGTCCAGACACAGCGAACCTGGTATTGCTCTAGACCCGGGATACTATTGAGAACATTCTTGTGACGTTTGAGGCTGCGTTGCAGGTAATGACTATAGGGAGAAAAGGATGTGATCAGATTGATATGCCGCTCATCAAAAGCCCGGTTATGAACCAAAGGCGGGCGGAGCATCAGATCCCGATTACTATATAATGCTCTTTTGTAAGCCGAGGTAATGACCTTATCTGGGTAACCTCTCTGTTGAAACTGATCTTTCAAAATTCTAGCTTGTGTTTTGAAATCCCGTATATTAGAGCAATTTCGCCGATATCGGAAAAATTGTGACACTGGCAAGCTATTCCGCAAAGACAGAGGATGTGCACTAGAATAGTGCAAAAGGGTCTTTTTAGCTGTCGATTTGCGATGAACAGAGGTATTCCATCCGGCTGGGGTCTTCTGAATAGACACGTCCAAAAAAGTAACTTCCTGAGCATTATAAGTAAGAGTGAATTGAATATTATTCTCTCTCTCATTAAGCCACTTAAAAAAGATTGCAACTGCATCTCAGATCCACTCCAAAGAACAAAAATGTCGTCAATAAATCTTTTCCAGAGTTTTATTGAATCTTTGAAAGGGGAAACCGCTAACCATTTTTTCTCGAACCATTGCATATAAAGGTTCGCGATGGAAGGCGCACAGGAACAGACATCAGAAATACCTCTACTTGCAGGACATCGGAGTTGTGGGGCCTGCACCATCTGTGAAGTTACACAAGAACTGACTGAGTTTGACTATCACGGTACAACTTACAAATTGCGAGATGCTACTTCTTGCACCTCCACACAGGTGGTATATGCGGTTCGGTGCCCCTGCGCGCTGTTGTATGTTGGGAAGACTAATCGCATGTTCAGAACGCGCATGCTAGAACATAAAAGCAAACTTAAATGCCAACGGAGAGAGGCGCCAATGGTAGACCATTGTCTTCAACACCAACATCAATTTTCTGATTTACGATGTTTTTGCATTATGCAGATTCAAACAGCTTACGGTGGTAAGTCTCTTGACCAGACCCTGCTCTTTAATGAACAACGCTGGATCTTTAAATTACAATCTATAATCCCTGAAGGGCTTAATGCCAGAGTTGAATGGGAGGTGTGTCTGTGACTTACAGCTGATAGGATGATATGATCACATGTGTTCTATATAAGTACTTCGCATGCGCGGAGTTTCAACGATTCTCACAAACACCGTCTTTGAATAAGAATGGACTTTTTGGGTTTGAGGTGCAGTATTCTAATGAGTTATGGGTCTTCTTATAGTGTTCGTTGCTTTCTTATGAAGTATTGCTGAAAGCTG
This sequence comes from Ichthyophis bannanicus, assembly GCA_033557465.1. Lineage (NCBI taxonomy): Eukaryota > Metazoa > Chordata > Amphibia > Gymnophiona > Ichthyophiidae > Ichthyophis > Ichthyophis bannanicus. Next base: position 980,226,405 of record CM066033.1, read on the forward strand.
GTAACCTATGAACATGTTTTTCATCTGTTTTAGTGCTTCATGAAGTTCCCCTGACGAAACCTACACAAGGGTGAAACGCATAAAGTGGCGCGTCTGTCAGCGTCGGGACAATGCAAGCTCAATTTTCCTGAAAGTTAAGCACTTTATTCATTAACAATTTTTGAACGAATTTTGATTTACACTCTTCTGCAAAAGGTCATTGATGTGAATAAGGATATAAGTCCACTAGACGTTTAGTTGAGTCTATTGGCTTCCTATTAGAACTGAGACCTTTACTTGCTACAAAATACATCTCTAAAGAAATATTGCTTTTGAAGAGTGTATAACCATGCTGAGATATCTGCATGTCACTATTTAGTTACAATTTCAGCTTTCAAGTTGTAATGCGGAGGTTTTTTCAGTTTTAATGGTATATCCCTCCAGCAAAAAAAGACCACTACGTCAGTTGTAACCACTAGATGGTATACAGCCAAGAATACTGAAAGAACTTAGGGAAGTTCTAGTGGCTCCACTGTGAGACCTTTTCAATGCTTCTTTGAAGTTGGGAGCGGTCCCGTAGGACTGAAGAAGGGTGCATATGGTCCCTCTATACAAAAGCAGAAGTGAGGATGAAGTTGGGAACTACAGCTCAATTAGTTTGACTTCTGTGATGAGTAAATTAATGGACATACTGCTAAAACAGAGGATAGTGAGGTTTCTAAAATCCAATGATTTGCAGGATTTGAGGCAGCATGGTTTTACTAGAGGCACATCTTTTCAGAGAAATCTAATTACTTTCTTTGACTGGGTGACCAGAGAGTTGAACAAGGGAAATGCTAGATGTGATATACTTAGATTTCAGCAAAGCCTTTGACACTGTTTCACATAGACAACTTATAAATAAATTGGAGATGGACCCTAAAGTGACCGACTGGGTTTGAAATTGGTTGCATGGGAGACAACAAAGGGTGCAGGATGCTACCAGTGGTGTGCATCAGAAATCTGCCCTTGGACTGATTCTTTTTAACATTTTTGTAAGTGATATTGTGGAAGGGCTGTCAGGTAAGGTTTGCCTCTTTGCAGATGATATCAAAATTTGCAATAAAGCAGATACCCAGAGTGTGTAGATAATATGAGGAGGTATCTAGCTAAGCCTGAAGAATGGTTGAGAATTTGACAGCTGAGATTTAATGAAATGCAGAGTCAATTCTGAAGACCACAACCCCAAAAGGATAGAAACAGGATGGAGTTGGTGCATAAAGTTGCTACCAAAATGGTCAGTGGTCTCCATCATAAGACATACGGAGACAGACTTAAATATCTTAATATATATACTTTGGAAGACAGGCAGAAGGGGAGAGATAGAGACATTTAAATATCCATGTAGCATAAATGCACAGGAGAGCTCTTTCAATTTAAAGAAAGCTCTGCAACGAGGGGGCACTGGATGAAGGTGAAAGGGGACAGATAAGAGTAATTTGTGGTAATATTTCTTTACTATCTCCACTATTACCCCCTCTTTCTGTAGAGACAAGGACTGTACCTGAATTCAAGAAAGCATGGGACGGACACAGAGGATCTCTAAAGGAAAAAAAGGGAGTGTAAAGCTTAGTAATTGATTATGGAAGGGCAGAATGGATAGGCTGTGTGGTCTTTATCTGCCATCTTTTTCTACGTTTCTATAAATCCTGATCACTACAATGGTCTGCTCTAGGTTAAAGGGGAAGAGAGTAACAAATGGGGAAAGGAATGAAAGGGAAGAGTAAGTGAATGGATTCCATTCTCCTGCAGTTGACGTATCAACAAAAAAATCCTGATTTGATGGATCATTTTTTTCCAAAAATTAAAAAACAAACAAACTCTGAATACATTGTTCTATCACATTAGTTATTAAAATAAACATCTCTCTTCCACTTTTGCCTCAGTGTCTCTCTTCTGTTTTTCTTGCCTCTTCATGTTCTGCCTATTTTGTCTTCCATTACTCCCACCTTCATTTCCTTCTGCTTATCAGAATTCCCCTCTTGTTGAAGTTGCCTAGTGTGCCTGTCCTCCATTCTTTCACCATTCACACCTCAGTGAGGATCGGCAGTAGGTGCCTAATGAAAACCGTCAACTAAATTTAGGCCTTCATCCCTAGTCAGTTTTCAAAGGGCTGAATAATGTACCTAAACTCTTTGAAAACTGACCCCAATCTTCCTGTGTACCCCACAAAGTGAATGACATTACTTTGTCATCCATCTAGAACTAGAGCATAATGATTCAAAATTTCTTTGCTAACCTATTCCATAAATAACTCATAAGACACCCTCAAGTTCCATGACAAGCACACAGACATCCCAAGTTGCTGCACAAAAACATGAAACTGTTGTACTGTCTTGAGCTGTCAAAATGGTATTATGGTAACAAGATTATCTCTTTCCAGCAGCAGTTTCAGAAATCCATTACATAGGAGCAGTAAGGCACTTGAGGGCAGCACTTTGTTAAAATATTTCTTGAGGGGTTAAAGGCACTTACTTTCTGTCTGTGTACCATGCAATCCATCTGAGACATGACATTCATAACAAAGAACTGCCTTGGAGTGTTATACGGTACTGTGTAAATACTGGGTATCAGGTTACAAGAATTACCTACTTTTAAAAAAGATTTCCAGGAAGTTAGATTTTCAGCATAGGTATCACAGCAATAGAGCTTCATATCATATTCAGTTTGCAAGAGCTCAGCTGTCATGGTGAAAAATCTGACATGAATATATAGGATTCATTTACTCTTTTCAGTACAGTCAAAAGCAGCGATTTTAATCATACCTGATAATCTAATTTCCTTGAATCCTGCCAGACCAGTCCACATAGGTGGGTTATGTCCCCCTGCCAGCAGGTATAGGCAGACTTAAGCAACTTTCAGTGATGTCATCACCTGGTATATCCTCTGGTACAGCTTCCCAAGTAGTAAGCAAAATTGAAAAACAAAAAAACCTCAGATAACATTAATAAAGGCAAACATCTTTGTCACAAACAGCATGAGCAAGTACTTGGCTCTCTTACCATGAAAAAACTGGAGCCAGACCACAAGGCTGACTAGACCTTCTATGGTAGATGGAAACCCCCAAATATGCAGAAAGAATCGCCTAGGCAGTAACATCGCTAGAGCAACCAAAAGGCAGCAGGCTTTCCAACCTGCAGAAGGGAGTCTTCTAGGGCAGGTCCTGGAGTGGTCTAGCACGATTCAAGGAAAGAAGATTATCAGGTATGTTTAAAATTGCTATTTCCCCCTTATCATTCTGCTAGAACTGTCTAGACGAGTGGTATGTACCCAGTCATGGCCCAGGGTGGGAGGAAGATGACAAAATAGACAGACTACATTGTCAGGAGTAATCTGAATAAGCTCCACAAGCACCCTGGGGAACCTCATAAAGGCCAGGAGTCTTAGACCTGTCCTCTGGGGATACCCAAGTGGACTTCACCCATAAGGGTGCACTCCAAGGAGGGAACGGCAACTCACTTCTGAATATGCTTACCAGGCAGGATACACCCTGCCCCCAACAGGCTCTCAGGATGAATAGGCAATAAATAACTAGACCTCAGCCAGCACTTCTCTCAAAGTGGTGAGGACAGAGAAGGTCAAAGAAAATGAAATTCGACTTACCTGCTAATTGTTGTTCCTTGAGGAACTCCAGTCCAGTCCCAAACCTTTGGGTAGTGCACCTCTTCCAGCAGCTTGGAGACTGAGCATGTCATCTTTTGATGACACCAGTATTAATTTTGGAGGGACCGCCCACAACCTCCAGTAACCTATTGACAAAGCAGACCCACAGGAGCAACAAAAAAGTGGTTAAAATTTGAAACATTCTACCTCTTAATCTAATATTCCCCCTCAGCGGAGAAGAGATCCCCTCTCCCCTCCAAATGTGGACACTTACCTGTAGCCCAGCCAGACGACGGCAAGCATGCATTATGCATCACTGAACGTGGAGCAGACAATCCTTTGGTCCACCCTCAACACCGACCTCCCTTACCTATTATGACCCCCAGGTTATTTTATATTTTATTTAGCTGTATTTATTTAGCTGTATTTATATCCCGCTTTTCACCAGGTCAAAGCGGTCAATTGGGGGATACATTTAACACGAGGGGATATGAGACACATACGCTAATACTTACAGGGAACATGGGCAACTACCTTAGACCAGGAAAAACTCTTCTTCAGGCCCCAGTCACCGAAAACCGGCTCTCAGGGAGGTATCTGGGACTGGAATAGAGTTCCTCAAGGAACAACAATTAGCAGGTAAGTCTAATTTAACTTTCCTTATTGCCCCTCCAGTCCAGTCCTGAACCTCTGGGATCTAACAGAAGAGTTAAACTTAATGGGAGGGACTTGCCAACCAGACCTGAAGCACTGCCGATCCAGAACAGGCGTCTCTCACCACCTGGAAGTCCAGGCAGTAATGCTTAGCAATGGTATGAAGTGATGACCAGGTTGCCCCCCTGCAAACTTTCTACCGGTGGCACCAGCTATACTCCGCCCATGAAGGAGTCTGAGCTCTTATGCAATGAGTATGCAACCTCACCGACACCGGCCGCCGACGCAATTGCCTCTCTGGTCCGTGCTGAAATAGAGGCCTTAGCTGCTGCCTCACCTCAGCCCAGCCCAGCCCTCCAAACAGCACAAAGAGGTGATCCAACTTGTGGAAACCACTGACCTCTTTAAGAAATGCTTCAGGACACGCCGGACAAATAAGAGGTGCCAGTGCACACCAGCGAAGACATTCTTCACACTCCCGAGGACCGGTAGGGAGATGGACTGGTTTAAATAAAGGCCGAAACAGCCTTGGGCAGAATGGACAGTACCAGCCACAGGATCACCTTGTCATTGAAAAAGGAAAGAAATGGCTCCTGGCAAAACAAGGCTTGGAGCTCCGATAGTCTGCTCTCAGAGCAGCTTGGTTCAATGGCTCTAAGGGCTCTTACACCAATACCAAATTGAGATCCCACGGAGGCACCTCAGATCTCTGCTGCGGGCACCGGTGGGCCCCCGCCCTCAGGAATCTTCCAATGTCTGGTTGTGTTCCAAACGCTACCCCCTGGACCTTTCCATGATAGTAGGAAATCGCCGACAGCTTCACCCTTAATGAACTAGCCACCAGACCAGCCTGCAAGAATGCTAAGATGCCTGGTAAGGAAGTCATGGAAGACGGGGCCTGTTTGTTCATATACCACACCTCGCAGTTGCGTCAGACCCAGATATAGGCAAGATAGGTAGCTCTTCTCCTTGCCTTCAGAAAGGTCGAAATCACCAAGTCTGAGTAGCCATTCCTCTTCAATCATGCCCTCAACAAGGGCCACGCTGTAAGCGAGAATCGAACTACCTGCGGCATGCATACCGCCCCTGCTTCAGGAGAATCTCTCAAGCCATTAGATACCATGGACGATCTGCTGGAATCCACACGAGGTCGGAGTACCACAACCATCTTGGCCAATCCGGAGCGATCAGAATCACCAGCCCTGATGAGCTTCGATCCTCTGCACGACTCGGCCTATTAGAGCCCATGGAGAAAAGCCCTCCCGTTGGGCCACCTTTGCATCAGGGCGTCTAGGCCCTCCGACAACCTTTTCCTTTCGCCTGCTGAAGCAGCAGCTTGCTTTGGCGGTCTTGATCACCACCATCAGGTTCATGACCGGAGTGCCCCAGCATAGCACCACACAGGTAACCACCTCCTGGTTGAGTACCCACTCTCCGAGGTCCACGTGCACTCAACTCAGATAGTCCGGCATCACAAGTGCCGCTGACAGTGCCTAGAGGAGGCTTTCCGCCCAGCTCAACAGCCATTCGGATTCCTCCTCCAAGGCTGCGCTGCCCATACCTCTTTGGCGTTTGATGTAGGCTGCTATGGTTACATTGTCCGAAAGGAACCTTACCCTCCTTTCCCTTCAACCATGGCTGAGAGCTCCTGAGTGCCAGGGCCACCGCCTGCATTTCCAGACAGTTGATCGACCAGCCAGCCTCCTGTGTACTCCACAGCCCCTGAGCAATGCATCCTTTGCAATGGACTACCCATCCAGACCGAATGGTGGCAGTCAGCTGCGGAATCCACAGAGGCAACCTGAGGGGTATGCTGCTTTCCATATTCTCCAGATGAAGCCACCATTTGAGAGCTCGCTTGGTCGCAGGCGGGCAGGAGAACTTCTGGAACAAGGGCAGTGTCTAGTGCGACCACCACCGGAGCAACACCCTCTGCAGAGGCCACATGTGTGCCCTTGCCCACAGCACAAGTTCAAGAGTGGCTGCCATGGTCCCTAGGACCTGTAGGTAATGCCAGGCCATCTGTTCCGTCCCTCCCAGAAACTGCGGCACTAAGCTGCGAAGCCCCTGTGCACGCTGAGTGGCAGGAAGACCCCCCTGAGCAGGTGTCGAAGCTCGCTTCCAGGCACTCTACTTCCTGAGATGGAACCAACTGACTCCTGGCCCCGCTGACCACCCAGCCTAGCCTTTGAAGGAACTGTACCACTCGAGTAGTGGCTCACTCGCCTTCGTCCCTGGACTTTGCTCGAATCAGCCAAACATCGAGGTACAGATGCAGCAGAATTTCTTCCCTGTGCAGCGCCGCCGCTACCACCACCATGACCTTGGTGAAGGTACAACGGTGCCGTTGCAAGACTGACGCCAAAACGCAAAACTGAAAATGCCCCATTGGTACCATAAACCAAAAGAACTATTGGTGTTGCGGCCATATGGGGATGTGCAGATACCTCCCTTAGATCTAGAGTCACCACAGACTCTCCTATCCTGACTGCGACCATGAAGAACTGCCATGTGAAAAAGTGGAACCTGCAGACAGCGGTTCCCTCACTTGAGGTCGAGGATCAGATGGATGGAGTGAACTTGAGAGCATACCCCTCCTGAACGACCTCTAGCAGCCACTGGTTGGAAGTGATCTGGGCCCAGGCAGGGCAGAACTTCTGTAGCTGACCTCCCATGGGCTGCACCGCTACCTGGGCCTCCCTCTCTTCGTTGTGCTTTCCTGAGTCCCGAGGAAGAAGCGGCGGCCAAAACCTCTACCTGCTCCTCGAAAACCTCAAAACCCTTGCCCCCTGGAGAAGAATCTTCCCCACTGGAAAGGGGTAAAGCATGATGAATGAAAATGCCTGAACTCTCGTGACTGACTGTGGGCCATGGGAGAGGTGCGGTTCTGTTTTGTTTATCCTCGGGCAGATGCCTGCCTTTGGGCTCTCCCAGAACCTTCACCAAATTGTCCCAGTCTTCCCTGAGGAGCATTTTCTTCCCCAAGGGAAGCTTGCTGAGTCGGGCCTTGGGAGAACTATTCATCGTTCAGTTATGTCACCAGAGCTGATGGCGGGTCTTCACTCACGAGCCCTTGCTCTTTGAGAGCTCTCACTGAGAATGTCGTGGATAACTGCCAGATAAGTTACAGACTCTAATCTGGTTGCCTCCCCAGCCTGGTCCACAGATTCCTCCCCTTGCTGCTGAACCTGCCGCAACCAGCAGAGGCAGTCTCAAGTCACCGCCAAAGGAGTCTTGTAGCGAGAGGGCATATACATTATAAAATCCAGCTTCATGCAGGAGTCCAACTGTCCTAACTTGGACATCCTTGAGCACTGCACTGCCTTCGGGATTGTCATCTTCTTTGTAACTGTCGAAACCGCTACATCCATCTTAGGGACCGAACGCTGACGGCCCTGATCTGACAGCAGAGAGAGGCGAGCCCTAGAGTTTGACCCCTCAAGACTCGGCTCCAGCAGATCCCACTCATCCTGAAACTGAACCAACCTGTAGCCACTCATACTACCCATCACTTTTTCCTGTTTATCTTTCATTTATTTCTGCCTCTGACTTTTTACTTGAACCTTCTCAGGAAAAAGCCACAATGTCTCAACAAACTGTCAGTTACATCTCCAGACCAGGCACACTGACTCTCTGAAATCTGCTCAGCAACAAGACAAAGACACACTTAGTTAGGCCTTTTTCCACAGGTCTTCAACAAGACATCGTGCACTGAACAAGTTTAATCTGTATAACACCAGGAATGCTCAAGGATGTGGCATGAATTGGGGGTTCACCCCCCTTGATACCATCACCTACCAGGCACTGCGGTCTGGCCAGCATGGTGGGTCTCCCCTTCTTCCAGATCTTAGTCCACATCTAGCTCCACTTCCAGGCCCTCTTCATCTGGACTTTTGGACATGCTACAAACATAGAAGATCTCTAAAGGAAAAAAATGGGACTATTGTAGCTAATATGGAAAGGCAGACTAGATTGGCCTATGGTCTCTCTTTTTTTTTTATTAAGCTTTTGCAAATGTACAAATTAAATTAAACAATACAAGAAGTGCTAATTACAATAGCAAAAACAATGAAATATTATCTCCCCTCAACAAAAAAGTAAAGGGGTAAACAAACAAGCACCAGCCCATATCAAAAAAAGAGCAGAGTAATAAAAGTAACATAAAAGTAAGAAATAAAGGAAGGAGGGAAAGATCCCCCCCCCCCAAATTAACCATAGTGGACTAAATTTCTAACTCCAGTTAACCCGGACATTCTTTATCTGCGAGAAATTTCTCCAACCAAGTTGACTCATAGAAATAATATGTATTTCCATACTAAGTTATAATGTACTTGTATGGAAAACACAAAAAGAAAGTTGCATCCAAACCTAATATCTTGAATTTCATGGTAAGAAACTCTTGCGGTGAAGTTGTGTTACTAGACACAACAGGAAGCACATTCAGCTTCTTACGCCAGAACAGAACATCTTTATATTTAAGTAAATCATTTTTTATTGGTATAAATGTAAACATCAACAACTACAGAAACAAAGACATAACCAAAATACAACAACCAGTGAAACAAATATACATCACAATATTGTCCCCTCAGCCAGCCCCTTCCCCTTTCCCCTTACTATTACTGCAAGCCACACAATAGCATACACGTGGCCCCCTGCCACAAAGCCTAAATGATCCCTCCTTCTAATCCCCTCCCCCACCCCCTGCCCTTCCCCCCTTCCCCCCCAATCTCCCCCCCCCCCCCGTAGCTCCCCAATCAAATCCAAGCAATCCTATCAGTCCTCTCACACTACCTCCCTCATCTTAGGGGGCTAGATCTCTCAGGGGCCCCCACACCTTAGTGAACCGCTCCCACGTCCCTCCAGCTAGCAGCAGAGCCGTACGCTGCTCCATTTCCATCAGCTCCTGCATGGCCCTCTCGCACTCCCCCACCGCAGGTGCAGCCTCTTTCAGCCAACCCCGCAGTATACATAATTTTACAATAATAAAGCCTTTTGCACACAGCTTCCGCCCACTGTCCCAAAGGGGTTGCACTCCTTCACAAGATCCAAATAGGCACCATTCAGGAGTTAACTCCACTTTAGTTTGTAACCACCTCTCCAGCAATCGACCTACAGCCAACCAGAACCCCTGAATATGGATGCAAAACCAGAATCGATGGGCAAAACCCCCTTTTTCTACCTTGCAGAGGCTACAGAGATCTGTTGTCGACAAACCCGCTTTCGCCGCCCACACGTTATGTACATAAGCTCTCCACAAAAACTTATACTGAATTTCCTGCAATTGCACTGTTTCTGAGATAGCTTTAATTCCCGCAAACGCGCCTCGTAACCGTTCGACGGTGGCCTGTAGGACACCATCTTTCTGCCACTTCTCCGCTAAGCCAGCCAAGCATATATCCTTCCCCGCAGGGTGTAATGCCCTAGCCATAGCCCCAATGGTAATCTTCCCCTCCAAGGTTTTAAACAACTCCAACATCCCTTCCCTCGTTAACACCTCCGCGTAGTCCAGCCTCAGCGCAGCAATGTAGTGTCGAACCTGTAAATAAAAGTAGAAATCCCGTGGCTCTAAGTGGTACCGCCCCCGCAACGAAGCAAATAAATCCACCTCTGCCACATCTGCCATCCGGAGATGCCCAACGAATCTCACTCCCTTAGACGCCCAAACGGTCACCACAGCAGCTCCACAACCAGGTGGAAAAGCCGGATTTCCACCAATTGGGATACAATCAGTCACCCTGCCACATCCTCCCCTGTGGCGGCAAAGCGCCTCCCACGCCGCACGCAGGGAGTTCCAAAACACAGAGTGCTTACAAGCCACAGGGAGTTGCTTCCTTCCTACATGCACCAGTACCATTCGATGCCGTGGGGCTGCCATCTCATCTAAAATAGCCAAGGGATAATACTGCCTGTGCCCGCAGAGCTAGCACCGATGCAAGGATCTTCATATCGACATTAATGAGTGAGATAGGCCTATAAGATGCCGGATCCTCCGGGTCTTTCCCAACCTTATGTATCAATGAGATAGAAGCCGTCCGCATATCCCTTGGGATCTGTCCAACCTCCAGAACTTCCATATATACCGCTGCCAAAGTGGGCACCACCTGCCTCTCCAATATTTTGTAAAACTCCATACTGTACCTGTCGGGGCCCGGCGCCTTGTGTAACTTCCCCTCCCTGATCACCTTCTGAATCGCTGCCCCAGATATCGGTTGGTTCAACATCTCCCGCTCCTGCTGTGTCACTTGGGTTAACGTCACATCTTTCCAAAAGGCCTGTGCTTGCTCCTTATCCTCACCTTCCGGAGTATATAGGCGACTATAAAAATGTTTAAACACCTCTGCTATCTCCGCGGGTTCCATTCTCTGTCTACCCTGCTCGTCGCGGATCCGCGCCAACAAGTGATTCCCCTGCCGATCTCGTACCATTCGTGCTAACAATCGTCCAGAGCGATTCCCAAAGCAAAAGAACTGATGCCTATAGTACTGCAAATCAAAAGTCGCTCGTTCCTGAAGGAGATTATTCACCCGCCGCTGGGTCTCAATGAACTCCTGCAACGCCACCCCTCTCGGCTGCCGCAGAGAAGCCTTCTTCTTCGCCTGCAACTCCCGCGTAAGCTTCATCAAGTCTTCATTTACCCTATGCTGTTGTCGAGCTACATACGCAATCACCTGTCCACGAACTACCGCCTTCCCCGCCTCCCACAGAGTGACCACCGAGGAAACACTGCCCTCGTTATTCCCCAAATACTCTCGCCATTGCTCCCGGACAAAATCCTGAAAATCCGTCCGGTGCCAAAGATGTCTGGGAAAGGACTATCTACCCCCCAGCCTACGACGTCCTGCCCAAGCTAGAGTCACCATCGCATGATCTGACACCACGATTGGGCGAATCTCCGCCCTCCGAACTCTCCCAACGTCTGCCTGCCGCACTAACACATAATCGATGCGAGACCATGTCTGATGCGCTCACGACAAATGGGTGTAGTCGCACTCACTACCATGCAACAAGCACCAAACATCTATCAAGCCACTAGCCTGACTGAGGTAGCTCACGCCTTTGGAGGCCCACCTACCAGCGCTCTCTCCCGGGGTAGATTTATCCAATACAGGCTCATGTGGACAATTAAAATCTCCCGCTAGGATAACTGGCACATTAGGTAAACCACCAATCTTCCTAGCCACAGCCTCAAAAAACCCATGTGAATATTGATTAGGAGCATATATATTTCCTAAGACCATTTCTTCACCATTAATCTTCACATGCACCCAAAGATAGCGTCCCATTGGATCCGGGTCCTCACTTACAATGTCTACTGCAAGGCCCTTATGGAATAGGAGTGCAACCCCCTTCCGCCGACCCTCTGCCGCTTCCGCTGCACATACCCGCCCGACCCACTTCTTTTGAAGTTTAGCATGCTCTCTGGTGCTTAAATGTGTCTCCTGCAAAAACGCCACTTGGGCTCCTGCTTTTTGCAGCGCCTGAAGTACCTTAGTGCGCTTTATCGGCATGTTTAGGCCCCCCACGTTCCAAGATACAAAGCCCACATCAGTCCCCATTAGCCCCCATTTCCCGCTCTAGAACACAATAACACCCATAACTGCAACCATCGGGCCAAGTGCTGCCCAGCCTCAGCACCCTGGACCCCCCTCCTCCAGCCATGTCTCTCCACCCCCCACAGACAGGATCCACGACCCAGAAACATTTCCAATCCCACATCCCCACCCTCCCCTCCCCCCTCCAACAATTCCCCCCACCCCCACTGCTAACATGTCCCTTACCACTTCGCTTAAATCCCCTCCCTCCACTCCCCGCCCCCCATCCCTCCCCCCAACCCCACACTCCCCTTATAAAAACCATGCATACTACTCCTGGCCCCCCTCGCCAGGCCCGAGACTCACTGCAGTGCACTGCAGGGCCGTCCCACCCACGACCCCTCCCTCCCAAGCAAGAGCAAGAACCCCCCCATGGTGTGCAACAATAATAGATCCCCATCATCCACACTTATACCAACCATACACCCCTCAGCCCCACAGATGCACAGATAAAATCGCAAGTCTATGAATACATGTACTTGTACTGAGCTATCCCCCCTAACAGAACATTCACTAACTGCCAACACTCACACGGCACGCAACATCACATTTCTATGTCTATAAGCCCCCCCTTGAAACCCGGTAGCAGCCACACAGTGCCAACAATCATCCATACAGCAACAGTCATCCCACAAAGTCTGCTCATGCTTGCAAAAGGCATTTCAACCCTGCAGGGCTGGCAAGATAAAACACATATTAGAAGTCCACTGCTGAGATCACGTTCCGCCAGCAATCCCTCAGTCTCGGTCCGCCATCGACACGGCTCCGGCAGGCCTCACATGTGTCACCCTTCAACTGGTGTTTGCTCACTTGCCTGCCCGCACATGCCCAAGTCTTCCATAAATCTCTTCGCCTCTGCCACCGTAGACAGCACATGCTGCTTTCCTTCATGGTGTACTCTGAGTGTCGCCGGGAAAGCGAGGTTAAAGCGTACATGCTTCTTGAAAAGTGCTGCGCATAGCGGTGAGAACTCTTTCCTCTTCACCGCTACCGGTGCAGAGTAGTCCTGAAAGAGTAAGACTGTATGATTGTCCAAAGTCAGGTCCCTCTTCTTGCGAAACGCCTGCAACAACCACTTATGCTGGAAGTTGAGAATTTTTGCAATAATCACTCTAGGTCTCTGCCGATGTTCAGTCCTAGGCCCCAGACGGTGAACACGCTCCACTTTCATGTGCCCAACCAGCTCTTCCAGGCCTAACGCACGTGGCAGCCATGTCTCCACCAAATCCAACAGCATAGCATCCGTTTTGGTCTCCGGTATGCCCACGAGCCGCACATTGTTCCTCCGAGATCGATTCTCCAAATCATCAACCTTTTCAAGTAGGGCCTCCACCTGCTGTCGTAGCCGACTCCCCTCCCGGGCTTGCTTACCCTCCTCCTCCTCGAGCGCTGACACCCGGTGTTCTAATTCGTCGACTCTATGTGTACACTCCGTGAGCGCCTCAGCCACAGTCTCTAGCTTGCTTAAAATCAAATCAAATTTGGGCTCATGCAGTTTTGCCACTTCCCGTGCCAACTCTTCGGGCGCTGAGTCCACGCTCTCGCCACCCGGCGATCTAGGCGCCGCCATATTTGCTGTCGGCCCCGCAGCAGTGGCGGCCCCCGACTTCGGCACTTTCTCTTTCTCCTTTCTCATTGGAGCCGGCATTTCCCGGTAAATCCGTCCACCTACGCTGGCACGTCCGCACCACCTTTCACACAAGGGAATTTCTGCAAAGATTCGCAGGGGTAATCGCAGTAAAATTGCCGATTAATAGTAGGACGGCCCCGGAGCGAGCAGAGACACCTCTTACTCACTCATGCGGCACGTGGTCTCCTCCATCTTTATATTTAAAGAAAATTTCAACACCTTGATCTTATCTACTACTGAAAGAAATGTTGCCAATAAAGTAGTCCTCTGGGAGATATTATCTGATGAATCTTCAAGAAACTTAGGGGTATGTTTACTAAGTGGCGGTAGCAGCTTCCGTACGATATCAGAGCCACAGCCCCATTGATTCCAATGAGGCTGCGGCTCTGATATCGCACGGAAGCCGCTACCGCCAATTAGTAAACATACCCCTTAGTTAGATCTTGACTAACACTAGACAGAACATCTAAACCCTTGCCCCCAGCATCCTCTTTATGAAGCTTAGTAGGAAAATACAAACATTTTTGAATGGGGACAGGATCTACCAATTGCCAAACTTCTCTGAAATATTTACTCAACAGCATTTCTGCAAATAATAGGTGCGTTATCGGGAAATTCAAAAACTGTAAATTATTAACGCTAGTTGAATTCTCTAGAGTTTCTAATTTATAATGCAGAGATAAAGAATCCTTAATAAATGAAATACTGGTCTGCTGCACAGAAGCAAGCTGACCCTCCATTCTAGAAACATTCTTAACCACATCTACAACCCTATTATTTTTATTTATTTATTTAAAAAGGTTTTATATACCGCTTTATCATTTCAATCAAAACAGTTTACATTGAAACTTAAACTTGGATTACATTAAACAGGGATATTGATAACTTAGATTTTTCTGAGGCAATGAAGGGTTAAGCAACTTGTCCAAGGCCACAAGGAGTGCTAGTGGGAATTGAACCCTGGTCTCTGGGTTCCCAAGCCAGTGTTCTTACTCATTAGGCTACTACCTCCACTCAGACGTTATCTACTTCACCAAATTTCTGCACCGTTTCCTGGGAGGAGCAGAATGGTGATACAGTACTAGATAACTTAGAACAATATTTGAGATAGCAATCCACAAGTCTTTCAAAGAAACATTTTGAGGTGTTACTAATGCTGTCTGTCCCATATCAGGTAATTCAACTGACTTCGGCAGAGGGCCAGGTGCTTGGGAAGGGATCATCAACCCAGGAGAAACTTCCAATACAGTAGAAGACAGTTGCAGTTCAGGAAATAGCGGAGAAGTCCTTTCTGCGGAGCTAAGAAAAGCTCCCTTGAAGGAGAGCTGCAGAGCAGCATTAGTGCAAAGCCCTTGTCCAAAGGCCCCACTACTTTGCACGGGAGCTGCGCAGCAGGAACTAATTTAGGCAAAGTCTTTGCCTTCCTTTTGTCCATGTTGTCACAACAATTATTACAATCTTAAAGCGGCGCTCAGTATCTGATATTTAAGGAGCAGAGGCTCAAAGCCTCTGTCAGGTCTCCAGAGGGGCATGTCCAGCCCCTTTGGGCAATGACCCAGAGGGTCTCCTGGTTGATATGTGTGTTCTCTCGGGACCACACCCTCATTCTCTCGGATGCCTGCACAGGTGCCTGCTACCAACAGCTCTCACCCGCCGAAGTTCTTCCAGTCCCCTGCAGCACACCGTAAGCAGCTTTGCCCATACACAACCTTTCCTATCTTCTGCCAGAAGGGGCCTCCTGGCCGAAAGATGTGTTCCCTCGGGACCTCATCGCGATAATGTCACCACAGGAGGGATGGCCACACAGGTGCCTGCACCAACAGCTCTCACCCGTCAAAGTTCTTCCTGTCTCCTGCAGCGCACATTAAGCAGCTTCGGCCACACACAATCTCTCCAGTCTTCCCCATATGATCTTTTTATGCTGTCATGTTTCTATGTTAGTTGGATACCTGAGATTACTGGCTTCTAACTAGAAAAAGATAAGCATGTGTATCCCCATTAGCATGGCTGAATTGTGAAAAGGACCACTCTTACAATCTCTTCTCAATTTGTTTATTGTTTATTAAAAACTTATTATACCGCCCATCACAAAAGCCCTGAGCGGTTTACAAACATCAAAGGCTGCTGTTCTCATTCAGTTAGAGCTAATCTCTCAGAAAGTAACATCTGTAGTTCTGCCTTTAGTTACACTCTCCTGCAGATCTCCTTTTCTTCAAAACTCTGATGCAGTCTTAGTATATTCCTCACAGCTCTCCTGTTCTATTATTTTTTTACATCTCAGCTTTCTCTGTAGTTTGCCTCACAATGACACCTTTGCACTCCCTCCCCCAAAGATAATTTTTCTCATCACACAAGTGTGTTACTCTGCAGGTCCTCTACAAACACAGTCTTGCCAGGGATTTTTTTCTTCACAGGTTTTTTTTTGTTTTTTTTTTACTAGATTAGATAGACTAATGTCTCCTTTTACACAAATTAGCATGTGCTATCTGTAACATAGCACAGAGGAATAAAATGGGCCATGCAGCAGCTACCACATGCTAAGTGCTAGTAAAAGGGGCCCTAAGATTCCCCCACTCACATTAAAATTCTCAGAAAGCTGTTTTATTTATTTTTAACTACAACTCTTTTTTCTAAGAGTCCTTTTCTCACAACTTTCTTTTTGCTTTAAATAACACATTCAGTAAACACTTTTTTGTTACCACTGTAACCCCCTTTCTGTGTGTTTATTTTATTTTATTTTTATTTAGCAAGCATTTGTATACCGCTCCTTCCAGCGATCAGAAGCGGGTAAGATTACATGGAAAAAGCTGTCGAATCAAGACAGAATAATTTTGATTTGTACATAAAGATTCGAAAGGTTAGCACGTCACGCAGAAAATTAACTACTTCTAAGCTAAGGGGATAATAATTTACATATGTACACCAGAATCACTGAATGTTTTAACGTGGTCTCGGAATGGCTAGGTGCACACAACCTGAGGGTAAACTATAGGAAGACTGAAGTCCTATTCATTTCCAAAGATCCAACCTTCATACCCCCATCCCATTTTTGGGTGAAAGATGCAGATCTAATAACGAAAAATGAGGTTTGCTATCTCGGTATTACCCTGGACCAACATCTGAGCATGGAAGCACACAAAGTCTATTATTAAGGCAGTATACCATAAAATAAAACACTCCGTAACCTACGGCCTTTACTAGTGGCCGATGACTTCCGCACTATATTTCAAGCTCTTATTATACCTTGCACTTTGACTACGCGAATATCATTCTTCATGGCCTTCCAGCCGGCGCACTCCATCCCCTGCAAATGACCATAAACACTGCAGCCCGAACCCTGTATGGTGCCTCCAGAAATGAGCATGTTTCTCCCATCCTGGAACAACTACAATGGCTCCCTATAGCTAGCCGTTTGACGTACAAAGCTCTACTGATAACATTTAAAGCCCTGCACAACCTCTCAGCCATCTCCCTTGAAGATATTCTACAGTGGACCCCGAATAACAGAATGAGAAGAGTTAACATGGCCAATACACTCACCATCCCTGCAGCAATGGCTCCCAATCTGCCAGGAACAGAGCGTTCTCATTTTACACGCCATCACTATGGAACTTCCTCCCTGCCCAGATCCGTGCAATCTCTGACCTTGCAACATTCAGAAGAGCATTAAAGATTCACCTCTTCCAACTACATTATGACCACATAACTTAGGTTTGCTTCATCCCTCCAGCCTGACAGTGACTATTCAAATATACCAGCCTTGATCCCCCTGCTAAGTCTCCTATATGTAGTTACCCGATTGCCCAAGTTGACAAACCTGTTTGATAGTCTAACTGTTTAAGTTCATTATCTACTGTTACTTTCTGTACAACTATCATATGTAACCTATTATATGTAAACTGTTTTATGCAAATGTTGTTCCTTGTAAACTGCACTGATTTTCAAATAGAGCAGTATAGAAAACCAAATAATTTAATAAATATTGTTATAATCCGCAATAAAGAGTGTTTGATGGAAACAAGCGGCTTTCTGTTGTGCAGGGGGGGGGAGAAGAGGGGAGAGAAGAGGGCCGGGGGGGGGGCAATGAGAGCCCAGAAGCCAGCACAGCATGCCCCGTGTCATGTGTATTTTGCCATACTCTGGTCCCCAGTTTTGCAATATTTTTTCATCTTAATTAGATTGTAAGCTCTGATGAGCCAGGACTGTGGCTTACATCTATATGTACAGCACTTGTACCCTTATACAAATTATTATTAGTAGTAATTAACTGCTAGAACATTATTTGCAAAATAGTGGCAGTCGCAGTAGGGAACCAGAATACATTGAATGGGTAATCAAAGCAGGAGAAAATGTAAAAAAAACCCAATTTCTCTTAAAGAAGATTATAATAAATATGTAGACCCATGGTATCTTTTCTCTAAGAAAATGGAAGAAATTTTGGGCACAATAGAGAACAGAGTTGAATTTATTTCCGAAGCACCCACAGGCAATGGGAGGGTGGAGGAAAGAGAAGAGAAGAGGTGTTATGTGCTCCCACCCAACCCTCTTATCTTTGCGGGATCCTGGAGCAACAGCAGACAGTCCCTCCTCTCATGTGTGTGGGAGGAAGGGTGGGGCATTGCAGAACTGTCCAGAGTGCAGATTCGTGCTGAACCTTTACTATATTTATACGGATTTGTATACCACCTTATCCTACAATCAAAGTGGTCACATCACAATTGGAGGGTTACATTTAACATGAGGGTACTTTACAATATGGTTGCTACTGCTATTTTTTTTTTTTTTTGCTACCTCTGCTCCAGAACAAAGTCGTTTAAGGAGACAGTGGTGTCAGTCTGGATTGAGATAAATATGCATGCACCGAAGACCAGTTGTATGCAAATTTATCTAATGTATACTATCACTGTGGATATCTTGGTGCTCTACCAAATACTCAACTTGCAAAGGCATTTCTCCCCAACAAAAGAGAAAATTTGTTAATGGAATTTACTAACGAACAGAGAATATAATTGTCAGCTTATTCAGCTATGGTATTACCCAGTTATGGCAGCCACTGTCCACATGACTCCATATGCATGTCAACTGAAGTCTGTACTCAAGTTTTAATAGGACCAATTCATTCATCCACTTTGTAGCATCTGAAAACAACTTGCTGGGCCCTGCTTTTGAATACTGACCCCCTTTATTCTCCTGTTTAACACCCTTATATGTTTTATCATTTCCCTTGAACTGCCCTAGCCCCTGTTCATTCTGTTTGACTGTCTTGAATGGGGTTGCCAACTGCCTCTAGAGCAGCGGTTCTCAACCTGTGGGTCGCGACCCCCACGGGGGTCGCCACAGGATTTAGCGGGGGTCGCTTAGCCTCCACCAAGTTAAAAAAAAAAATTAAGATGCGCACAAGTTGCTGCCGCTGCCGAGTCCGCTTCTCGGCAGCAGCAAACTCCGGCAAACTCACTGCCTTCTTCTGCAGCCGCGGCTCCCTGCCTCTTAGGGAACCGCGGCTGTACTTGTAAAATCGTTGCGGAGCCCTTCTTGTCTCGACGGGCTCCGTGCAGCATTGTCCCGCCTCCAAAGGAAGTGGTAAACAACTTCCTTTGGAGGCGGGACAATGCTGCATGGAGCCCATCGAGACAGGAAGGGCTCCGCAATGATTTTACAGGTACAGCCGCGGTTCCCTAAGAGGCAGGGAGCCGCGGCTGCATTAGAAGGGAGGCAGACATGGGGAGAGAGGAAGAGGGGGGAGAGAGGAAGAGGGGGCAGGGAACCTGCAACACGGCTGACATCGAGGGAGCTGATATGGATGGATGGATGGATGGATGGAGGGAGGGGGGCTGACATGGACAGATGGAAGGATGGGACTGACATGGAGGGAGGGAGGGGGCTGATATGGATGGATGGATGGATGGAGGGAGGGGGCTGACATGGACAGATGGAAGGATGGGGGCTGACATGGAGGGAGGGGGCTGATGGTTGGATGGAGGGAAGGGGGCTGACATGGACAGATGGAAGGATGGGGGCTGACATGGAGGGAGGATGGGGGCTGACATGGATGGATGGAGGGAGGGGGCTGACAGGGAGGGAGGGAGGGAGGGGGCTGATATGAATGGATGGAGGGAGGGAGGGAGGCTGACATGGACGGATGGAAGGATGGGGGCTGACATGGAGGGAGGGAGGGAGGGGGCTGATATGGATGGAGGGAGGGGGGCTGACATGGAGGGATGGAGGGAGTAGGCTGGCATGGACAAAGGGGAGAGACAGGGGGACATACTGGACAGACGGGATAAATGCTGGACAGAGGCGAGAGACAGTGCGGGTTAGGATTATAATGGGCTGATGGGGGTGCTAGCACTGGTAATGGGCAGATGGGGGGGCTAGGACTGGTAATGGGTTGATTAGGGAAGGCTAGGACTGGGAATGGACTTATCAAGGGGGGGTAGGACTGGTAATGGACTGATGGGGGTCTAGCATTGGAAATGAGTTGATCAGTGAGGTTAGGACTGGAAATGGGCTGATTAGGGGAGCCTAGCACTGGTAATGGGGTTGAGGGGGGACTAGCACTGGAAATGAGCTGATGGGGGGGTAGGACTGGTATTGGGCTGATTAGGGGAGACTAGCACTGGTAATGGGGTTGAGGAGGATTAGCACTAGAAGTGAGCTGATTAGGGGGCTTTGACTGGGAATGGGCTGATTGTGGGGAGGGGAGGATAGAGCTGCTGGCCCTGGAAGAAAACTGGGGGCTAAGGCTACAAGTGGGCTGATACAAGGGGATGGGAGAATGGAACTGAAAGGGAGTGGATCTGAGAGGGGCTGCCATGGTATTTGTACTAGAAGGGACTGATCAGTGGGGAAGGAGGGGGACTGGAAGGGAATGGACACCAGTGGCAGTCATGGGAATGCAAGTTGACATTGGAAGGTACTGGGAGTGAGGACTGGAAAGGGGCTGATACTGGGGAGGGTTACTGGGACTGGAAATAGGCTGATGGAAAGAAGTGAAGAAAACAAAAGAGATAAGAACTGGCAGATGGACCATAGACCACAGAAAGAGAGCTAAGAGAAGACAGGAAAGCAGAAGCCTCAGATCGGGACCAGCATGATCAGAGAATAAATTGGTCAGACAACAAAGGTAGAAAAAGTAATTTTATTTCATATTAGTGATTTGACTACAAAATCATCATAATTTTGAAATCAAATATTGTTACTTGTTGTTTTGATTAATTATTGTGGTTTAAATAAGTATTTTATAAATAAAAACATATTGCAAAGGCCTATAATATATTAATAATTCAACAAATGATTACAGCGACAATGCGTTAACGGTAAAGGAAGAGAGACGCATTTGATTTTATCATTGGGGGTCACCACAAGTTGACCAACGGTAAAAGGGGTCACGGTACAAAAAAGGTTGAGAACCACTGCTCTAGAGGCACCCAACAGGCTTGATCCAGTCCTAGATTTACCCCACTGCATGCAAGGACTGTAGTCTTGGTTTTCTTAGGAAGTGCAATAGAGAAATCAGAATAACATAACCCTGCTTGCAAAGGGGTGAACCCAGGACTTGATCAAGCTTGTTGGACACATCTGGAGCCAGTTGGCAACCCTAGTCTATGACAGGCTGTAAGATCAGTGTCTTATGTGCTTGTGTGCATGCTTTGTGGCGCTATACAAATGATTAATAGTAGTAGTTAATCTCTCTAAAATGGTGGAGACAGTATAAGAATTTGAAGCAAGGATTTCCCTTACACCACACCCAGAACTATAAAGTCCTAACATCAAATGTGTGATGAGGAAAAGATGCATTCTTCCTTTGAATACAAGGTGCTTAGACAAAAGGGAAAAATTGGATAAGATCAACCTTCTAGAGTTAAAATCTGTTTTCGATGGTTTTAAAACATTTGTGAACCAGCTGTCAGGAAATCTTAATTCAGACTGAAAATCATATGATGTTTTGCATAAACAGTCAGGATCAGATCTTAGGCTCTCTGCAAGGAAACACAGATTTCTGGAACTGCACAATATCTTAAGATATTGTTTCCTCTAAAGACTGATGGCTTATAAGTATGCCAAATTTTCAGCCCATGTGTCAAAATTTGCACTGACCAAATTTGTGAGCATCTGTGTGTATAGGGTTGGATTTCATTTTTCGTAGGCTCTAGGTACTTTCACTCCAAAATATGGACTTTGAACATAAGTATTTTAATTGTTATGTCAATTTTGTGTTTTATGTTTTTAATTTGTTTTTATGTAGTCGTACACCACTTTGAATGTTTTTACAGACTAGCGGTATATAAGAGCATTTTAAATAAATAAATAAATAAAGCTTGACAAGCAGTTGGATCCATAGGACAGGTGTGTCCCGGCCTTTCTTCTATGCCTTATAAAAACAGCCCCACGTTTAGCAGAACCGTTTCTAAAATACCGTCAGAACTGAATACATCCTAGCCTCCATGTCTCAAATCCAGTCTCCACATACTATCTACAATGTGCCTTCACGAGTGAATTTGTTATTTTAGTACTTATCATTAAGGCTGGGGTGGGGGGGGATGTATTTCAGAGATTTAGAGCTAAAGGTGGAAAATTTAACAGGCAGGGAGTGGGGAAAAATTAAGTAGATGATCATGGAGAAAATGGCAGGGGAAGCCTGAGTGTTCTTGATCCATGCATGTATTACAAAGCTACTCAGGTTGACATGATGCTAATATGGGTAGGGAAAAGAAATAAGGTAAATTGGTGGGATATAGAGAAGATTTACTATTAGATCATGAAATGTACTGCCATTCCTATTCAATCTGAAAGCAACAATGGGTCCACAGTGTTACCCTGGACACGTATGGTGTTACATTTATGGTGTAATATAAAAGACTCTGGGACTGGGTGCAGGAAACATACCTTCCGCTAATCCCGACACTCTTCCCAACATGAAAACCTCAAAGAGTGATGTCACAAGGCAGACCTGGTATTGGTACACATACATGAGCAGTTTGAAGAATAAATTATATGATTCCTTTAAAAGACTGACTGAGAATTTAAGCTGCAACAGAGATTTCCATAAATGGGAACTATGGCTGATCTTCAAAACTCGAGTTCCTTATTTGTATTCTGTAGCAATTCTGAAGGTTTTCCACATATAAGACTTTCCTCCTGGCTCTTTAAATAAAGGGAGCCTAATTGCATGGGACAACTGTCATGCTGTGGCTGAAGTGCCAGCTGAGGCTTCAGTACAGAGTTTATTGGTTCCTATTTTTGGCATTAATTATTCTTGTAAAAACTAGAATAATGGCCAAAATAGGAATCAAGGCAATCTGTACTGAAAAACAATCTGGAAGCTCACAAGACTCAGACTGCTGAAAGAGCCCGGAGGTCACTGGAGATTATGAACTGCTCAGTAGGCACACGGTTCTCTCAGCATCAGCTCTCTGTTCCAATTAGTGATGCACCGTACGCTGCTAAGTAGCTTGGCACACATCTCCCTTGCTACAACTGGTCTTAGACTGGTGAACCCTATACGGCTATTTTCATAGCAGATGGAAAAAGAATTATCCATGAAAAGATGCAGATTTATGCACACACTTAACCACTTGACCAACATCTCTTGCTAACAGCAGGAGGATTTTTTCCCTTCTGTTCATAAAAGTTCTCCCAGCAGCATTTCATGCCATTAATTTGCAGAGCAGAGTTTTAAATTCAGTTTTCAAAGCTGCACTATCTAAATTCCATAAAAGATCAATGTGCGTTTTCTTCAACTGTACTGTTTCCTCTTACTCTCAGGTCTCCTTTCTATTGTGTTCCAGGGGTAAGGTTTGCCTGTTTGCGGATGATACCAAAATCTGCAATAGAGTAGATAGCCAGGAAGGAAACATGAGGTAGGATCTAGCTAAGCTTGAAGAATGGTCTATGCTAAAAAATGCAAGGTCATGCATTTGGGCTGCAAAAATCCAAGAGCAGTACAGTGTAGGGGGCGAAGTACTTCTGTCCAGGAAAGAAGAGCAGGACCTGGGCATGATTGTTTCTGATTATCTTAAAGTGGCTAAACGGGTAGAAAAGGTGACAGCAAAAGCCAGAAGGATGCTTGGGTGCACAGGGAGAGGAATGGCCAGCAGAAAAAAGGAGGCGATAGTGCCTCTGTATAGGTCTTTGGTGCAATCTCACTTGGAATATTGTGTGCAGTTCTGGAGACCGCACCTTCAAAAGGATATAAACAGGTTGGAGTTGGTGCAGAGGGTGGCTACTAAAATGGTTCATGATCTTCATTATAAAGCATATGAAGACAGACTTAAAGCCCTTAATATGTATATTCTAAAGGAAAGGCGTGATAGAGGAGATATATGTTTAAATACCTCCATAGCATAAATGCACAAGAGAAGAACCTCTTTCAATTGAAAGCAAGTTCCGCTATAAGGGGACATAGGATAATGATGAAAGAGAATAGACCCAGGAGTAATATGCAGAAATATTTCTTTACGGAAGGCGTGGTAGATGCATGGAATAGTCTCCCAGTGGAGGTAGTAGAGACAAGGACAGAATCTGAACTCAAAAAAGCATGGGACAAACACAGACGATCTCTAAAGGAAAAAAGGGGACTATTGTAGTTATTATGGAAGGGCAGACTAGATAGGCCATATAGTCTTTTTCTGCCGTCATGCTTCTACGTTTCTAGAAGATGCTAGCCAATTTTCTAAAGGTCATTTGGATACTGGAATATCAGCTCTGTTGGTGTCGAAAGAGATTAACAACTCTATAGACTTTCTAATGAACTGAGTACAAAGCAATTCATCGGTAATCCAGAAAGTGGAGAGATTTCTTGCATTGATGTTTATGGCCAAATGTAGGCAGCATTATTTCCTCATGGATATGAAAAGGTGTGATTACCTATTAAGAACTTAGGATGAATCTATAGAACTATCTTGCAGTGATGGAACTGGGTATTCTAATCATAGGTAACCAAAGCTTGAAGTTCATTTATTTTTCTAGCCAAGGTGACTGCTACAAAAAAAAAAAAAAACGCTTTCCAGATAAGTTTACTTGACTGCACTGGTTCAAAGGATGGCTTCAAAAGAGAGAGGTAAGAACTAAGATCCCACAGCACTGGAGGTTTCTACATGAAGGTGCCATTTCATGAACTGAGAAATGATTGGACACTTTAAAGCCAGGAGCCTAACTATGAGAACATGACAGGATGAGAGCATGCAGGAATGAACTCTGATGAAAGAGGTCTGTTGCCTCAGTCAATGGAAGTGGTATTGAATGGGGTTGTGGCCTTTTGCAAAACACCAGATAGAGAATCTCTTTCACTTAAAGGTGTATGCACACCTGATCAATGGTTTTCTTGTCCCAAACCTTTTGACTTTGGGAGTCCTAGCATGCTCTTTTCAATTTTCATACTCTTAGGGCTAGTGACAAGATCTGAAAGAAGAAAGGAGCCCGTATTCTCTGTGATCAGCGATGGAAAAATCTAAAGCCTGTAAGGAGAAAGAACTTCAATTCTCTTGAGAAGACAGAACAGTTCTGATGAGACTAGTAGGGCACAATGAGCAGCACTGTTCTGGGTCTCTTCTGGAATCCATGCAGAGCCCTTGCCATGACAGGGATGGGAGGGTAAGCACAGAAAATAGTCCAAGACTACATTATGGCTACAAAATCCTTTGTCAGTTTCTGGAGATGGGAAAATGGAACAATATATTGGGAGTTTTGTAATGTCACTACTAGCAAAAAAGCCTATTTGATGGAATCCCTCCAGCCTGAAAAATGGGGGGATGGGGGGGGGGGTAAGAAAGAAAATACACCATGATTTAATTTTGAAAGCCCAAGCAAGTTTACAGAAATAAGCAGCAGCTTTCTCCAAGTCTACCTTAATAACCGTTCTATGGACTTTTCCTACTGAAACTTGTCAAAATCTTTTTTTAAACCCAGCCACACTAACTGTTTTTAACACATCATCTCATCATTAATTCAATAGTTTAATTATTGTTGAATAAATAATTAAACAAACTCTGGAATTCATGCCACAGGATGTAGTAAAAGCAGTTTGTTTAGCTGGATAGAAAATGGTTTCAATAGATTCTTGGAGAAGAAGTTCAGAAACCACTAAGGAGACTTGGAAAAAGCCACTATTTATCCTTGGGAGTAAGCAACATGGAATCTTGCTACTTTATGGGATTCTGCCAGATGTTTGTGACCTGGATTTGCCACTACTGGAAAACAGGATACTGGGTTTAATGGATCATCGGTCTGACCTAGTATAGAAAATCATTTTTTTTGTTCTTTCTTTATAAAATAATATCATAACACAATTTCCATTAGATCCAATACCTCCAGTTGTATTTTATCATTTTTTCTCTATGCATATACAGTAATACCTTGACTTACGAGTTTAATTCGTTCTGTGACCGAGCTCATAACTCAATTTGCTCCTATATCAAATCAAACTTACACACTATGCTACACTTTATCACTAACCTTCACAATCTTCTTCTTCACTGACTTTTGCCTTTTTTGCCACACTTTCCACGCTTTCACTTGCAGGGCGTTTCAATAAAGCATAGTTACTCACCTGTAACAGGTGATCTCCGGGAACAGCAGGAATTTAGTCTTCACATATGGGTATCGTCGGTACCGACGGAGCCTGCGCGGGAACGCTCCCCAGCGTCCAATAGGAAAGCTTTTGGGAGCATCCCACAGCAACTGCGTGCTGCCTTCCCGCCTTTCCCAATTGTCCCTCTCCAGTAGAGTTTAAAGCTGAGACAAAAGAGAGAGGGAAAGAAAGAAAGAGAGAGATAGAAAGATACAACTCCTAGGGGAGGTGGGTGGGTTGTGAAGACTAAATTCCTGCTGTTGCTGGAGATCATCTGTTACAGGTGAGTAACTATGCTATCTCCAGGAACAAGCAGGAATGTAGTCTTCACATATGGGGACTCCCTAGCTGTAGATGCCAGGGAGATACCCCAGAAGTTGTGCGCCCTTGTGAAAGGGCTCCACTTCCCCCCATGGATCTCTGGCATCCTATCAGGGATGGTGAGTAGGTGTTGATTAAGTATGGAACAGGTGTTGAAGAACAGCCTGACCAAACAAGGCACCCCGACGGGAGTCCTTGTCTAAGCAGTAATGGGCTGTGAAGGTACGAACCGAATCCCAAGTAGCTGCTCGGCAGATGTCGTCAATAGACACAGAGTGCAGATGAGCCATAGAGGCTGCCATGGCTCTCACATTGTGAGCTGTGACATGGCCTTCCAGAGGAAGGTTTCTACTCTCATAGGCAAAAGATATACTCTGTGCAATTCAGTTGGACAGTGTTCTTTTGGAGACTGGAAGTCCCAAATGACTAGGATCAAAAGCAACAAAATGTTGAGAGGACTTCCTATGTTGCTGTGTCCTTTGTAAGTAAAAGGACAGAGCCCTTTTACAATCCAAAGTATGAAGATTCCTTTCTGCATTTGAGGCAGGAGGCCTTGGGAAGAATACAGGAAGGTAAACCGCTTGGTTTAAATGAAAAGGTGACACCACCTTTGGCGTAAAGTGTGGATGAGTCCTAAGGACTACCTTATGATGGAACCTTGTATAAGGAGGATCAGCCACCAATGCTTGCAATTCACTGATGCGACGTGCTGATGTGATTGCAATAAGAAAGATGACCTTCCAGGAAAGGAATTTCAAGGAGTTAGTGGCTAATGGTTCAAAAGGCAGTTTCATAAGTGCCCAAGAACCAAATTTAAGTCTCATGCCACCGGTGGTGGCTTAAAGGGAGGCTTACTTAAAAGAAGGCCTCTCATAAATCTCCCTATAAGAGGATGAGAGGAAATAGGTTGCCCATTTAGAGGCTTGAAAGAAGCTGCAAGAGCACTCAAATGAACTCTCACTGAATTGGTCTTAAGCCCTGCATTAGATAAATGAAGGAGATATTCCAGTAATGATTCCAGAGGTATCGCAAGAGGGTCAAGACCCTTCTGCGAGCACCATATGGTAAATCTTTTCCACTTGAAAGCATAAGAGCATCTTGTGGAAGGCTTCCTGGAAGCATAAAGGATATCCTTTACCTGCTGAAAAAGGTTAAGACAGTGACGTTCTAGGCTTTCAGCAACCAGGCCCTGAGATTATTTATTTATTTATTTATTTATTACAATCTCTTCTATACCGCGCTATTTGGCATCAGTGCGGTTTACAAACAACAACTTACACATTTCATTAACTGATTTGTGTTTACATTGAACAGGGTGCAAAAACGTGGATAACAAGGGGTAAACTATGTACATCTATGTGGCAGATCAGTGTCATCTCCTGGATGTAGTTGTGGTTGGCTGTGTGATAGGTCTTACTAAACTAAGTCGGCTAGGTGGTGGATGAGGCTATTGAAGTGCTGGTCTAGCGGGTAATGCTGGAGGAAGAGATGGTACTTCAATGCTTTTCTAAACTGTGAGAGATCTGGGATTGCTCGTATGCTGGGTGGTAGGGCATTCCAGTATCTTGGTGCACAGAATTTGAAGGCCCTGTTCATGGTTGCACATGAACATTGGGTTATTGATTTTGGGACAGTCAGCATATTAACTGCTGTAGATCTTCTGGACCTATTGGGTGGTGTGGGCTGAATCAGCTCTGCCAGTGATATTGCTGAGAGCCCGTTGACAACCTTGAATGTCAGCAGTAAGATTTTGTATGTGAGTCTGCCGCGGATTGGGAGCCAGTGTAGGTGCTTCAGGATGGGGGTCACATAGTCTTTCCTGGAAGCTCCATGGAGGACTCTTGCCGCAGCGTTCATCGCCAGTTGTAGAGGGTTCAGCGTGGTTTGAGGGAGTCCCTGCAGGATTGAGTTTGCGTAGTCCAGATGCGGTATGATTGGTGCCTGATAGACTGTTCTGAAGTCGTCTGGTGTTAGCAAGGATCTTAGGTACCTGAGAGAACGGATCTTGTGATACACCGCTCTCACCGTGTTGCCTATGTGCGTCTTCATGTCTAGGTGCTGATCTAGTGCGACTCCGAGGTACCTGATCATGGGTTTGGACTGGAGTTCTGCTTCGTCGACTTTTAGAGAGGGCGGCGTGGAGAAGTTTTGATTCCTGGTAATGAATAGGACCTCTGTTTTCTTATGCTGAATTCTGAGGTTTTGGGTTTGTAGCCAGTTGGACACTGTATTAAAACAGTTTGTCAGCGGGGAGCGGTCTGGGTTTTCGGTTGAGAAAGGCATGTATAGCAGTACGTTGTCCGCATATATCAGGCAGTTGACATCGAATGAATGGATCAGGTTGCAGATGGGCTGCATGAATATGTTGAACATCAAGGCGGAGAGGGAGGATCCCTGCGGGACACCTTGTTTTAGGTGGAAAGGCTCCGATGATGTGGACCCTGATCGTACATGCTGCCATCTGTCAGAGAGGTAGGACTTGCACCAGTCTAGTGCTTTGTCTGTGATCCCCTTCTCTTTAAGGTGCTCAAGGAGAAACTCATGGCTTACTGAATCGAACGCTGCCGCAATGTCCAAGAACATGAGGGCAAATCCTTGACGGATGTTGTCTATTCCTGCAATTATGCTGCTGAAGAGTGTGGTGAGTAGTGTTTCGACCCCGTGGGCCTCTCTGAAGCCGTGTTGGCATGGGTCCAGTGGAGCAGAAGCATCTATGTGATCTTGAATTTGGCATTGAACTTCCTTTTCGATTACTTTCGCTAATAGGGGTATGCTCGATATCGGTCTGTATGAGTCGACCTTCTTGGGGTCCAGCTTGCTGCTCTTCAGCAGCGGTCTTATGGATGTCTACTTGAGGGATTGCGGGAATGTGCCTGTTGCAAAGGATCGGTCCATGAGCCTGGCTATAAAAGGGCTCCAGTAGGATTGTAGTTCTTTAATCCAGAATGCAGGGCAGGGGTCGGATTGAGCCGTGGTCATGTTAATTGCAGCAATGGTGTCTTCAATATGCTGCTCGGGTGGTGTGGAGAAAATGGTGAGCGGTGTTTTGTGGCTGGGCTCGAGCGAGGCTCTAGGTGATGAGGCCTTATTAGTCTGCCATAACTTGGATTGTAAGTAATCTGCGAATTCTTGAGGGTGGATCTTGACTGGTTGGACTGCAGATGGTTCGTTTGTTAGGTTGTTAACAAGAGCGAAGAGGTCGTGCGGCTTGTTCGGTGAACGTTTTAGCGTGTCTGTGTGGAATTGTCTCATGTTCGTTGTTACTGCTTCTCGATGTGTTGCCTGGTGGTCGTTATAAGCTCTTTGATCGTCTGCCGAATGGGAGCGGCGCCAGCGTCGTTCAAGCTTTCTTAGGTGGGTGAGTGAAGTTTTTAGTTCTGCAGAGTACCAGGGTTCAGAGGCTCGCTTTGCTGGAGGCTTGTTTGGTGATGGAAGGAGCGCGATTGCACTGAAGGTCTTATTCCAGTTGGAGACAAGATCCTCAGGGTCGTGAGCAGTTGATGTGCGTAGAGGGTGGAAGGCTTGGAATCTTCGTGGTGGTGCTTTGGAGGGATCGCTTAGTCTTCTTGCTTCCTTCTGATTGCCGTTGGGCAAGGGTATTTGGAATGTTATCAGCTTGTGGTCTGACCAAGGGACTGCCGTAATGGACAGCTCGGGAATGTTGGATGGAGTGGTAGTTGTCTGAGGAGCAAATATCAGGTCCAGCATGCCTGCTTTGTCATGGGTCGGTTCCTTGATCAGTTGTTTATATCCTAGTTCACCAAGGGCTTCAAGGAAAGCTGATGAGTGAGAATCTTGGAGGGAGGGTAGATTGAAATCTCCTAAAACCCAGTTTTGTGTGTATGGGTTTTGGGTATTGGAGGCAAGGTCAATTATTGTCGATAGAGCATCTGGGTCCGCTGATGGAGCCCTGTATATGAGGGTGATGGTGCAGCGCTTGTTTGTTATTGTGAGGGAGTCGAGGAGAGATGTGCTGGATGGGTTGCAAGGGTGGAACTGGAGGTCTGTTTTGGTAATTGCAAGTACTCCTCTGCCTTTTCCATTCCTGTGGCATGTATGAATAGAGAAATTGGTAGGCAGGAGTTGGTTGAGGAGGACATTATCGTCACTGGAGAGCCATGTCTCTGTGATCAGGAGTATGTCCAGGTCATGGTGGGATATCATGTCGGATACAACGGGCCATTTCTTGCGTATTGAGCGGGCATTTATGAGCGCACATCTCAGCAGTTGGGGGAGGGGGTTCTCAGTGTGTTTTGCTTTCTTATTGTGTTGTAGTGCAATGTGTAACAGGTGGTGGTGAGTTGTGCGAGTGGCTTCCTCTGGTTTGTGGAAGGGGGCATTTGACCATCTCTTCCTGTGGTTATGGAGAAATGGTATTTGGTTGTGGTTGGTAGATAAGTCTGTAATGTTGCTTTGGCATATATAGAGGAGGTAGAGGGCAATTGTGACAAGGCTTGATAGGGCCATTTTAGGTGTTTACCTTGTTGTGTATGGTCTGGGTCATACACTTCAAAGCAGATAAATATGGGCACCAACACTTCAAAGCAGGTAAATACAGGCACTTACACCTCAAAGCAGGTAAATACAGGCACTTACACCTCAAAGCAGGTGGGTATGGGCACCAACACTTCAAAGCAGGTAAATATAGACACTTACACCTTAAGGCAGGTAGATATGGGCACCAACACTTTAAAGAAGGTAAATACAGGCGCTTAACCTCAAGGCAGGTAGATATGGGCACCAACACTTCAAAGCAGGTAAACACAGACAAGAAGGCCTCTCATAAATCTCGCTATAAGAGGATGAGAGGAAATACGTTGCCCATTTAGAGGCTTGAAAGAAGCTGCAATAGCACTCAAATGAACTCTCACTGAATTGGTCTTAAGCCCTGCATTAGATAAATGAAGGAGATACTCCAGCAATGATTCCAGAGGTATCGCAAGAGGGTCAAGACCCTTCTGCGAGCACCATATGGTAAACCTTTTCCACTTGAAAGCATAAGAGCATCTTGTGGAAGGCTTCCTGGAAGCATAAAGGATATCCTTTACCTGCTGAGAAAGGTTAAGACAGTGACGTTCTAGGCTTTCAGCAACCAGGCCCTGAGATGCAGAGACTGGGGATTGGAATGCCACAGCATCCCGTCCTCCTGAGAAAGGAGAGCTCGAGCAGATCCTAACTCTAGAGGCGGAGCTTGAGAGAGATGTAGAAGCAGAGGGTACCATATTTGCCGTGGCCAATGTAAAGCTATGAGAATCATATGACCTCTGTCTCTCTGAAGCTTGAACAGGGTTTTGGGAATTAGGGGAATGGGTGGAAAGGCATACAGGAAGTCCTGGCCCCAATGGAGGAGGAAAGCATCCATGGCCTGACAACCCTGAGCTGGAATTCTGGAACAGAACCGGGGAAGTTTGGCATTCAGCGGACTTGTGAAGAGGTCTATGTCCGGGGTTCTCCAAATTTGGAAAATGTTGGCCACCTGGTCTGCATGGAGAGACCATTCGTGTGGAAGCAGAACTTGACTGAGTCTGTCTGCCCAAGAGTTTTGAATGCCTGGAAGATACACCGCAAGGAGATGAATCTGATGCTCTCTGGCGAGGGTCCATAGTCGCAAAGCTTTGTTGCATAGCGACAGAGAGCCTTTTCCGCCCTGCTTGTTCACATAGAACATGGCTACTTGACTGTCCGTTTGAACAAGGACTGTCTTGTAGCTGAGCTGGGTGTGGAATACTCAAAGAGCAAGGAAGATTGCTCTGAGTTCCAGGAGACTGATATGTAGATAGGTCTCCTGTGGAGTCCAGATACCCTGGGTAGAGAGGCCTTGCAGGTGGGCTCCCCAACCCACCTGTGAGGCATCTGTTGTTAGAGTGGCTTGGGGTGGAGGTTGCTGAAAAGGGGACCCCACCAAAAGGTTTTGGGGTGATTGCCACCTTTGGAGGGACAAAATAAGGCGATCTGAGTTTATTATTTTGTCTGATAGGCAACCTGACGCCTGAGTCCATTGAATGGAGTCCACTGGGCTGCCCTCATATGGAGGCGAGCATAAGGAACCACATCCACGGTGGATGCCATGTGGCCTAGCAATTGCAACATTTCCTGAGCAGTGAGGTGAGGTTTTAGCACTGCTTGGGAAGCTAACTGCACAATGCAAAGGCAACAGGGCTGTGGAAGGTAGGCCCTTGTCTGTCTGGTATCCAGCAGAGCTCCTATAAACTCTAGGGACTGAGTGGGAGCAAGGTTGGATTTTGGGAAGTGTATTACAAGTCCCAAATACTGAAGGATGCACATTGTGCGAGAGAGAGAAACCCTGGCCTCTGGCTCTGAAGGGGCTCGAATGAGCCAGTCGTCTAAGTAAGGGAAGACGAATATTCCTAGGGTGCGAAGAAATGCTGCCACCACAGCCATGCATTTTGTGAACACCCTGGTGCCGAGGACAGGCCAAAAGGAAGAACCCTGTATTGGTAGTGCTTCCCTTGAAATACAAAGCGAAGGAACTTTTGATGAGTTGGATGGATGAGAACATGAGTGTACACATCCTTGAGATCTAGAGAACAAAGCCAATCCTGACTCTGAAGGTATGGCAGCAGAGTTCCTAGAGAAATCATTTTGAACTTCTCTTTGAACAGGAATTTGTTCAATTCTCTGAGTTATAAAATGGGTCTGTCCCCTCCTGTTTTCTTTGGAATGAGGAAAAAGGGGGAGTAGAACCCTGTACCCTGTTGGAGAATGGGTACCTCTTCTATTGCCCCTTGGGCAAGCAGCATAGTGACGTCTTGAACTAACTGGTCGTTGAGAGAGGTCTGAGAATTGAACTGTCTTACCATTGTAGGAGGGGGCATGCTGAGGAAATGAAGCTAGTACCCCTCTCTTACAATAGACAGAGTCCAATTTTCTGCTGTTATCTGCCCCATCTGGGGGCAAAATGACATAACCTTCCTGGAATGGTGGAAGGCTGTGGGCCGTTCAGGGACAGGAAGGCAAAGTTCTCTAGATAGTAGTCAAAGCCCCTGTGGAGGCTGAGTCTGCTGAGCCGGTTGAGGCTTACCAGCTTTTGTTTTTCTTTGCCTAGGTTGTTGCTGCTGTCCCTTTTGGGCAGACTGACCTAAACGATGCCCCTGCTGGGTATAGAAGGGTAAAATTTCTTCTTACTTGTAGGATTTTTTCCTTGCAGGACCAGCTGTACATTTAGACAAGCTATCCAAAGTGATATTGTCAGCATCTATCTCATTAGCTTTCTCCTGCAAATTCTTGACAAAGAGATTCTCGCCTGTGCAAGGAATATTCCCTAGTTTATCCTGTACCTAAAGTTCCAAGTCAGATACCTGGAGCCAGGCAATCCTACGTGCACCTATGGCAATAACAGAGGTTCTGCTTATGCACGCAAAGCAGTCAAAGGCTGCACGATTCACAAACTTGGAAACATCCTGAGCATGTTTGACAAGGGCGAGGTAATCCTGCCTCATCATCAGGAAGGAGAGGGCTCATAAGCTCTAAATCTCCCATGACCTCCTTAAGGAACATTCCGATATATAAAATATAGGAACTGATCCTAGCAGAAAGTATGGAAGCCTGGAAGGTTTGACGTCCAAAGGCGTCAAGAATCCTACTCTCACGTCCTGGAGGATTAGATGCATGCCTTTTTGCACTCTGATCCTTCTCATAGCTGATTCCACCACCATGGAATGGTGTGGTAGCTGAGTCTTCTGAAACCCAGGACAAGGAGGAACTCGATACATGGTGTCGAGTCTTCGAGAATGAGGAGATGTGGTTAGAGGTGTTTCCCACATCCTTAACATGAGATCATGCAAGATCTCATGAATAGGTAAGGTAGCTGCCTCCGTGGGAGCTTTAGGGTATTGTAGGATTTCTAATTCCTTTGCCCTAGGCTCTTTTTCAGGAGCCACTGTGATGGAAAGACCTCGAGCCACATCTCGGATAAAATCCTGAAAGGACATATCCTCTGGTGGAGACATCCTACGCTGAGGAGAAGAAGAATCCTCGGGAAGTAGTACTCTGGTATCGGCAGAGCTTTCAGAGTCTTCAGACTCATCCGAGGATTCAAAGTATCTCCGATCCGGGTGATCGTGCAAGGCACGGTACCAGTACCGATCAAAGTCTGAATTGCGCTGAGAAGGAGAACATTTTCAAGTACAAAGATATGCAGTCGAAAACCAAGGAAATGTGGTAGAAAGAAACAGTTATTTCCTATCATCATGTTAGGTGCCACAGGCTTAATTAAGCACATCTTCATAAATTACCAATCACATCTTCATAAATTACCAAATCACTCTATTCAATACATTAATCACAGGAATAGATAATATCCACCAAGGATTTATCCTTATATTCATGGACATCTCAGCTGCGTTTGATTCAGTAAGCCATCAAATACTTATCCATCGCCTTAAGGAAAAAGGAATACTTGGAACCGCACTTGACTGGTGTATATCCTACCTAAATAACCGTTGGCAACAAGTAAAAATTGAGGAAAAAACATCTGAACCATTTCTGCAAGATCAAGGGGTACCACAAGGATCCTCTCTTTCAGCACTAATGTTTAACATATACATGCAACCAATCTGTGACCTCATCCGCTCTTTTAATGTTACCTGCCTAGCATATGCAGATGACATTCTCCTATACATGCCATTCTCCATCAACCACCCTGATTTTACACCTTTGATAAAATGCTTTGAATCAGTAGAAGACTGGCTCCTCTCACAGAACCTAAGAATCAACCATAGCAAGACCGATGTTATGTTTATCACAAGGGATCAAAACTTCACACCTCCCACTACCTTAAAGATAAAGGACAAGGAATTGACAGTAAAACCTACGATACGATACCTAGGTATTACCCTGGACCAGCGCCTTAATATGAAGACCCACATAAAAAACATAACAAAACTAATATATCACAAGATACGCACACTACGCCACTTAAGACCTTTACTTGAACCCACAGATTTCAGAACTGTCTACCAAGCCTTGGTAATGCCTCATCTTGACTTCGCAAATGCAATTCTACATGGTCTCCCGCAATCAACCTTAAATCCCCTACAATTGGCGATGAACACCGCTGCTAGAGCTCTCGAAGGAATATCAAAGACAGACCACATAACCCCAATTCTAAAAAGCCTCCACTGGTTACCAACCAACGCAAGAATCCACTACAAGATACTAGTCATTACTTTCAAAGCCCTAAACAATCAAGCACCATCAACGATCACCAACCTTTTACACACACAGACTCCCAATAGATCCAGAAGATCAACTGCTATAAACTCATTAACAATCCCAAGACAAACAATCAGATACACTAAGGAAACATCTAAAAGAGCCTTCAGCATTCATGCCCCAATAGCTTGGAATGCACTCCCACCAGAACTGCGAGCCATAACCAGCCTAACACAATTCAGAAAAAGTCTCAAACACCACCTCTTCTTAAGCTATTTCCCAATTTAGTTTTGCACAAGAGAAATACTACATCCATACTCAGGTCAAGACAACTTCAACTGTGACCAATGTGTATAGACTACTGTATATAGTTACATAATGTACATAGTTTCCCTTTATTACCAAGTTCAAATTCCTGTTACTTGTAAAATGCACTACAGTTTTTCTGTATGTATATGTTTGGTTCCATGTAAACCGCGCTGATGATAATAGTGCGGTATATAAGAGATGTTAAATAAATAAATAAATAAAATACACGTAACATCTTATGAAAACCAAAGGAAGGCTTTCTTTGGCACGATGCAACTACTATGCCGAGCATTAACAGTAAATTTGAGAAACTGAGATCATATTCCACATATCTTGGCTTAGAAGTGAGGTTCATGAGTGTCATAGTATGCGCAAAACTCACCCATTTGGAGAAACTACCCCATAAAATATTTCCTAAGCAGAAAGCATGTCTGAAAACTTTACAACAAGCTCTCATCAAAACAACCACAACTGATCAAAACCGTTGGCTCTCTTACCGTATATGATTTCTGCATCAGACAGAGGTAACATCAAGCCATGAAAAGGCAATGAAGAGGCAGCCAGGTTTCCCAACCTGCAGGTATAGTCATCTCAAGGCAGGTCCTGGTATGGTATAGCAGGTTTCAAGGAAGGACAATTATCTATGTAAAATTTCTTTTTTCCTTATCTTGCTAAGCCAACCTATATCAGCGGGACATGCCCAGGCATTGAGAGGCAGAAGAAAGCACATCAGACAATACTGCTCTGCCAAAGGCACAAGCCACAACAGCTCCCACAAGCAATCTGTAGCACTTCCTAAAAATGCTCAGGGAAGAACAGAAAGACACTCAATAGCTATTTTCCAGAAACACTAATATGGAAACAATCCAGGAAGAGGCTTGAGCCCTAGTAGTGCGAGTTCCAACTCCCTCTGGCATGCATCTCTCTAACAAGGACAGGTTGAACTAATAGTCTCCTCAAGCCAGCAGATAAACAATCATAAACCTGGCCATTGCCTGTCCTGTCCTCAGATCACAGGGGAGGGCTGGAAGCCCAACCAATGGGAGGAATTAGTAATCTCAGATATTCCCAAATTCCCCTCTCATGTCCAACTGATGCAGCGAGGGGTCTGACCAAAGGTCCTCCTCCACAAAGGACAGCAGGGACACAACCTGAAAAAGTAGGAAGACAGCACTTTTGGGAGAAAGGAATTATTGTCCTCAGAGAGGCAACTGCTACAGAGATTACCAGAAGAACCTCAATAGGACAAGGACTGTAGCACAGACACCCATCTAGCAGATGTGAAAGCCACCATGAATATCATTAAGAAGGGACCAAGCCTTGAGACAGACTTGCCAAAAGAGCCATGGGGAATCTTCCATTGCCTGCAACACCAAAGAGAGCCCACTGTAGTACCAATCAGATGTATCAACAGATGAAACAGCTTTGCCCACCTGAAGAAATGAGGCATAACAGGGTGCACCACCAAGAACACTCCTGAAACTTGCCTCACATAACACACAAGGACCATCCATTAAACAAGAGAGCACTGAAATAGACCACTGTCTGTTCCTGGGCATGAGAGGAATACTATGCATCGAAGACCCTTCAAACCCCACCCTAGGTCCAGGAAGAACAGGCCCTACTAGGATGAATTAGAGTAATCACTAATGCTCCAGGGCACCCTTTCAGAGACATCTTATGCCTCTCCAGGGCCGATGAGATGAGAAAAAATGAGAATGGGGACACCCCCCCCCCCCATGGGGGCCCTGCCACAGAAGTCTTCATACCTGAATCTGCAATAGGGAGGATTCTGCCAACAGGCTCAGGAGACTTATACATCATGGTCTGCACAGCCAGTTCAGCGCTACTAGAGTGGAAAGCCTCAGGAGAAACAGAAACCTGCTGAGGAAACAGTTCATGAAGAACCACGGAGAAAGACATACAGAAGCTCTACTGTGGGGCATGCCAGAAAGAAATATAAACCCGCTGTCTTTAAGACTTTCCTGCGACTAAAGTGGTTCTTTACCATGGCATTCCCCTGCGTGAACAGCAGGTAGAACACAGACATGTCTAATCTACGCATAATAAGAGTGTGAATGACAGAGCATAATGCCCACTCATCGGGAACACTATGACCCAACTTGAGCAGAGGGCTTACATGCTGATAACCTTTGCTATCTGTGCTACAGACAGTGTCACTAGATGAGGCTCTGATCAACAGCTGAGCTCCACCACCACTCTAATCACTGCTGCAAGGGCCACATCA
Source organism: Ichthyophis bannanicus (assembly GCA_033557465.1). Lineage (NCBI taxonomy): Eukaryota > Metazoa > Chordata > Amphibia > Gymnophiona > Ichthyophiidae > Ichthyophis > Ichthyophis bannanicus. The sequence continues at coordinate 980,264,525 of CM066033.1, forward strand.
CTCGGGATGTATGCCACTGCCGAGGCCAACCCAAAGAGCCAAAACTTCTGTAGAGCCAGGAGATTTCCTGAAGGGACCAGTGCCCCTGTACAAGCTGACCCACAAAAGCACTAGTCCAGCAGATTGACATCTGTGGTGACTATCTCCAAAGAAGTGCCCCCAGAGGCAACTCCTCCATCTGCAGGTGGATCTTCAGCTACCAGGCTAATCACTCCTAGATCTCTTTGATAGAGAGAGATGCTGAGGGAACAACTGAGGGCAGGAACTTCTGAGCCTGTAAGAAATCCTGCAGGGAGCATACGTATGCCCTGGCGCAAAGCCCCTGTTTAAGGATTGAAGTTATCAAACAAGGGTATTGCAGGCAGACCCATGCCCTGGAAACCACCTGAAATCAAAAACTTCAGAGCTGCAATCAAGCCTGACCAAACATTACAGGGCAAGAAACACACTGCCAACATGTGCTGAACAAACATCCAAGCAATCCAAGCTCCAGCAGAGAACTAGACTGCCCTTGGGCTGGGCAATCAACACTGTCTGTGCCTCCAGTCACTGGCCCACCTGAGATATGCCCACCCAGGACTGTTCAAAGAAGTGGACCAATTCAACCAGTCAACAGGGAACAGGAGTACCCAGATTCCTTGATTATGCTGGAGACAGCACAGTTACTTACCTGTAACAGGTGATCTCTGGGAACAGCAGGAATAAGTCTTCACATATGGGTATCGTCGGTACCGACGGAGCCTGCGCGGGAACGCTCCCCAGCGTCCAGAAAGAAAGCTTTTGGGAGCATCCCACAGCGCCTGCGCGCTGCCTTCCCGCCTTTCCTAACCGCCTCTCTCCAGTTCGAGTTTTAAGCTGAGACAAAGAGAGAGAAAGAAAAGGAAAGATAGAGAGATACAACTCCTAGGGGAGGTGGGTGGGTTGTGAAGACTTATTCCTGCTGTTCCCAGAGATCACCTGTTACAGGTAAGTAACTGTGCTATCTCCAGGAACAAGCAGGAATGAGTCTTCACATATGGGGACTCCCCAGCTAGAGATGCCAGGGAGATCTCCAAGGTTGTGAGTCCCTGAGAAGGGCTCTACCTCCCCCCATGGATCTCGGGCATCCAACCAGGGATGGGGGGTAGGAGTTGATTAGGTATGGAACAGGCGTTTGAGAACAGCCTGACCAAACAAGGCATCCCGGCGGGAGTCTGTGTCCAAGCAGTAATGAGCTGTAAAGGTATGAACCGAGGCCCAGGTGGCCGCTCGACAGATTTGGTCGATGGACACAGAGTTTAGATGAGCCATAGAGGCTGCCATGGCCCTCACATTGTGAGCTGTGACATGGCCCTCCAGAGAAAGGTTCTTACTCTGGTAGGCGAAGGAAATACACTGAGCAATCCAATTGGACAGAGTTCTCTTAGAGACTGGAAGTCCTAAATGAGAGGGATCAAAAGCAACAAATAGTTGAGAGGACTTTCTATGTTGCTGTGTCCTTTGTAAGTAAAAAGCAAGTGCTCTCTTACAATCCAGGGTATGAAGATTCCTCTCTGCACTTGATGCATGAGGTCCTGGAAAAAAGACAGGTAAATACACCTCCTGGTTCAGATGAAAAGGTGAGACCACTTTAGGCATAAAGTGTGGATTAGTCCTGAGGACTACCTTGTCATGATGGAACCTTGTATAAGGAGGATTAGCCACCAAGGCTTGCAGCTCACTGATACGGCGAGCTGAGGTGACTGCAATGAGAAAAATAACCTTCCTGGAAGCATGAAGGATATCCTTCACTTGCTGCAAAAGATTGAAGTCTTGAAGGTCTAGGCCTTCAGTAACCAAGCTCTGAGGTGAAGGGACTTGGGGTTTGGATGCCACAAAGTCCCCTCCTCCTGAGACAGAAGGTCTGGAGCAGCTCCTAAGTCCAGGGAGGGGGCTTGGGAGAGATGCAGAAGCAGAGGGTACCACACTTGGCGTGGCCAGCGTGGAGCTATGAGGATCATAGATCCTTGATCCCTCTGAAGTTTGAACAGAGTCTTGGGAATCAAAGGAATGGGTGGAAAGGCATACAGGAAGTCCTGACCCCAATGAAGGAGGAAGGCATCCTTGGCCTGAACTCCCTGACACGGAATTCTGGAACAGAACCGGGGAAGTTTGGCATTCCACGGACTTGCAAATAGGTCTATGTCCGGGGTACCCCATTCCTGGAAGATTCTGAGTACCTGATCCATGTGCAGGGACCATTCGTGCGGAAGCAGAACTCGACTGAGTCTGTCTGCCCAAGAATTTTGAATTCCTGGGAGGTATACTGCCAGGAGATGGATTTGATGCTCTCTGGCGAAGGCCCATAATCTTAGAGCTTCGTTGCAAAGCGACAGAGAGCCAGTTCCTCCTTGCTTGTTTATGTAAAACATAGCTACCTGATTGTCTGTTTGAATGAGGACTGTCTGGTAGCTGAGGAGGGTATGAAAGACCTTGAGAGTTAGGTACACTGCTCGAAGTTCCAAGAGGTTGATATGAAGGGAGGTCTCCTGTGGGGACCAAGTGCCTTGGGTGGATAGGTCCTGTAGATGAGCTCCCCAACCTGTTAGGGAGGCATCTGTTGTGAGGATTGCTTGGGGCAACAAAGGTTGGAAGGGGGACCCCAGCAACAGATTTTGAGTGGACATCCACCATTGGAGAGACCAAAAGAGACGTTTGGAGTTTGCTATTTGGTCTGAGAGAGCTCCTGAAGCTTGAGTCCATTGGGTGGACAAAGTCCACTGAGCTGCTCTCATGTGTAGGCGAGCACAGGGCACCACATGTACTGTGGAAGCCATGTGGCCTAGTAGTTGTAGCATCTCCCGGGCAGTTAAGTGGTCCTTTGACTGAATCTGGGAGGCTAATTGCACTAGACGTTGGCAACGAGCCTGGGGAAGATAGGCTCTTGCAGTAGTGGTGTCTAACCAGGCCCCTATGAATTCTAGGGACTGAGTAGGGGTGAGCTGAGACTTTGGGAGGTTTACCACAAGTCCCAGATACTGCAGAATGCTCCTGGTGCTGTCCAGGGAAATTTGGGCTTCCGACTGGGATGGAGCTCGATGAGCCAGTTGTCCAGATATGGGAAGACAAAGATTCCCAGAGTGCGCAGAAATGCAGCAACTATTGCCATGCATTTGGTGAACACTCTTGGAGCAGAGGCCAGACCGAAAGGAAGGACTCTGTATTGGTAATGTTTGCCCTGGAACAGAAAACGTAGGAATTTTCTGTGGGATGGATGGATGAGTATATGAGTGTACGCATCCTTGAGATCTAGAGAACAAAGCCAATCCTGACTGTAGGTATGGAGGGAGAGTGCCTAAAGAGAGCATCTTGAACTTCTCCTTGTATAGAAATTTGTTCAATTCTCGGAGATCTAGAATGGGTCTGTATCCCCCTGTTTTCTTTGGAATGAGAAAGTAGGGGGAGTAAAACCCTGACCCCTGTTGAAGAAGAGGAACTTCTTCTATGGCCCTCTGGGCCAGAAGGGAGGTTACCTCCTGATCCAGAAGGTCGAGGAGAGATGTGGGAGAATTGAAATGTCTCACCATGGTGTAGGGAGGAAGGTCTGAGAAATGAAGTTTGTAGCCCCGCTCTGATGTGATTTGCTCCCATCTGGGAGCAAAATGAGCTAACCTTCCTGGAATGGTGAGAGGTTCTGGCTGTTGTAGAGCCAGAAAGGTTAAGTTCTCTAGTACCAAGTCAAAACCCCTGAGGGGCTTGGGACTGCTGGGTTGCAGCAGCCCCTGCAGGTTTAGGCCTGGCCTGTTTAGGTTGCTGACGCTTAGTAGCAAAGCGACCTGTAGAAGACTGTTGAGCAGAAGTGGAAGGAAATCTGCCCTTCTTGTAAAAAGACTTTTTTAAAAGATTTTTTCTTGGCCGGAGTGGAGGTAGACTTAGAAAGTCTATCCAGAGCAGCATTTTCTGCATCCATTTGAGTGGCTTTAATTTGCCACTCCTTGCCAAATAGGTTTTCACCTGTACAGGGCAGATTTCCTAAACCATCTTGAACCCAGGGTTCTAGATCAGAAGCCTGGAGCCAAGCAATTCTACGAGCAGCTATAGCAATGCCTGAGGCTCTGCTGGCACCTTCAAAAGAATCAAAGGCTGCCCTGTTGGAAAACTTTGAAATGTCTTGAGTATGCTTAAGCCAAAGAAGGAATTCATCCCTTTTATCTTCTGGAATAAAAGGGAGAAAGTTGTGCAGTTTTTCTGCAACCTCCTTCAGAAACATACCCATATAAAGGCTGTATGAATTGATTCTGGCAATAAGCATGCTAGCTTGGAAGATCTTCCTACCAAAAGCATCCAAGGTCCTGCATTCTCTTCCTGGAGGAGTAGAAGAGTGTCTTTTGGAACTCTTTATCCTCTTCATAGCTGACTGCACCACAATGGAGTGGTGAGGAAGCTGAGTTTTTTGAAATCCAGGAGGGGGGGGGGGGGACACGGTACATAGTGTCCAATCTACGAGAATGAGGAGAAAGGGTGAGAGGAGTCTCCCACAAGTCAATCAAATGTTCTTGAAGAATTTCATGAATTGGCAAGGTGACTGCCTCTCTGGGAACCTTAGAGTATCCCAAAATATCTAATTTTTTTGCTCTAGGTTCTTTTTCAGAGGTTACTGAAATAGAGAGTCCTTTAGCTACTTCTATTATGAAGTCTTGAAAGGACAAATCCTCTGGAGGAGACATTCTCCTTTTTGGAGAAGAAGGCTCCTCAGGAAGGGTGACAGATACTGCAGGAGACTCATCCGATGACTCAGAATCATCAGAAGAATCGAAATATCGTCTGCCCGATTCCAAAGATCGACAGGCGTATCGATCGGTACCGACATCGGGTGTCCCCGGTACCGGGTTGGTACCGAGAAAGAGCCCAGGACAGGGATCCGGAATCGGCATCCTGGCCGTTGTCGATGCAGCCAGTACCGGTATCGAGGTTGGTACCGGTACCGACAACATGGCTTGTTGCGGTACCGACGGCGTCGCAGCCTTGATGAAAGCCAGTATGGCCTGCTGCATGGATTGCACAGTGTGATCCATGGACGCCACGACTGCCTGGATGTCGGTACCGGGAGATTGTGCCGGTACCCCAGAGCAGTCTAACAGGTGATCGGTCGAGGCCGTGCCATCGATGTCAACCTGTAACCCCATAGGAGGAGCTTTGGAAGCCGGAGCTTCCCGCCGGGGTTGTTTGGCTGGGGCAGGATCCTCAAGGGCAAGCCCGGAGGCATCTCGATACTTAGAGGGAGATTTGCCCTTTGAGGACCTGCTAAAAGTATGTTTGGTTACCTGAGATCCATCAGGAGAGGAAGACCTGGAAGATGTCGATGCCACCGCCGGTGCATCCGTGGGAAACAGCACATGGAGCTTGGCTGCTCGGTTCTGTAACCCTCGTTTAGACATTAGAGAACAGGACTGGCAATCCGGGACGGAGTGTTCAGGCCCCAAACATTTAAGACACCATTCATGGGTGTCTGTCACAGAAATTGTACCGCTACACTTAGTGCATTTTTTGAAGTCAGAGACTGTTTTTTCCATGAGGGAAAGTTTCTTGTGGGCCTGAAGGCCTAAGAAGAAAAATACACCAAGTGAGGGAAAAATATTATTATTATTATTTTTTTTTTTAGAAGAAAAGACCGGCGGTACCGGTCCGGCGTCGGGGAAGGCAGACACGCGACCAAAGAAATAGATTAAAATAAAGAACTTCTTCAGCGGTGACAGGAACACGACCTGCTGGCTCCGCAGAAAAGAACTGAGGAGAGTTGGTAGGAAAGGCGGGAAGGCAGCGCGCATGCGCTGTGGGATGCCCCAAAAGCTTTCATTCTGGGAAGCTGGGGAGCATTCCCGCGCAGGCTCCGTCGGTACCGACGTACCCATATGTGAGGACTTATTCCTGCTTGTTCCTGGAGATCGCTATTAGAAAAGGTACAGAGAAGAGCCACCAAAATGGTAAAGGGGATGGAAGGATACCCCTATGAAGACAGGCTAAAAAGGTTAGGGCACTTCATCCTGGAAAAGAGACGGTTGAGAAGAGATATGATAGAGCTCTATAAATTAATGCATGGAGTGCAATGGGTGAAAGTAACTCGATTGTTTACACCATCAAAATATAGAAAGACTAGGGGGCATGCAATGAAGCTACAGGGTAACCTATTTAAGACTAAGAGAAAATATTTTTTTACTCAATGTGTAATCACACTCTGGAATGAGTTACCAGAGGATTTAGTAAAAGCTGTTAGTATAGACGGGTTTAAAAAAAGGTTTGAACAAGTTCCTGGAAGAAAGGTCCATAAACAATTATTAAAGGGGACCCAGAATATCCACTGCTTGCCCCAATACAAGCACTGTGGAATCTATGTCTTTTGGGGAAACTGCTAGATACTTGTGACCTAGATTGGCCACTGTTGGAAACAGGATACTGGGCTTGATAGACCTTGGTCTGAACCAGTATGGCATATATTATGTTCTTATGTTTTTAGTGGTCCATGAGAGATAAACACCCTCCACACTGGAACCATGCAAGAATGGCCTGAGGTCTCTAAGCAGAAACAAGACTCCCTAAGCCTATGAACTGTTTTAAGAGCTGCTCCTCAAGACTGGGTGAAAAACTGGCTCTACATCCTCAGGGGACCCTCAGGGGCTGCTGCAGGCATGAAGCTGTGGCCACCTCACAACATTCCCTGTGGCAGGGACCATGCAGCCACCTAAGATGGCCCCAGAGCCTGCCAATAGGAAAATCGGGGGGGGAGATGTGGCAGAGGCACCAAAAGCAGACTAGGGTCCCTAACATGCCAATAATATGTGCCCCTGGTCTCAGGGCAGAAAACACCAGCCATAATAAAACCACAAGAGTGCCACAGGTTGCAGTGCACCATAAAGCTCAGCACTGCAGCAGCAAAACAAAAAGAGCTGTGAAAAAAAGAACCAACAGTAAGAGAATCCTAACAGCTGTAAGGCCAGCAAGAAAAACCTGAGGAGGGTTAGGAAAGCTCAGTTGCCTTAGAGAGCTTTGCTTTTCCTTTGAGGCTCCTTTATTCAAGCACTAAAAAAGCCAATTGAAAATATAGGGAAAAAAAGAAAAGACAAAGAAAGGAGCAAATGTTGCAGGTAGAGGTCAGTGAGTCCCTAAGGGACTCTGCGGGGTCCTCCCATCCATTCTTCAGCCTACCAGGGCTGGAATCTGTGGGTAACAGAACTGGATAAAGGGCAACTGTCGGCTAAAGGAGACAAAGGCTTATCCAAGCTCTGAGCAAACATTAGGCCTGTAGGTCTCAATCTCACAGGTGACAAAGACTGTGATCTGGGCCAGGGGAGAAAGGCCTATCTGTACTGCTGCACAAGTCCACACATACCTTGCCACCTGCTGACAATATTAGCTTCTCTCAATGCCGTACCAGTTGATATACTAGTGACATCACTGAAAGTTGCTGTGGTTTGCCTCTATCTGCTGGCTGAGAAGCACAACCCACTCATCTGGACTGGTCTAGCAGAAGAATAAGGAAAATCTTTATCCATGTAAAGGGTCATATTATGTTTTCCAAACACTATTCTTATGTGCTCCCAGCTGTAGTTCTACAGTTCGTGGAGAGTGATCAGATAACGCTGCGTGCTTTATTCAGCCTCCTGGTGCAAAGTTCACCAGGCATGTATTAGCTTCAATTCTAAGAGCAAAAAATGTACTCGCTTACCTGCTACATCCTTAGGGACCTTCCGAGGAGGCTTGCAGTCCCTTGAGGGATCACTTGTAATATTAAAATCCCTTCCCACTGTTAACTGATATTCTTCAAAGTTGCAAGATTTACAACCAATTTTGAAAAAAAAGAAATTATGGATGTGTTGCCTATGTAAAAGCTATGTCAGACCCTTCTCTTTTAAGATATTCCAATAATTTCAGATTAGTCAATGCCCCTTTTTCTTTTGGTGCTGGCTAGCTATTGTACACTGTCTTCACATTAGCTGGGGGACCCTCCCAACTGAACTCCCACCAAACCAAACCTTCACAGTGCCATGCATTTTGCCTACTCCACCTCATCATTCATATTTCCCCCTTTCCTTTAACCTTTTTGTACCCTGTATCTCTACTGTGATCTCAACCCAAACCACACACACAACGCTACACTCATACCGCCATTCTCTCCCCTCCCTCTCATACATTCATCCAATCTGAACCCCACTACCTCCCAAGTATTCCCCTCATCTCCAACCCTACTAAGCCCACCTCAAGTCCACTTCTATCCATCCTTGCTTCCCACCAGACTCCTCTGCATCTCTCACAAAACATTTCACATAACAAATACAACACTCAACTCTACAATAGCAACCTATCAGCAATGTCATATACAAAGGCACCCAGTCACATCCAACAGCAAAGCTTAGTCCATTAATGGCATGCTCAGCATAGTTCAAATCAAGTAGTAAGTGGTCAGATCCTAGCCTCATGCTGTAGTTCTTCATAGCTCTGAGAGTGACTGCAGAACCATCCTCATACTAAGTGGTATGTATATACCTTAAAATTGTATATACCTTATTTACTCAAGATGTAACTAAGAAATCCTATCCCCTGTATATATGTTATTTACAAATATGTACAAAGTTTCCCAAAGTTAAATTCCCAGTTGACTACTCCTGTTATATGTAAACTTATCACAATTTGTTGATTGTAATGAGTATTTCTGTTTAATGTAAACCGCGCTGATGAAAAAGAGTGCGGTATAAAAGAACAATAAATAAATAAATAAAATAAATAAAATAAGGTCTATTCAGAACCAGCGTCTTAGCTCTCCAGTATTGCGTAGATATCAGCCACCACTCCATGATGCAAACCCACCAGATGATGTCCTCAATATCCCACAGCCTAACACAGAGGTACTCAAATCCAGTCCTGGAGGGTCGCAAACCAGTCAGGCTTTCGGGATATCCCTAATGAATATGCATGAGATAGATTCAAAAACAATGGAGGCAGTGCATGCAAATATATCTCATGCATATTCATTAGGGATATCCCAAAACCCTGACGGGTTTGCAGCCCTCCAGGACCGGATTTGAGTACCTCTGACCTAACATCTCCCTTGGGCAGATAAAAATGATCTCCCATCTAAGTGCTTTAAAAGCCCTAATGGACTATTTGTCTAGGCCATCAACCAAAATTAAATGCACAGATACCATGCCTGCTGCAACTGCAGTTCAGTCAAAAAGAGAAAGAAGACATCTGTTATGATTTTAAGTATGTACTGCTGTCTTTCCACATAGTAGTCAGCATGTCAATCCACACAGCCCCTTCCAAGGCTAAAGTGCCAAAAGTTCATATGGGCCAGCAAGTATTGCAAAGACCATTACACCTCCTTTAATGGCAGCATGCCCATAAGCTCTTTCAATTTCTAACATGCTTCAAAATCCCTTATGTAATTCTCATGAGTAAACCATACTTTTTCTGGAAACTGAAGGGCAAATTGTATTCCTCGTCTATACCAGCCATGACCCTCCGACTTTCAACTACTTTAACTGAAAAATTATGTACAGGAACTGCTTTGCATCCTTTAAGTCAGCTCACATTTGCCTTTTTATGTGGTCAAGACTTTGCTTTTTGTAGCATAATCCAGGATACACACGTCACCGATCTCAGCTTACCGTTGCTTTTCCTCTGCACTCCAACTTGGTGCACATGATCTATTTGTATTAGCAAACATTTGCTGCAAGTGAATCTAGGCCCATTGACTCCAGCAGCCAACACTCTCTGGTAGGACAAATATTCTTATATTATTTCTGTGCATCTGTTCTCCTGGTTCTCCAGGTATTCTAGCAATTGTTTATTGCTCAGCTCCAGTACTCAAATCTGTGTCTCAGTCACCTCCGTTGTCTTCTTTCCATAATTTTCTCTCCTCTGTGTGCTGTATCCCAGTGGTCTGGGACTCCAAACTCTCTTTAAGCTCATCAATGGAGGATTGCATTTTAGAGAGCTTATACTACATCATTGTGGACAGAGTGTCAGCTCTCTCACTCTTCCCCGAGAAATATGAAAACCAGAATGATGATCTCAGTTGCCATCTTGCTCTCTACTTTGTTCTTTTTTTGCCTGATATTCTGCGGTTTATTTATTTAGACAGATTTGTATGCCACCTTTTCCTTCAATCAAGGTGGTCACATCACATCACAATTGGAGGGTTACATTTAACATTAGGGTACATGTAAACATTTAGACAGTACAGTTACTTAACAGTATTTAGACAGTACAATTGAGGTAACATTTAACATAAAGGTACTTAATAACGTGGTATGATAGATTTGTGTGTGTGGATAGGAAGGGTGTGTGTTTAGTTGGCGGAGGTAGTAGTGCTACTGTTTGGGTAAGGGATGTTGCCTGAATGCTCGTAGGTTTCTATAAATAACAATGTTTTGAGGTTTGACTGGCATGTCCTCAGCAAAACAGTCACTCTCCGCATGATGCCTTATAGAGTAGAGGAGTGCTATCTTATAATGAACTGTGAACAGAACAACTTGCCTTTTTTGTCCTGGGCATCCATTTACTCAGTGATCATCACATGACATCCCCCACCCCCCATACCCTCCAATATTGCAATTACTATCTTCTAATGTGCTTTCCCACTTCTTTTCCCCTACCTGGCTCAAAATAGTTACAAATGTAGCTACACCTTTGGAAGTGTTAACTGTGCCACATTATACGCCATGTTAACAGTTGATGCATGGCAACTACTTCCATGTTAACTGTAAGGTGCAGCCCAAACCCATTCTTCACGAGCTAATGTGTGGCAATTGCCACACTAACGTGAGTGCCACACTAGCAATTAATGCACACTAGCAGCTTAGGCATCTTAGTGACCGGCTTTTAAGAGAAAAAGGTTCTCAATATTTGACAGTGGATCAGCATCCCAGCTCTCGAGGCCCTCAAAGATGTTTTACTAAGCACTTCCTTTCCTTCACATAGGAGGTTAAATAGAACTGTAGTTAACTTATCCTTATTCCTTCAAAAATCTAAAATGAACTGCTAAGGTATATTTGACAAGAGACAAACTCTCTCACATTTAGGCATCAATCTCTCTGAATTTTTACATGCCTTTATAGGACATGGGAGCTGTTTCAATTTGAAATGCTAGAGTTAGATACTCAACTGCAACAAGCTGGCCTTCACTGTTATAGCTTTTGCAAAGGGGATCTTGTCTGGAAGTATCATGTGTTTTATTGAGATTGTATTATTCACTTATGGACTTGTGTGCGTGTATCTTATGTGACTGATATGTTATTGATACCCTGATAAATTCATTTGTGTTTGCTATTGATAACTTTGTTTTTATTCTAATTTCAGAGATATGCATTGCTTATTTATCTACAGGTACATTATTTTATTTATTTATTTTTTATACCACGCTCTTTAGAATCAGTGCAGTTTACATGTATACTAACAGGTACTTTTTTTATTCCCTTGTCCACGAAGGGCTCACAAAGAGTAGTTACTCACCTGTAATAGGTGTTCTCCAGGAGCAGCAGGAATCAGTCCTCACATATGGGTGACGTCGGCGCCGACGGAGCCCCCGTGCGGAGCATTTCCCCAGCTTTCAAAGAAAGCCTTTGGGAATTGCAGCGCGCATGCTCGGTCCACTTCCCGCCCAAGGGTGCCATCTTGCTCAGTCTGATGACATAGCTAAAAGACAGCAAAAAATTAGCAAAAATAAATCATATGACTGCAACTCCAAGGGGAGGAGGGAGGGTTGTGAGGACTGATTCCTGCTGCTCCTGGAGAACACCTGATACAGGTGAGTAACTACTCTTTCTCCAGGACCAAGCAGGAAGTCAGTCCTCACATATGGGACTCCCCAGCTTAAGGCTACCGGAGACCTCAAGACGAAAAAATGAGCTCCCTCTAGCTCGTCAGTACGTAAGGAAGGAATCTTCTCTGAGAACGCCCCCGACCGGTAGCCCAACACCAGGGCCGGAGGGTAGGACTTGCCTAAACCCCAAAGAGATTATGGAGTACTGCCTGTCCGAAAGCACTGTCCCTGCGGGACTCCCTCTCAAGGCAGTAATGGGCCGCAAAAGTCTGGCTTGAAGACCAAGCAGCGGCCCGGCAGATGTCTGCCAACGGAACAGAGTGGAGATGAGCCACTGACGCAGCCTTCGCCCTGACAGGATGAGCCATGACTCGACCCTCCAACGAGAGGCCGGCTGCCCCATAAGCCCAGGCGATACAGTCAGCAACCCATATGGACAAAGTACGCTTGGAGACAGGTAACCCCAACTTATTGGGGTCAAAAGAAACGAAGAGCTGAACAGCCCTCCGATGCTCCCGCGTACGGTCAAGGTAGAAGGATAACGCCCTCCTACAGTCCAGGGTATGCAGGACCATCTCAGCCCGGTTGGCATGCGGCCTGGGAAAGAAGGTCAGAAAAACCACCTCCTGATTGAGGTGAAAAGGGGAGACAACCTTAGGGAGAAACTTCGGGTGAGTCCATAAGACTACCCTATTCCTGTAGAACCTAGTGTAAGGGGGATCAGACACTAGTGCCTGAAGTTCACTTACTCGCCTAGCAGAGGTAAGAGCTACCAGAAACAAGGTTTTCCAGGAGGGAAAACGGAGAGGGCAGGTAGCCATAGGTTCAAATGGCGGACAAGTAATCCGCTGTAAGACCACATTCAGATCCCACTCAGGGGCTGGTGGACGTAAAGGAGGCTTAAGCAGGAGGAGGCCTCTGAGAAAACGAGCCACCAAAGGGTGGTTTGGAAAGAGGCCTTCCGTCCACCGGCGAGTGGTGCGCTGAGAGAGCACCGAGGTGAACCCTGACAGAGTTGGACTTAAGGCCTAGATTGGAGAGGTAAAGCAAATATTGCAATACTACCGCTACCAAGCACGAGAAGGGATTCTCGCTGTGCTGAGCACACCATGCGGAGAATCTACGCCACTTAAGAGCGTAGGATTTCCTGGTGGATTGCCATCTAGAGGCTAAGACTACGTCTTCCACCTCTCTAGGCAGTAGTAGGGGACCCAGGACTACCCTTTCAGCAGCCAGGCCATCAGATGAAGGGACTGGAGGTTGGGGTGCAAGAGAGATCCCTGTTCCTGAGACAGGAGATCATATTGAATCCCCAGAGGAAGAGGAGTGTCCACCGCCAGTTGCAGCAGAAGTGGGAACCACGGTTGCCTCGGCCACCTGGGGGCTATCAGAATCATTGAGGCCCGGTCCTTGAGGACTTTGAACAGTGTTCGGGACACTAGTGGCGTGGGAGTTAACGCATACAGTAGGCCTTGGGACCACGGAATCAGAAACGCATCCGCTGCTACTCTGAGAGGATGCGGTTGTCTGGAACAGAATCTCGGGAGTTGCCGGTTCAGAGGACTGGCGAAAAGATCCATGGTGGGGAGGCCCCACCTGAGAAAGATCTGCTGAACCACCAACTAATTCAATCTCCATTCGTGTGGTTGCAGGATCCTGCTCAGTCTGTCCGCCAGGTAATTTTCTTGACCTGGGAGGTAGACAGCCTTGAGGAGGATTCCGTGATTGACGGTCCAAGAGAACAGCCGTTGTGCCTCCTGACAGAGAAGGAAGGAGCCTGTGCCTCCTTGTTTGTTCACGTAGAACATGGCAACTTGATTGTCCGTCTGGACCAGTACAGACTGGTGAGATGTGAGGTGGGAGAAGGCGCTCAGAGCTAGGCATATCGCCCGTAGCTCCAGGAAGTTTATCTGCTGAGCAGCCTCCCAAGGGGTCCAGAGACCCTGAGTACATGCCCCTTGGCAATGTGCTCCCCAACCTAGAAGAGAAGCATCCGTCGTCAGCACTTGAGAATGCGGAGGGGATTGAAAAACCACTCCGAGTACCAGATTCGGAAGATGAAGCCACCATTGCAGAGAGGAGACGAGCAGGGTGGATATTCTTACTGAGTCTGCAAAGCTCCCTGTGGCTTGATGCCACTGAGTTCGAAGGCTCCACTGAGCAGGCCGCATGTGCAGGCGGGCATTGGGGGTTACATGAACCGTGGAAGCCATATGGCCGAGAAGTCTCAGGAATTGCCTGGCGGAGACCAGGGAATTGCTGTGAAACTGCCTGGCTAGATCCATCAACCTGTGGGCTCTGTCCACTGGCAGAAAAGCCTTCGCCTGAAGAGTGTCCAGCCTTGCTCCTATGAATTCTAAGTTCTGGGACGGGAGCAAAGTGGACTTTGCGAAGTTTATGACAAACCCCATGTGCTGAAGCAAAGCCACAGTGCGAAGGGTGACTTGACTGGCCTCCTGGGAAGACTGGCCCCTTATGAGCCAGTCATCCAGGTATGGAAACACAAAAAGACCTTGAAGCCTCAGGTAGGCCGCCACCACCGCCAGGCACTTGGTGAACACCCTGGGAGCGGAGGTTAGGCCAAAGGGTAGTACTCTGTACTGGTAGTGGTTTCCCCCACAACAAATCTGAGATATTATCTGTGGTCTGGATGAATAAGGATGTGAGTATAAGCATCCTTTAGATCTAAGAAGCATAGCCAATCTCCCTGCTGGAGGTAGGGCAGCAGGATTCCAAGGGTAAGCATCTTGAACTTTTCCCTCTCCAGGAACTGGATGTCTAGGATGGGTCTGAGGCCTCCTGTTCTTTTTGGTACCAGAAAGTACCTGGAATAAAAGCCGTGACCTCTCAGGTGGTGGGGCACCGGTTCCACAGCCTGTTCCTTTAGCAGACTTGCTAACTCCTGAAGGAGTAAGTCCCTGTGCAGAGGGAGTCTTGGAGGCTCCCCTGGAAAATAGGAGGGAGGTACCTGGTGAAAATGGAGAAGATAGCCCTTTTGGACTATATGGAGCACCTAGGTATCTGATGTGACGGCTGACCACCTGTGGGCAAAGTGGGCCAGCCGGCCTCCTGTGCTGATGTGAGCCAGCTGAGGAGAAGAGGCTATGCCTTCTGAGTGAAAAACCCGCCACCCTGCTGAGCAGGGGCCGGTGTTGGTGGCTTGGGGGCCTTCTGCCTACGGGGCCCATGACCCTGCCCCTTGGCCTGCTGACCCTGTTGGGGAGCTGCAGAGGCCTGATAATGAGGGTATTGTTTATAGGCAGATGACTTCCTCGGGTAAAAGGTCTTTTTTCCCAAGCCCTTCTTTTTCTGAGACGGGGGAGAGGTTTTTCTGGACAGCCTAGTCCGGGTCAGAGTCTCGGTCTCGAGTTCTGCAGCCTTTTCAGCCATGGGCTTGCCAAAGAGTTCTTCACCTTGGCAGGGGACATCGACCAACTTGTCCTGTACCCATGGCTCAAGGTCGGATGACTGTAGCCAAGCCTGTCGGCGGGCACTGATGCCGGCCCCGGCTACTTGGGCCGAAGCCTCGAAGCCATCGTAGACTGCTTGAGAGATAAACTTCGAGCACTCTCGAATACCAGTGGACAAGGCCTGGAACCTCTGCAAAGGTTCCTCGGAGAGACCAGCAGAGAACCCGGCAATCTCCTTTGACAGGTCTCGGAGATACATGCCCATGTAGAGCTGGTATGTCTGGACACGGCAAGCAAGCATAGAGCCCTGGAAGCACTTCTTACCGAGGGCATCCAGGTTCCGGGCCTCCCGGCCGGGAGGCACCGAGGAGTGCATCTTCTGACTTTTCAGTCGATGCATGGCCGATTCCACAACCATGGAGTGGTGCGGTAATTGTGCCTTTTGGAACCCGGGGCTCTTGCGGACTCGATATATGGAACCGACCCGCTTGCTTAACACCGGCGTCGAGGCTGGGGTCTCCCACATGCGGAAGAGCAGCCGCTCCAACATCGGAGGAACCGGTACAGTAAAGGCCTCCTTCGGGGGAGAGTCATACTGGAGGGCCTCGAGCTCCTCGGCTCGAGGCTCCTCCTCGGGATCCACGGGGAATGCCAAGGCCTTGGCCATATCCCGCACGAAGTCCGAGAACCGGGTATCCTCTGGTGGGGATCGTCTCCGAGGTTCGGACTCTGGCGAGTCCGATGGGACACACCGAGTGCGATAGGTGTCGGGTGACTCTTCGTCCTCCGTCTCCCAGCCCGACTCCTCGGAGGAGGAATCGAGTGGCTCCGGTCGGGCAGGCACCAATGCCCTCCGCCCCGACGCCGAGGGTACCGGCGTCGATGATCTCGGTCCCGAACTGGAGGCCGAGGGAGACCGTGGCCGAGGATCGACTCAAGCCCGCATGGACTCGAGGATCGGCTCGGCCTCCGGGGTCGACTTGGACGTCAATGTCCCGGTGGTCGGGGCAGATGCACCGGTGAGACCGGCGATCAATGCCCGCTGCTGTTCCATGAAGGCAGCGAAGCTGCTCTCCAAGGTCGTCGACTTGAGTCCGAGCTCAGGAGACCCAGCAGCCCCCAACTCGGGCCCCGACGATGTCGGCTCCCCTGGAGGAGAGTCCACGAGGACTACAGAACTCACGTGCCCAGGAGACTTCATCTCGAGACGAGGTTGCTTGGCAGGCCTCTCCGACTCCGAAGACCCGGGATGGCGATCGGGGCTATGCGACCTGGCCCTCGAGGAACCAGGAGCGTCCACCGATGCCGCCCTCGCGGGTTTCTTCTTCCTGCGCTGTTCCCGCGAAGAAGACCCCCGCTCAGAGGAACCCCGACGCTGCTCGGAGCCGGAGTCCCCAGACGTCGAGGCCTCTGACGAGGTCCGGGCCCTTCCGGACGCGGAGTCAGAGAAGATCCTATCCTTCTGGTGCTGCCGACTCCTCAACGCCTTCGAGGACATTTTGCCACACGGACCACAGATCATCGGGTCATGATCGGGTCCGAGGCAGCGGAGGCAGCAGTCATGTGTGTCAGTAAGAAACATAAGTTTCTTACACCAATCACACTTTTTAAACCCGCTGGCAGCCATCGGGGGAAAAAGGGCCCCTGCGAGGTCAAAAGACAGGGCTGCCAATGAAAAAAGAAAAATGGCGCGAACGCTAGTCACGAAGGACAAAAACCAAAAGAGAGAGAGTGGGCTCAATACCGGCGTATTGGGCACAGGCGGGAAAAGGATCCGGCGTCGAACCGAAGGAGAAGAACAAAAAACAGGGAAATCAACTGTTTCCTTGGCGAAAAACGAACTACATCCGTCGGGCTCCGCGGAAAAAGTAGACTGAGCAAGATGGCACCCTTGGGCGGGAAGGGGACCGCGCATGCGCGCTGCAATTCCCAAAGGCTTTCTTTGAAAGTTGGGGAAATGCTCCGCACGGGGGCTCCGTCGGCGCCGACATCACCCATATGTGAGGACTGACTTCCTGCTTGGTCCTGGAGAAACTAAGTGTACCTGAGGCAATGGAGGGTTAAGTGGCTTGCCCAAGGCCACAAGGAGTGGCCATGGGACTAGAGACCCCAGTCCCTCCGGCCTGAGGTTGCTTGTCCCCATGCAGGAATTGAACCCCCAGCCCTCTGGCCTGAGGTAACCTGTCCCAACCACTGAGCCATTCCTCCCTATATTATGGATAGCATTTCTCCAATGGCACTCTAATTTTTATTTATTTAAATAAAATATTTAACATGATTTTTTATACCGCTATATCATTTCAGTCAAGGCGGTTTACATTGTAACTTGGATTTTTCTGAGGCAATGAAGGGTTAAGTGACTCGCCCAAGGCTACAAGGACTGCTAGTGGGAATTGAATCCTGGTCTCTTGGTTCCCAAGCCAGTGCTCTAACCACTAAGCTACTTCTCCTAATATCACAAACCAGCCTTAATTTCCTCTTTCATTCAAGCATTCTGTATTGTATTTACAA
This sequence comes from Ichthyophis bannanicus, assembly GCA_033557465.1. NCBI lineage: Eukaryota > Metazoa > Chordata > Amphibia > Gymnophiona > Ichthyophiidae > Ichthyophis > Ichthyophis bannanicus. The sequence goes on from CM066033.1 coordinate 980,282,222, forward strand.
AATCTTATAATCATTGTTCTGTAATATCATACGAAAGCTGTCAAATAACAAAAATGTGTATTGTTACACAACTCACATAGTCATGATCAAGTACTCAGAAACCCAAGTATACTTCCAGAACCTCTTACAGAATTCTCAATGCATGTCACATACTAAAAAAGAGAATATTAATTTAACATTAGCCTGCGGCTACAGTGTGCAATTATTTTTCAGAATTTTTATAGTTCTAGCAGTGTGCATACAAGAGGAATTTGCTCTATGCCGATGGAATTACTTATTCAGTAGCTGTATAATAAAATTGCAAAATTTGCTCCATATTTAACAAAATAGGAGCTACAGCATTGCCTAGTATATTTATGAAACTTCTTTCTGTACTGCGTGTGCGTACATGTGTGTAAATAGGAAACAGTTATTTACTTTCCCTTCCTATGAACATGCATCCATTCGCATTTCAAATATATTTCTTCAAATTTACTTGTACCCCAAAATGTTGCAAAATTAATTTGACTGGAAGTTATGTGGAGGAGATTGTAAAGGACAGAGTGGACAGTATTTAGAATAGCCAAACAATTTTTAATTTATTGCCTATCCTCCCTTCTTTATCCTTGCTCAGCTTCTAATTTTAGCCTGCTCAAAAAATGCTGACCCTTCTATGCTCACCTTAACAGTGTCAGAAGAAAGGCAAAAAATGCAAGATTCAAGAAAGAAGAGGTAGGCACTTATTGCTGCTTCTTGTAAACTCTTTTTTAACCTTTTTATTTTAGGTAAACTGCTGACAAAGAAATATGAGCACAAGGATGTGCTTCTTAATGATATTAACAGACAGTAATAGGATCGAGTTATGAGTCATCAGTGACCTGATATGCTGCTCATTTCATTGATAAAAGCCTGGAGCCTCTGCCATACTTGGGCATTAAGCCAAATCTCTATTTTCATTCATACAAAGGGAGGTGTGTAGGAGAAAGAAGGAAATTCAGTGGGCACCAGTCCAGATCAGAGTAATGGATTTGGCTAGGAGACAGACATGTTTAGTCAATGACAGGAAACCAAAGGGAAAGGTTATATCATTTTATTTTAAATACAATGTATTGAGTGGAAAAACTATAATGAGTCAATATTTAAACACCACCATTAGGGTTTTTTAAGTGTCAGCTTTAGTGCTGGGGAAGTCAAAGAACTTTCAATGTGGTACTATTCAGGATAGTACAGCTGCTCTAACCATTAAGTTACTCCTGCACTCGTTAACATAATACATCACTTTTCTATAATGTAGTTACTCACCTGTAACAGGTGTTCTCCAGGGACAGCAGGAAACAGTCCTCACTTATGGGTGACATCAGTGCCGACTGAGCCCGCACGGAAGCATCTCCCCAGCCTTAGGGAGATGCGCCATGCATGTGTGGTCCACTTCCCGCTCAAGGGTGCCATCTTGCCTCAGTCCAATGATATAGCTAAGACGGCCAAAATTAAAATACAGTAAAGAAGCAACTCCAAGAGGGAGGGAGAGCTGTAAGGACTGATTCCTGCTGTCCCCGGAGAACACCTGTTACAAGTGAGTAACTACGCTTTCTCCAGGAACAAGCAGGAAGTCAGTCCTCACATATGGGACTCCCCAGCTACAGGCTACCGAAAGCTCATAGAAAAACCAGGCGTTCCTCATGGGGAGCCACAAGCAGCAGAAATTAAGTAGAACCCCTGTGTCTGGTGAAAATCAGCACTATAGTAGGCCTGAACACAGAAGGGTAGGAGCTGCCTAGAGCCTGAAAAGGTTACGGAGCACAGCCTGGCCAAAGGCACTGTCCCATCGGGACTCTCTTTTCAGGCAGTAATGGGATGCGAAGATGTGGACTGAAGACTAGGTGGCAGCCCGGCAGATGTCCACCATAAGGACAGAACACAAGTTTGCCACCGAGGCCGCCATGACCCTGACACGGTGTGCCGTGGTGCAGCCTTCCAGCGGGAGCCCCACTTGCTGAAAGTTGTCCGGGCTGGCAAACAGGTCCATCACAGGTTCCCCCCAGATCCAGAAAAGCTGACTGGCTATTCTGGGGTCCAGCTGCCACTCATGCAGGTAGAGGACTCTGTTGAGACTGTTGGCCAGCAGGTTGTCCTGGCCTGGCAGGTACATCACCTGTAGGAGGATACCCTGTTGGATCACGTACGAGCAGAGGACCAGTGCCTCTTGACAAAGTTTATGAGATCCCATCCTCTCTCATTGTTTACATAGAACATCGTCACCTGGTTGTCTGCCTGGACCAGCACCGGCTGGTGACACAGGTGGTGATGAACTCTGACTCCAGATCGGCAAACTTGTCAGTCATGGGTTTGCCAAAGAGGTTCTAAGGGACATCGACCAATTTGTCCTGAACCTACTGCTCAAGGTCGGATGACTGTAGCCAAGCTTGGCAGCGTGCACCGATGCCAGCTACCGCCGATTGAGACGCAGACTCGAACCCGTCATACGCCACCCGAGAAATGAATTTGGAGCATTCACGGACTGATTTGGCCAGGTCCTTGAACCGCAGCAAAGGTTCCTCAGAGAGACCAGCCGAGAACCCGGCGAGTTCCTTCGCCAGGTCTCTCAAGTACATGCCCATGTACAGCTGGTAGACCTGGATGCGGCAGGTGAGCATTGAGCCCTGGTAGCACTTTTGGCCGAGGGCATCCAAGGTGCAGGCCTCCCTGCCAAGGGGGAGGGGGCACCAAGGAGTGCATCTTCTGGCTTTTCAGCTGACACATGGCCAACTCCACCACCATGAAGTTATGCGGCAGCTGTGACTTCTGGAAGCCTGGGCTCCGGTGGACTCGATACAGTGAGTCGAGTCCAGTCGTTTGCTCACCACCGGCACCGAAGTCGGTGCCTCCCACATTTGTAGCATGAGCCGTTCCAGGATGGGAGGGATGGATACTGGAGGATTTCCAATTCATCCGCCCGAGGGTCCTCCTCCGAATCTGTTGGGAATGCTAGGGCCTTAGACATGTCCTTGACAAAGTACCGTAAGCACATGTCCTCGGGCGGGGGACCGCCGTCAAGGCTCCGAGATGGGAGAGTCAAAAGGGATGGCGCGGTGGCGATGGGTATCGGGGGACTCCTCTTCCTCCGTCTCCCACTCAGAGTAGTCCGTTGAGGACTCATAGGAGGGCTGTTCTGCGAGCCTCAAGGCTCCTGATGCCCTGTGGCTGGTGCCCGGCAAACTCACCGGAGATGACCGCGGTCCCATCAAGCGGGACTCAGAGTGCGACCTCAGCCAAGGATCAGCTCGGCCTCCAGGGACGTCTTGGACTTCAAGGGCCCAGTGGTCAGGGCGGATGAACCGGACAACAGCGCCTGCTGCTGGTCCATGAAGGCAGATAAACTGCTCTCCAGGGCTGCCATTCTGGACTCCAGACCAGAAGGCTCCGCAGCCTTCGGCGTGGGCACCAAGGGACTTGGGGGAGCCGGCATCTGGCCCAAGGGGGAATTCTCGACGAGGATGGTGCTTGGGGACCAAGGCCGGTCTACAGCCAGATCCTTCCAAGGAACCTTCACAGGCCGCTCCTTCTCAGATGCCTCGGACTGCGGGATTGGGCCAGGGGAACCCTCAGCCGATCAAAACCATCCAGGGACGCTGCCTTCAAGGGTTTCTTCTTCCTGTGTTCCCTCGAGGGATACCCCCCTTTCTGAGAATCATGACAAGGCTCGGGCTCGGAGGGCTCCGCCCAAAATGTCAGGGCCTCAAAGAAGGCCCTGGCCTTCGGAGGCATCGGAGACTCAGGGAAAAACTTATCATGCTGCTCCTGGCAGCTCTTGAGGGCCTTGCTGGACATCCTCTTGCAGAGACCGCAGGCTGCCAGGTCGTGGTCCAGCCCAAGGCAGCGGAGACAGCAGTCGTGTGTGTTGGTCAAAGACATAATTTTAGAGCACTGATCACACTTCTTAAAGCCACTGGTAGCGATGGGGGGGAAAAGTACCCCTGCGAAGTCAAAGACTCTCTGGTCTGCCAGTGGGAGAAAAAAGGTGCGAAGACGCCAGAAAAGAAAAGAATGAAAACTAAGGAAAAAAATAAACCGAACCCGACGCAGAGGCACAGAGGTCAGTAGGTGGGAAGAGTACCAGTGCGATACCGGAGGCAAGTGTGAAACCCGGTGAGAGAAAAATCAACTTTTTCCGGGGACAAGCCAGACAACGTCTGAAGGGCTCTGCAGAAAAAAGGAGACTGAGCAAGATGGCACCCTTGGGCAGAAAGGGGATCACGCATGCATGGTGGCATCTCCCAAAAGCTTTCTTTGAAAACTGGGGGGATGCTTCCATGAGGGCTCCGTCAGTGTCGATGTCACCCATATGTGACGACTCACTTCCTGCTTGTTCCCAGAGAAATGGGTTTGTCTGTCTTTTTGCACACCACACCGGCGATCGGCACCACTTGAAGGCGTATGCTCTTTAGTGGAGGTCTTGTGAGAGGCCAGAAGAATCTCTTCCACGTCCCATGGGAGGTTGAAGGGAGCTAACACTACCCTTTCAGCAGCCAAGACATGAATGAGAGAGTCCCGCTACTGTGAGAGTAGCCCTGGAGCTCAGCCCAGGGGAATCAGCAACGCTGCCAATAGGGAGAGGAGCAGTGGGAACCAGGGCTGCCTGGGCCACTGAGGGGCTTTCAGCATTAGCAATGCTCTGTCGCGCTGGACCTTAAATAATGTCTTGGCTACCAACGCTGTCGGTGGGAAGGTGTTCATGAGGAATGCATTCGCTGCCACCCGAGACAGGTGCAGCTGGCACGAGCAGAATCGTGGCAAGTGTGTCTTGTCAGGCTGGCGAACAGGTCTATTAAGGGGACACCCCAGTGATGGAACAGTTGTGAGGCTACTGCTGGATCCAGGTGCCACTCATGCGGTAGGGGGACCCTGCTCAATTTGTCCACCAGGGCATTGTCCTGACCCAGGAGCTACACCACCCTTAGGAGCATCCCTCTGCCTGCAGCATAGGAGCAGAGGGCTACTGCCTCCTGGCAGAGGGGGTACAACCCTGTACCCCCCTGTTGTTCACATAGAACACTAATACCTGATTGTCAGTCTGGATCAGCACCGAGTTGTGTTGAAGTTAGTGGCGGAAGGCTCTGGGGGCTGCCCGGAGTTCCAGCAGGTTGATTTGCAGCCGGGATTTCTCCTGGGACCGGCAGCTTTGCATCTGGAGGCTCCCGCAATGCACTCCTCAGCCCATTAGCAAGGTGTCTGTGGTGAGGACCTTCTGGGGATTGGGTGCCTGGAAGAGCATCCCAGCCCGAAGGCAGCATAGATTCTGCCACAATCCAAAGGAGTCCGCCAACTGATGGGTCACTTTCACTCTGTCCCTGAGTCTGCCTATGGCTTGAGTCCATTGAGAGCAGAGGCATCACTGGGCTGCCCTCATGTGCAGATGGGCATATGGGGTCACGTGAACCATGGAGACCATGTGACCCAACAGGCAGAATAGGAGCTGGGTAGGTAGTGTCCGGTATTGGTACCTCTGTGGCTAGCTCCCTGAGGAGTTCTGACCTCTCCTGTGGGAGGAAGGTTTTTGCCTGGAGGGTATATAGTTGCGTCCCTATAGGCGCTGGGCTGGAGTGAGGTGGGACTTGGGGTAGTTTAGGATGAACCCCAGGTGCTGCAGGGCATTGATGGTGTGGCTGGTGGCACATTGTGCCTCTGCAGCCATATGCCCCTTTATGAAACAACTGTCGAGATAGGGGAAGACGAAGGCCCTTTAGAGGTGGGCTGCGACCACCGTGAGGCATTTTGTGAAGACCCTTGGCGACGAGGCCAGACTGAAGGGCAGAACCCTGTATTGGTAGTGCTGTCCTCCCACCACAAACCGGGGGTAAATTCTGTGGCTGGGATGGATTAGGACCTGAGTGTAGGCATCCTTTAGGTCTAAGGAGCATAGCCAATCTCCCTGCTGTAGGAATGGCAGTAGTGTCCCAAGAGAGAGCATCTTGAACTTCTCCCTGACCAGATACCTGTTGAACTCCCGCAGGTCCAGGATGGGCCTGAGGCCCCCCGTCCTTTTGGGATGAGGAAGTATCTGGAATAGAAGCCTGTGCCCCAGAGATGTTTCAGCACTGGCTCGACTGCTTTGTCATTGATTAGGCCTGCCAACTCAGTGAGGAGCAGGGTCTGGTGAAGGAGAGGCCTGGTGAGCTCCCCTGGGAAGTACATGGGCTGTGCCCAATATAGGTGGAGGAGATAGCCCTCCTTGACCACCTCTAGCACCCAGGTGTCAATGGTGATGGCTGTCCACCTATGGGCAAACATAGCTAGGTACTCCCCTGAGGGCAGCACCCTGGAGGTAAGGGGGTGGTTGCACCCAGACAGTCAAAAGCTCCCCCCAGGCTGGGACGCAGCTGGCACCTGGGACTTCGGGGCTTTTGGTTTCCTGGGACCGTGTCTCTCTCCTTTTTGTTGCTGGCCTTGTAGAGGAGCAGAGAAGGCTTGGAAGTGTCAAGTACCACTGAAGCCTCCTTTCTTCCTCTGGAAGGAGGACTTTTTCCATGGTGCTTTCTTCCAGGGGTGCACAAAGGTCTTTTTTGAAAACATGATTCTTGTCACATACTTGGTCTCTATCTCCGCTGCCTTATCCGCCATGGGTTTCCCAAATAGCTTTTCACCTATGCAGGGAACATCTATCAGTTTGTCCTGCACCCACTGTTCCAGGTCGGATGACTGCAGCCATGCCTGGGTTTGAGTTCTGATGCCTGTGGCCGCCACCCTGAATGATGACTCTAAGCCATCATAGGCTGCCAGAGACAAAGACTTTGAGCATTCCTTTACTGCCGAGGTCCCTCGAGGCCTGCCAAGAATCCGCCAAGCTCCTTTGACAGTTCCTTCAGGTACATGCTGATGTACAGCTGGTAGGACTGGATCAGGCATTTTATCATCGAGCCCTGAAAGGCCTTCCGGCTGAGGGTGTCGAGGGTTTAAGCCTCCCTGCTGTGTGGCACCTACAAATAAGTCTTTTGGCTCTTGAGCCGGCGCATTGCTGACTCCACAACCATGGAGTTGTGGGGAAGCTGGGTCTTTTGGAACCCAGAGCTTCGGTGTACCCGGTACATGGTCAAAGTGCCCGCTAACAATTGGTACAGACACCAGTGTTTCTCCACATCTAGAGGAGGAGGCGGTCGAGTATCGAGGGCAGCAGGACCATAGGGATTTCCTTTAGGGGTGCCTCATATTGGAGTATCTACAATTTCTCTGTGCAAGGGTCCTCCCTCAGCCTTGGTCTTGATGGCAAAGGCCTTGGCTATATCCTGCACAAAATCGAGGAATGCAACATCCTCGGGCAGGGAGTGGCATTGGGTCGTCAAGGGAGATGGGTCTGAAGACACATCATAGTGCTGCCTCATGTCCGGAGACTCTTCGTCCTCTGTCTCCCATTCGGACTCGAAGTATGAGTATGAGTCCAACATTGTGCGATCACCTTAGCCAAGGGCCGCTCTCAGTGGCCCATGACCTCTGGGGGATTATCGGTCTGAGCCGCGGGCGCTTGCCAGGGAGGACCAGTGTTCCAAGGAATGGGATCGGGACCATATCTGTGGCCTGGGCTCTCTCAAGGCCGATGGCGCTCGAAGACCGGCTCAACATCTGAAGAAGCCCTCGATGTTAAGTGTCCCGTCATCGAGGTGGATGAACCGGATGAGCCGAATATGAATGCCCGCTGCATGGCCACCAGGGCAGATATACTGCTCTCTAGGGCTGCCATTCTGGTCTCCATACCAGTTGGTTCCACAGCCTTTGATGCAGGCACCGAAACCTTTAGGCCCTGCATAGGTACTGTCGAGGGAGAGTCCTCGATGAGGATGGCCTCGGAGACCCAAGGCCGGTTGGTACATGCCAACGACTCCTTACGGAGCAGCATGGAAGGCCGCTTCTGCTCCAACTCCTTGGACTCACACCTTAGACTGTGGGTCCTGGTGTGGGATTTCCTCTTCTTCCTGGATCCATCCTCCGAGGCAGTCTTCAAGGATTTCTTCTACTTGTGCTCCACCTCCGGGGATTTCTGCTCGGAAGAACCACGGCCGTGGGACTCCAAAAAGGCTCTGGCTTCGCGAGGCACTGAGGTATCGGAGGAGACCCTGCAGCGTGGTGTCACCAGAGACTCTGGCTTGGAGTCGGACTTCCGAAAGAAACGTATCTGCTGCTGATGATGGCCCTTCAAGGCCTTTGAGATCATGGTTCTGCAGAGTTCACAGTCGGAGTCGCTGTGCTCCAGGCCAAGACATTTGGAGGCAGCAGTCGTGTGGGTCAGTGAGTGACATTTTGCCACACCCATTACATTTTTTAAAGCAGCAGGAGGCCATTGGAAAAAGGAGGTCCCCGCCTCCCGGTAGAAGTCTGAGACTTTCCAATGGAAAAGGACGCGAATGCCGGTTGAGGAGTACCTCAATGAAAAAATGAAAAACTAACAGATGAACCCGAGGAGTGATGCTGAGGCGAGCTGACTCGGGGGCAGGAAGGAACCGGTACGCAACCGGAGAAAAACAATAAAAATCAAACTTTTTCTGGAAAAAACTGGACAACGTCCTATGGGCTCTGTGGAAAAAAGGAGACTGAGGCAAGATGGTACCCTTGGGCAGGAACTGGACCACGCATGTGTGGTGTATCTCCAAAAGGCTTTCTTTGAAAGCTGGGGAGATGCTTCCATGCAGGCTCTGTTGGCGCAGACGTCACCCATATGTGAGGACTTACTTCCTGCTTGTTCCCGGAAAACATATTTTATTTTTTATTTTCTTATAGACATACATCAAATAGTATCCCATAACTAAAACTTACACCTCAGAATGCTGTGTAGAAGTTCGAGGCCATAAGATTTTATAGGACCACGTTCAATGATTTTATTGGAGAATGGGGGGCATTATTTTACCATTTAATGCAACCCCCCATGACACTGTGCCCTCTGTTTGCTGGACATAGTAGCATGGAATAGGTGAAGGCTGCAAGCATGGCAACAGAGGGACATGATGTGGCCTTGGAGCCCCCCCCTCTCCTTCTCCCCTTCATGCTGCAGGCCCCACAAGAAGCATGCCTTTTTAACAGATTACAGCTGACTAAGATGGAAGTTGGACATTCTGGGTGCTGTTCCTCTAATGAATCCAACTAGAGCTGCAGGGACATTCCCAAGAGTGGTTAAATTCAATGATAATCCATCTACAATAGGTTAGCACTGTTGGTTTGGGGCTGCAAAATAGATCCCTGATGTCTAAGCCATCTACAGTGACTTTAGACAGCTTATGGGATGTGTTTCTCTGTAATATCCTCTATGTCAACTTAACTTACAATAGATATTCACTCTAAAATTCTGACTCAGGAATCCAACATTTCTTCTTACTCTTAGAATCAAAAAAGGATGAAGGTGGACTTAGGACAATCTATGGCAGTACAGGCTATGCTGATTTGAGAGATAGGTATGTGTCAACATAAGCTGGAGAACTAAGATTTTTGAAACTGCAAGTTTCATTTTTTCAGTCCTACCCCTTTTTGCCCTGAGGAGCTTTTAAAAAATACTTTGTAGAAATCCTGAGTACCCTTGGATGGGCTATTTCCCCTATAAGTAAGATCTTTGCCACCAGGGAAGGATAATAGAGAGGGCTTGTAGTAGAGAAAGAGTCTTATGAAGGCTTCTATCGATAGCCAAGATTTGTCTGCATTTTTGGAAAACTCAAGCAAGGAGGAATCTAAAAGGGCCACATACATACATTTATTTATTTAGCTAGCAGTGCTTTATATACCACTTTTTACTGGGTCAAAACACTTTACATAGAACTAAGGTTATAGAAAAGATTACATGGACCGATTAACTTATATACAAGGAGCAACAACATATATATCGATTGCTTGCTTGTTACATAGAACAAAGGTTATAGAGGAGATTGCATAGATCGATTAAACATATACAAGGAATAACTTATATACATTTTGTTGGTCATCTTTGAGCTCCTTTGAGATCAAGACACTGTCGATGTCTGTTTTAGGATACATGGAGCCCTTTACATGGACCAGTAGATATAGATCTTTCCAGACCTGTGTAAATCCGTACAAGAACATAAGAAGAAAATTCTTGTTCTACATCAAGAAGCCCTGGTGTTTGGACTTCCATTTTCCTTGTAAATGTATTTTGACCTCGTCCTCTGTTAGATAAATCTTGTTTGAGTCTTTGTAATTAAAGCATTTTCTAGAAAGTTAAAAAAGGGAGAGGGTTGTTATTTAACTGGTTTCATATACCACATTATCAAAGGTGTCAAGGCGGTTTACATGGAATGTGGAACCCCAATGCCTCTGGATTTCCCAGTGCTACTAATGAAGCTAGGTGGTGATTCACAGTTATTTAGAAGTTGGGACAATTGCCTTGTTTGCTTTTGATTTCTTTTTCTTTCTTCTCCCAAATTTTTTCATGGATTTCTCTCCTTTAGTGGACCCTTTTTAAAGGTAGATTAGTTATTTTCTTGGATGTAATACTGTATTTGGTGATATCTACTTTCTGTATTTCACTTAGTACTTTGTAATATTAAGGGACAGGTTTACTAAAGGCTTATAGGTGCTAAGTGCTATCACAGCCCATCTTACTTCTATGGGTACAGGGGCATTTGGTGCCTGCTAATCATTAGTAAAACTACCCTAAGTAATTTAAATGCATAATAAAAAACTAGATTTTGAGTATAAATCTATTCAATGGAATAACCATAGTACAGGGCTAAAAGTGTGTTTTTTAACATGTGTTACTAATTCTGAATTTTGATTGAGAAACAAAATTCTCTCTATTATGGCACCAGTCTGAAATAACCTATTTAATGAGATGAATTTTTGGACAGTCCACAAGTGAGTCAAAACATAGCTATTCATTAGAGTGAAAATCCCAGATCATGCAGCCTGAGACAGTAAAGTACAGTTATGCCTTACCTGACAATTGTCATTCTTTTAGTCCTGCCAGACCAGTGGGATCTGCCCTCCTCCCAGTAGATGGAGACAGAGCAAATTTGCTCACCTTCCCTATTTCTGCTGGTGCAGCTGGAAAGCCACTCAGTATGCTATTGCCAAAGCTTCCTTCCTGTAACTTGAAAAGGGAATTGGATTTAGCTCACACCTTTCTTGGAAATTCAAGGTGAGTTACATTCAGGAATAGTAGGTATTTTCCTATCTCTAGAGGGCTTTCAATGGAGGATCCGCCCAAGATCAAAAGGGCTGGAATGTAAACCTAACTTTCCTGGTTCTCAGCCTGCTGCTCTAACCATTAGGTTACTCCTGCATTCGTTAACATAATACCTCACTTGTCTATTATATTTTTTTTCTTGGACACATCAAATACTATCCCATGATTAAAACGTACGCCTCAGATTGCTGTGTAGCAGTCAGAGTTTGAATTGTTTATCCATCTGACTCATTTTGAAAGGGATCCTGGACTAGTGTGGCAGAACTCAACGAACAGCAGTTATCAAGAAGGGCATCACTGTACTTTATCATCTTTGCCAGACCAGTCCCAAGACCACTGCAGATCTCCGGCCTGCTCAAATGCCAACTAAGTCTGAAACAAAGCTGACCAAACAAGATGGTTTCCTGCTGCAAGAAACTTTTGCTGTGTTTCCAGTTTCAGATTTGACCTTCAAGCAAGAAGAAATTAGACCTTACCTGCTAATTGTCTTTCTTTGAGATCTCTCCGGGTCAGTCCAGGAACTATAGGGTTGTCAACCTTCTCCAGCAGCTGAGGACTGAATTTTCAAAGTCTTGCTGACAGCTACTCCAGCTCCCTCTGGTGTCAGATACTCAGTCACCCGTTGTCAAAGCAGTCTGCCTAGTAACCTTCGCCAATCTTACTTAAGATACTACAATAAAAACAACAAACATCCCAACTTACTTGCTAAAACCCAAAATTGTTTGTTTTTCTTTTCTTTTCTTTTTTTTCATCAATATGGAACAGCCAGTAACCTGCAGCCCCCAAACCCCCACGGAGCCCCATAGTCCGAGCCGCTCCATGCCTTATGGGTGGAACGCCAAGACAAAAAAACCCCGCCTAATCTCCCTATTCCTATTGACCATTCCATCTCCTTGTAAACGGTTATGGCCGTCTTCAACGCCTAACGAGCCACTAAAGTCCTTTTTCAAACTCGGCAAATGAGTAGGTGAGCCCTGGACTGGCCTGGAGAGATCTCAAGGAAAGACAATTAGCAGGTAAGGTCTAATTTCTTCTCTCTCTTCGTCTCTCCGGGCCAGTACAGGAACTATAGGGAAGTACCAGAGCAGTACCTAACCTCGGGAGGGTCCCACTAGACCCGCAACTATGGCCAAAGCCCCTACATTTGCATCCCCCTTTGCCTGAACACCCAATAGTGCTTAGCAAACGTCTGCAGAGATGATCCAGTAGCTGCCTGGCAGATATCCACTGGCGGAACCAAGGCGAACTCGGCCCATGAAGCCGCCTGGCCCCGAGTCAAATGAGCTCGGAAACCGTCCGGAGGTGCCTTCCCACTCGCCTGATACACTGCCACAACCGCGTGCTTCACCCAACGAGCAACAGAGGCCTTGAAAGCTGCCTCTCCTTTTCTAGGACCCCCAAAGAGCATGAACAACCTGTCTGTTTTACGAAAAGATTCCGTCCTCTTAAGGTAGCTATGTAGTACTCTCCCAAGATCTAACTTCCTCAACGACCTACCCACCGCAGACTTCTTGTGGCCTTGAAAAGTCGGTAGTGAGATCGGTTGATTGATGTGAAAACCAGACACCACCTTCGGAAGAAAAGACTGAACTGGGCGCAACATCACCTTCTCTGAGGAAAACTGAATATATGGCTCTCTGCAAGAAAGAGCCTGCAGATCTGAAATCCTTCTAGCCGAACACAACGCCACCAACGCGGTTTTCCAAGAATACTCCCTCATCGGAACTGCCCCGCCGGGGTCAAAAGGAGGCCGCATCAGCACCTCCAACATCAAATTTAAATCCCAAGGTGGAACCACTTGTCTTACCGGAGGTCTCAGATTCCTAACCGCCCTTAGAAATCTCTTCACATCAGGATGCCACGACAAGATGCACCCTTGCACCTTGCCCCTTGCCCCGAAAACATGCCAGAGCAGCCAAATGTACCTTTAGGGTACTGAGAGCCAGACCCTTATCCAGACCCCCTTGCAAAAAAGCCAAGACATCTGGCACCAATGCACCGAACGAACGAATGCCACAGCCTGCGCACCAATCTTCAAAGATTTGCCAAATACAAATATAAGCCAGAGACGTAGAGCTTCTCCTGGCCCTCAACATTGTGGCTATCACCGTTGATGAATAACCTCTACGCCTTAGCCTTTCCCTTTCAAGAGCCAAGCTGTAAGAGAGAATCAATCCACATTTGGCATTAGAACTGGGCCCTGGTTCAATAGATTGATGCAGTCTGGCAGTCTCCACGGCCGATCCACCAACAGTCGAACCAGATCCGCATACCAAGCTCTCCTTGGCCAGTCCGGCGCAATGAGAATCACTTTTCCTCCATGTTTCTCTATCCTCCGAAGGACCCGACTGATCATCGGCCATGGAGGAAACACATAAAGGAGCCTGCCTGACAGCCACGGCTGAGACAATCCGTCGAGGCCTTCCGACATGCGTTCTCTGCCCCTGCTGAAAACCGATTCACCTTGGCATTGTTGAGAGTGGCCATCAAATCCATGATCGGCTGTCCCCACCACAATGTAATGTCGTGAAAGACAACCGCATTCAATTCCCACTCTCCTGGATCTAAGACATGACTACTGAGAAAGTCGGCCTGCACATTGTCCCAACCGGCGACATGTGCTGCTGAAAATGCCACCAGATGAGCTTCGGCCCAGGACATCAACAGCTGACTTTCCTCCAACAAGGCGGGACAGCCCATACTGCCTTGTTGATTGATATAAGACACTGTTACTGCATTGTCGGAGAACACGCAAACTGCCTTGCCGTTTACCAGATGGACAAATTCCCACAGGGCGAGGAGCATCGCTCTCATCTCCAGGCAATTGATCGACCAGTCGGTCACAACCTCCGGCCAGCAGCCCTGAGCTACTTGCGCCATACAATATGCCCCCCAGCCGGTTAGGCTGGCATCTGTGGTGACGGTCACCCAATACGGCTGATCCAGTGCATTCCCGCTCAAAGATGTTCGGGCTGCAACCACCACTGCAAGCTGGCGCTGACCGCCTCGGGGCACACCAACTTCCAATTCAGGGGATGAATCTGGGGTGACCATCGGGATAGTAATGCCTGCTGTAGAGGGCGCATATGCGCTCTGGCCCAGGATACCAGGTCCAAGGACGCTGCCATGGAGCCTACAAGTATCGCCATGCCGTTGGAGCTTTCAACACGCAAAAACGTCGCCACCTGCCTCAAGAGCTTTTCGCACTTTGGCCTCCGGTAGAAACACTGCCCCTACAGACGTGTCGAACAAAGTTCCTAGGTAGACCAGGCGCTGCACTGGAAGCAACTGACTCTTGGTCTGGTTCACCACCCAACCTAGATGCTCCAGGAATTCCACTACCTGAGCTGTTGCCTCGACCGATTCCGATACGGAACTCGCCCGAACCAACCAGTCGTCCAGGTAAGGGTGCACCAGGATGCCCTCTTTCCGCAATGCGGCTGCCACCACCACCACCATCACCTTCGTGAAAATGCGTGGCGCCGTTGCCAACCTGAACGGTAATGCTCTGAACTGAAAATGGCCCATGGGCACTGCAAAGCGCAGAAATTTCTGATGTTCCGGTCTTATGGGAATTTGCAAATAAGCCTCTGTGAGATCTATGGAGGAAAGCACCTCGCCTGGTTTACTGAGCGAATAACCGAACGCAGGGTTTCCATGTGGAAGTGCGGAACTCTCAAACAGCGGTTCACGTGCTTGAGGTCTAAAATAGGCCAGAAGGACCTTTCTTTCTTGGGTACCACAAAATAAATCGAGTACCGACCTAAGCCGCACTGGTCTTGAGGTACCGGAACCACCGCTTGAAGTTGCAGCAATCGCTGAAGAGTATCGGATACTGCCTTCCGCTTTGAAGCGGATCTGCATGGAGACATCACGAAGGCCTCCACCAACGGCCAAGCGAACTCCAGTGCGTAACCTTCCCGGACAATCTCCAGGACCCACTGGTCTGTAGTTATTGTGGTCCAGATGGAGTGAAAACTCCATAAGCGACCTCCCACCGGAACCTCCGCCTTGACCATCCGCATTTCACTGAGACTTCTTAGTGGAGGTCTGCTGGGGTCCGAAGTAACCTCGTCTGAACCCCCGCGCACCTCGAAAGGACCACAAAAAGAAAATGTCATCGAGGGAGGAGTGGCCTAGTGGTTAGGACAAGGTACCTCAGGCCGGAGGGCCAGGGGTTCAATTCCCACCTAGGACCACAATCTCAGGCCGGAGGGACTGGGGTTTCTAGTCCTTTAGGCACTCCTTGTGGCCTTGGGAAAGCCACTTAACCCTCCATTGCCTCAGGTACACATAGATTGTGAGCCCTTTGGGGACGAGGGAATGTATCCAGTACATGCTTATAGTGATTGTAAACCGCTCTGATGCCCTTCAGCCTGGGCGATATATCAAGAAAGTGCATAAACAAACATAAACATCGGGGTCCTCCCCTGGAGCGATTTCACCTTCCTCTAGATCTCCTGTCCACTGCACCATGCCTGAGTCTGAGATAATTTCTCCCTCTTCAGCACTCAGGAGCCCAGAGGGGTGAGGCCCAAAGCCATTGGAGCCCGCCTCAACTGCTAAACCAGTCTTGGAGGAGCCCTCTCCCGAGTCCATAAGGAAGCCACCCCTTCTCTGCCCCCCCCCCCACCCCGCAGAGGAGGGAGAAGAACCTTTGCTCCGAGCTTGCTCCAACTTTGGGCAATAAACCTTATGAAGGGACAAAATGAAATCTGCAGAAAATAGAGAATCTAAACCCCCCTGCCCCACCTGCCCAGGTGGCTGAGGGCTCATTCCCGCGTGCGCAGGCTTTTTAGACTTTGCCTCTTTCCCAGAGCCAAGGCAGGAATGGCTGTCTTTTCCAACATGGCCGCCGTTCCCGCCTTCTCCCCCGAGACGAAATGGCTGCCTAACGGCTCGGATGAAGCAGCTATCTTCCATGCTGCCCCCGAGCAAACGATGTACCCGACTGCCCCGTCGGAAGCAAAAACGGCAGAGTCTGGCTTCAGACAGTCCCCGACTGCCGCACTGAGCGCACGCTGCCAAGACTGGCAGCATGCGCTTCCAAGAGAAAAAACGCCGAACCTGAGTTTAGACCAAAACCAAATAACGTGCAGGTGATCACCCTCTTACCTGCACACTATAAGATTGCTACATCCAGCTACCAACCCCGCTGCTAGCGGGCAAGTCAGATATGACTCCCAGGCAGAGAGAGAGAGAGGCTGTACTCTGGGGCTTCCAGCGTCAAGCGTCTAATCTGCCCCCGGCAACGGTGCTGCTCTATGAGGCAGGCTCTGCCTCTAACTGCACTCCCAGCACAGCCGAGCCCCGTTGTTTTTTTTGTTTGTTTGTTTTTTGCAATCTGAAAGCGGCAGATTCCTTCTGGAGAAAATAGCACCCTGCTAGGGCACCCACCAGAGTTCTGTATTTTCTTTTCCTTTTTTACTATCCTAAAACACCTTTCCTCTTCGTTCCTCAGGGAGCCTGTCAGCCTTATGTCCTTTCCAGCTGCTGAGGACTGAAAGACTGAGTCTCTGACACCAGAGGGAGCTGGAGTACCTGTCAGCAAGACTTTGAAAATTCAGTCCTCAGCTGCTGGAGAAGGTTGACAACCTTATAGTTCCTGGACTGGCCCGGAAAGACGAAGTGGAACTGCTTGCCAAGTGTTTATATGTGTGCATACTGAAGACCATTGTTCCTGGCTAATTCACTGTCCCCATGCAAGAACACCTGCTTCTCTGGCCCTTATCTACAGACGGTTCTACTGGTCTTGAGACACTTGTAGCTATGTCCAGAAATTACATACCATGTCCTGCGCATGACATTTTACTATGGACATTTTGTCTGCAGGAAAAATGCCTGTAGACTACCTCCTGATTCGCTGAGAACTCTTCGGATTGTCTCATGCCAAATAATTACCAAAAAGTGATAAGGACTAATCACAAAGAATAATACAGTCTACACAGAACTTTTGCGCCTTTTTGCACTCTGTGTGCCTTGTGCTTGCTACCTTGCCTGTTTGCATGACAGAAACACACTACATGTGTGCAAGGCCGCTCTTCTAAGGACAGAGATAAGACTTTCACAGACACCTCCGGTTCTGTGTTCTCACTCAGCTCAACTCCAAAAGGACTGTAGCCTGCGTTATCTAGCCTAGCTGCCTGTCTGGACTCCATGCTGCTCCAGAGACCTCTTGGCTCAGCCAAAAGAGTTCCAGCAAGAGCTAAGGTACTGTCTTATTTCTCCTCCTCTGGGACGGCAGTGGTTAGCTAGAAACTAATTTCCATAATTCCTCTGAATGCAGAGCAAATGAGTGACATCAGGTTACTAATCAGTGATTTATCACTTTGCCCAACTGTAATCTTGTGCTGCTACAACTTGTTACCTCATATTTCTAATTATATATCTATAACTATATGCCTGTATATTTTTCCGCCTTACTACCCATAACAAAAATAATATATATATTCAGACGAGGTTCTTTCTTGGCTCATTGCCAGTACACTGATAGAACTTTGGGCCGGGTATTAGTAACTAATTTATCTCCAGGAACAAGCAGGAATGAGTCTTCACATATGGGTATCGTCGATACCGACGGAGCCTGCGCGGGAATGCTCCCCAGCGTCCAAAAGGAAAGCTTTTGGGAGCATCCCACAGCGCCTGCGCGCTGCCTTCCCGCCTTTCCTAACTGCCTCTCTCCAGTTCTTCTTTTCCGCGGAGCCAGCAGGTCGTGTTTCCTGTCACCGCTGAAGAATTTCTTATTTTTCTTTATTTCTTTAGTCGCGTGTCTGCCTTCTCGTCTCCGGACAGGTACTGCTGGTTTTTTCTTTCTTCTTTTTAAAAAAAAAAACAAAAAACCCCCACAACTACTATTTTTTCTCACTTCGGTGCTTTTCCTTCTGTGGCCTTAGGCCTACACAAATTTTTCCTCATGGAAAAGCCCGCCTCCGGGTTTAAAAAGTGCACAAAGTGCAGCAGCACTATTTCTGTCACCGACACCCATGACTGGTGTCTCAAATGTTTAGGTCCTGATCATTCCACGACGGACTGTGAGTCCTGTTCCATGATGTCTAAAAGAGGTCTACAGAATCGAGCAGCCAAGCTCAGTACCCTGTTTCCCTCTGATGCAGCTTCGGTGGCATCGACGTCTTCCAGGGCTTCCTCTTCCTCCCATGGATCTCAGGTAACCAAACTTAAGTCCAGCCGGTCCTTGAAGAGTAGATCTCCCTCCAAGTATCGAGATGCCTCCGGGCTTGCTCTCGAGGAATCCGCACCGGCAAAATTACCCCGGCGGGAGGCTCCGGCTTCCAAAGCTTTATCTATGGGGTCACAGGTTGACATCGATGGCTCGGCCTCAACCGATCACCTGTTACAATGTTCTGGGGTACCGGTGGTTTCCACTGGTACCGACATCCAGACATTGGTGGCATCGATGGATCAGAATATTCTGACCATGCAGCGTGCCATCACGGCATTCATACAAGCTGCGACGCCTTCGGTACCGCAACAAACTTCATTGTCGGTACCGATTCCGGTACCGGACCCGATATCGGTTCCGGTGCCGGTACCGATTGCATCGACATCCACGTCGACGGCAGCGGTACACTGTTCTGTGATGCCCATCGGTACCGAATCGGTACCGATTACTCCCGATGTCGATACCTCCCCGGTACGCGTATCGGGCTCTGCAAGAGCATCCAGACAGGCGATACTTCGATTCCTCTGAAGACTCTGATGAATCAGAGGCCTCTATCGAAGCATCGGGGATCCTTCCTCAGGAACCCTCTTCTCCAAAAAGGAGAATGTCTCCTCCAGAAGACTTGTCTTTTCAAGACTTCATCAGGGAGGTGGCCAGGGCCCTTTCCATCTCAGTGGCCTCTGAGACTGAGCCTAGAGCCAAAAAATTAGATATTTTGCAATATCCTAAGGCTCCTAAAGAGGCAGCCACTTTACCAATACATGAGATTCTTTATGATCACATGTTGGGCATATGGGAGACTCCTCTTACCACCTCCCCTCATTCTCGTAGGTTGGACACCATGTATCGTGTTCCTCCTTGTCCTGGTTTTCATAAGACTCAGCTTCCTCATCACTCCATTGTGGTGGAGTCTGCTATGAAAAAGATCAAGAGTGCAAAAAGGCACTCTTCTACTCCTCCACGAAGAGAATGCAGAACCTTAGATGCCTTTGGCAGGAGAATCTTCCAGGCCAGTATGCTTGTGGCCAGAATCAACTCCTATAGTCTCTATATGGGGATGTTTCTAAAGGAAGTTACAGATCATCTGCAAACCTTATCTCCTTTTATTTCAGAAGATAAAAGGGAAGAGTTTCTCACCTGGCTTAAACATACCCAGGATATTTCCAAGTTTTCCAACCGTGCAGCCTTTGACTCTTTTGAAGGTGCCAGCAGAGCCTCGGCTATTGCCATAGGTGCACGCAGAGTTGCTTGGTTACAAGCTTCTGATTTGGAACCCTGGGTTCAGGATGGACTAGGTAACCTTCCTTGTACAGGTGAAAACCTTTTTGGCAAAGATTGGCAAGCAAAGGCCAACAAGATGGATGCTGAAAACTCTGCTTTAGATAGACTTTCCAAGTCTACTTCTGCTCCTTTTAGAAAGAGGTTGTTCAAAAAAGGATTTTTCCCAAAAAAAGGGAAATATTCTTCTGCTTATGGTCAGGCCTCTTCTGGAGGTCGTTTTGCTACAAAGAGACAGCAACAACCAAAACAGGCCAATCCTAAGGCTGCCAGGACTGCTACGGCCCAACAGCCTCTGCCTCCTCAGGGCCTTTGACTTACAACTAGAGAACTTAGCCTTTCTGGCTCTAGAACAAGGGTCTCAAACTCAAATTGCTTTGAGGGCCAAATGAGGACTTGTAGAGTAACCCGGGGGCCGCACAAGACGCAGGCCTCATTTACATAAGGGCATCATTTGCATAAGGGCATCATTTGCATAAATATTTGCATAATGTTACCATACACTAACTTTGAGTAAACATGCCTCTTAATGAGTGTATGGATAAAGAAAGACTAAAAGATTTCTACATTACTATAAACCAGTGCCAACCGCCAGGCACATTAGGAACTACTAGAAACACTGCTCATTTAGAACCCATAGCAAACCTGCCATGTCCTAACAGCACTACCAGGACTCACAAAGCACCATACCCTAACTATCAAAAGGCAACACTGCAAATATTAAATCAACACATTTCAGAGAATAACAATACATGACCTACTCGGGAAAGAGAACAAGTGGCAATGTCAAATAGGAATTACATAAACAGAATACCTCAGCTCAGTTACACATGCAGAACATACACCATCACCAAACAAGGAATCACAATTTAGAAACAGGAAGACAATTAAACTGGGAACCCCAAAAGCCAAACTTAGAATGTACAACACTGTAGAAATAAAACTATACATTGATTTCCTCTTGTATTAAATAAAGTGCAGACGTTAAAGATGCACATTTCCAAGAGCTGACATATTTCAGTTAATAAATTCAAAATAAAGAGATATTTTTCTACCTTTTGTGCATTTTTTTTTCAGTTGCAATTGTTCCAGCCACTTTCTTCTGGTTTCTTTGTGTCTTCTGCTAACTCTCCATCGTCTGCTGTCCATTTGTCCTTTCTTCTTTCCCAGTTTTTTTCCATTCTCTCTACATCTGCTTTAACATACTAATCATTCTCCTTTTGCTCTTTCCTCATTCCTATTTCATCCACTCAAATTTTACCCCTCCATCCTCAATCCCCACTTACTCTCCCAATACCCGGCCAATTGTAGATTTTTCTTCCCTCCCACACAAAATATATTTCCCCTCTCCATTTCACTCTCCCAGCCCCATCCCATTCTAATCGTCCCCCAACATCAACTCCCTTCTAGCTCCTGCCCCACCCAGCATCCGCTCCCTTCTAGTCCCCGCATCATCAGCCCATTTCCAGTCCTAGCTCCCTCCCCTCACAGCCCATTTCCTTTCCAAGCCCCCCTCCCCATCAGCCCATTTCCATTCCAAGCCCACTTCCACTCAGCCCATTACCATTCCAAGACCCTGTCCCTTTCAGCTATTTGCAGTTCAAGCTCCCCCTTCTACTCGGCCCATTTCCAGTCATAGCACCCCCCCCCAGTCCATTACCAGTTCTAGCCCCACCCCCCATAGCCCATTATCGGTCCTAAGCCCTCCAACAGCCCACTTCCAGGCCTAACCCTTCCATCGCCCCATCTTCATTCTTAGCCCCCCAATCAGACCACCTCCAGTCCTAACCCCCATCTGTCCATTACCAGTACTATCCCCCCATCACCCCATTTCCAGTCCTACCCCCCCCAGCAGCCCACATCAAGTCCTGCTCCCCCCCCAGCAGCCCACATCAATCCTGCTCCGCGCCCCTGCATCCCACATCAAGTCCTGCTCCCCCCCCAGCAGCCTACATCAATCCTGCTCCCCCCCCAGCAGCACACATCATGACCTGCTCCCCCCCCAGCAGCACACTTCAATACTGCTACCCACCCCAGCAGCCCACATCAAGTCCTGCTCCCCCCCCAGCAGCCCAAATCAATCCTGCTCCCCCCCCCAGCAGCCCACATCAAGTCCTGCTCCCCCCCCCAGCAGCCAACATCAATTCCTTGTACCCCCCAGCAGCCCACAACAAGTCCTGCTCCCCCCCCCAGCAGCCCACATCAAGTCCTGCTCCCCCCCCAGCAGCCCACATCAAGTCCTGCTCCCCCCCCAGCAGCCCACATCAAGTCCTGCTCCCCCCCCAGCAGCCCACATCAAGTCCTGCTCCCCCTCCAGCAGCCCACATCAATCCTGCTCCCCCCCCAGCAGCCCACATCAAGTCCTGCTCCCCCCCCCCAGCAGCCCACATCAATCATGCTACCCCCCCCAGCAGCCCACATCAAGTCCTGCTCCCCCCCCCAGCAGCCCACATCAATCCTGCTCCCCCCCAGCAGCCCACATCAAGTCCTGCTCCCCCCCCAGCAGCCCACATCAAGTCCTGCTCCCCCCTCCAGCAGCCCACATCAATCCTGCTCCCCCCCCAGCAGCCCACATCAATCCTGCTCCCCCCCCAGCAGCCCACATCAATCCTGCTCCCCCCCCAGCAGCCCACATCAAGTCCTGCTCCCCCCCCAGCAGCCCACATCAAGTCCTGCTCCCCCCCCCCCAGCAGCCCACATCAAGTCCTGCTCCCCCCCTCCAGCAGCCCACATCAATCCTGCTCCCCCCCCAGCAGCCCACATCACTCCGGCTCCACCCCCCCGGGAAACTTAAACTTTAGAAAACAGCTGGCTGCTGCTCCTGCCGCTGCCGCGGCGGTAGCAGCAATACCGCATGTCCCGCGGCCCCCCCCCTTGCCTGTCAGTTCTTCTCTGCTTCGGCTTTCAGAGCCGCGAAGGGAGAGCTTCTCCCTCGTGACTCTGTTAAGCCCGCTGGGGCTTATGGGAAATTTCCCATCTGCCCCGGCGAGCTTAACAGAGTCGCGAGGGAGACGCTCTCCCTGCGCGGCTCTGAAAGATGTAGCAGAGAAGAAGAACTGACAGGCAAGCAGGAAGGGATCGGGGGGGGGGGGGCCGCGGGACATGCGGTATTGCTGCTATTGCCGCTATTGCCGGGCAGATGGGAAGGGGCCGCGGGACAGTTGATTCTGCCGCTGCCACGGCAGCGGCAGCAGAAGCCGGGGTTTTTTTTTTCCCCTGTGTATCGCGGGCCGCACAAAGGTCTCTCGCGGGCCGCGTGTTTGAGACCCCTGCTCTAGAACATCCAGAGCCTCTCACCATTCCAGGAAGGTTAGCTCATTTTGCTCCCAGATGGGAACAAATCACAGCAGAGCAATGGACCTTCTCCATCATAAGAGAAGGGTACAAGCTTCATTTCTTAAACCTTCCCCCTCACACCATGGTGAAACAGTTCAATTCTCCAACATCTCTCCTCGACCTTCTGGGTCAGGAGATTGCTACCCTTCTTGCCCAAGGGGCAATAGAAGAAGTACCCCTTCTTCAACAGGGCTCAGGGTTCTACTCCCCCTATTTTCTCATTCCAAAGAAAACATGGGGCTACAGACCCATCTTAGATCTCAGAGAATTGAACAAGTTTCTATGCAAGGAGAAATTCAAGATGACTTCTCTCGGAACTCTCCTTCCATACCTCCAGAGTCAGGACTGGCTTTGTTCTCTAGATCTCAAGGATGCGTACACCCATGTCCTCATCCATCCAACACACAGAAGGTTCCTTCGGTTCCTTTACCAAGGAAAGCACTACCAATACAAAGTGCTTCCTTTCGGTCTGGCCTCTGCACTAAGAGTTTTCACAAAATGCATGGCAGTAGTAGCTGCATTTCTACGCACTCTAGGGATATTCGTATTCCCATATCTGGACTGGCTTATCCGAGCTCCATCCCAGTCAGAGGCCCAGACTTCCCTGGCCTGCACAAGGCGTGTTCTTCAGTATCTGGGACTTGTTATAAACATTCCAAAATCCCATCTCACCCCTACTCAATCCCTAGAGTTCATAGGAGCCTTGCTGGATACCACAACTGCAAGGGCCTATCTTCCCCAGGCCCGTTGCCTATGCTTGGTGCAGTTAGCCTCACAGATTCAGTTAAAATCCCATTTAACTGCTCAAGAGATGTTACAACTGTTAGGCCACATGGCATCCACCGTGCATGTGGTTCCTTATGCTCGCCTTCACATGAGAGCAGCTCAATGGACTTTGTCCACCCAATGGACCCAGGCATCAGGGTGCCTGTCAGACAAAATAGCGACCTCCAGTCGCCTCTCTTGCTCTCTCCATTGGTGGAAGTCCACTCAAAATCTGTTGCTGGGGTCCCCCTTTCAACAGGTGTTACCCCAAGCAATCCTTACCACAGATGCCTCTCCAAAGGGTTGGGGAGCTCATCTACAACATCTCTCCACCCAAGGCATCTGGCCTCCACAGGAGACATCTCTACATATCAACCTCTTAGAGCTCAGAGCAATCTTTCTGGCTCTCAGAGTCTTCCACACCCTGCTCAGCTACAAGACAGTCCTCATCCACACGGACAACCAAGTAGCCATGTTCTACGTGAACAAGCAGGGGGGGACTGGCTCTCTGTCGCTTTGCAACGAAGCTCTGAGATTGTGGGCCTTCGCCAGAGAGCATTAAATCCATCTCATGGCAGTGTATCTTCCAGTGGTTCAAAACTCTTGGGCAGACAGACTCAGTCGAGTTCTGCTTCCACACGAATGGTCCCTCCATGGGGACCAGATAGCCAGGATCTTTCGAATTTGGGGAACCCCAGACATAGACCTGTTTGCAAGTCCGTGGAATGCCAAACTTCCCCGGTTCTGTTCCAGGATTCCGTGTCAGGGAGTACAGGCCAGGGATGCCTTACTCCTTCATTGGGGGCAAGATTTCCTCTATGCCTTTCCACCCATTCCCCTCATTCCCAAGACACTGTTCAAGCTTCAGAAAGACAAGGGGCTTATGATCCTCATAGCACCACGTTGGCCACGCCAAGTGTGGTACCCTCTACTTCTGCATCTCTCTCAAGCTCCCTCCCTGGACTTGGGGTCTGCTCCAGATCTCCTCTCCCAGGAAGAGGGAACGTTGTGGCACCCAAATCCCCAGTCTCTTCATCTCAGGGCCTGGTTGCTGAAGGCCTAGACCTTCAAGATTTACCTCTTTCTCAGCAGGTGAAGGATATCCTTCATGCTCCCAGAAAGCCTTCCACCAGATGTTCCTATGCTTTTAAATGGAAGAGGTTTACCATTTGGTGTGCAGAGAAGGGTCTTAACCCTCTTGCAATTTAATTTAATTTAATTTAATTTAATTAGCAATTTTTTATATACCGCACCTTCCAATGATCAGTTGCGGTTTACACTGAACAACCATAAACAAGGCAAAGCTGTTTTTACATATAACAATGTGAAGCTACAAAAATTCAGATCAAACTTACAATTAACAGTTATTGTTAATTATTAACAATATTGTTAACAATTAACAATATTGTTATTATTATTATTGTTAACAATTAACAATATTATTATTGTTAACAATTAACAATACCTCTGAATTCTTTACTAGAGTATTTGCTGCATTTATCCCATGCAAGCCTTAAGACGAATTCAATCAGAGTCCATTTGAGTGCTATTGCAGCATCCCTTAAGCCTCTCAATGGACAGCCTATTTCCTCTCATCCTCTTATAGCAAGATTCATGAGAGGCCTTCTTTTGACTAAACCTCCAGTGGCATGGGACTTGAATCTGGTTCTTGGCCAGCTCATGAAGCCACCCTTCGAACCCTTAGCCACTACCTCCTTGAAATTCCTTTCCTGGAAGGTTATTTTTCTCATTGCAGTCACCTCAGCTCGCCGTATCAGTGAGTTGCAAGCCTTAGCGGCTAATCCTCCTTATACAAGGTTCCATCATGACAAGGTAGTCCTCAGAACTAATCCACACTTTATGCCTAAAGTGGTCTCACCTTTTCATCTGAACCAGGAGGTGTATTTACCTGTCTTTTCCAGGACCTCATGCATCAAGTGCAGAGAGGAATCTTCATACCCTGGATTGTAAAAGAGCACTTGCTTTCTACTTACAAAGGACACAGCAACATAGAAAGTCCTCTCAACTTTTTGTTGCTTTTGATCCCTCTCATTTAGGACTTCCAGTCTCTAAAAGAACTCTGTCCAATTGGATTGCTCAGTGTATTTCCTTCGCCTACCAGAGTAAGAACCTTTCTCTGGAGGGCCATGTCACAGCTCACAATGTGAGAGCCATTGCAGCTTCTATGGCTCATCTAAACTCTGTGTCCATCGACCAAATCTGTCGAGCGGCCACCTGGGCCTCGGTTCATACCTTTACAGCCCATTACTGCTTGGACAAGGACTCCCGCCGGGATGCCTTGTTTGGTCAGGCTGTTCTCAAACACCTGTTCCATACCTAATCAACTCCTACCCTCCATCCCTGACTGGATGCCTGAGATTCATGGGTGGAGGTAGAGCCCTTTCCAGGGACTCACAACCTGGGTGATCTCCCAGGCATCTCTAGCTGGGGAGTCCCCATATGTGAAGACTCATTCCTGCTTGTTCCTGGAGACAGCACAGTTACTTACCTGTAACAGGTGATCTCTGGGAACAGCAGGAATAAGTCTTCACAACCCACCCACCTCCCCTAGGAGTTGTATCTCTCTATCTATCTTTCCTTTCCTCTCTCTCTCTTTGTCTCAGCTTTAAAACTCGAACTGGAGTGAGGCAGTTAGGAAAGGCGGGAAGGCAGCGCGCAGGCGCTGTGGGATGCTCCCAAAAGCTTGCCTTTTGGACGCTGGGGAGCATTCCCACGCAGGCTCCGTCGGTACCGACGATACCCATATGTGAAGACTTATTCCTGCTGTTCCCAGAGATCACCTGTTACAGGTAAGTAACTGTGCTTTCCTGGACATAACTGAGAGCATAACTTATCTTTGTTTGCTACTAATAATCCCTACAGATGCAATAAGTGCTTCGTTAAAGGCTGTGACAAGCTTCAGCACACAGCATTCTAACACATGCACCTACACTATTTTTTTCTCCCAATGGAGTAAACTAATGGCATGCAAATTGCTGCTGCACTGAAAAGTGTGCCCTGTCAGAAAAAAAACAAACAGCTCACACTGCTGTGGTAATATATAGCCATTTGATGCATCACAACTCTCTCTCTCATGACTGAGAACTGGCTCATGCACTGCCAGGAAGACCCTCCCATTTCCTACCCCTACCTCATAAAATTTTCCAGATGATCCAGTGGGTCCTGAGCCTTGGCCTTCCCTGACACATCACGAAAAATGCCCTAGTGGCCCAGTAGGCCCTAGGTTCCTACCCTCCCAATTCCCTCTCCCAACTCCTCACTCCATCCCCCACATTCCTGGCCCAGGCTCCCTGCATCAAGCCGCCCAGAATCAAGGCATCCCTGGCCGGGTTCCCTGGGATGCCTTGATCCTAGGTGGCTTGAGGGGTGATCTGAAGTAAAGTGCCGCACTTCACCTCAGATCACTCCCTGTACCTGCACTGCATGCCAGCCTGAGTTAGCATAAAGATCCAGTGCTGCAAAAAGAGCAAAAAACGGAGCTAGATTTTAGCGCAGTTTTTTTTTAAATTTACACATCAGAAGTAATTTTTCATACAGTGATTTGTACGCTTTTTGCATGCTCATTGCGCTTCCCTTTAGCTCATAATTTTACATTGATTTTCCCATGCTAATTTTTTTTCCTGCACTGAGAATAAGATTAGCATGAGAACATCTCATGTAAATCACTGTGCTAAAGGGTAGTGCAGTTTACTGCATCAGGCTCTAATTGGGCAAGAGAAAGCCACAACTTTTATAGTACTAGGATAACTGCAGCCTTCTCTGTTGCTTGAGACACGGGCTGTCTTCTCGATTCCAAGTGCCAGGATGCACGGACACTTTACCAATGTATTCTGGCAGATCATCTTTTCATAGAAACATAGAAAATGATGGCAGATAAGGACCATATGGCCCATCCATAAGAACTATTAAGTTCTACAATCCCTTCCTCGCACTCAGAGATCCTCTGTATTTTCCCAGACATGAAACCACTGCCTTTTCTGCTTGACAGTCTCCTAACACTTGTTGACCTTGAGTAAGACAGGCCCCAGCACCAACCTCCTTACTAGATCTGGAAATGGAGCCTTCAACAACATTTCTTCCTTCTGGAGGACCCAGAATAGCTAGGAGACCCTGTCTATGTCTGTCCTTTAACCACAGGAGAATATCCTCTGAAGAAACTTACGTTGCCTCTTAGTGAAGAGCAAGATCAGCTCACTGAGATGACAGAACCAGCCATTAACTACATAGTTTGTTGTTTGCCACACAAGTACTGTAAATAGTTAACCATGTTCCCTGTAAAACGAATTTGCAACTTTTGACAATTCTTTCTTGTTCAAATGTAAACAGCAAGTGATCATCTGGAATTTGCGGTATAGAAATTTAAATAAAATAAATAAATAAAAACTAAGAAGAGGTGAAGAGTGGTCTCAACACTATGGTGTCTTCTCTTACTTCACAGAACCAGGCCTACCAGGCCCAAAATGGCCTTGGCTCAGTCTTTCGCCATAACCAAGAGACCTAGCAAAATCGTCTGCATGCCAGACTTCCTCCCAGGAGCACAAGAGACTGTGATTAGATTTTTAGGTCTCAGATTCAAAGATGTATGCTACAAACGTAAGCTGCCACTACATCGAGTGCTACCACCTTTGCTTGATCTCATATAGCAGAGCTATACTGGGAAAAGATTCAACAGATTTTAAGCTGACACGATAAAGCCCAGCCTTGACATCAAGTTGCAAGTTCTTCAGCATCATGCTATTAGCAAAGAGAACTGCAGTTGTGCTTCATACCATCCAGCAGAACCGTACCTAGCCCTATGCGAGTGGTGCGGCCTCATAGGGTGCAAAGGCTTAAGGGGCGCACTTCGGCTGTCTGCCATTGCCTGCTGCCGCCACTTTTTCTTCACTCAGTGGTGACAGGCAACGGCAGACATCTGAAATGCGCCCCTTAAGCCTTCTCGCGGCATGCTAACCACATCTGTCCCTCCCCTGCTCTGACGCGAAGTCAGAGAAGGGAGGGACAGATCTGCTTAGCACGCTGACAACTTACACAGCAGGCGTGCCTATTTTCTCCTACCGCGGGGGAGGGGGGAGGGACGCACACTTGTTGTGCAAGTCGCAAAGGCGCGATTAAACCTGAGTACGACTCTGCCAGCCAGCATCCTTATTACTGTATTCAACAACTGAATCTTTAAGGCCCCGTCAGAGTGAACTACCGACATACACAATATTAGAAAAAATTCACTCGATAAATTACCATATAACCACGATCTTTTTGGAAACCTCTTGCTATTGGTCTCAGATAAACGGATAACTTTTGACACTTCTTTATGGGTAATCTTGTTCGCCCAATATAGTGTCCGTTTACATCAATGACCTTTTGCGTTGGGGTTTTCCTCTGTTTGTATCAATAAGAAATACCAACGGCTGCCATTCTACAACGATTAAGATAAGTGGAATGACAAATGCCATCTTTTTATATAAAGTTGATGAATAATTTATAAAAAAATAAGATAAAAGCAATATCTACAAAACCACTTGCAAAAGGTCATTGATGTAAACGGACACTATATTGGGCGAACAAGATTACCCATAAAGAAGTGTCAAAGGTTATCCGTTTATCTGAGACCAATAGCAAGAGATTTCCAAAAAGATTGTGGTTATATGGTAATTTATCGAGTGAATTTTTTCTAATATTGAGCATCCTTATTACAGCAGCCAGAAAGGTGGTTCTTAGAGTGCTTGGCCCCAGGGCATTAGGACACTTTCAAGACTACTCTCCTCATCTGTAAGGCATAACGTCTGAGTTCAGAAGGAGAGACTCCCAAGTGCCAAATAGGCTAGTGACTCGTGAGCAGACAAAATGGCACCCAGAATGCCCTAGATTCCTGAGCTGCAAATTACAATTAAATCTTTGTTAACTATTGGCTTGACTAAAGGCTGGATCACTGAAAAAGAATTCAACTTTTTGCTTGTGCCACTTCCTATAATTCCGACCATCTATACGGTCCCGAAAATTCACAAATCTTTGGTTTCACCACCTGGCACACCTATCGTCTCATGCCGGGATTCCATCTTAGAACCGTTGTCTCAGTTCTGTGATGTTTTCCTAAAAAAGGAAGCAATATTAGTAAAATCTTTTATACGAGATTCGACTCAATTCATACAGCAATTAACAATACCGGATTCCACAGGGGATTTTATTTGGTCACTCTGGATATAACTGCTCTATACATGAATATCGATCAGGCTGAAGTGATGGTCCTTTTGTCAACATCTTTCATGTTTGCCCCAGCACGACTCCCTCGAGCATTTCTGTTGGATCTTATTAGTTTAGTCCTCACATGGAATTATTTTGTATCGGAGGGCAAATACTACCAACAAATTTATGGCATAGCAATGGGAGCAACAGCAGCCCCATCTATTGCCACTTTATATCTAGCTGATTTGGAGGAACGGTTCTTATATGTTTCAACTTTTTTTGATCACATCCCCTTCTGGAAGAGGTTTCTCGATGACATTTTCTTTTTGTGGTTGTCCACTTTACCTGATCTTCATCAATTTATTTCTTGGCTTAATGGTTTGAAAACTAATATCTCGTTTACGGCCCATATAGATCAACACAAAATTGAATTTTTAGATATGCTGGTAGGCATGCTGAAAACTACTCTGTTTCGGAATAGTTTATTAAACTATCGGAGCTTCCATCCAGGTACCCTATGTAGGGGGCTGCCGTTTGGCCAGTTTCTCAGGCTACGTAGGCTGTGTTCCTCCATGGTAGATTTTAAAAAACACGCTTGTGACTTGAAACATCGTCTATTGAGCAGAGATTATCCTGTAAAAGTGACTGACATGGCCTACCGCCGTGCGTGTCACGTTCATTGGGAATGGCTTTTTGATGGAGTTTCTTCATCGATCACTGATTCACCTGATGTTATAGCTGGTTCACTTCCATATATGAATTTCAGCACCGACATTGTCAAGATTCTTAAAAAACATTGGTCTGTTTTGTCCTTGCATAAATGTTTTCATAAATCCCTCATGATTGCCTTTTTTAGGGGCCCTAATTTAAAGGATTTGCTGGTTAGATCTACATCCCCTATAGATAGAACACCAGTTCCTGCACGGAATAATAGGAGTCATTTCCCATGTTAGTCCTGTTCACATTGCTCCACTACATTTACTGTTTGGTTTGGTAGCACCCAACTTCAGGCCCTCTTTTGAACGCAGATGGTTCAACACTTGTAGATCCACTTTTGTGGTCTATGTGTTACAGTGCCCTTGTGCACTGCTTTATATTGGCAGAACATCACGCCAGATAAGAGTGAGACTAAGTGAACATGCATCAAGGATATGCCAACAAGTGATTGCAGCACCTATTGTGGAGCACTGTATGTCTTTTAAACATGAGTTTAAAGAACTCAAATGGTCCGTTATTGATCATGTTCCCCCCCGGATCCTCGAGGGGGGTGATCGATTAGCCCGATTGCAATGGCAGGAACAATGGTGGATTTACAGGCTTAATACAGTCCACTCTTTTGAGTTGAACAAGGAGATCAATTGGACCAGTTTATTCTGAGGTCATCCCATTTGGAGTCGGGGTTCCCCTGGTTTGATGGGTTTTCCCTTCTCCATTGGTAGTTCTGGTTTGAGTGATATGACAAAGCAGCCAATCAGAAAAGCGTGTTCCTTGAAAAATGTGACGTTTCAACATTCAGCGTCTGACGGCAGTTGGCCACAGCGAGAGTGACTAGCACTTGATACAGTGAAGGAGATCCTGAAACATGCACATCGTGCTTTGAAACTGGGCTTGGCTAAAATACGTATTTCAATTTTGGTGGTTTTCAGGACCCTATAAGCTAAGTGCCATAATTTCTCTTTTGATAAGTTTTGCTTTGAACTTGAACTTTAAATGATTAAAAAGGAGTCCACCGTCTGGTTGGGGACAGACTAAATATTCTGTCTTCCCTCGGCGCACTCCGACAAAAATACTAAAATTTTGTTTTTTTGGGGATCATTGGGTGATT
This sequence comes from Ichthyophis bannanicus, assembly GCA_033557465.1. Taxonomy (NCBI): domain Eukaryota; kingdom Metazoa; phylum Chordata; class Amphibia; order Gymnophiona; family Ichthyophiidae; genus Ichthyophis; species Ichthyophis bannanicus. The sequence goes on from CM066033.1 coordinate 980,313,962, forward strand.
TCAATTTTACTAGATTCCTGAGCAGCAAAAGCCCCACTTAAGTGGCTTGTAGAGTAACTCCTATACAAAGCTGAAATCATAAAAGGACCAGAGAAGGTAAGACAAATATCTCACATCCTGGACATGAAAAAGTTTCTTCCCACCATATTCTTTTCTGTATATATTTATTGGTTCATTTATTACTCCTATCGACTACTTCAGAACCTATGCGTCGGATCAAAGGGCCCTCTCCTTCCTGGGGACAGAAGCCAGGGACTGCCTGCAATTCTTACTGCTTAGATAAATTGGAAGACTGGGCATCCAAATGGCAGATGAAATTTAATGTGGACAAGTGCAAAGTTATGCACCTAAGAAAGAACAACCCACACTATAGTTACACGATGCAAGGCTCCACATTAGAAACCACCACCCAGGAAAAAGATTTAGGAGTCATTGTGGATAACATGTTAAAACCCTCCGCCCAGTGTGCAGCGGCGGCCAAGAAAGCAAATAGAATGCTAGGTATCATAAGGAAAGGGATGGAGAACAAAACAAAGGATATTATAATGCCTCTGTATCGCTCCATGGTACGACCGCACCTTGAATATTGTGTGCAATTCTGGTCACCGTATCTTAAAAAGGACATAGCGTTATTAGAAAAAGTACAGAGAAGAGCCACCAAATTGGTGAAGGGGATGGAAGGCTACTCCTATGAAGAGAGGCTAAGAAGGTTAGGGCTCTTTAGCCTGGAGAAGAGACGGCTGAGGGGAGATATGATAGAGGTCTATAAATTAATGAATGGAGTGGAACGGATAAACGTGGATCAATTGTTTACGCTATCAGAGTATAGAAAGACTAGGGGACATGTAATGAAGCTACAGGGTAAACTATTTAAGACAAATAAGAGAAAATATTTTTTCACTCAACGTGTAATCAAACTCTGGAATCTGTTACCGGAGGATGTAGTAAGGGCTGTTAGTATAGCTGGGTTTTAAAAAAGGTTTGGACAAGTTCCTGGAGGAAAGGTCCATAAACCACTATTAAAAAGGGACCCAGGATATCAATGCTTGACCCAGTACAAGCATTGTGGAACCTGTGTCTTTTGGGGATATTGCTAGGTAAGTATAACCTAGATTGGCCACTGTTGGAAACAGGATACTGGGCTTGATGGACCTCGGTCTGACCCAGTATGGCATGTCTTATGTTCTTATGCACCGACAAGAGCATTGCTGTTAACAGTATCCAGTCCACTCCCAAAAAGCGCCCAATTCTGAGGGTACCAGGAGACCTTGCCCTGTTCCATTGAGGACACCTGATAACACCATGCTCTTGCTCTATCAGGCACCTGAAGAGTACGACTGACATTTCATTATACTGGCTATGTCATCTTCTGTAATAAACAGTTGATGAGTGCCCATACCCATCCCTGTGATCAATACAGTACACAGGGTCTGTCAGTTTTCAGGAGCACTGGCCTTATTTCACATGATCAGTCCCAATGTTCAATGGCCTTCTTTTTGTCGACATCTGCAGAGTTAGCGTAGTTACTCACCTATATCAGGTGTTCTCCAGGGACAGCAGGAATCGGTCCTCACATATGGGTGCCGACGGAGCCCACACAGAAGCATTTCCCCAGCTTTCAAAGAAAGCCTTTTGGATATGCTACCACGTATGTGTGGTCCCCTTCCTGCCCTTGGGTGCCAACTTGCCCAGTCAGATGATATAGCTAGGACGGTAGTAAAAACAAAAACAAGGTAGGGAGGCAACTCCCATGGGAGGAGGGAGGGTTGTGACACTGATTCCTACTGTCCCTGGAGAAAACCTGTTACAGGTGAGTAACTATGCTTTCTCCAGGAACAAGCAGGAAGTCACCAATGGTGGCCGAATCAGGCAGCCATAAGTTGCAGCAGATGAGTCCCCAACTGAGAGACTCTGCAAGACCCTAGCATCCAGTGGCATCATCACTCCAGTAGCCTGAACACAGGAGGTTTGGAAGACAGGAGTTGCCTACACCCCGAAAAGATTACAGAATACTGCCTGGCCGAATGCACTGTCCAAACAGGACTTGCTCTCCAGGCAGTAGTGAGCTGCGAACGTGTGAGTTGAAGACAATGTGGCAACCCTGCAGATCTTCGTCACCGGCACTGAGCGCAGATTCGCCACCAATGTGGCCATTGCTCTCACATGATGTGCTGTGATCTGGTGTTCCAGGGAGAGTACAGCTTGTTCATAGGCAAGGCAAGGCAAAACAGTCTGCCACCCAAATGGACAGAATTCACTTAGTCACAGGAAGCCCCAATCTACAGGGGTCAGAAGAAACGAAAAGCTGAAGAGCTTTGCGATGGCCCTGAATCCACTATGGGTAGAAGGAAAGGGCCCGTTTGAAATTCATTGTATGGAGTATAAATTCCTTCTGACCGGCATGAGGTCATGGGAAGAAGGTGGGGAGAATCACCTCCTGGTTGAGGTGGAAAGGAGATACTAATTTTGGGAGGAGTGTGGAGCACCACCCTTTTCTTGTAGAATCTTATATATGGTGGTTCTGCCACCAGGGCCTGAAGTTTGCCAACTCTTCGGGCAGAAGTGAGGTCCACCAGAAAGGCAACCTTCCATGAAAGATATCGCAGATGGCAAGTGGCTAGAGACTCAAATGGAGGTCTAGTGAGCTGTGAAAGCACCAAGCTGAGGTCCCACACCGCCACCAGAGGGCAGGAGACTTAGATAACAGGAGGCCCCGGAGGAACCGAGAGGGGTTCCTCAATAGGGTGGTGGTCTGCAACTATTGCACTCAGGTGTACTCACACTGAGTTGGACTTTAGCCCAGTGTGCTACAGATACAGTAGTACTGGAGTACTAGTTGCACCTAGCAGGAGAATGGGTTCTCTTCTCTCCACACACCATACTGAGAATCTTCGCCATTTAAAGGCGTAAGCACACCTGACGGAGGGCTTTCGGGAGGTAAGCAGGACCAATGCTGTCCTTTCAGCAATCATGCTGTTAGCGCTAGAGATCCCAGATTAGGGTGCAGGAGGGAGCCCCTTTCCTGGGACAGGAGGTCTGGGGCATGTCCCAGCAGGACCAGGAGTGTCGCTGAACAGGAGAGCAGCAGTGGGGCTGAGGGCTTTCTGGGCCACCTGAGGGCAATTAGTATTAGTGATGCCCCCTTGCGCTGGACCTTGAAGAGAGTCTTGGCGATCAGAGGGATCGGAAGAAAAGCACAGAAGAGGCCTTCCGCCAATGGGATCAGGAAGGCATCTGCCGCCACCCTCTCTGGATGTGGCTGCCGCAAGCAGAAGGGGCAGCTGGGTGTTGTCCAGGGTGGTGAATAGATTCATCATGGGCCTGTCCCAGAGGCAGAAGAGTCGAGCGGTCACTCTGGGGTCCAGGCATTACTCGTGTGGTTGGAGGTGAACCGCCTGCAGGAGCATGTTGTTGTGAACTGCAAAGGAAAGACGTGTCGCCGCCTCCTGGCAAAGAGAGTACGACCCCATGCCCCCCCTGCTTGTTGGCGTAGAACATGGCAACTTGGTTGTCCATCTGAATCAGCATGGACTGGTGTCGCAGGCAGTGGTGAAATGCCCGTAAGGCCAGGAAGATCGCCCTGAGCTCCAGGAGACTGATCTGTAGCCGAGATTCCACCTGGGTCCAGCTGCCTTGTATGTAGCTGTCCCTGCAGTGCGCCCCCCAACCTAGGAGGGAGGCATCCATGATCAGGATCCTCTGAGGCGCAGGTGCCTGGAAGGGCATCCCTGCTAGGAAGTGGCGGAGAAGTTGCCACCAGTCAAGGAAGTCTGCCAGCTGGTGGGTTACCCTGATCCTGTCCTACAGTCTGCCTGTGGCTTGCATCCACTGCGAGTGGAGGCATCACTGAGCTACCCACATGTGTAAGTGGGCTAGTGGGGTCACATGGACCATGGAGGTTATATGGCCCGGCAGAGTAGATGACGAGCTGGCCCTGACCGGCAGTGTTGTACTTCATGCTAGCTGTCTGAGGGGCTCTGCCCTCTCCCTGGGGAAGACAGCCCTGGCTTGTAGTGTGTCCAGCTGAGCACCTTTGAACTCCAGACTCTGGGCTGGAGAGAGGTGGGACTTGAGGCAGGTGCTGCAGAAGGAGGGTCGTGCATCCTGTGGCTTGACTGGCCTCTGCGGCTGTGCTGCCTCTGATGAGCCAGTAGTTTAGGTAGGGGAAGACAAAGACCCCTTGCAAACGTAGGTGGGCAGCTACAACTGCTAGGCATTTCATGAAGACCCTTGGCGAGGAGGCGAGGCCGAAGGGTAGCACCCTGTACTGGTAGTGTTTTCCTCCTACCACAAACCTTAGGTACTACTTGGGAGGAGTGGATTAGGATGTGTGTATATGCATCCTTTAGGTCCAAGGAATACAGACAGTCTCCCTGACAGAAGAGAAGTAAGGCAGCATTTGTTCCAAGGGAGAGCATCTTAAACCTCTCCCTTACCAGAAACCTGTTTAAGTTTCGCAGGTCTAGAATGTGCCTGAGGCCCCCCATCCTCTTTGGGACAAGCAAGTACCTGGAGTAGAAGGCTTTGCCCCATAAGTGTTTGGGTACAGGCTCTACTGTGTTGTCCCTGAGAAGACCTGCGAGCTCTGTGAGCAGCAGGGTATAGTGAAGGAGGGGTTGCACCAGCTCTCTGGGAAAGGACATGGATGGAATCTGCTGTAGGCAGAGACGGCATCCCTCCCTGACAACCTGCAGTACCCACTGGTCTGTGGTGATTGTAGCCCATCTGTGGGCAAAGAGCAACAGGTGCTCCCATGGGCTGATGAAAGTCTCCTGGAGGAGGGGAGGCCCTGCCCTGGGAGTCAAAAGCTTCTCCCCAAGCTAGTGGGAGCTGGGGTCTTGGGCTTAGGTATTTTTGACTTCTGAGCCCCGTGCCCTTGCCTCTTGGGGTGAGAAGCCTGCTGCTGGCCTGAGAAGGGCTGATATTGGTAACCCTGTCCAAAGAACCCCTTTTCCCTCGGAAAAAGAGGCCTCTTCCCCAATGGTTTTTTGTAGGGATGGGATGAAGTCTTCTTGGAAAGCCTCTGATGGGTCACAACGTTGGCCTCAATCTCAGCTGCTTTGTCGGCCATGGGTTTGCCGAACAGGTTCTCCTCTGTACGGGGGACATTGAGCAGCTTGTCTTGGACCCATTGCTAGAGGTTGAAGGATTGCAACTAGGCTTGGCGTCAGGCCCCGCTGCCTGCTGCAGCTTCCCAAGCCATTGACTCTAATTTATCATAGGATGCCCAGGAAAGGAACTTGGAACTGTAGCGTTGGTACCCCTGCAATTCTGCACCTGCAGATCTCCGGCCTACTCTGATGATGAAGCCTGAACCAAAGCTGACCAAAAAGATAATTTCCTGCTACAAAGAACTTTTGCTGTGCTTACAGTCTCAGACCTGACTTTCACACAACTGCTTGCCAAGTGATTATACCTGAGCATACAGAAGATTACTGTTTCTGTCCAATTAGTTTCCCAGGCCAATTAGTTGTCCACATGCAAGAACATCTGTTTCTCTGATCATCATCCATTAACAATGCTACTGGTCTTGGGATGTCTGGAACTGCATACCGTCATCTTCCCTCATTATGACTCCTGGGTCTGCAGGACGAACACCTATTCATTATCTTCTGATTCGCTGAGAACACTTTGGACTGACTTGTGCCAACAAATCACCAGACCTATGAGAGACTCTACACCAAGAATAATTACACTATGCAACAGAACTTTTGCGCCTTTTGTGCTCTTTTGATTTTGGGCTTTTTATGCCTTTGTGCCTTGTGCTTACTACTTTGCCTGTCTGCAAGACAGATACACACTGTGTGTGCAAGGCCATTCTCCTAAGGTCAGAGAAGACTTTCACAGATACCTTTGGTTCTGTGTTCTCACGCGGCTTGCCTCCAAAAGGGCTGGAGCCTGCGTTATCTAACCTAGCTGCCTCTTTGGACCCTGTGCTGCCAGAGACTCTTGGATCCCAGCCACCAGAGTTCCGGAAAGAGCTAAGGTACCGTCTTATTTCTCTTCCCCCGGGAGAGCAGTAGTTAGCTAGAGATTAGTTTCCTATAATTCCTCGGAGTGCAGAGCGAATCAGTGACTTCTGGTTACTAATCAGTGATTTATCACTTTGTCTAACTATAACTGCTGTGCTGCTATAACTTGCTACCTCATATCTCTAATTATATACCTATAGCTATATGTCTGTATATGTTTCTTCCTTGCTACTGACGAGGCTTCTTTTGTGGCTCATTACCAGCACACCCATAGAACTGTGGGCTAGATATTAGTAGCTAATTTCCCCTGGACATAAGAGCATAACCTATTTTCTTTGCTACTAATAATCCCTACAGAACAGTCCCTGATCCCCGAGACCAGAGAATGGAACCATTGGAGGGGTTCCCCAACGAGGCCTACCACAAACCTGACAGCGCTTGGGCCAAAACCTTTAGGTACATGCCTATGTAGAGTTCATAGGCCTGGATCTGGCACCCCATCATCGAGTCTTGGTAGCACTTGTGCCTGAGGGCGTCAAGGGCTCTGGCCTCTCTCCCGGGGGGGAACAGAGGTGTACGTCTTGGTTTTTGAGTTTCTACATGATCAATTCGACTACCGTGGAATTATGTGGGAGCTGGGGTTTCTGGAACCCTGGGCCCTTCTGGACACTGTACATGGCGTTGAGGCACTGCTCACTACTGGCACCAAAGCCAGTGTTTCCCACATCCGAAGTAGTGGCCTCTCGAGGATCAGCTGTACAGGCACAGTGAAGGTTTCCTTGGGTGGAGATGCATACTGGAGAATCTCCAAATCCTCGGTGCACGGGTCTTCCTCTGCCTTGCTTTGCACCGAGAGGGTTCTGACCATGTCCCTGACAAAGTTATGGAAGGCCACGTCCTCAGGAAGAAAGTAATGCCAAGATGCTGGGGGCGATGGGTCCGAGTGGATATCTGCATATCTGGCCTTTTTCGGTTGGTTTTGGGCATCATGGCCTGGGGCACAGGTCACAGGAGGTGCTGTTGTGGCCCAGGCCCAGGCAGCGCAAGTAGCAGTCACGTGAGTGTCAGTTACTGACATGGTTTGACTACAGCGGTCACATTTTTGAACCCACCAGGAGACATGATGGGGAGCACCCTCACGAGGTTGATGACCCCTGGGCGAAAAAAGGTGCGAATGCTGGTCAAGGAGACCTCGATAAAAAAAGGGGCCAGAGACTGCGCCAACTCGAGGCCGGAAGAGGAACCGGTTGCTAACCAGGAAAAACTTAACTTTTAGGATAATTAACAGGATTTTTTCCAGGGAAACAAGAGTCATGTCTGTTGGGCTCCACAGAAAAAAGGAGACTGAGCACCCTTAAGCAGTAAGGGAACCACGCATACATGGTGGTGGTGGTGTTAAGTGCCGTCGAGTTGGAGTCAACTCATGGTGACCCTCTGGATAGCTATCCTAAATTGTGTTCGGTCTTGAGTCAGGCGGCTCATTGTTGACAGACTGGTACCCGTAGCTGCTGTTATTGTATCGATCCATCTCATTGCTGGCCTTCCTCTTTTGAGTTGACCTATCTTGCCAAGCATGTCTTTCTCTAATGATCTCTCTCTTCGCATGATCTGTCCAAAGTATGAAAGTCGAAGTCTTGTCATCTGAGCTTCTAAAGAAAGCTTAGGTTTGATCTCCTCTAGTACCGACTGGTTTGTTCTTCGGGCAGTCCATGGTATACACAGTATTCGCCGCCAGCACCATAATTCAAAGGCATCAATTTTCTTCCTATCTGTCTTTTTCACTGTCCAGCTTTCACATCCATATGATGTTATTGAAAATACCATGGCTTGAACAAGTCAAATCTTTGTATGGAGAGAGACATCTCAGCTCTTGAGAATCTTATCTAGGTCTTTCATAGCCATTCTGCCAAGAGCAATGCGTTGTCTGATTTCTTGACTGCTTGTTGCTTCTTTATTGATAGTCGATCCAAGTAGGTTAAAGTTGTTCACAATTTCAATTTCTTCAGCTTCAACGATGAACCTGTTGATTATGCCAGTTGTCATGATCTTTGTCTTCTTTACATTAAGGTACAGGCCCATTTTGAGACTATGTTCTTTGATTGTGAGAAGCAAATGTTTCAGATCATCTTCACTTTCAGCCAGTAATGTGGTTTCATCAGCATAGCGAAGGTTGTTGATGAGTCTTCCACCAATCTTCACACCTCTGTTGTCTTCATACAATCCTGCTTCTCTGATGATTTGTTCTGCATATAAATTAAACAGGTAGGGGGAAAGTATGCAGCCTTGTCTTACACCTTTGCTTATTTTAAACCATTCTGTTTCTCCTTGATCTGTTCGAACTGTTGCTTCTTCATCAATGTACAGATTGTGCAAGAGTACGATCAGGTGTTCTGGTATACCCATGCTTCCTAATGTGGCCCAGAGTTTTTCATGGTTTACACAGTCAAAAGCATTGCTATAGTCGATAAAGCACAAATAGATATCCTTTTGGTATTCTTTAGTCTTTTCAAGGATCCATCTCACATCCGCGATGATGTCTCTCGTTCCTCGCCCTTTCCTGAACCCTGCTTGCACTTCAGGTAGTTCTTGTTCCAGGTATGGTTGTAGTCTCTTTTGAATAATCTTCAGTAGAATCTTGCTGGCATGTGGGATCAGAGCGATTGTTCGATAATTTCCATAGTCAGTTGGATCACCTTTCTTTAGTATTGGTATAAACACAGATCTTTTCCAATCAGTTGGCCATGATGTTGTCTTCCATATTTCTTGGCAGAGCCTTGTAAGTATGGTAACAGCTGCATCAGATTGCTGTAACAGTTCTATGGGAATGCTATCAATGCCTGGTGCTTTGTTCTTTGATAAGGCTTTCAATGCTGCTTCAACTTCTTCTTTCATCACCAATGGTTCCCGATCATAAGGTACAGGTTGAAACGGCTGTTGGTCCACTTGATCTTTATCATATAAAAACTCTGTATATTCCTTCCACCTTTTCTTGATCTTCTCAGCATCATTCAACATAGAACCTTGAGCATCTTGTAACATTCCAATTAGAGGCTGGAACTTTTTCTTTAATTCTCATAGCTTTAGGAAAGCCGATCTTGTTCTTCCTCTAATAGTTTCTGCTTCCTTGCATGTGTCGTTGTAGTACTTTTCCTTGTCCTGTCTTGCTGCACATTGGAAATCTCTGTTGAGTTCTGTTATTGTCTTTCTTTCTCCTCTGGCTTTAGCTTCTCTGCGTTTCTGGGCAATTTTCAGAGTTTCTTCCGTCATCCATTTTGGCCGTTTTTGCTTTTTCACCTTCTGTAGAGACTTCTCGCTTTCTTCCAACACAATCTTCTTCATGCCATTCCATAACTCTTCTGGAGCTCTGTCATTTGTATCTAAAGCAGCAAATTGATTTTGCAGGGAGTCTTTAAATTCCAGTGGTATATTCTCAAGGTCATATTTTGCTGCCTTCATGAGTGGTTTGCTCTTTTTCAACTTTAACTTGAGTTTGCATACTAGTAGTTGATGATCTGTACCACAGTCAGCTCCAGGTTCTGTCTTTGTTGATGTTATAGAACTTTTCCATCGATGACTTCCACAGATGTAGTCAATTTGATTTTTATACAATCCATTGGGTGAAGTCCATGTGTACAGTCGCCACTTGTGTTGATGGAAGAGGGTGTTCAAGATGAATAGATCGTTGGTCTTGCAGAATTCTATCAGTCTTTCTCCAGCTTCATTTCTGTTGCCAAGTCCATATTTTCCAACTACTTTGCCTTCTCCTTTTTTGCCAACATTTGCGTTCCAGTCACCCATGACTATCAGGATATCCTGTTTGCATGTTCTGTCAATTTCAGCTTGTACTTGTTTATAGAACTTCAATTTCATTCTCTTCTGCAGCTGTTGTTGGGGCATATACTTGAATTATAGTTGTGTTGATAGGCATTCCTCGTAGTGCAATGGGGAAGAACCGTCCCTTGCCATGCAGTCAGAGGAAACTGAGGAAAGTACGTCAGATTCTGACAGCCAAGTAAAGCACATGGCTACAGGTTGCCAGGGGAGATATAAACAAACCCAGCCACGAGTGCAGCAGCCCCGCCCAAGTTGCAAACAATCCCCATGTCCTGAGTGTAATAGGATTCACCTGGGTGGGGGAGGAACGAAGCTAAGCCCTAAGCCTGATAAAAAGCACTCATTAGAAAGCAGTGAGAGTTCTGGAAAGGGAATTGGAAGCAGTTCTGAGAGGAGAGCTGGAGGAGGAGTTGGAAGCAGTTCTGGAAGGAGATCTGAGAGGAGATCTGGAAAGGGAATTGAAAGCAGTTCTGGAGGGAGAACGGGAACTGGAAGGAGAGCCGTTAGAAGGACTGATAGCAGAGAGGCTGAGAATGATTTAAGCAGCCCTGGGAACCGACCAGGAAAAGCTTCAGCTGAAAAGGTACAGAGAACTCAAACCCAAAGACTACAGGAAAGCTACTCTCAGTTAAAGCCTGGTGTTGAAGGTAACTGGAGAGAAAAGCCACGCAGAAAGTCAGTTTGGGTGTGCCCAGAAGCTCCGGTGAGAGGAAGGTACAAATCTCTAGACTCTGCTGATATTGAAGAAGCACTGCTGAGTAAACCTTACAGGCAAAAGCCAGAAAGTGGTTTCTGTAAAAGGAACAGGGAGAAAACAAAGAATACCAGTTTTCTCTGGGATAGTAAAGCTCTCCGGGACTCTCTTAAAGGTAAAGAGAATTGTTTTAAATCCCTGTGTGAATGTGTTCCCATGTATCCAGCGGGGGAAGGGCTCGAAGATATGCAAGTTGAATCCATAGAGGAATGTATAATTGATGAGCCCATGGATTGTACACTGACTATAGCAGATACCATAGAATCACTTTGCTGAGTTGGATGTACAAAGCTGTAGGAACAGCACTGAGAAGCAAAGTGAGCATTGCTGCCTTTGAAAAGAAATGTTTATTGATTCCTGTGTTAAAGGACTGTATAAATGAAAGCTGGAAGAAAAAGGAGTTATTTTTCTTCAGTTCCTGATTTACTTTTCTTTGTACCAGAAGCATAGTTATTTTGTCCTAAGTTCTTTGTGCTTACCAAACCCCGGGACGGGGAAATAAAACCTCATTTTGACCTTACCACTTTTGGTTACTTCTATTCCTCTGCTTGGGGAGTGTTTGGGACTTCATTACCCAGAGGGCGTGTACTACTATGCCTGCACTACCCCCACTTCCTGGCTCAGGATAGTCACCAGCCTGACCCTCTCTGTGTGCCCTAGGACTCAGGGTAGGCCACTGGTGACAGTAGACGAATAGAGATTAAACGTTCGCTGACTGCATTGTATTTCATTACAGTTCTTGCAAGTTTCTTCTTTATTATAAATGCAACACCATTTCTTCTTTGTCTTTCATTTCCAGCATAGTGGATTTCTGATGCAAAGTGCCCGATGCCAGTCCATTTCAGTTCGCTGACACCCAACAGATCAAGTTGTACACGTTCCATTTCATTCTTGACCACCTCCAACTTCCCTTGGTTCATGCTTCGTACGTTCCATGTTCCAATGCGTAAGACATCTTTACAGCTTCTGACTCTTTCATGTGCAGCTACATCAGCAGTCAGACATCCCGAGGGCTTTGATCCAACCACATCATAAATGCTGGCTTTACTCTGAAAAGTCTTCAGCTCTTCCCCAGTAGCTAGTTGAGTGCCTTCCAACCTGGGGGTTTCATTTTCCAGCACTATAGCACAATTTGTTTTGTTGTAACTATCCATTGGGTTTTCATGGCAAGATACAGAAGTAGATTGCCGGGCCTTTCTTCCGCACAGTTTAAGTTTGGTGTTGTTGCCGTTGTCACAGAAGTGTGATCCTCCGCCGTCAACACTATCCCATTCTGCTGCTGCCCAGATGGGTGGTTTGTCTTGGTCTGGCACCTCAGCTGAGACCTGTCCATCTTGGGAGACCCTGCCAGTAGTTAAACTACCGATAGTTTAGCTCTCAGCATCACTGATGCACACAAGCCCTCACAGCACGACAAGCTGCAAACCAAGTGAGGGGCATACATGGTAGCATATCCCAAAGGCTTTCTTTGAAAGCTAGGGAAATGCTTCTGCGTGGGCTCCATCGATGCCGACGTCACCCGTATGTAAGGACTGACTTTCTGTTTGTTCCTGGAGAACACAATAAATGTGAAACATTCATTGGCATTGCCATCTACAATGGACACCAGCCAAAACATTCAATGGCTATGTGTGCTGGCCTACAGCAATCATACTGACCATGGTTGTTTTGATCTCTGTTCAGTACCACTAGTCACATTCAAGTATGTGCATACCCAAACAAGCACTGGCCTGTAGTCAGGGCTGCCTTCAGTGCAGCTTGCATCTTTGAGTGCTGGTCTCCATATATTGCACATCAATCAAAAAGCACTGATTTTTATTCTTCAATCAGCACTGACAAGCACCAACCTTCAAGCAGACTGATGAGCGTTTACCTCAATCTAGCGGTCAGCTCTTATGAATACTGACCTTTATGTAATGGTTTGCCAAACTAAGAATGGACCATAGATTGCTCCTCAGATTGTAGAATATCAGAAAATCTCTTTTTTTAATGATGGTAATTAATATATTGTAGAGATAGGTGGCTTTGATTAATTTGAAACATTTAGACTCTCCAACAGATTACAATTCCGAGTGCCATTACCTAGAGCAGGGGTGGCCAACTCCAGTCTTGGTGCACCACAATCCAACCCAGTTTTCAGGACACCCCTAATGAATATTCATGAGATATTTTTGAATACAATGGGAGGTAGTGGATGCAAATATACCTCATGAATATTCATTAGGGACATTCTGAAAACCAGGCTGGATTGTGGTGCACCAGGACTGGAGTTGGCCACCCCACCCCTGATCTAGAGTCTCCACTTTATTCTTGAGGAAAATATTGTCTTTAATAAAAACATTAACAGCTTAAAGGATATGCATCTTTACTTCCATTTTTGTCATCATTGATTTTGTTTGTTAAATAGTCTGCTCAAAACAGTTATTCTCTTTGGTCTTATCTTTCATCACCAACATTCCAGTCCACATACTAGTTGGGACTAATAGCAGCTACTCTAGCACTTTAAAGAAGAAATTAGACCTTACCTGCTAATTGTCTTTCCTTGAGTTCTCTCCATGCCAGTCCAGGAACAGTAAGGTAGTCAATCCCCTTCAGCAGCTGAGGACTGAAATCTGAAAGTTCTTGCTGACAGGCTATCCGGCTCCCCCTGGTGATCGCAAGTCAGTCTACATTTGTCAAAGCAGCCCCTTCAATCCAAAATGCACCGCATGAAATAGTACTAAACCAAGAAACAGAATATATTTTTTTAATGACTTCCCGTTCTGCAAGAGGACCCCAAAATCCACTCCGCCCTGACCACTTCAGAAAAACCTCCGGAGCCAAAAAACGGCTAGTCCCTATTACCATTTGCAGCTAACCGCGGCGAAAAAACGTTCTCTTTCCTACTTTCTGGCCCAACTGAGAGCCTCGCACCGCACATTTGCAGACTATCTGGGTGGGTCCTGGACTGGCCCAGAGAGAACTCAAGAAAAGACAATTAGCAGGTGAAGTCTAATTTCTTCTTCCTCTTCGTCCAGTAGGGAAGTACCAAAGCAGTTCCTAAACCAGGGAGGGTCCCGCGAGTCCTGCCCTAATGGTCGATGCCCCCACTCTGGCGTCTTCCCTCGCCTGAACATCTAAGCGATAGTGCTTCGCGAACCATGTCACTGCCCGACAGATATCCACCGGAGGGACCAAGGCGAACTCCGCCCAGGAAGCCGCTTGACCCCGAGTAGAATGAGCCCTGAGCCCCTTGGGCGGCGATCTGCCCCTCACTTCACACGCAGCCCTTATCGCCTGCTTCACCCAAAGGGCAATTGAGGCCTTGGAGGCCGCTTCACCTTTACGTGGACTACCAAACAGCACGAACAGATCTGACCTCCTAAACGGCTTCGTTTTTCTCAGGTATCGTCACAGCACACGACCCATATCTAACTTACGAAGGGACTGATCCCTCTTACCCCCTTCTTGGCTTGAAAAGGTTGGAAGAGAAACCGTCTGGTTCAAGTGAAACTCTGACACTACCTTAAGGAGAAAAGATGGCACCGGCCGCAACACCACTTTCTCCGCTGAAAACTGAATGAACGGCTCCCTACACAAGAGAGCTTGTAGATCCGAAACCCTGCGAGCTGAACAGAGAGCCACCAGAAAGACCATCTTCCAAGATAGATACTTCAAACTTTCCGACTCCATTGATTCAAACAGAGGCTGTGTCAAGGCTTCTAGCACCAAGTTCAAATCCCAAAGGGGCACTATCTGCCATATTGGCAGACTGATATTCCTCGCCGCTCTCAGGAAGCGATACACATCCAGATGCACCGATAAAATGCTCCCCTGCAGTCTTCCTCTATAGCACGCTAGGGCCACAAGTTGCACCTTGAGAGAACTCAGCGCTAAACCCTTCTCTAGTCCCCCTTGCAGGAACGCCAGGATATCAGGCAACGATGCAGAGAATGGTCTTATGGTCCGTTCCTCACACCACGCTTCAAAAATGTGCCACACTCAAGCATACGCTAGAGAAGGCAATGTTTTCTTAGATTTCAACATTGTAGCAATCACGGCTGCCGAGTAGCCCCGCCAGCGCAACCATTTCCATTCAAGAGCCAAGCCGTAAGCAAGAACCGATCCACCTGCGGCATTAACATGGGCCCCTGAAACAGCAGATTGCCCCGACTGGAAAGCCTCCAAGGAGGAGCCACTAGCAACCGCACCAGATCCTCATACCAAGGTCTTCTGGGCCAATCCGGAGCAATGAGAATCACCTTCCCGTCGTGCTCTGCTATCCTCCGAATGACTTGTCCGATCATTGGCCATGGCGGAAACAAATAAAGCAAGGCGCGCAATGGCCAGGGCTGAACCAGATTGTCGAGCCCCTCTGACATGTGCTCCCTGCACCTCCTGTAAAACTGGCAGGCTTTGGCATTGTTGAAAGTCGCCATCAGATCCATCACTGGCTGTCCCCAGCGCACCGTAATGTCATGAAAGACAGCTGCGTTCAGCTCCCATTCTCTGGGATCCAAGACATGCTGACTGAGATAGTCGGCCTGAACATTGTCCTTTCCTGCCACATGAGCCGCTGATAAGGCCACCAGATGGATTTCCACCCAATGCATCTAAAGTTGACTCTTCTCCAGCAAGGCCACACTGCCTGTGTCTCCTTGCCGGTTGATATACGATACTGCCACTAGATTGTTGGAAAAGACTCGAACCACTCTGCCTTCAGCAGACCCTTGAACTCCAGCAGCGCCAAGCGCACTGCCCTGAGCTCCAACAGATTGATTGGCCACCTGCTCTCCTCCGCGGACCAGACCCTCTGTGCCACATGTGCCTAACAATGAGTTCCCCAGCCAGAAAGGCTGGCATCCGTGGTGACCAATACCCATTACGGGTCTACCAAAGGCATCCCTGCCTAAAGGTGCCGCAGATCCAACCACCACTGAAGACTGCAAGCTACATCCTCTGGGCACACTAGCCCTCGGGACAAAGGATTATGTTGCGGTGACCATCTCGACAGCAACGCCCGCTGAAGCGGCCTCATATGGGCCCTGACCCACGGGACCAGGTCTAAGGCCGCCGCTATGGAACCTAGCAGCTGCAAGTACCTCCAAGCCATCGGATTTTGCAACCGTAAGAAGGCCCGCACCTGATTTAAAATCTTTTGCACTCTGTCGTCGGGCAAAAACACCGACCCTCTCTCCATATCGAACAGCACCCCGAGGTACGTAAGCTGCCTTACCAGTTGTAACTGACTCTTTGCCCGGTTGATCACCCAACTGAGGCCTTCCAGCACCTGCACCACTCGAGCGGTCGATGAGAGCGACTCCTCCAGAGAATCTGCTCGTATCAACCAATCGTCCAGATAGGGGTGAACCTGAATTCCTTTCTTGTGCAACGCAGCCGCGACCACCACCATCACCTTCATGAACGTATGTGGTACCATCGCCAGACCAAACGGTAATGCCCGGAACTGAAAATGACCCATGGAACAGCAAAACGCAAAAACCTCTGATGCTCCGCCCTGATGGGGATGTGAAGATATGCTTCCATCAGATCTATATCCAAAAGCACTTCCCCCGGCTTTACCGCCCGAATCACCGACCTTAGGGTCTCCATCCAAAATGCGGCACTCGCAAACACTGATTGACATGCTTGAGAACCAGAATTGGATGAAAAGATTCCTCTTTCTTGGGCACCACAAAGTAAATTGAGTATCGACTTAAGCCGCACTGGTCTGGAGGTACTGGCATGACCGCTTGGAGCCGCAATAACCGGTGAAGCATGTTGCCTACCGCCTGCCTCTTTGCTTGAGGTCCACATGGAGACATCACGAAAGATTCCGCTAGCGGAAGAGCGAATTCCAATGCATAACCCTTGCGGATGATCTCCAGCACCCACCTGTCCATAGTTATGGAGGCCCAGATGGAGAGAAACCTCTGCAAATGACCACCTATCAGTATCGCCGCCTGGACCTGCCGCACTTCATTGCAGCTTCTTGGAGGAGTTCTGCTGGGAATTAAAATATCCCCTGCCGAACCCCCTAGACCCCGAAAGGGCTGTCCCCTGGCCATAAACCGACCCCTCTGATAAGGGATAAACCGAGGACCACGAAACCTCCGAAAATCTCTACCTTGACCTCCGGTAATCTACCTCCTTTGGAGTCACCTAGGTCCTTCACAATCTTCTCCAAAGCCTCCCTCAAAGAGCAGCTTGCCTTTGTAGGGAAGCTTACCGAGTCGTGTCTTCGAAGACGCATCCGCCGTCCAACTTCTCAGCCAGAGAAACCGCCTAGCGGCAATGACTGACACCATGGACTTTGCTGAAATTCTAATCAAGTCATAGAAGGCATCCGCCAAATAGGCAGACACCGACTGCAGCTTAGTTCCTTCAGCCACTGAGCCCTCCTCCTTGTCAGGACTCGGCTCACCCTGAAGCCAGCAGATAGAAGCCCTAGATACATACGCTCCATAAATGGAGGCCTGCAGCGCGAGAGCACTTGAATCAAAGGCCTGCTTAAGAAGTGCCTCCAACCTGCGATCCTGAAGATCTTTGAGGGCCGCACCACCTTCCACCAGGATGGTCGTCTTCTTTGTCACCGCGGAGACCAACGCATCCACCTTAGGCATTCGCAACAACTCTTTCTTCTCTTGAGGAACCAGGTAAAGACACCCAATAGCTCGACCATCCCTCAGGGTAGCCTCTAGGTACTCCCATTCCAACTCAATCATCTGCTTGATCACTCTTATGAACTGGGAAACAGCGCTGCTCCACCTTAAAGCCCTGTAACAAGGGATACTCAAGTGGTTCCTGCTGAACTACTAGGGAAACAATATTCAGAGCTGTCAGGGACTGCGCAATCAGCGCTTCGAGCTCTTCTTTACGAAATACCCGAAAAACATTAGGATCTTCGCCTGGTACTATCTCGCCTTCCTCCAGATCACAAGTGCAGGAGTCCAAACCTGCCTCCGAGAGGATTTCCCCCTCCTCCCCTATTTGAGGCTCCGAGAGGAGCGGCCCGAAGCCATCGTGACCTGCCTCTGGACCTCTGCCTTTGAGAGGTTCCCTCTCCTGGATCTGTCACCTTAATCTCCCCCATTGAAGCCCCGAACAAGCTGGAAGAAGGTGAAGGGCTACCAGACTGCTCCACCTTTAAACAATAAGCCCTACGCAAAGCAAGGATAAAATCCGCCGAAAATAATGACAGCACACCCTCAGGAACCCCAGCAGGCTGTCCCTGAACTTGCACTTTCGCGGGAGAAGCCTTCTTAGCTTTAACCTTTTTCTTCCCTGCCTTGCCTTGAGGTGCAGGAAAAACAGCTACCCCTGCTAAAATGGCTGCCATTCCTGCCTTAATCTCCTTGCTCTGAGACCTGTGCATGGGCTCCCCCGACGGTCAAATGGGCTCCATGAAGCCCCCAAACAGCCTTTCCAAACTACAGCTGCCCAGACACACGAACGGCAAAAACCTGGCCCCGACAGCCTGTGGCGATTTCCACACTGCACGCAGGCTGCCGACGTCGGTAATATGCGCTTATGCCTGACAAAGTACACTGCGACCGCCAAAAAATCCAAAAACGCGGTTCCCCTGCTGCACCCTAACCTCCAGCGCTTTTAAACACTCCTACCTGCTACAGCGTGCTGAATCGGCAGCTCTCCCTTCTCCCGCTGCCAGCGGAGGATAACTTACAGAGGCAGAGGGGTGGATTCGGGGCCCCCAGGTTCTCCCTCACTTCCCAAACGAAACGGCTCCTCGGATTTTGAGCAGGCTCTGCTCTGATCGCTGACTGTTACAGCCCCAGCCAAAGACCTTTTTTTTTTTTCTCTCAACTGTAAAGCCTCAACTGTACTGGAGAAATTGCCCTGCTAGAGCAACCCAGCAAACAGTAGTTTCTGCCACAAACTCAGCCTTGCTGCCCTAATCCTCTCCGTCTCACCAGGGAGCCTGTCAGCCACACGTCCTGTTCAGCTGCTGAGGACTGAAAGACTGACTTGCGGTCACCAGGGGGAGTCACATAGCCTGTCAGCAAGAACTTTCAGATTTCAGTCCTCAGCTGCTGAAGGGGACTGACTACGCTACTGTTCCTGGACTGGCCCGGAGAGACGAAGAGGAAGATAAAGTTACTACTATCCAAGAGACCTTCCAACTCCTCCTCTAGACCCAAGCATAGTAGTATCCTCATCACTACTCATTGGAACACTAAATGTATGATGAGACATAGTCTGAAAGCCTATTCATTTGAACAATTTTTGGCCTACATCTATGAGTCCTTAAACACTTCCTGTTCACCAAATTTTTCACAAACCATACCGAATCTCAACTCCACCCAAATATCGATGACATCATCAACATTAGCAGTCAGTCAGACAAGCCCTCTCAACATGTCGCCCCAACACTTTAAACCACCATGCAGTCTCCCTTTTTTGCGACTCTGTACTTGTAAATAGTTTCCCCCGTTATCCAGGTTTCTACTTCCTGTTAATTGTAAGACCAGACATATGTAACTTGTCGGATGTTTTCTGTTCCATGTAAACTGCACTGATGTCGAATAGTGCGGTATATAAGAAATGTTAATAAATAAATAAATAAATCACATAGCCCCGTACACACGTGGTCCAATCTTCAAACTTATTACTGACATTCCCTTATCAAGATTACTTGTATCAATACATAAGTAGAGTGGAGGAGTAGCCTAATGGTAGATCATGGTTCAATTCCCACTAGTACTCCTTGTAGCCTTGCGCAAGTCACTTAACCCTCCATTGCCTCAGAAAAATCCACGCTATCAATGTCCCTGTTTAATGTATATTACCAAGTTTAAATTACAATATAAACCGCTTTGACTGAAATGATAAAGCGGTATAAAAAAACCTGATAAATAAGACTACATTCTTTGTTAGATCCCATTCCTTCTAGCTGACTTTCAGAGCAGTCACTATGCCTTCTCCATGTTGCACAATCAATCACAGCCAGACATCCAGGACTGTTCCAGCTTCCTGGAAGACAGCAGTGATTTGTCCCATTTGCAAGAACACATCCACTGATCTACTTGACCTGGACTTGACACAGTGGATCCCTTTATAGCAACAGGATAAAATCAAAATAAACTTATCTAATTTCTCAACAAACAGGGGTGCCCTACATGGAGCGGTGGGTTCACCCCTAAACAAAAATATGGGGAGGGGTGACCTGCACGGAGTGGCAGGTGCACCTACTCTTGCCACCTTGCTGGACAGACTAGATGGACCATACTGGTCTTTATCTGCCGTCAATTACTATGTTAAACTATCATCCTGCGTCCCTTTTCTCTCCATACTAGTAGAATGTCACATTTTCCTCAGCATGTCACATTGAGTGGAGGAGTAGCCTAGTGGTTAGAGCAAAACCTAGCACCCAAGAGATCTGATTCAATTCCCACTGCCGCTCCTTGTGACCTTGGGCAAGTCGCTTTACCCTCCACTGCCCTGGAAAAAAAGGTCTGGCAATCTACTTTGGGTCATACCTTGTCAAGAAAACCCAGGGGCTGCTGGGTTCCAGGAGTCAGCACTGACTTGATGACACTAAAACCCCCCCCAAAAAAGCATGTCCCATTTGAGCGCACACACGTTCTCCATACTAGGCAGTCTGGGTTTCACTTGGGGCACAGCACACAAAAAATTGCAACACCGTTATTCAGCGAAATATGCCACTTCTTAGGCCAAGTTAAAATTACTATAGTTGTTGCACTTGATCTATCAGCAGCTTTTGATCTGATTGACTGTAGCATTATCCTTGCACATTTATATGGCATAGATCTTCATGACTCCACTTTCTCTTGGTTAACGTTCTTCCTTACTGATAAGTCTTTAATTGTGTCCACTGATCAGAATTCATCACCACCCAATCCTTAAACTCTGATGTTCTGCAGGGATCAATTTTGGCCCCAGTGTTTATGTTTATTTCAGCTTAATATACCACCTTTCGCTGGTGAGGTAACAAAGCGGTTTAAAAAGTTTAGCTAAAATCGAAAATGTGCTTAACTGGGAGGATGAACAAAGTTGTTTGTGACTTGATTATTGTACTGACTTTTGAACCTTCTGATAAGATGAGTCATCAAATACAATGAATAAATAATATGCTACATTACTAGATTAACACCCCTAAACTATAAAAGTACCTCTCACCCCCAA
Organism: Ichthyophis bannanicus; assembly: GCA_033557465.1. Taxonomy (NCBI): domain Eukaryota; kingdom Metazoa; phylum Chordata; class Amphibia; order Gymnophiona; family Ichthyophiidae; genus Ichthyophis; species Ichthyophis bannanicus. Next base: position 980,334,665 of record CM066033.1, read on the forward strand.
AATTTGGAATGGCAGTGGGTCTAGGGGCTCAATAAGTGGGTTGAGTGTAGGGGATGGGGGGTTTAGTGAGTGGATATGTCGAGTGGGGGTGTAGTAGTGGTTGGGCTAGGCTAGGGGATCATCTATGTGAGCAGAGGTACTGCAAAGGCTGTAACTGCGGCCAAGATCAGCACTGTCTGCCCGCAGAAGATGGGATACCCGTGGACAGAAGTACTGTAATGCAGGAGCCTGCAAAGAATGCACAGAAGCTAAAGAAATGTAAAGGGGCAACAGGATTAATTGAAAAAAGGATGGGGGAAAGGAATGATGGGCAGGGGTGAATGCAAGAAGAGGGAAGAGAGTCTGGGAATGGAAACAAAGAGTTGGGGGTGGAAGAGGAAAAGCAGGGGAGGGGTTGGAGTGAGAGGGAGGAGGGAAGAGTACATGGTGGTTGGAGGGAGAAGCACTTCTTGCACAATAGCATCACAGTACCATGCACATACACATAGGCAGGCATCCCATCTTCGCATCCCACACATGCAAGCAGGTACGTACCCTATGTCCGCACATCACACACACGCAGGCAAGCACCCCACCTTCGAATCACACACACACACGCAGGCACACCACCCCCAGAACCGCACAAACATAGGAGTAGCATAAAGGGTCAGTGGAGGTGGTAGGAGAGAGAGAAGGAGCAATGAAGCCACTCTTCTGTTGGCACTAAGCAGTGGCCCATTAAGAGCCTGATTTATTAAGCTTTTCCCATAGAAAATGGGAAAACAGCCTTAGTAAATCAGGTCTTAAAACCTAAAAAAGTAACTATGATATACCTTTTTGGGGGTGGGGACATGCACTGTGACCTAAGCTTTGTTGGCCAGCTCCTAGATTTTTAGGTTGGTTCCTAGATTCCAAGAAAATTTGTCAAGGCCTGATCTATGCTCATCTACCCAAGATTAGGGGTGTGCATTCACACGTGCTTATTCACTTTGTTTGGGTACCTAAAAATTTAAAGTAGTGCAAATTGTATGCATGCATAGCTATGAATTAACATATGTACAAATCCATTGCACATTTAAAAATGTTCTTGTGCATATACAATGCATGCCTAAAAAAACAAATAGGTGAAACACAAAAAATGCATGAAAATCAGGAAAAATGAAACATAATCAAAACTTTTCTTTGGCTGTGCGCACCCCTACCAAAGATAAGGTATAAAGGAAATTGTTCTGATAACGCGCGATGTCTTACAAGTGATAACATTTTGTGGCTGGCAGCAGACAGATATTCTTCGCAGTATGGGCAGGAACAACTAGACAGAGTGAATGGTCCAACTGTTCTTTTTCTCACATCATCTACCGAAATTCAGGTTTCATAGTGTCATCTTAGAAAGATGGGGTTTGTATGGGAATTTTCTCTATACTCTTGATATGGTAAATACCTCTGAGAAAAACTGGATCTTGGTGGTGATTTAAAATGCATTGCATTAGCTCCCTGTTCTCGAGCTATTCCCAGATCTCTTAGTAAGGTAAAGAAATACCCGAATGCTCTGCTTTATTCAGAAGATAAATTAGGCTGCCAAACAACGAAGCGTACCCTAATTTGTCAGTATGACTCATAGCGGTGGTGCCATGAAATTATTGCTAGGAGTCTAAAGTGGTCATTTTGATTCAGGAAGCTACCAGAACGGGAACATCCAAGGATTGCTCTGGCCCTCCATACTACCCATCAGGGAGATTCCTGAAGATTTCAAGAGTATTGTGGGTAAGAAGAGCTTTGGGCAAGAGACTGGACTGGTAGGAAGTAATTTTTTCTTACTTAGCACCAGTGTAGCCCTTTCAAAGATAGTGGACTTGACTTGGTATCGAGGTATTGCAGGTTAGTGAATCCCATGGTGAATTTTCACACAGTAGAAGCACAATGTCTTTTACTGTGGTGTCAATATAGCCGTTACAAAACCGTACAAATGCATGGAAAATACCTGCCTATAGGCTTATTCCAGTGCAGGAAAGAGCACTGATATTTTTTAAAAAATTATTTACTTCATTTATGACACTGATTATAAATTTAAGCCCTGCAGGTGAAATACAGTTTTTAACTTTCATACACTGCTATGAAAGGAAATGGAAATTTAAAAAGCAGCCATCTACAGTCCCAGACTCCCTAGGTTGGGGACCCCTTGACACAGGATCTTCAATTACAGATCCCTGCATAAGAGCTCCCAAATCAGAGCTCCTCTTCCATGTACCCCAAGCCAAAGATTATAGTGTGTCACAACCTTTGCATTATAACCTCCCCACCAACTAAAACCCCTTCCTTTTTGCATGCCAATCAGCCCATTCACCCATATAGCCCAACCCCTATTACACCCCCCCCTCAGCATACCCACTCACTAAACCACCCCCCATCCCCTATACTCAACCCACTTGAGTCCCTAGATCCACTGCCATTCCAAATTTTTGGGATCAGAGAGGTACTTTTATAATTTAGGAGTGTTAATCTAATAATGTAGCACATTATTTATTCATTGTATTTGATGACTCATCTTATAGTTCACAATCAGCTATAGATGGCTCATCTATAGTTCACAATCAGCTCCCGTTACCGCCAAAGTGCCATGCAAGAAAGACTATTTAAGCACCGATATTTCAGCTAGGACTTCTACATGTCATTGCACTCGCGACCTGCCAGACCTAGTTGTCTGCGTTCCCACCAGGACTTCTAATATTTCATATTACCTACTTTGCCATTAGATCAGCTTCAGTCAGTCTACAATTGTAACAAATGCCACTCTAAAAAGGCATAGCTCTACTCTTTGCTGATAGGTGATAGAAAGGCCTGAGCACTGTTAATTTCAAGAGCAGCCTGAGCACTGCTAGTTTCAGTAGCAGACTACCTGCAAGCTAAGTGTAAGAATTTATTCATTGAATTCAGTACTTTCCAAAGAGTGAATTCATAGTTGGAGGGAGGAGTGGCCTAGTGGTTGCAGCAAGTTACCTCAGGGTGGAAGGTCAGGGGTTCAAGTCCCACTAGAGGACAGCAACCTTGGGCCAGAAGGACTAGGGTTTCCAGTCCCATAGGTGCTCCTTGAGGTCTTGGACAAGCCACTTAACCCTCCATTTAAGAATCTTGAAGGGCTAGAAAAGGGGACTGTTACTTCTGGAGAGAGATCTGCAATTCTGAGTATATACTTCTGGGAATTTTCTGAAAGGAATTATTTCTATTAAAGCTAATTAATCCGTGAACCCACTATTTTTTGTTAAATCAGTCAGGGCCTAGTAGCAGCTGTTTAAGTTTAAATTTAAAACACAGAAGAGAACTTTCTGGTTACAATTCATACCCAGCAGAGAGTTTGTAGTTTAAATTTAATAGTCACTCAGGGCCTAGCATCAGCAAAGTACTTTTAGTTTAAATTTAAAACACAGAAGAGAGCTTTCTGGTTAAATTTGGAACCCAGCAGAGAGCTTGTAGTTTAAATTTCATAATAAGTTAGAGCATAGCAGCAGCAAAGAGCTATAATTTAAATCAAATCAGAATATAGCTTACCTCAGCAGCACAGGACAGGGTACTGTGTAGCAGCCCTCTTTTAATGACTGTTTCTTGGAGCAGCTGGTTCATGAACCGACCAGAGGGGAAGCCATATTAGACCTAGTCCTTAGTGGAACACCAGATCTAGTGCAAGAGATAAGGGTGTTGGGGCCACTTGGCAATAGTGATCATAGCATGATCGCCTTTGATTTAATTAGTGGAGGAGGAATAGTAAGGAAATCCACAGTACTACCTTTTAACTTTCGAAAGGGAGACTATGATAAAATGAGGAAAATAGTTAAGAAAAAACTAAAAGGAGCAGTTGCAAAGGTTAAAGACTTACATCAAGCTTGGGTGTTGTTGAAAAATACTATCTTGGAAGCCCAGACCGGCTGTATTCCACGCTTTAAGAAAAGTGGAAGGAAGTCCAAAAAACTGCCAGCATGGTTTAAAGGTGAGGTCAGAGAGGCTGTTGCCAAAAAAGCATCTTTCAGGAAATGGAAAAAAGAGCCAAACGACGAAACCTGGAAACAGCACAAGCACTGGTAAGTCAAATGCAAGGCATTGATAAGGCAGGCAAAGGGAGAATTTACGAAGAAGCTTGCTGTGGAAGCAAAAACGCGAAATAAAGACTTTTTCAAGTACATTCGTAGCAAAAAACCTGTGAGAGTCAGTTTGTCCATTAGATGATAGAGGGTTTAAAGGGGCACTAAGAGGCGACAAGGCGATAGAGGAGAGACTGAATGAATTCTTTGCTTTGGTCTTTACTGAGGAAGATGTAGGGATGTTACCCATGACTGAAGTGGTATTTAAAGATGCAGAAGAATTGAAGGAAATATCCATACATCAGGAAGATGTATTACAACTATTAGATAAACTAAAGAGTAGCAAATCACCTGGGCCGGATGGTATACATCCAAGGGTGTTGAAAGAACTGAAATATGAGATTGCAGACCTGCTATAAGTAATCTGTGAACTATCATTAAAATCATCTCTAATACCTGAAGATTGGAGGATCGCCAATGTAACACCATTTTTTAAAAAGGGTTCCAGGGGTGATCCGAGAAACTACTAAGCCTGACGTCAGTACCGGGATAAATGGTAGAAACCATCATAAAGAATAAAATTACTCAGCATGTAGATAGTCATGGCCTAATGGGAGACAGCCAACATGGCTTTAGACAAGGAAGATCTTGTCTTACTAATCTTTGCACCATCTTCCTCCCCTGATCGGGGAAAGCAACGCCGCCAGGCCATCCGGCCTACCTGAGAAGCCCCTCCAGCCCAGTCGGGGCTGTGGGAGGGGGAGGAGCAGCGGGCCGGAATAAAAGGAAGCCGCCGCCGGCGGGAAAAACCCTTGCACCATCTTCCTCCCCTGATCGGGGAAAGCAACGCCGCCAGGCCATCCGGCCTACCTGAGAAGCCCCTCCAGCCCAGTCGGGGCTGTGGGAGGGGGAGGAGCAGCGGGCCGGAATAAAAGGAAGCCGCCGCCGGCGGGAAAACCCTTGCACCATCTTCCTCCCCTGATCGGGGAAAGCAACGCCGCCAGGCCATCCAGCCTACCTGAGAAGCCCCTCCAGCCCAGTCGGGGCTGTGGGAGGGGGAGGAGCAGCGGGCCGGAATAAAAGGAAGCCGCCGCCGGCGGGAAAACCCTTGCACCATCTTCCTCCCCTGATCGGGGAAAGCAACGCCGCCAGGCCATCCGGCCTACCTGAGAAGCCCCTCCAGCCCAGTCGGGGCTGTGGGAGGGGGAGGAGCAGCGGGCCGGAATAAAAGGAAGCCGCCGCCGGCGGGAAAACCCTTGCACCATCTTCCTCCCCTGATCGGGGAAAGCAACGCCGCCAGGCCATCCGGCCTACCTGAGAAGCCCCTCCAGCCCAGTCGGGGCTGTGGGAGGGGGAGGAGCAGCGGGCCGGAATAAAAGGAAGCCGCCGCCAGGCGGGCCCGCGCCTGAGGGCCTCGCCAGAGGGCCTCGCCAGAGGGCCCTTTGGCGTGGCCCTTAGACGGGGACCGAGAGAAAAACACCAGAAATCCGCCGATCTCATCACTCCACCGAGCCCTGGACAGCCAAAGCAACAGCCTGCTTAAGACAAGCGTCCACACAAATGCGTCCAACAGCTACATACAAATACGGTTGAACCAGCTTATCCTACCCTCTCCATACAATCTCAACCACAGCAAGTATACGCGCCTCATATGACTCGACTGACTGTTCTTCCACAGCCTACTTATTTGACTGTACTTGCATTCATTTATTACTGTTTCCAGTAGTAGCCTTTTAGCCATATATTACTGTTGCCAGTAGTAGCCTTTTAGCCAGTTATTACTGTTGCCAGTAGTATCCATGTATCATTGCTGCTTCCTATTCTTACTGTTGTCAGTACCATTCAATTATCACTATTGCATGCAATTAGTACTGGTTCTGTAGCTTTCACTTTTTACTGTGGCCAGTAGCACTCAATTATCCCAGTTACCAATAACACTCCCACAAAGTGTCTCACTTGCTCTCCCATTATCTCTCCATAATATATAGCTACTCAACACCACTGTCAGAAGCCCATTGCCAATTACTCCTTTGACAATAGCATATCCACAATAACAAACATAATATCCCCTCCAATCCCTCACAGAAGTTACCTTATCCACATCAACAAAAACCCCAATGGCACTACCATTCAATACCCTAGCTATCTGCCTTTTCCTTCTTCTATGTTTGCTCAACGAAGCCCTTGCACTATATCACACAGCTCACCAAATTCCAATACTTCAGAGTCATGGAAAAAGAAGGGCTGAATCTCCCTATCCCAACTCAAGAATAGATGCCCCCACACGCCACTCTCATCTAATACATATAGCTCTTCAACAACCAAAGAAAAATAAACAAAAGGAACCCCTTCAACCCTTTTGCTTAAACTGTGCCCTCATAAATGCAAGGTCTATCCGCAAGAAATGGCCAGTCATCACTGACACAATCTCTTCCTACAATCTAGACATCCTCATGATAACTGAAACCTGGTTATCCGACACAGATAATGTGATCCTTAACCAACTCATACCCCCCAATTTCTCCGTCCATTCCCAACATAGAGAGAGCAAGAGAGGTGGAGGCATTCTCATACTTACCAAGAATGACCTAAACTTCCACACTGTGGACTCCACAAGCTCAAACAGCATGGACGTTTTAACCATCACGAATGAGCAATGCTTCATCAATTTAATATACAGAGCACCCTCACCCTCCACGGATGACCTTCCTAACATTCTGGACTTAGCAACCAACACACGCCAGCCCAACATTCCCAACTGGATATTAGGAGATTTCAATCTCCCAACACTGCATCCTAGCCATGCCTCAGCCCTCCTTGAAGAAATCAACGAGTTGGGCTACAAACAAATTGTTGAAGCCCCCACGCACAAGAGAGGAAACATCCTTGACATGATTTTTGCTCCTCTGACAGCCCTTGATTCCAACAATAGACTCGACACTTCTGTAACCCCAGTACCTTGGTCAGACCACAACTTAATCACCTTCCCCATCCTCATCAATGGCAAACAGTCATCATACATCAACAAAAACTCCATTGACTCAACAAAAGTAACATCTCGGAAATTCAAAACCTTCAACAAAGAGCATATAATTACAGAAACCCTCCCTCTCCTACATGACACCTCTCTCAATCTCGAAAATCTGATCGCATCCTGGAACAACACTATCAGTACCATTGCACTACAACCAGTCAAGGACAACAACCTAAAGAAAAGAAAATCCTCTCCTTGGTTCTCCCCTGACCTACGAGCCTCCCTCACACACCTAAGAAAATTGGAGAAACGATGGCGTCGCTCACACTCTTCTGAAGACCAAGCAGCCTATAGAGTACACCTATCTTTGCACAGAGAGTCAGTCATGGCCAAGATGAGACAATTCCATACTGATACGCTGAAAAGATCAATAAATAAACCACGTGATCTTTTCAATCTAGTCAAAATCTTATCTAAAGAACCTTCACCAGAACATCCGGAACCCATTCAACCTCAAGCGTTCGCCGATTACCTGCAATCCAAGCTGCTTCAAACCAACAACATTGCAACAATCCCTTCTCAAGTCACCGTATGTATATCAAACTTATCCATGTTCTCCACACCATCCAGAAAACATGTTGAAGTCACCATCGCTGCTCTTAACACTACCACCGCACAAACTGACCCTTGCCCAGCCCACTGGATAAAGGAACTACGCCAAGATCTCAGCCCCATCATCACTAAAATGATGAATTTATCCTTTACAACTGGTTCCTTCCCATCAGTCCTCAAGAGAACATCCATCAGACCCCTCTTGAAAAACCACAAACTCGACCCACAAAAGGTTGAATCTTATAGACCCATAGCTAGCATTCCCCTGCTAGCTAAAATAATTGAAAAGGAAGCTCAAAGACAAATACAGGACCACATCGACACTGCCTCCCCTCTTGACCAATGCCAACATGGCTTCAGAGAGTTCCATGGTGTTGAAACCCTCCTAACCACTCTATGCAACAACATCATCACAGGCATTGATAACATCCGCCAAGGCTTTGCTCTTATCTTCTTAGACATTGCCGCGGCTTTTGACTCTGTTCATCATGATCTTTTAATAGGGCGACTAAAAGAAAAAGGCATCAATAACACTGCCCTGGAGTGGTGTAAATCATACCTTGATCAGAGATGGCAGTACGTTACCTCAGGAACCGCAACATCCGCACCTTACCACCAAAAACAAGGCGTACCACAAGGATCATCCCTATCTTCACTCTTCTTCAATATATACATACAGCCTGTTTGCAATATCATTAGGTCCTTCAATGTTGAATGCTTGATATACGCTGACGACATCCTTCTATACATGCCTTTCTCCACAGTCCATATGGACCTTTCCCCGCTAGCAAAATGTTTTGATGCAGTATCTGAATGGCTTCAATCCCAGAACCTCCGAATTCAACACAAAAAGACCGAGGTTCTTTTCATCACCAGAGACCCACTTTTCACCCCCCCATCCCATATAAAGGTCAAAGAAGCTGAGCTCCAATCCAAACCTTCCATTCGTTACCTTGGAGTCACTTTGGACCAGCGCATGGATTTGAAACTACATATAACCAACGTAGTCAGAGCCATCTACCTCAAGATCCGGACACTCCGCCATCTTCGCCCCCTGCTTGATCCTGATGACTTCCGGACGATATTTCAAGCCTTAACCCTACCACACCTTGACTATGCTAATGCCATTCTCCAAGGCCTCCCACACTCCACATTAAACCCATTGCAACTCGCCATGAATACCGCTGCTAGAGTCCTCTACGGAGCATCAAGAAGGGACCATATAACACCCATCCTAGAGCAACTCCACTGGCTCCCCATACATGGCAGAATATTGTTCAAAACATTACTACTAACCTTCAAGGCCACTAAAATCATCACCTCTTCCTCTCTAGTAGACCTCGTTCAGACTGTTCCACCCAATAGATCCAGGAGAACGATATCAACAAATGCACTAGTTATCCCTAAAGCAGCGACAAAATGCCTATCAACGACATCTAACAGGGCCTTCAGATTCTATGCCCCTAAGTGCTGGAACTCCCTACCTCCAGAGATTCGTGCTATCACTGATCTATCCCTTTTTAGAAAGGCTCTCAAATCCCACCTTTTCCCCCAATATTACTTGACCAGCTAACCAATCTCGATCCTTACCCTATAACTAATAACAAATCCTGTTGTGTATACTTGTAAATACTCATGTAAATAGTTGCAGTAATGAAGTCCCATGTTTTATCCAAGTTCTCTGACCTTGTTCTCTGTAAAACCAAACAGTTTGTTGTTCTGGTCTGTTGTTATATTGTGAACCGCGCTGATGCTGAATAGAGCGGTATATAAGAGCCTGTAATAAATAGATAGATAAATAAATAAATAAATAAATAAATAATCTGTTATGTTTTTTTGAAGGTGTGAATGAACAGGTGGACAAAGGTGAGTCAGCTGATATAGTGTATCTGGACTTTCAGAAAGCCTTTGACAAGGTCCCTCAGAGACTTTTGACAAAACTAAAGAGTCATGGAATAGGAGGCAGTGTACTACTGTGGATCAGGAATTGGTTAAAAGATAGAAAGCAGAGGGTAGGGCTAAATGTCCAATTTTCCCAATGGAGAAAGGTGAATAGTGGTGTACCCCAGGGATCTGTGCTGGGTCCGCTGCTTTTTGACATATTCATAAATGACCTGGAAAGTGGAATAACGAGTGAGGTTATCAAATTTGCAGATGACACAAAACTATTTAAAGTTGTTAAAACCCAAGAGGATTGTGGAAAATTTCAAGAGGATCTTGATAAATTGGAAGACTGGGCATCAAAATGGCAGATGAAATTTAATGTGGACAAGTGCAAGGTTATGCACCTAGGGAAGAACAACCCAAACTATGGTTACACGATGCAAGGTTCCACATTAGGAACCACCACCCAGGAAAAAGATTTAGGCGCCATTGTGGATAACATGTTAAAACCATCGGCCCAGTGTGCAGCGGTGGCCAAGACAGCAAGTAGAATGCTAGGTATAAGGAAAGAAATGGAAAATAAAACAAAAGATATTAAAATGCCTCTATATCGTTCCATGGTGAGACCGCACTTTGAATATTGTGTGCAATTCTGGTTGCCATATCTTAAAAAGGATATAGCGTTATTAGAAAAGGTTCAGAGAAGAGCCACCAAAATGGTAAAGGGGATGGAAGGATACTCCTATGAAGAAAGGCTAAAAAGGTTAGGGCTGTTCAACCTGGAAAAGAGACGGCTGAGGGGATATATGATATAAGTCTATAAATTAATGAACGGAGTGGAATGGGTAAACGTAGATCGATTGTTTACATTATCAGAATATAGAAAGACTAGGGGACATGCAATGAAGCTACAGGGTAAACTATTTAAGACTAATAAAAGAAAATATTTTTTTACTCAACGTGTAATCAAACTCTGGAATTTGTTACTGGAGGATGTAGTAAAGGCTGTTAGTGTAGCTGGGTTTAAAAAAGGTTTGGGCATGTTCCTGGAGGAAAGGTCCATAAACCATTATTAAGAAGGGACCCAGGATATCAATGCTTGACCCAATACAAGAATTGTGGAAGCTGTCTCTTTTGGGGAAACTGCTAGGTACGTATGACCTAGATTGGCCACTGTTGGAAACAGGATACTGGGCTTGATGGACCTTGGTCTGACCCTGTATGGCATATCTTATGTTCTTATAGTATGGTCAAAGTTATTATGTAGTAAAAGCTGTTAGTGTAGCTGGATTTAAAAGAGGTTTGAACAAGTTTCTGGAGCAAAAGTGCATAAACCAGTTAAAGAGGACCAGGGAAATCCACAGCTTACCATTGGGCAAGCAGCATGGAACCTGTGTACCTTCTGGGAACCTGACAGTACTTGCGACCTGGATTGGCCACTGTTGGAAACAGAATACAGGGGTTGATGGACCCTTGGTCTGAATCAGTATGGCATTGCTTATGTTCTTTTCAACTAATATTTGAAAAGCTTTACTTATACAAGACTAACCTAACACAAGGACAAAATTTAATAGAAATATAAAGGGGAAGTAGCCTAAAGGGACAGTAAGAACAACCCCAATGATTGTATTTTAGAGGAATTAATGCATTTGCAATACAATGGTTACATGGAGAACTGGGCGAGATGAAAGGAGACAAGGATAATACAGCTCTGAAGTATAGATGGCCTGCAAAATGGCAGACGGCATCATTATCCATAATCCTGCTTATCATTCACATTTTATAAGAAGGTTGTGGGGTTTCTGTGGTTGCTATCTGAGATTAGGGACTTAGAAAAAGGCAATCAGGTCAATTTAGAGATTTTAACACAATGTGGGAAATTTTAGAACGCTGGCTATGCAAATTTCAGAATATATATACCTGCATAAAAGTATATGCAAGGAGCTATTTGCACATATAATTTTATATGTATATAAAGCAAGCTTTCCCAGAGATGGAATTTAAGGTTTGCATATATAACCCAGCAGACAAATATTTGCATACATACACCTGCTTTGGAGCAGGCGTAAACATACACATGTGCTCGCCACCAGTACCAGTTGCATATATAAACTGTGATTTTAGAAGGGAAAGTATATATGTACTTTCCCTTTCTAAAACTGGTGGTTTTATAGGTATAGTGGCAGTATGCCCACATCCACTTAGGCAGCCGGTTCTAAAATCACTCCAATATGTCATTTTATTGTATTGTATTTTTTGTAATCCAAGATCACATTCATAAAAATCCCACCTGTCATAATGGTTAAACAATAGCAGGAGTTTGGAACTGAAAGTTTTAGACTTGTATCAACTTTTTTTTGCCTTTTAACCTGAAAGGCAGAAAGTCAGCAATGTAACATTTAAGAATCTGATTTGGACATAACCTTACTGTCCTTCATAGTGGCCAGAGAGGGAAATACTTCCTAAGGATCGTTTAGCCAGGTAAAAACCAGGTATTTCCAAGATTTGTGTATGTTGCAATTTTAGCAGAACACCAAATATATTTTAGTTTGGCCAAAAATACAATAATGCCTCCAATTTTTCATCCTTCCTAGATTTCAGCCACTGTGAAAATGTAACAGAGCCCTAATTGGCACACACTACATTTTACAATAAGGAATATACACACTCAGATATTCAACTTGTTTGCACCAGCTAGAAAATGCTACTGTACCTATAAGTCTTGCACTCAGTTCAGCAGCATCAGTAAAATTATTTCGGCAATTAATAACTAGCTGTCACTCAATGAAACATTCCCTGTAGTACCTGACTTGACCACACCAGGCCTCCCAGGCTGCCTATTCTCCTCCTACAAACGGGGTCGCTCATTGCAGTCCATGTAGTAGTCAGTGACCAGTGGTTATAACTACCCGGTGAGGTGCAGATGCACAACTTGCTGATCACCGACAGAACCCATTTCCAGTGCCCCAAGAGTGTCATATATAGAGATTACTCAAGGGTGCCAAAAGTAGCATTAGCAAAAGTGGATTTCACATCTCATCATACTAAATTTTCTTCATGATCAAGGGGCTTTCACAATTATTTGGCAAGAGATACACACCAGCATGCAGAAAGTAGGTTTTGTTTTTATACATTAATGATTTACCTCTGGAAATCCATTTTAAAATAAAGGCTTTTTAACAATGTTTTTTTTTAAAAAGCAAGCTTCTATCACCCATGTCGTCTCACAAATTGAGGGTTAGATTTCTAATGTATTAACTGTTTCTGTCCAATATTCCTGTAATAAGTGGCCAACTCTTATTCCAAACACAGTTGGATTTGTAAATAAACACTTAAGTGGGTGTTGCATGACTGTGTAGCAGATGGTTGCTACAGCTGCCATTTTTTATACATACTCCCCTTTCTCGCAGTTGAAATTTTACCCTTAACACATTTTTTAAATGTTTAAGTAATAAATCATTATCATGCCTGTCCTGCCATATCATTTAGCTCACTATTTAATTCACCTGTAAAAGCCAACATACTAAAAAGTAGGCAAAAACTGAGCACACAGTTACCATGTGGTTCAAAAATGTGAGGCAGCAGGACTTCATTTTTGAAGTGGACTGATGGCATATTAAGATGCAGCCCGGTGATAATTCTCTTTCTCCTCCTCCCAGATTTCAGAAAATTGCTAGTTAGACATGGAGATCCATACCACTCAGATTTCAAGAGGACATCGTAGAGGTGTGGTTGCACATGGCTTGGCCATAAATGTGTATTCCCCATTTTACAAAGGGATCCACAGATATGGCAAAAAATTTATATGCTGAGTTTTATACCAGCTCTGAGGCATAGAGATTTTTAAAAAGTGCCCATTAAGGCTAGGGCCTTACAAGAATGATTAAGGGACTTATTCTCCTTTATTTCCCATTATTTATTCTTTCAAAATAAAAACTGAAAAAATTAAGGCCTTAATTGGTGGCACTTATACATATAGGTTCACAAAATGACCCAGCTATATGGGAAAGTGCTGGTACTTGCACGTGGAAGTTGTGAAAATGTCAGTTCTACATGGAAGCTGTCATGTTTGTCACACACTGTTTTCCCACATGTAGTTTTGTAAAATGATTTCTCCTGCTGTGCATGTCAGCAAATACACATGCACATCCCTATAAGTATTTTACAAATGGCTCTTGTTTCAGCAGAGCCTTTTGTAAAATATTGTATCTCCTGCCTCCATATTCACACCTAGACATCTCTTTTCTCACAAGTATGTTTTGTCTAAAATGGGGTTCCAGTTCCACATGTAAAGAATACTAGTTATCTCTCATATGCCTCTAGTTTTGTATTTAACATTTCTATACCGCGCTTTCCACTTGATCAAGTGCGGATTAAAAGTAACAAAGTTCTGAAAAATACACCAAATATGGTCTTAGTCTGATTACATGGAACAATAATAACTATTTACAATGAAGAAGAACAATCACATAGGGTAGGTGCACACTTTAACTATGTACAATGGATGAACGTAGATGTTTTAATTGCTCTATCAAACTGCTCCCATTAAATTACAATCTGTATTTGAATCGCTGTTTGAATTGTTAGTTGGTTACTTTTTGGCTTGTTGTGACGTCGGCTTGGGTGTTAGCATTGAATGTGAGCCATAGTGGGAGGTGAATAGGAATGTTTTTTTGCAGAAAGTTTTTGTGCCATTTTGTTCTCTGATGTCCTCAGGGAGCTCGTTCCAGAGGATTGATGCAGCATGAGAGAATCCTACACCAACCCTCTATACCAGCGGTTCTCAACCTGTGGGTCGCGAGCCACAGGATTTAGCGGAGGTCACCTCACTCCGCCAATTTAAAAAAAAAATAAAAGCACACAAGTTGCTGCCGCTGCTGAGTCCACTTCTCGGCAGCGGAAAACTCACCGTCTACCTTCTAATGCAGCCGTGGCTCCCTGCCTCTTAGGGAACCACGGCTATGCCTGTAAAACAGTTGGAGCCTTCCTGTCTCTCGACGGGCTCCGTGCAGCATTGTCCCGCCTCCAAAGGAAGTTGTTTACCACTTCCTTTGGAGGCGGGACAATGTTGCACAGAGCACGTTTAGAGACAGAAAGGCTCTGCAACGGCTTCACAGGCACAGCCGCGGTTCCCTAAGAGACAGGGAGCCACGGCTGCAGAAGGAGGCAGACGAGGGGAGGAGGGGACAGGGAACCTGCAAAGGGGCTGACATGGGGGGGAGGGAGGGGGCTGACATGGACGGATGGGGGGGGCTGACATGGATGGAGGGGGGGGCTGATATGGACAGAAAGGGGAGGGGGGCTGAGATGGATGGATGGATGGAGGAAGGGAGGAGGCTGACATGGACAAAGGGGAGAAACAGGGGGACATACTGAACAGACAGGGGATAAATGCTGGACAGAGGGGAGAGACAGTGCGGGTTAGGATTATAATGGGCTGTTGGGGGAGCTAGCACTGGTAATGGGCAGATGGGGGGGCTAGGACTGGTAATGGGCTGATTAGGGAAGGCTAGGACTGGGAATGGACTGATCAAGGGGGGTTGGGACTGGTAATGAGCTGATAGGGGGTAGGACTGGTAATGGACTGATGGGGGGCTAACATTGGAAATGAGCTGATCGGTGAGGTTAGGACTGGAAATGGGCTGATTAGAGGAGGCTAGGACTGGTAATGGGCTGATGGGGGGTAGGACTGGTAATGGGCTGATTAGGGGAGCCTAGCACTGGTAATGGGATTAAGGGGGGACTAGCACTGGAAATGAGCTGATTAGGGGAGGCTAGGACTGGTAATGGGCTGATGGGGTGGGGTAGGACTGGTAATGGACTGATGGGAGGCTAGCATTGGAAATGAGCTGATCGGGAGGGGCTATGACTGGAAATGGGCTGATTAGTGGAGGCTAGGACTGGTAATGAGCTGATGGGGGGTAGGACTGGTATTGGGCTGATTAGGGGCTCCAGGCTAGCACTGGTAATGGGGTTGAGGGAGGGGCGGACTAGCATTGGAAGTGAGCTGATTGGGGGACTTTGACTGGGAATGGGCTGATTGTGGGGAGGGGAGGATAGAGCTACTGGCCCTGGAAGAAAACTGGGGGCTAAGGCTACAAATGGGCTGATACAAGGGGATGGGAGAATGAAACTGGAAGGGAGTGGATCTGAGAGGGGCTGCCATGGTATTTGTACTAGAAGAGACTGGTCAGTGGGGAAGGAGGGGGACTGGAAGGGAATAGACACCAGTGGCAGTCATGGGAATGCAAGTTGACATTGGAAGGTACTGGGAGTGAGGACTGGAAAGGGGCTGATACTGGGGAGGGTTACTGGGACTGGAAATAGGCTGATGGAAAGAAGTGAAGAAAACGAAAGAAGAGATAAGAAATGGCAGATGGACCATAGATCACAGAAAGAGAGCTAAGAGAAGACAGGAAAGCAGAAGCCTCAGATCGGGACCAGCATGATCAGAGAATAAATTGGTCAGACAATAAAGGTAGAAAAAATAATTTTATTTCATATTAGTGATTTGACTACAAAATCATAATAATTTTGAAATCAAATCTTGTTACTTGTTATTGGGATTAATTATTGTGGTTTAAGTAAGTAAATTTTATAAATAAAAACATAATGCAAAGGCCTATAATATATTTTCAACAAATGATTACAGCGACAATGCGCTAAATGGTAAAGGAAGAGAGACGCATTTGATTTTATCATTGAGGGTCATCACAAGTTGACCAATGGTAAAAGGGGTCATGGTACAAAAAAGGTGGAAAACCACTGGCAGACTGTCCAGATAACATGTCTGTGCTCTAGTATGAATCTTCCAAATCTATATTATTCCCTATATCAGCAGGGAACCAGATTTATCGATTTGTGGAACAGATGGCCATTCATGTGGTTTTTTCCTATACGATAAAGACATTTTGTCAACTTCATAATGCAAGACCTACAAAGAGTCCAATGTACTGATGTACTACTGGTGATATCCATATAAAGCATAATAAATATGCAAATAACTTAAAATTGTTGTTTATGTTTTTAATTTCAAAAACATTAAACCGTACAGAGCCAGTTGGGTGAAGGTGAAAAGGAACAATATTGACACTACAAAAATGGCATTTCAAAAAGCAGGTAAAGTGAATAGGGTGAAACATAGCATCTTTGGAAACTGCCAATATGGCAGTCTATACATACATTTATTTATTTATTTAACTTGGCTTATATATCGCTTTTCTACCAGTTAAAGCTGCGTACATTCAGGTACTGTATAGCGTAGTTACTCACCTGTAAAAGATGATCTCCGGGAAGTGCAGGAATTTAGTCTTCACATATGGGTATCTTCAGTACCAATGGAGCCTGCGTGAGAACGCTCCCCAGCGTCCAATAGGAACGCTTTTGGGAGCATCCCTCAGCACATTCTCTGTTTTTGTATCTTTCCCAGTAAGGCTATTTTGAGATCTTTTGGATTATGCAAAGAAGTCCAGTAGCCCAGGCTCTAAAGGTAATTGCTCTAAGTCAGCAATTCCCAAATGGGATCACATCATCAATGGATGGGGTCACAGAAATAAAGCTGTTCCCTGACTTCTCAACCTACATTAATTTATACCTAATAGTGACAGTCAACATGGGGCCTTGAGTTAAGCTCTGCCTTCTCCTTCTGTATGGGTTCCTGTTAGACTGGAAAACCGTATGAAATACTGGGGTCTATGAATACACACTGACAGATAGGGCTCCATGCAAACTACTAGTTTTAATGCCAAGAAATTAGAGGGCCAACAGATCATTCTGTCCCCTCAGGAAATAACTGTGCGTGAAAATGCATAGGTTTGTGTGGCCTGGATAGCTTGGGGTGGGGGGTGGGAGGGAAAAAGGGGCTACAAGAACACCAGAGAAATGAATAGAAGCAGAACACATTTATTTAGATAAAATTCTGAAGTCATTTGCTCAAACATAACTAAATAGAATGGTACCCAGAAGAATATTTTATCAATACCTACAGTGCCTTGCAAAAGTATTCATCCCTTTGGTGTTTGTCCGGTTTTGTCGCATTACAACCTGGAATTAAGATGGGGTTTTGGAGGTTACCACCATGTGATATACACAATATGCCTACGACGCTGAAGGTGCAAAATACCCTTTATTGTGACACAAGCAATATTTCAGACAAAAAAAACCATTGAAATCAGGAGTGTGCATATGTATTTCCCCCCACAAAATCAATGCTTTGTAGAGCCACCTTTTGCTGCAATTACAGCTGCAAGTCTCTTGAGGTATGTCTCCATTCGCTTAGCACATCTAGCCACTGGGATTTTCACCCATTCCTCAAGGCAATACTGCTTCTTCAAGTTCGATGAGTTGCACTGGTGTACAGCAATCTTCAAGTCATGCCACAGATTCTCAATTGGATTGAGGTCAGAGCTTTGACTAGGTCATTCCAGGACATTTAAATGTTTCCCTTTGAACTACTCCGGTGTGGCATGAGCAATATGTTTAGGGTCATTGTCCTGCTGGAAGCTGAACCATTGTCCCATTCTCTAATCACTGGCAGACTGAAACAGCTTTTCCTCAGGTAGTAAGGTCCTGTAAATGACATCCAGCGTTCCTTCAATCCTGACCAGTTTTCCTATCCCAGCCGATGAAAAACATCCTCTCAGCATGATGCTGCCAGCACCATGTTAAACTGTGGGAATGGTGTTTTTGGGGTGATGGGAATGTGTTAGCTTTGCACCATGCATGGCATTTCCCATGATGACCCAAAGGATCTATTTTCGTCTCATCTGACCAGAGAACCTTCTTCCATGTGTTCTGGGGGGTCTGCCACATGATGTCGTGCAAACTCCACATGTATTTTCTTATTTCGTTCTGTAGGCAATGGCTTTTTTCTGACCATTTTTCCATAAAGGCCTGCTCTGTGGAGTGTACAGCTTAAAGTGGTCCTATGAAGAGATACTCCCATCTCCGCTGTGAACCTTTGCAGCTCCTTCAGTGTTATCCTTGGTGTCTTTGTGGCATCTCAGATTAATGCCCTCCTTGCCCGGTCTGTGAGTTTTGCTGGGCAGCCTTCTCTTGTCAGGTTTGTAGTGGTGCCATATTCTTTCCATTTTGTTCTAATGGATGTAATGGTGCTCCGTGGAATAATCAGAATTTGGGGTTTTTTTTTTTTTTTTTTATAACCGAACCCTGATCTATATATTACCAGCTTGGTCTCTGACCAGTTTGGAGTGCTCCTTGGTCTTCCTGTTGCTTGCTTAGTGGTGTTGCAGAATCAGGGGCCTTTCAGGACAGATATATTTCTATAGGCAACATGTGACAGATCATGTGACACAGATTGCACACAGATGAAGCTTCATCAACTAATTACGTGACTTCTGAGGTTGATTTGTTGCACCAGATCTTATTTAAGGATTTCAAAGAACAAGGGAGGATTACATACATATGCACTCACAGGTTTTACGTATTTACGGTTTTTTTGCTTTTTTTTTTTAATATATACCAGATATTTTATTGTCATTCCACTTCACCAATTTGGACTATATTGTTCGGTCTATTACCTAACATCCAAATAAACCTCCATTTTCATTACAGGTTGTATATAATGCAAAAAACAGAACAAGAACCAAGGGAATGCATACTTTCACAAGGCACTGTACATAGCATAGAGAATCTCTAAACAATTTAAAGGATATGAAGGGAACTCAGTTGTATAGTCTGTTGAAAAATGTCTTTTTGGATAAACTTCATATACAAACGAGAGGCATAAATTTTAGTTCAAATCTCTATATTTTTTTATACATCACACAAACATAACAGCCTACTTTTCTATTGAAAAGACTCATGCTTAAAGACGACATTAGCTCATAAATTGCCACCTCAGTCCCAATGCAGCTGAAAATATCTATCATCCAACTCCCCGACTCCCTCCCCAAACCAAATAAAAGTTAATCAATTGACCTAAAGCAGCATTCAAAGAATCACTTCAGTGTCTTTGAGCCATGCTACATATTTTAAACCATGCTTTGTGCCCTAGCTTGGAATGACTGTATATATAGCTGCCACAAGCCAACAAATTTCTTGAAGTGGGCAAGGCTTAGGGCCCAACCTATTCTCATTTCTCTCCCCATCAGTTCATGAAAGGTGTTCCTCCACTGCGTCAGAGGAGGACCTCTCTCTCCCATACAACTGGCCAGTATGAGCTTTTTCACTCTAAGGCAGGCTTTTCTTAGAAAGCAATGTTGATTTGGCTCAACAGAAGACAGTCATTGAAAGTCACTGAATACGCACAATTTTGCAGAAATCATCCAAGAACTATGAAACAGCATTTGCATATAACACAACACTTGAACCCAAAGACTACAAATGCTGAGCAACCCCAAAATCTATGAACCAACGAGGCACTGATCATTTTACATTTAAAACACAGAAACCTATCCCTCATTTTGCTTTATATGCCTATTTTCAGTGAACATACATGCACCATATAAACTTTTAGTGAATTTCTCGAAGTACCTGTTCTCACTAGATGCTCTAGCCAAGGATGCTCTAAAAGAGTAGGCACCTAAACTTGTGAATTTAAAAATGTACTGATTCTGAACACCTAAATTTAGGCATCTTAAAGGCAAGGTGCAGGGTGAAGGGTGAGAGTAGAGCAGGAGAATGAAGTTAGGAGCTAGACATCAATTTCCAGCACTATGCACTTCAGTTAGGTATCATAATTCAGGACAGCCCATACGCATAGCAAGTCTAACTTTAGGTGTTTTAAACTGAGGTGCCTAAAATTCAAAGCTCCCATATTCAAAAAATGTTTTGTTGTTGTTGTTAAGTGCCGTCGAGTCGGAGTCGACTCATGGCGACCCTCTGGATAGCTATCCTAAATTGTGTTCGGTCTTCAGTCAGGCGGCTCATTGTTGACAGACTGGTACCCGTAGCTGCTGTTATTGTAGCGATCCATCTCATTGCTGGCCTTCCTCTTTTGCGTTGACCTTCTATCTTTCCAAGCATGATGTCTTTCTCTAATGATCTCTCTCTTCGCATGATGTGTCCGAAGTATGAAAGTCGAAGTCTTGTCATCTGAGCTTCTAAAGAAAGCTTAGGTTTGATCTCCTCTAGTACCGACTGGTTTGTTCTTCGGGCAGTCCATGGTATACACAGTATTCGCCGCCAGCACCATAATTCAAAGGCATCAATTTTCTTCCTGTCTGTCTTTTTCACTGTCCAGCTTTCACATCCATATGATGTTATTGAAAATACCATGGCTTGAACAAGTCGAATCTTTGTATGGAGAGAGACATCTCTGCTCTTGAGAATCTTATCTAGGTCTTTCATAGCCATTCTGCCAAGAGCAATGCGTCGTCTGATTTCTTGACTGCTTGTTGCTTCTTTATTGATAGTTGATCCAAGTAGGTTAAAGTTGTTCACGATTTCAATTTCTTCTCCTTCAACGATGAACCTGTTGATTATGCCAGTTGTCATGATCTTTGTCTTCTTTACATTAAGGTGCAGGCCCATTTTGAGACTATGTTCTTTGATTGTGAGAAGCAAATGTTTCAGATCATCTTCACTTTCTGCCAGTAATGTGGTATCATCAGCATAGCGAAGGTTGTTGATGAGTCTTCCACCAATCTTCACACCTCTGTTGTCTTCATACAATCCTGCTTCTCTGATGATTTGTTCTGCATATAAATTAAACAGGTAGGGGGAAAGTATGCAGCCTTGTCTTACACCTTTGCTTATTTTAAACCATTCTGTTTCTCCTTGTTCCGTTCGAACTATTGCTTCTTGATCAATGTACAGATTGCGCAAGAGAACGATCAGGTGTTCTGGTATACCCATGCTTCTTAATGTGGCCCAGAGTTTCTCATGGTTTACACAGTCAAAAGCCTTGCTATAGTCGATAAAGCACAAATAGATATCCTTTTGGTATTCTTTAGTCTTTTCAAGGATCCATCTCACATCCGCAATGATGTCTCTCGTTCCTCGCCCTTTCCTGAACCCTGCTTGCACTTCAGGTAGTTCTTGTTCTAGGTATGGCTGTAGTCTCTTTTGAATAATCTTCAGTAGAATCTTGCTGGCATGTGGGATCAGAGCGATTGTGCGATAATTTCCACAGTCAGTTGGATCACCTTTCTTTAGTATTGGTATAAACACAGATCTTTTCCAGTCAGTTGGCCATGATGTTGTCGTCCATATTTCTTGGCAGAGCCTTGTAAGTACAGTAACAGCTGCATCAGATTGCTGCAATACTTCTATGGGAATGCTATCAATGCCTGGTGCTTTGTTCTTTGATAAGGCTTTCAATGCTGCTTCAACTTCTTCTTTCATCACCAATGGTTCCTGATCATAAGGTATAGGTTGAAACGGCTGTTGGTCCACTTGATCTTTATCATATAAAAACTCTGTATATTCCTTCCACCTTTTCTTGATCTTCTCAGCATCATTCAACATAGAACCTTGAGCATCTTGTAACATTCCAATTCGAGGCTGGAACTTTTTCTTTAACTCTCGCAGCTTTAGGAAAGCCGATCTTGTTCTTCCTCTAATAGTTTCTGCTTCTATTTCCTTGCAAGTGTCATTGTAGTACTTTTCCTTGTCCTGTCTTACTGCACGTTGGAAATCTCTGTTGAGTTCTGCGATTGTCTTTCTTTCTCCTTTGGCTTTAGCTTCTCTGCGTTTCTGGGCAATTTTCAAAGTTTCTTCCGTCATCCATTTTGGCCGTTTTTGCTTTTTCACCTTTTGTAGAGACTTCTCGCTTTCTTCCAGCACAACCTTCTTGATGTCATTCCATAACTCTTCCGGAGTTCTGTCATTTGTATCTAAAGCAGCAAATCGATTTTGCAGGCAGTCTTTAAATTCCAGTGGTATTCTCAAGGTCATATTTTGCTGCATTCATGAGTGGTTTGCTCTTTTTCAACTTTAGCTTGAGTTTGCATACTAGTAGTTGATGATCTGTACCACAGTCAGCTCCAGGTTTTGTCTTTGTTGATGTTACAGAGCTTTTCCATCGTTGACTTCCACAGATGTAGTCAATTTGATTTTTATACAATCCATTGGGTGAAGTCCATGTGTACAGTCGCCGCTTGTGTTGCTGGAAGAAGGTGTTTGAGATGAATAGATCATTGGTCTTGCAGAATTCTATCAATCTTTCTCCAGCTTCATTTCTGTTGCCAAGTCCATATTTTCCAACTACTTTGCCTTCTTCTTTGTTGCCAACTTTTGCGTTCCAGTCACCCATGACTATCAGGATATCCTGTTTGCATGTTCTGTCAATTTCAGCTTGTACTTGTTCATAGAACTCTTCAATTTCATTCTCTTCTGCAGCTGTTGTTGGGGCATATACTTGAATTATAGTTGTGTTGATAGGCAATCCTCGTAGACGAATAGAGATTAAGCGTTCGCTGACTGCATTGTATTTCATTACAGTTCTTGCAAGTTTCTTCTTTATTATAAATGCAACACCATTTCTTCTTTGTCTTTCATTTCCAGCATAGTAGACCATGTGATCATCTGATGCAAAGTGCCCGATGCCAGTCCATTTCAGTTCGTTGACACCCAACAGATCAAGTTGTACACGTTCCATTTCATTCTTGACCACCTCCAACTTCCCTTGGTTCATGCTTCGTACGTTCCATGTTCCAATGTGTAAGACATCTTTACAGCTTCTGACTCTCATTTCATGCGCAGCTACATCAGCAGTCAGACTTCCCGAGGGCTTTGATCCAACCACATCATAAATGCTGGCTTTACTCTGAAAAGTCTTCAGCTCTTCCCCAGTAGCTAGTTGAGTGCCTTCCGACCTGGGAGTCTCATCTTCCAGCACCATAGAACAATTTGTTTTGTTGTAACTATCCATTGGGTTTTCATGGCAAGATACAGAAGTAGATTGCCGGGCCTTCCTTCTGCGCAGTTTGAGTTTGGTGTTGTTGCCGTTGTCACAGAAATGTGATCCTCCGCCGTCAACACTATCCCATTCTGCTGCTGCCCAGATGGGTGGTTTGTCTTCGTCTGGCACCTCAGCTGAGACCTGTCCATCTTGGGAGACCCTGCCAGTAGTTAAACTACCGATAGTTTAGCTCTCAGCATCACTGATGCACGCAAGCCCTCACAGCACGACAAGCTGCAAACCAAGTGAGAGTCAAAAAAAAAAAAAAAAATGTCAAAAAATGTTTTAAGGAGGCCTTTATTTCTCAATATTCAGACCCTCACAGTGGCTATTTTCTGCTGTATAGCCAACTGGGGGTACAACTTCATGGAGGTAACATTCTTTTCAGATTTAACTCTGGAATTACTGGGTTCCGGGTCAGGACTAGTACAATGAGAAGGCCATTCACTCTACACTCCACCACTTCCAATAACCTAATCCAGGCCAAATTTTATTCTGAACCAAAAGGTTTACTGACAGTCTAATGGTCAAAACAATATTAAGAACTCGCAGAATAAACGGCAGAAGATAAAAACAGAAGGAGTTCAAACATTTCCCTTCTGTTAGGGTGTCTCCCCCCCCCCCCAACCCCACCATGCCTTCTGCTATTGGATGCTGGATTCAGATGTGATGACAGGTACTGCACCCCTGAAGAACTTGGCCTTCCCTGCAACAGCACTAAGGGTCATCTTTGCTTCCTCTTCTTCCCTTTTCCCAGGATCAGTGGCACCCCTTTCCTTTTTGATATTCAGAGACTCCTCCTATAACAATGCTTCTTAAACTTCTTAAGCAAGAGGTGGTGCAGTGACTTAAGTTGCCCTTGTCACTACTCAAGTTTGGTTCAATGACTCCTTGGCTCCTGTCTTGTGGAACAAAGGCTGATGAGCCAGACACCTACCACTGTGGTACCAAGGCTTAGACAACCAAATTCAGGAAACTACCTTTGGGCTTGGTATTTATACCAGTCAAGTTTACTCTCTAAATGAGGTCTCCTCCTACCTTTACCTCACTAGTCAGGCGACCCCTTCCATGTTCCGGGTGGTATTAGAGGTTTCTGCCATCATTAAAGATGGTTTAAGTCTGGTTCCACCATTACCCTGGGCAGTACCATCTCGTGGGGGAGGAGCAACAGTAGCTTGAGGGAGTGCACACTCCCACAGTAGTCCCACCCCTTCCCCATCTAACATCAGTTTCCTTTCTTGGAGTTCAAGTGGGGCAGAAGTTGCAGTACCCCATGCACAATGACATCTGTGCAGTTCCCCCTACCCTTCTCTTTTCAGTATATCAGGGTCAATCCAGGTCAGAATCACACAGCACAGGGTCAGCCCTGCACTGGGGCACAGCCCTAGTGCAGAACTAGAGAGAGACAGAATCTAAGAATTTATACAAATAAGATGCTCTTGGTTTCAATATACAGGAATTCCAGTTTATCAAACTAATTTATAAGGAAGAAATCCTCTAATGCTATGTCAGTTGATAAACTGTTAAGATGCATAAGGTTTTTATTTTTTGCTTTATTTCTTACATTTTGAAATTAGTTGGTAGCTATGCAATGTGTGCCTTCGAGTCAGTCTTGACTCCTGGTGACCCAGAAGCTCCTGGGTTTTCTTGGCAATGTCAGCGGAAGTAGATTGCCAGGCCTTTCTTCCGAGGCAATGGAGGGTTAAAGTGACTTGCCCAAGGCCACAAGGAGTGCTGGTGGGAATCAAATCCTGGTTGCTTGGTTACCAAGCCAGTGTTTTAACCACTAGGCTACTCCTCCACTCCATAGGGTTTAGAAAAGGTAATATCAAAATTTATGGGAACTAAACTAATAAAAAATGATATAACAAGACAGGTGAATGGAGATATGTCCGTACAGAGAAATACAATCACAGAAATATGATTATGGCCATCGACTGTAAGATTAGGATGTTTCCCCATGTAAAGCAATGGCTGGGATCTGTGAATTCCTAGGCCAAACATCTTCTGAGAACTTGCATCTATTAAGTTGAACAATAGACTAAACAAAAGAAATGAATATGCCAATTTCCAATCAATATTACCAGGGCTCAACCAACTCCAGGCGCCAGGTCGTCATGGAGACTCCTCAAAAAAAGTTTTTTTGTTTTTTTTTAGGGGCAGGAGTGGGGGCGTACTCTGACCTAGGTTTCAATGGTCAGTTCCTAGATTTTTAGGCTAGCTCCTAGATTCCAATAAACTTTGTCAAGGCCTGAATATTAGATCAATTTAATGATGTTATACGATGACTGCGATTAATCTGCTAACTTGTTATGATGGTTGAAAACTTAAGATAAAGAAATATGTAAATGTATGATTTATACCTATATAAATATGAAACACAAATAACATTTTCTCTCTTTTCTCTGCTTCCTCTAGCTTGTGGATCTTTATGTACTATATATGATAAGTTTCTAATAATAAATAAAACATTAAGGGCCCCTTTGACTAAAGCCCACAAAAGATTTGCAATTAATGTATCAAAGAAACTCATATTAATTGCGAAGCTTCTGCATTACCTGTTAGAGGTGTGGCTAGTATGTTCCTGGCAGCTAATGTGTGATTGGCCACTCGAACTTGTGGTCCGCTAAGGGAGGTTGACTTAATGACTCCCATAGAGGAGTTTGTTTTCGCTGAGCACGCTGCCATTGCACTGAGTACTAATAGTAACATGCTCTCCACGCCCACTCTCCACCCATTCCCCAGCCCATCCTGCAAATTAACGTGCGTTTTAGCATGCAGTAGCAGATACTCTCACGCATAGCGTTCCCGACTGACATTTGCTGGGCTTTAGTAAAAGAGGTCCTAATTTTTCTTCAAAGATCTTCTCCTTCTTGTATCTGAAGCAGAGGTCTTGCAAAAGAATCAGAGGTTTCAGGGATTTACATATTTACAGCCAGTACCTTACAACTTATCCGAAATATATGTTGATCAACTATAGCTCTCTAAACGGCATGCAACACACCAGATAGACTTTTTAAAATCACAAAGCATTAAAGTGGCATAAGTGAACACTGTCTTAAAAAGAGATTTCATTCACATGTTACACTCCCACAGGATCACCACCACCTACTGGAGAAAGATTGTTGCCAGATACCCAAACTGTTCTACTGATGTCTGATTCTAAAAATAATAAATGTGGAATTCTTATCATCATTGCAAAGGAAAATTTATTTATTTATTTAACTGTATTTATATCCCGCTTTTCACTGGGTTAAAGCGGTTACATATAAGGGTGGGGAAAATTAAGTATCAGGGTGGGGCCATCACCAGGTGGGCAACGTTGATGATTTCGACATAAGACAGACTTTAGACATGGACAGTATAGTGCAGTTGTCGCTCAGAGGTTCATGATGGGTGAGTTCAGAGGTTGGTGCGTTTTTTGGTGGGGGTTGTCTTGAAGTATTCTTGGAATAGGATGGTTTTTAGCTGTTTTCTGAATGATAGGAGATCGTTATTGTTTCTGAGGTGGCTCAGTAGAGAGTTCCATAGGGAGGGTGCATATAGTTCAAAGGCTCGGTTGCATGTCCGTTGAGAGCATTTGGTTCTTTTGTGAGGGACGGTGAGGTAGTTGCTGGAGGCCTGTCTGGTTGCTTTGCAGTGGGCTGGACGGGTCAGCAGGGTGCGAAGCTGGGTGTTCGGTGCTTGGTGGATGGCTTTGTGGGTGAGTAGGATGGATTTGTATTTAGTTCTTGCTTCGAAGGGAAGTATGTGTAGGTCTCTTAGAATTGGGGTGATGTGGTCGCTTTTCTTTGCTTGCTGAATGATTCTTGCTGTGGTGTTCAATGCGGTTCGGAGGGGGTTGGTCTGTGTGGCTGGTAGTCCATGGTAGATTATGTTGCAGTAATCCAGATGTGGGAGTGTCATAGCTTGCATCACCGCACACGCACACAGTTTTTGTGTGCGCACGTTTAAAGTCTTATTGAGAAACAAGTGAAAAGATAACATTTCTTTTTCAACTTCTTACAACACAGTCTGCCACGATCCTTAGAAATGCATTAAGGGAGAGCAATCTATTTTTTTCATTCTATGGAAAAACAATATTAAATATTGGGTGCCTCTGCACTAAAAATATGCCAAATATTTTTTTCACTTGTGTAAACTTAAAATTTAGCATGCACACTAAAGCATTGTTACTGACCTGTAACAGGTGATCTCCGGGAACAGCAGGAATCAGTCTTAAGTTATGGGTATTGTCTGTACCAACAGAGCCTGCATGGGAACGCTCCCCTGCATCCAATCAGATAGCTTTTGGGAGCAACCAACTGTGTCTGCACATCTGCCTTGCCAAGTCCTCTCCTCAGTTGAGTTTGTAGCTGAGAGACAGAGGAAAAAAAGTATACCCTACAACTCCTAGGGGAGGAGGGTGGGTTGTGAAGACTGATTCCTGCTGTTTCCAGAGATCACCTGTTACAGATGAGTAACAATGCTATCTCCAGGAACAAGCAGGAATGCAGTCTTCACATATGGGACTCACTTGCTCCCGGGTACCATAATGGAAGTGGTAGGAACAGTATCTCCGAGGCTGAAGGATAGAGCCAAGAAGGTGTGGATACAAAGTGGCCCCATTGGACTTGATTGCAGTGAGCAAGTCCATCGCAAGGGAAGTGCCAGAAAAACTACAATTCCTTACCTCTTTCCTGGATTTAAGTCCCAAAAAGATGCTGGAAGACAGCCTGGCTAAAGATAGCATCCCGACAGGAGTCCCTGTGTAGGCAGTAGTGTGCAGCAAAGGTATGAATGGAGGACCAGGTAGCTGCTCGATAGATTTAGTCAATTTAGATGGAACAAAGGTTGGCAACTGAGGATGCCAATGCTTGCATGTTGTGAGCAGTGACATGACCCTCGAGGGAGAGTCCCGTTTGAGCGTAGGCAAAAGAAATACAATCTGCAATCCAGTTGGAAAGGGTGCACTTCATTACTGGAAGTCCAAGGTGACTTGAATCAAAGGAAACGAATAGTTGAGAGGATTTCCTGTAAGTCTTGGTTCTGTCCAAGCAGAAAGCCAGCACTTGCTTGCAATCTAAAGTGTGTAACACTGCTTCAGCCCTAGAAGCATGAGGTCTGGGGAAGAAGACTGGGAGCATCACCGACTGGTTCAAATGGAAGGCTGAAACCACCTTCTAAAGGAAGTGTGGATGGGTACGAAGAACCAACTTGTCATGGTGGAACCAAGTGTACAGAGAATCAGACACTAAAGCCTGGAGTTCACTGATGCGGCAAGCTGAGGTGAGGGCAATGAAGATTACCATCTAGGAGAGGAATTTTAAAGAAGTGGCGGCTAAAGGCTCAAAGGGAGGCTTTAGAAGTTACACTAGGACCATGTTGAGGTCCCAGGTCACAGTGATGGTTTGATCAGTGGACTGGATAGCAGCAGACCCCACATAAATCATTGCACCAAGGGATGCGAAGAAATGGGATGCCTGTCCACTGGCTGGTGATAGGCCAAGATGGCACTAGGATGAACTCTGACTGAGTTAGTCTTGAGAGCTGTCAAGGACAAATGGAGGAGATATTGTAAAAGAAATTTGAGCCACTGGGATAGCATCAGTTGAGATTTGGGAAAATTTAAGACAAACCCTAGATCTTGGAGCATAGTTATGGTGCAATGAAGAGATAGTTTTACCTCTTGTGAGAATTCTACTCTGATTAGCCACTCGTCTAAGTAGGGGAAGATGAAGACCCCCAAAGTATGAATGTAAATGGCCACCACTGCCATGCATTTTGTGAACACTAGGGATGCGGAGGCTAACCTGAAGGAGAGCAGCCGATATTGAAAGTGGTTTTGCTAGAACCAAAAACGCAGATACTGTCTGTGTTGAGGGTGTATCAGCAAATGCGTGTATGCCTCCTTGAGGTCTAGAGAACATTGCCAGTTGTTCCTCTGAAGGTATGGCATGAGTGTACCGAGGGAAATCAATTTCAGTTTTTCTCGAATGAGGAATTTGTTTAGTTTCCTTAGATCTACAATGGGTCTGAACCCTCCTGTCTTCTTGAGGATAAGAAAGTAGGGAGAGTAGAAGCCTGTGCCCTCTTGGGTGGGCAGAAGTCTTTCTATGGCCCCCTGAGCTAATAGGGTGGACACCTCGACTGATAGGAGATTGGCCTGCAAGGGGTTTTGCTGGATAATCCCTTGTGGAGTTGATGGGGGGGGGGGGAGTAAGCTTTTGAAATGAAGCAGATAGCCCCTTTGGACAATGTTGAGAGCCCACTGCTTTGATATGATGAGGTGCTCAACCTGTGGGCATAGGAAAAGAGTCTGCCTGCTATGTGTAGGGGTTGGGGATCCTGCAGAGGCAGAGTAGCTATGCTCTCTAGGAAGGAGTCAAAAACCAGGTGCTGGCTGTGGCTGTGCAGCTGGTTATGGCTTATGGGCTTTAGGCTTTTTCGGCTGGCGAGAGCCCTGCTGTCGTTGCTGTTGCTGCTGAGGCTGGTAAGCAGCTGAAAGTGGATAAGGAGGATATCATCTCTTCTTCTTGGGATAGAAAGACTTCTTTGGATTGGTCTTTCTCCTAGAGGGGTCTGACATCTTTCTGGAGAGGTGATTGAGGGTGAGATCATCTATCTGAATCTCTCTGGCCCTCTTTCTCCAAATGTTTCCAAAGAGGTTCTTTCCAGAGCAAGGGATATTGCAAATTTGTCCTAAACCCACTGTTCAAGGTCAGATGCCTGGAGACAGACCATTCTGTGAGCACTGATGCAGATTACTGAAACCCTACTAGATGACTCAAAATAATCAAAAGATGCTCTTTTGAGAAATTTGGATATATTCTTATTTTGCCTGAGGCCTACAATGCATCACGTTTGTCATCAGGAAGGATAGCGCAAGGTTCTCTAGATTCCTGGAGATATCCTCGAGATTCATGCCCATATAAAGCATGTAAGAAGTAATCCTAGAGGTGAGCATGCATGCCTGAAAACACCGATGTGTTCTGGAGTCCTTGCCGGGAGGCATGGAAAAATGATTTTTAAAACTCTTGATGCAACGTATCGCTGATTCCACCACTGTGGAGTACTGTGGTAGTTCAGGTTTTTGAAAGCCAGGGCATGGTGGAACTCGATACATAGTATCGAGCATTTGCTGATAGGGCACTGAGGAGTCTTGGAGGATTTCCAATCCATCTGTCCTTGGTTCTGTCTCCGATGCCTCGGTAATCTGCAGGCCTACTACCATGTCCTGAATGAAGTCTTAGAAAGACATGTCTTCTGGTGTGGGCAGACATGGCTCATGAGGAGGGGACAGATTGGAAGGGAGATCCTGAGTTCCCCTGGCTGTCCTCCAAAGCACCATTGGAATCAGAGGAGGTAGAGTCAGAATCGGTACCGACGGAGCCTGCGCGGGAACGCTCCCCAGCGTCCAATAGGAAAGCTTTTGGGAGCATCCCACAGCGCCTGCGTGCTGCCTTCCCGCCTTTCCAACTGTCCCTCTCCAGTTGAGCTTATAGCTGAAACAAAAGAGAGAGGGAGAGAGAGAGAGAGACAATCCTAGGGGAGGTAGGCGGGTTGTGAAGACTAAATTCCTGCTGTTCCCGGAGATCACCTGTTACAGGTGAGTACTACGCTATCTCCAGGAACAAGCAGGAATGTAGTCTTCACATATGGGGACTCCCTAGCTGCAGGGAGATGGCCCCAGGAAGGTGTCAGCCCTTGTGAAAGGGCCCCACTTCCCCCCATGGATCTCTGGCATCCTACCAGGGACGGTGGGTATGAGTTGATTAAGTCTGAAAAAAGGTGTTGAACAGTCTGGCCAAACAAGGCATCCCGGCGGGAGTCCTTGTCTAAGCAGTAGTAGGCTGTGAAGGTATGTACCAAAGCCCAAGTAGCTGCTCGACAGATGTCGTCGATAGACACAGAGTGAAGATGAGCCATTGAGGCTGCCATGGCTCTCACATTGTGAGCGGTGACATGGCCTTCAAGGTGGTTCTTACTCTCATAGGCAAAGGATATGCACTGTGCGATCCAGTTGGACAGTGTTCTTTTGGAAACTGGAAGTCCCAAATGACTAGGATCAAAAGCAACAAAGAGTTGAGAGGACTTTCTATGTTGCTGTGTCCTTTGCAAGTAAATGGCCATAGCTCTTTTACAGTCCAAGGTATGAAGGTTCCTTTCTGCACTAGATGCATGAGGACTCGGAAAGAATACAGGAAGGTAAACCGCTTGGTTTAAATGGAAAGGTGAAACCACCTTTGGTATAAAGTGTGGATGAGTCCTAAGAACTACCTTTATCATGGTGGAACCTTGTATAAGGAGGACCAGCCACCAACGCTTGCAATTCACTGATGCGACGTGCTGATGTGATTGCAATGAGGAAGATGACTTTCCAGGAAAGGAATTTCAAAGATGTAGTGGCTAATGGTTCAAAGGGCGGTTTCATGAGCTGCCCGAGCACCAGATTTAAGTCCCATGCCACCGGTGGTGGCTTAATGGGAGGCTTAGTTAAAAGAAGGCCTCTCATAAATCTCGCTATGAGAGGATGAGAGGAAATAGATTGTCCACTTAGAGGCTTGCAAGAAGCTGCAATAGCACCAAGATGGACTCTTACTGAATTTGTCTTGAAACCCGCATTTCACAAATGAAGGAGATACTCCAGTATCGATCCCAGAGGTATCACAAGAGGGTTAAGACCTTTCTGCGAGCACCATGTGGTAAACCTTTTCCACTTAAAGGCATACGAGCGTTTTGTGGAGGGTTTCCTAGAAGCATGAAGGATATCCTTTACCTGTTGGGAAAGGTTAAGATCCTGAAGTTCTAGGCTTTCAGCAACCAGGCCCTGAGATGCAGAGACTGGGGATTGGGATGCCACAGCATCCCGTCCTCTTGGGAGAGAAGATCTGGAGCGGATCCCAACTCCAGAGGCGAAGCTTGAGAGAGATGTAGGAGCAGAGGGTACCATGTGGCCAACAAGGAGCTATGAGGATCATATGACCACTGTTTCTCTGAAGCTTGAATAGGGTTTTAGGGATGAGGGGAATGGGTGGGAAGGCATATAGGTAGTCCTGATCCCAGTGGAGGAGGAAGGCGTCCCTTGCCTGACAACATCGAGCCGAAATTCTGGAACAGAACCGGGGAAGTTTGGCATTCAGCGGACTTGCAAAGAGGTCTATCTCTGGGGTTCACCAAATCTGAAATAGTTGGGCAACCTGGTCTGCATGGAGAGACCATTCGTGTGGAAGCAGAACTCGACTGAGTTTGTCTGCCCAAGAATTTTGAATGCCTGGAAGATACATCGCAAGGAGATGAATCTGATGCTCTCTGGCGAGGGCCGATAGTCACAAAGCTTCGTTGCATAGCGACAGAGCCTGTTCCGCCCTACTTGTTCACACAGAACATGGCTACCTGATTGTCCGTTTGAACTAGGACTGTCTTGTAGCTGAGCTGGGTGTGAAATACTCGAAGAGCAATGAAGATTGCTCTGAGCTCCAGGAGGTTGATGTGAAGACAGGCCTCCTGTGGAGTCCAGGTACCCTGGGTAGAGAGATCGTGCAGGTGTGCTCCCCATCCCACCTGTGAAGCATCTGTTGTTAGGGTGGCTTGGGACAGGGGTTGCTGGAAAGGACACTCCACCAGAAGGTTTCTGGGTGAGTGCCACCATTGGAGGGACGAAATAAGACGGTCTGAGTTTGTTATTTTGTCCGACAGGCAACATCAGGCCTGTGTCCACTGAGTGGATAAAGACCACTGGGCTGCTCGCATATGCAGGTGAGCATAAGAAACCACATGCACAGTGGATGCCATGTGGCCTAGGAATTGTAGCATTTCCCGAGCAGTGAGACAAGGCTTGAGCACTGCTTGGGAAGCTAGTTGTACTATGCGAAGACAGCGGGGCTGCGGAAGGAAAGCCCTTGTCTGTCTGGTATCCAGATGAGCTCCTATGAACTCTAGGGATTGAGTGGGAGCAAGATTGGATTTTGGGAGGTTTATGACCAGTCCCAAATACTGAAGGATTCACATTGTGCGAGATAGAGCAGAGCTGGCTTCTGGCACTGTAAGGGCTCGAATGAGCCAGTTGTCTAAGTAAGGGAAAACGAATATTCCCAGAGTGCGGAGAAATGCTGCTACCACAGCCATGCATTTTGTGAACACTCTTGGCGCAGATGCGAGGCTAAAGGGAAGAACCTTGTATTGGTAGTGCTTTCCTGGAAACAGGAATCGGAGGAATCTCCTGTGATTTGGATGGATGAGAATATGAGTATACGCATCCTTGAGATCTAGAGAACAAAGCCAATCCTGACTTTGAAGGTATGGCAGCAGAGTTCCTAGAGAGCCCGTTTTAAACTTCTCTCGGAGCAGAAATTTGTTCAATTCTCTGAGGTCTAAAATGGGTCTGTGTCCTCCTGTTTTCTTTTGAATAAGGAAATAGGGGGCGTAGAACCCTGTACCCTGATGGGGAATGGGTACTTCCTCTATTACTCCTTGAGCAAGGAGCATTGCGACTTCTTGACCTAAGAGATTGTCGAGAGAGGTCTGAGAATTGAACTGTCTTATAATTGTAGGAGGGGGCAGGCTGTGAAAATGAAGCTTGTACCCCTCTCATATAATGGACAGAGTCCAATTTTCTGCTCTTATTTGATACCATCTGTGGGCAAAATAACATAACCTGCCTGGGATGGTTAAGGGTTCTGGACCCTTCAGGGGCAGAAAAGCAAAGTTCTCTAGAAAGGAGTCAAAGCCCCTGAGGAGGCTGAGACTGCTGAGTTGGCTGAGGTTTTGCAGCTTTGGGCTTCTTTTGTTATCTAGGTTGTTGCTGCTGTCTCTTTTGGGCAGTCTGACCTGGACGGTGTCCCTGCTGGGTATAGAAAGGATAAAACTGCTTTTTCTTATTGAAAAATGGTTTCTTAAAGGATCTTTTCTTTGCAGGAGCGGCTGTAGATTTGGACAATCTATCCAGTGTGATATTGTCAGCATCTATATTTCATTAGCCTTCTCCTGCTAATTCTTGCCAAAAAGATTTTCTCCTGTGCAAGGAATGTTTCCTAATTTATCCTGTATCCAAATTTCCAAGTCAGATGCCTGAAGCCAGGCGATCCGACGTGCACCAATGGCAATAGCAGAGTTTCTGCTTATGCACTCAAAACAGTCAAAGGCTGCACAATTAACAAACTTGGAAACATCCTGAGCATGTTTGACAAGAGTGAGATAGTCTTGTCTTTTGTCATCAGGAAGAAGGGGGCTCATAAGCTCCAAGTCTCCTGTGACCTCTTTAAGGAACATTCCCATATACAAGATATAGGAACCGATCCTAGCTGGGAGCATGGAAGCTTGGAAGCATCGATGCCCAAAGGCATCGAGAGTCCTGCATTCACGACCTGGAGGATTGGATGCATGTCTCTTTGCGCTTTTCATCCTTCTCATAGCTGATTCCACCACCATTGAATGGTGTGGTAATTGAGTTTTTTGAAAGCCAGGACAAGGTGGAACTCGATACATGGTATTGAGTCTTCGAGAATGAGGAGATAAGGTTAAAGGTGTTTCCCACATCCTTAGCATAAGATCATGTAAGATCTCATGAATAGGCAGAGTAGCTGCCTCTTTGAAAGCCTTAGAGTATTGGAGGATTTCCAACTCCTTTGCCCTAGGCTCTTTTTCAGGAGCTACTGTGATGGAAAGGCCTCGGGCCACATCACGGATAAAGTCCTGAAAGGACATATCCTCTGGCGGAGACATTCTGCGCTGAGGAGAAGAGGCATCCTCGGGGAGAAGTACTCTGGTATCGGCAGAGTCTTCAGACTCATCTGAGGATTTAAAATATCTCTGATCCCGGTGATCGTGCAAAGCACGGTACCGGTATCGATCGAAGTCGGTATCAGGTTGTTCCAGTACTGATCTGTCAATGCCGGAGAGAAACGCATGACTCGGTACGGGTGGCATACCTGCCGATGTCGATGCAGTCGGTACCAGTATCGGTTGAGGTTGAGGTATCTGAAGCGGTTTCAACGGTACCGAAGCCATAAGAACAGCCGCTAGACTGTGTTCGATAGCAAGGAATCTCTGGTCTATCGATGCTGCCGATGCTTGGTTGTCAGTACCGGTAGAAGTGGCCAGAATCCCAGAGCATGGCGCCAGTAGTTCTGCTGAGGTTGAGGCCTTGAGAACATCCTGGAGCCCCGTTAATGCTTTGGAAGCCGAAGCCTCCTGCCGGGGCAGTTTTGCCGGTGAAACTTCCTCAAGGGCAATGCCAGGGGCATCTCAATACTTAGGAGATCTACCCTTTGAGGACCGGCTAGATTTATGTTTAGTTACCTGAGATCCATGGGAGGAAGATGAAGCCCTGGAGGACGTCGATGCAACAGACGACACGTCTGAGGGAAAAAGAGTGCTAAGTTTAGCAGCTCGGTTCTGCCGGCCCCTTTTTGACATCATTCCACAGGAGAGGCACTCTGAAATAGAGTGGTCAGGACCTAAATATTTGAGACACCAATCATGGGTGTCAGTGACGGAAATGGTACCGCCACATTTAGAACATTTCTTAAAACCCGAAGCAGGTTTTTCCATTTTTGAGGAAAAATTGGGCCTAGTGCCCAAAATGGTGCCTAGCACGAAAGAAAAAAAGTTTCTGAAGTAAACCACTTCAGAAACTATAGGTTGTTTTTTGGGGGATTTTTTAGAAGAAAGAAAGAAAGAACCGGTGGTACCGGTATAACGTCAAGGGAAGGCAGACGCGACCACAAAAACAAAGATTAAAGACAAACTTTTCTGTGGTGACAGGGTATGGGACCTGTCAGCTCCGCGGAAAACAAAGAACTGGAGAGGGAAAGTTGGAAAGGCGGAAAGGCGGGAAGGCAGCACGCAGGCACTGTGGGATGCTCCCAAAAGCTTTCCTACTGGATGCTGGGGAGCGTTCCCGCGCAGGCTGCTTTGGTACCGACGATACCCATATGTGAAGACTACATTCCTGCTTCTTCCTGGAGATCAAATTTGATGCCAATGACTTAGACAGTCTCATGTTTGGACTTTGAGGAGACCAGAGAACCAAGAGAGGAGGCCGATGTCCTCAATGATGTGGAAGCCACTGAAATAGAGTCCATGGCAAACCATACTGTCTGGCTCTGTTCTTTAGGCCTTTTTTTTGTCATTTGTTGGCACAAAGGACAATCAGTCGGTAAATGATAATTACACTTACCTGGTAATTGTAGTTCCTTGAGTGACGACCGTTTAGTCCTCTACTCCTGGGTTGTCAACCTCCTCCTGCAGCTGGAGACTGGTATGTCAGAATGATGACATCACTGGATATAGCCTGCTGATCTCCACCTCTCCTTCCATTGTAACTATTAACAAAGCAGACTCAAAGGAGCAACAAATAAGTAGTTTGAACTCATGTAATTAAGGAACTCAAAACAACTATGGTATGAGAACTTTCTACAAACCTAGCTTGCGTACATCGTGCCCCGTCACCAAGCCCATAGGCAAAGGCATACATGCAACGCAAACAAGGAAACCGACTCACCTGTATCAATGGCGCCTGTGTCATCCGGCTGCCTCTTCACTGAAATGAAAGTATCTGGGTGGGATGGAGGACTGAACGGTCGTCACTCAAGGAACTACAATTACCAGGTAAGTGTAATTATCATTTCCTTATCGTTCCTCCCGTTCAGTACTCTACTCCTGGGATGTACCAGAGCAGTATTCAATGGGAGGGACCTTTCCAGCCGGCACGCAACACAGCTGCCCCGAAACAAGCATCCCAAGATGCTGCCACATCAAGACGGTAATGTCTACTGAAGGTATGAAGAAATGACCAAGTGGCCGCCCGACAAATTTCACTCGGAGGCACCAAACCATGCTCCGCCCACGAAGCCGCTTGCGCCCTAGTGGAATGAGCTCGTAAACCCACCGGAGCAGCACGACCGCGGAGCAAATAGGCGGAGGAAATCGCCTCCCGAATCCACCTTGCAATGGAAGCCTTAGACGCTGCTTCCCCCTTGCGCCGACCACCAAACAGAAAGAGTCGATCTGACTTTCGAAACGATTCCGTAGATTTCAAATACTGACGCAGTGCTCTCTTGACAGCTAGCTTTCGTAAACTGCGGTCCCCCGCATTACCTTCCGAGGACCCCAGCACCGGCAGGCACACGGACTGCTGCAAGTGAAAGGGAGAAACCACCTTGGGCAAAAACAACGGAACAGGTCGAAGAACCACCTTCTCTTTTGAGAAAACCAAGAACGGCTCCCTAGCAGACAAGGCCTGCAACTCCGAAATACGCCGCGCTGAACAAATCGCCACCAAAAACACAGTTTTCAAAGTTAAATCCTTCAACGACGAGCAATGTAAGGGCTCAAAGGGAGGCTCCACCAAAGCAGACAAGACCAAATTAAGATCCCAGGACGGTACCGTCACTACGCGAGGGACGCAGCCTAGTCACCGCTCTCAGAAAATGCACCACATCAACATGAGCCCCCAAAGCTATGCCTTGAACTTTACCACGATAACAGGACAGCGCCGCCAACTGTACTCGCAAGGAGCTAGCTGCCAATCCTTTCTCAAAGCCCTCTTGCAGGAAGCTGAGAACCGCCGCTACAGAGACTGTTGCCGCTCGAATCTGCTGGCGCGAACACCAATCCTCAAAAATACGCCAGATGCGCACATACGCTAAAGAAGTGGAATGCTTGCGTGCTCTTAGTAGTGTAGAAATAACAGACATAGAATAGCCCTTCTTCCTTAACCGAGCCCTTTCAATGGCCATGCCGTAAGCGAGAATCGATCCACCTGAGGCATGAAGAGGGGACCCTGCCGCTACAGGTCCGACCGAACTGGAAGTCGCCAAGGTAGCCCGTCGAGCAGGCGCACCAGATCCGCGTACCACAGCCACCGGGGCCAGTCGGGCGCAATCAGAAGTACTCTGCCCCTGTGTCTCTCTATCCGCTGAACCACCCGCCCGATCAACGCCCACGGCGGGAAAACATATAGGAGACCCCCGGTAGGCCACCGCTGCAAAAGCGCGTCTATGCCCTCGGACATTCTTTCTCTTCTCCTGCTGAAGAACCGCAGAACCTTTGCTGTTTGAAAGGACACCATCAAGTCCATGATGGGCCGCTCCCAGCGTAGGATCAACTGTTGGAACACCTCGGGGTGCAATTCCCATTCCCCGGCATCCACCTGAACTCTGCTGAGGAAGTCCGCCATCACATTGTCCTTCCCTGCAATGTGTGCCGCTGAAATCGCTGTCAGCCGACTCTCCACCCATGCGAAAAACAAAATCGGACTCCTCCTCCTTCGCAGCACTGCCCGTGCCGCCTTGACGGTTTATGTAGGCGACCGTGGCGGAATTGTCGGATAGCACCCGAACTGGACATCCGAACACAAGGTCCTCGAACGCCTGCAGGGCTCTGACTACCGCTCTTAACTCCAAACAATTTATCGACCACGTCATTTCCAGGGGAGACCACAGCCCCTGCAAGAAGTGGCCCTCGCAGTGCGCTCCCCATCCCGCCAGACTGGCATCCATCATCAATGGAATCCATTCCGGCTGTTCCACTGGCATTCCGGCCGCTAACGAA
The DNA here is from genome assembly GCA_033557465.1 of Ichthyophis bannanicus. NCBI lineage: Eukaryota > Metazoa > Chordata > Amphibia > Gymnophiona > Ichthyophiidae > Ichthyophis > Ichthyophis bannanicus. The sequence goes on from CM066033.1 coordinate 980,373,585, forward strand.
GCCGGTACCAACCACCACCGGAGCGACTGCCGCACCTTGAAGGGACAGGGGAGATGCTTGCTCAAGGGGTCGCGCTGATGCGACCAGCGCCGGAGCAAGGCCCTCTGTAAGGGGCGCATATGAACTTTGGCCCAAGGCACCGCCTCCAGCATCGCCGCCATCGTACCGAGGACGCGAAGATACATCTATGCCGTCGGAGCAGGAGTAGCCCGGAAGCTGCGGACCAGATTGCGGAGAGCTTGCGCCCTTCTGGCCGGCAAAAACACCTGCCCCTTGAGAGTGTCGAACTGCACGCCTAAGTACTCCAGCACCTGCGAAGGCTGGAGCCGGCTTTTCGTCGGATTGACCACCCAACTGAGACTCTGCAAGAAGTCTACCACCCTTCCAGTTACCTGACGACTTTCCGTCTCGGACCGCCCGAATCAACCAATCGTCCAAGTAAGGGTGCACCAAGACACCTTCTTTGCGCAACGCCGCCGCTACCACCACCATGATTTTGGTAAAGGTGCGCGGAGCCGTCGCGAGGCCGAAGGGCAACGCCTGGAACTGATAATGTCCCCAGGGCAACGCGAACCTTAGCCATCGCTGATGAGCCTCCCGAATGGGAATGTGCAAGTAAGCCTCCGTCAGATCCAACGACATCAGATACTCGCCCTGACGTACCGCCACGATCACCGACCGCAATGTTTCCATACGGAGACAGCGATTCACGCCCTTGAGATCTAAGATAGGCCGCAGCGCTCCACCTTTCTTTGGCACCCCAAAATAGATGGAATACCGACCCAAACCGTACTGCGCCTTCGGGACTTCCACGACTGCCCCTAAGCACAACAGTCGGAACAGAGTGCTGCGGACCTCCAAAGACTTCCTTCGACCTCTGCAAGGAGACATGATGAACGAATCTCGTATGGGCCGAGCGAGCTCCAGCGCATAGCCCTGCCGAATCACCTCTAGAACCCACTGATCGGACGTGATAAGGGTCCAGGCAGATAGAAATTCCCGGAGCCTCCCCCCTATGGAAGTTTCCTCCGCCGGGACCCACCTCATCTCATTGTGGTCTGCGAGTTGCTGGGGTGGAGCTGGAGGAGAAACCCCTACTAGCTCCCCGAAACCCCTGCGCTCGGGAAGCAAACCTACCCCTCTTAAAGGACCCGTAGCGCAGGGACCGAAATCTGCGGGAGTCCCGAAACTGGCTTCTAAACCCTTGCGGTGACTTTCCCTGCTTCGGTTTGTCCTCAGGAAGCCGACCCGCCTTAGTCTCCCCGAGGTCCTTAACTAACTTATCCAGATCGTCTCCGAACAACAACCTACCTTTGAAAGGAAGCTTACTAAGCCGAGATTTAGAAGAACCGTCCGCCGCCCAATTCCGCAACCACACAGACCTGCGGGCGGCAACTACGGACGCCGTGCTATTTGCTAGTGCCCTAATCAAATCATAGTGGACATCTGCCAAATAAGCCGCACCAGATTCAAGACGCCCCAGCTCCTTGAGCTCCTCCAAATCCAAATGAGGAGAAAGACGCAACCGTTGCACCCAGCGCAAACACGCCCTAGCCACCCAGGCGCCACAAATAGAGATTTGCAACGAGAGCGAATCAGCCTCGAAGGTCTGCTTGAGGAGACCGTCCACTCTACGGTCCTGGGCATCTTTTAGCGCTGCGCTGCCCTCTACTGGAATGGTTGTCTTTTTGGTGACTGCCGACACCACAGCGTTCACGCGGGGTGTCCGAAACCGCTCCTTGTCCTTATCAGGCAGAGGGTACAGCCTATTCAAGGTGCGGACGCCTCGGAGCCCTGTCTCCGGCTGATCCCATTCATCCTGAATCATCTTATCAACCACCTTATGGACCGGAAACACCACCTGGTTCTGCCGGACCGCCTGAATAACGGGATCCTCAACGTCGTCCTCCTGCGACGTCGGAGCTGCCAGTTTTAACATCTGCAGTGACTCTGTGATCAACGCCGGAAGCTCCTCTCTACAGAAGACCCTGATAATTTTAGACTGTTCCTCGGGCTCCAGGATTTCCCCTTCCTCCAGATCCTGCAGCCCTTCCTCAGTTTCGCCGTCATATTCTTCGACGTCCGGCCACTCCGACTGCACCGTCGGGGAGGCCTTGACCTTAGATTTCTTAGGCGCCGAGGGACCCTCCCCGGCATCGCCCGAGGCCACGCTTGGGGCCGCCGGCCCGGCTCTGTGTGAATCATCAGTGGCTCTACCTTGGCGCCGTAAACAGAATGCCTTATGAAGCATCAAGATGAACTCAGGACAAAAGTCCGCGGGCACCTCAGTCTGCTCTGCTAGGAGCGCCGCAGAAGATCCCGCTAACTCTTCCACGAGACCCTCTTGCAGAGGGACAAGAGGCGACTCAGCCTGAGTCCCCTCCAGTCCCTCCGGTAGCTCCACAGGTTCTTTAAGGTCCATCTGCTGCTCCACCGAGGATGACAGGGAGGCACAGCCACGGCACACCCCCGACTCAGTCACCGTGCCCCTTCGGGTCCCACAGATTACACACTGGGGGCGACCCGCCATAAGTGTGATCCGCCCAACAGCTCTTAGCCAACAGCACTGACAATCTGCGCTGTTCTCTTGGGTTTTGCTCTTTTTTTTTTTTTTTGCAAACTGAAAGCACAGCAAGCTAACAGAACAAAAGAAATTACCAGCTACAAACTACAGTGTACTAACAGCCCGGGCTGCAGCCGCCCCGAGGAAGAGCCCCCCCCCTTCTCTCAGCGACGGAAATAAAGAAACTAAAGAAATCCACGGGGGGAAAACAAAAGGAAATCGCATCCCCCAAAAGAAAGGGCCCAAAGACTGCCTACCTGCTTCAAGCCCAGCGACGCTGAGCAGCCATGCGGTTTGCCGTGCTGCTCAAAATGGCCGCCGGGAGCATATAGTGAAAAGGGCGCCAAACGCAACAGCGCGCTTACACTGACCCGGGACTGTCTCCATCAGCGCCGCAGCCTGCCGCCGGTGAAAGGCTGACCGGGCAGGTCTGCGGGATTCCCCTCTGCCTTCCGGAGCCTCGTACACAGCCCGGAACACAGCAGAACTGAAGAAAACAAAAAACACAACGTGCCTGCAGGCACAGAGACACGCGATACCGACAGCAGCAGACTCGTCGGTCATACAGCGCACAGCACGGTCAAAGAGGGCTCTCCCCCGTAAAGTCCGGGGGGAGAGAGACTCCTGCCGCCAAGGGCCAAGCCCTTCCCTTGCACACCGCACCGGTGGATCTGGTCACAGGCAGAGGCAAGCAAGCTAAGCAAACTGGTTCTCCGGGTCTACTGACTTTTTTTTTTTTTTTATATGCTTAATAAGAAAAACAACTAAATAAATTAAGTGCCCTAAGGCTGAACCTAACTCTCCTTATCTGTTCCTCCAGTGAGCCCTCTCCCGGGCTCACAAAGTCCTCCTGCTGCAAGGAGACTGGTAACACTGGAAGGAGAGGTGGAGATCAGCAGGCTATATCCAGTGATGTCATCATTCTGACATACCAGTCTCCAGCTGCAGGAGGAGGTTGACAACCCAGGAGTAGAGGACTGAACGGGAGGAACGATAAGGAAATGGTCTGTGCCCAAACATTTTAAACACCAGTCATGTTTATCAGTGACTGATATCGTACCAGAACACTTGGTATATTTCTTTTAGCCACTGATGTGTTTTACCATCGTGACGGAAAAAAAGTAGGCCAATGCCTAATTTGGCGGTAGAAACCACCAAAACTGGAAAAAATGAAAAAAGAAAAGAAAAAATATTTTGAAAAGAAAATTGAGGCTGGTATTGGGGAAGGTACGGACGTCAATGGAAAGGCAGAGCACAGATTTTAACTAAAAAATGATGTTTTTGGGCAGTGCCAGGAAGAAAACAACCTGTTGGCTCCGCGGAAAATGAAAAACTGAGGAGAGAACTTTGGGAAGACGGGAAGGCAAATGCGCAGGCATAGTGGATTGCTCCCAAAAGCTTTCTGATTAGACGCTGGGGAGTGTTCCCGTGCGGGCTCCGTCAGTACTGACGATAGCCATATGTGAAGATTGCATTCCTGCTTGTTCCTAGAGATAAAGCCGCTTAGCAGCCTATGTGCAAATGGGTGAATATGGCAGTACCCAGGTGGCAGTACCTACTCTCCGAATAAGTGTCCCCCTAAGCAGGACATTCAGGACTATACAAACAGTGCCATTAAATATCCTTATAGACCGCCTCAGCATTATCTGAATAGTACTAGGACTGCCTATGGGCAGAGAAAGCAATTATATGTATAATGACAATATTCCAGAGCACTATATGGATAACTTAGGATGGCATAAAAGCTATCCTAAAGCTATCCAGATAGGCTATCGATGTAGCAGCTGTATCGCTGCCAAATACACAGTGGAAGCTCTGGCCACACTATCCAGATATTCAGTGGGGGTCATAAACTGGATCCCATCACCGAATATCCCAATTTTATTTTTAGTTGTGGCAGAAAGAGTTTAAAATAAAACACTGACCACTTCCAGCCTGAATTCTGACTCAAAAATGTTTAGCTTGCATACTTCAAAACTATTGTTCTTGGAACAGTTACCTGTCCTTTTCATACATATTAACCAAGAATGTTTATCATGCATATGGTAGGTTGTAAAATTCACTGTGATAATCAGCACAAAATGATGGAGAATTTAATTACCCCATCCCCAGCCATCAGTACCCCGATACACATTGCAGGCCTCCAAAGGCAGTGGTGCAGACTCTCACTTCATGTCTGCACCCCACTCAGAAGTAATGCTGTAGCAGCAGAGCGCAGACAAACCAATGATACCAGGAGTCTGTTCAGAAGGTCCAAATCATTTATTTGTGCACAAGTCTCAAGCAAAGTCAATTTCAAAATGGCTGAGCAAAGTTCTCTGGCAATACAACAACTTTTATAGACTTTAGCTTCATTCTAGGTATAGAAAAACATTTCATTGGTCCCGGTAACCTCCCGTACCCCTTCTATTGGTCCCGGTACTGATATGATTATCCAATTATATTCTTGCTGTGGGCTCAGCACCTGCTTACCCCCCTTCTAGTCCCAATTACAATGGTCAGTTCACCAACTTGTTACTTTCCTTCTTTCAAGGCTATTGGGCTAGTTGCTATGTGCAGGGAAGCAGGGCTCTAGAACTTTTCTGTCAGCAGTTTTAAACATGAATTTCTGTATTTTTCCATCTGTTCTGCTTGTCTAAGCTAATTCAATACTTTTACTGAGTTCTCAATTTTATAGCAGCATATTGGGGGATGCGCAATTCCTATAGGCCTCTTCACAAGCTTCATTTACAGGTCAAGCTAGTTAGGCTTATGTCAGACATTGTAGATCACAGGCCTACACCTGCCACATTCCCCCCTTTGATTAATCTCACCCTATTAGTTAATAAGGTGTGAGAATTTAATCACTTTTCAATAATTATACTGAGGTTAGAGGAGTTCGGCTATATCCAGGAGGACGAGATTGATCTAAAGCCATTATCTTAGTTGCGGTCTTCCGCTCTACTGTACTATCAATAGCACTGTGTATGGAACGCATACAGCATGGGATTATACATGGCAATAGAAAAATAACAACAACGATCAGTAATACTAGTATTAGAAAAGTCTTCAGTCCTCCTAGCCATGAGAAAAGGTTAGCAAACCAGTTAGGTAATCTTAGTGGGTGCCAAGTCTGTACTGGCACATAAGCATGTTTATGCATATCTTAAGCAATTTCTTCAACTACTTGACCTTTGTCATCTATTTTCAAACAGCAAATTAGTTAAATTCAGTTTACCACATACTGCTCCTTCAGCTGCTAACAAATAATCAAGTGCTAGACGATTCTGGTATATGGCAGTGCGCATTTGGGTGCTTTGTCTAGCTAGAAGTGTGAGAGCATGGCTAGTTTCATTAGTTATTATTTCAACTACAGCTTGTAAGCGAATAATACGATTAATCATATAGATTGGTGTCCGATAACCGTACATACCATCATCATTCCAAGTGGCCGGCCCATAATACTCAATAATTCTTTCTGGTGGCCAATCATCACCCTCCCACTTCTCCCATTTGCCTATTTGAAGGGGTGCTCTCTTCCGTCGTAATGCTCTTTTGTGTCTGTGGGTAGTGTACACTGGGTATCCTAATTGTTCTCCATGCTCTGTGGGTAGGAGAAAGAAAGAAGGTCTGATGGTCCCTAAGACACATGCTCCTCCCCAGTGTGATGGGAGTTGAGCATATGCTCGGTTTCCACAGATCCAATATAGGCCAGGTGGGGCTTGCCAAGCATGTGTTTTGGCAAGGTTAGTCCATAAACTAGCAAGTTCAGGAAATCTAGCTAATGGGTTAGGAGGTTCAGGTTCTTTACTTCCTGACCACCATGATGTCTTCTTGGTAGTGGCATTATAGAACTTCTGGCTAAGACAGACCAGCTGTCCTACCAGTTGGGTGAACTGAGGTCCAGTTCTGGCATAGCAAAGACGTCCAATAATTGAGTGTGCTAACACCCATTCACTAGTAGTCTTGTGTATTTTAGTCTGATTGTAAGTCAGAGAATAATTCAACTCTTGGGCCTCCCATGGCCATTGGTCACCCATTTGGGTTCCGCCACAGAAATAACAATCTGAAATCTTTAGACTGGATACTACTGCTCCAGCTAATTCTAAAAATAAATTCTGGGATGGATGGGGAATTTCAAACTTATTTACATGCATAGCTTCATAAAAAGTGTTATGGATGTGGTATTTAGATGACTTATAAGCTTGGGTGTTCAATCTTATATACACAATAGTTCCTGGATCTACTGCTCCTCCTGCAATACGTAAACCAAACTTATATCCTTGTTTCCATGCATTAGGATTACGAATCCTTAATTGCAAAGGGTTACAAGCACCTTTCTTACATTTGTCATCTGTTTTTGACTTAGTCAAAGTGGCAACTCGTTTATCTCTCTGTTCATCTGTAATACCAGTATTCCATGTAGCATAAAAAACACACTCCCAGTTTGGGCAATAGTAATCTGCAGCTGGGGCAGTACTATATGACTCTTTCTTACCAGTACACTTTTTCCATCCCGTGGCACCTTCTGGGCACATATATTTATGATCATTACGATAGGCTTTTTCCCAGGTACCACATCTGGAACGACCATCTCTATTTATAACATCGCATGCATCAAAATATAAAACAGCAGGTATACTAGCATCTTTAAGTGGTCACGTAGCATTAATTATAGGTCCATCTGCATCATTCCATCGCATTTCCAACATATAATATGATGGGTTCTGATGCGGGTTATAGCATACTCTGGAGCTACCTTTGATGCAAATATTTAGTTCAGTGGTGTTATAAACACACCGAGTCACTTTACCGGTGCATTTATAGTGAGAATCATAAACCAAAGTCTGAGTTATTTTTAGTCCAGTTCGAGTAGAAGTAACGCAAGCAGTACATGGAGGTAAAGCATGAGTCATTTCCAAACCTCCAAAACAGGCAACCAGGGCTAAGCACAGATAAAAATACATGTTGATTGGAGTTCTTCTGAATCCTCAGCTTGCAAATCTTGACCACGACAATCTTTTCTTCGTCCCGTGCGCTAATTAAGCAATTTCAACGGGTGCTGAGTGTTGATTGAAGATCCTCAAGTTGTCCATCACACAATAACCAACTTAATAATTTCAGTTGGCTTTTGAAGTATGATTAATCAATGTAGTATCAAAGTAGTGTGCAAAATCACACGCAGATTGGGTTCGTTGAAACAAAACTGTTGCTGCATGGAAAACAGCAATCCTCTTCGAAAGACTTGGCTACTGCAAGGCACTGTGACAAAGTGTCTACGCTGCTGGTTGCCGTCTCAGAGTAACTCGTAAAGGTGCATCGTGATGCTGTTCCGCTGTCCACTGCTCAGGTTCTGGAGCTGCTGCGGGCTTGACTCTGCTGTGGTGGATCCAGGCGTCGATCTCCGCTACCTTTACTGCAGTTGGGGTAGACAAGATGACGGTGTATGGTCCCTTCCAATGGGGTTCCAACGGTGTCTTCTTCCAATCTTTGATCCACACCGAGGTACCAGGCTGGTAGTGATGCAGGGGTTCCGTCAAGTTGATAGGCAACTGGTCTTGGATCCACGCATGGAGAGTCTGCAGAACAAAACTAAGAGCTAGGAGTTCTTGCCTGGTTATTTCTGAACCAATTTGGGCTAGACTTCCTTTAATTCCTTGCACTATTGGTGGGGGTTTACCATACAGAACTTCAAAAGGGGAAAAACCTGTTGACTTCACAGGTGCTGAGCGTATTCTGAGTAAAGCTATTGGGAGCACTTGGGGCCACTTCAAGTGTGTCTCCTGGCAAAGCTTAGACATTTGGGCTTTTAAGGTACGATTCATTCGCTCAACTTTCCCTGAACTCTGGGGTCTATATGCAGTGTGGAGTTTCCATTGTATCTGTAGGGCTTTTGCTAACTGTTGAGTAACCTGAGAAACAAATGAGGGTCCATTGTCTGACCCTATTACTGCTGGAATCCCAAATCTAGGGACAATCTCTCTTAATAAAACTTTGGTGACTTCTCTAGCTTTTTCGGTTCTGGTTGGGAAGGCTTCTACCCACCCAGAGAAAGTACAAACTAATACTAATAGGTAGTGGTATCCACTGGCTTTTGGCATTTCAGTGAAATCAATCTGTAGGTGGTGCATGGGGGTTACACCTCCTGATTGAACTCGAGGTGGTGGTGTGGGACCTTGCTTGGCATTGTTTTTGGCACAAATTTGACACTGGCGTGCTACTGAGGCTGATAGAGCTGATAACATGGTAATATAGAAATGTGGTCTAAGTGCTTTTTCCATAGCGGTCTTCCCATAATGTGTGGTTTCATGGAAAGCTTTGACAAAAGCTGGTCCTAACAATTCAGGAATTACTATTTGTCCTGGGGGTTGACTGTCCTCTGCTGGTGGCAGTTCAATCCACCCATCTTTCAGTACTCCATCTTCTTTGTTACAGTAATAGTCTAATTCTTTGGTGGTATATCGTGGTGTCCATGAGTTCAAGGGTACTGGAAACAATGCTGCCTGCATCGGTGTGGCTTGTGGCAAAACTTGTCCTGTCATAGCTGCTTGTCGTGCTGAGGCATCTGCAAATCTGTTTCCTCGGGCAACTTCTCCTTTTCCTGCTTGATGTCCTCTGCAATGCATGACAGCTACACGAGTTGGGGCCCATACTGCGTCTAGTAGCATCAGTATCTCCGGGCCATACTTAACTGATTTTCCTCCGGATGTGATGAGTCCTCTTTCTTTGTAGAGAGCTCCATGGGCATGTAAAGTGGTGAAGGCATACTTAGAGTCTGTATATACATTTAACACAAGTTTTTCTCCTAGTAGTAGCGCTCGGGTAAGTGCTATTAATTCTGCTTTCTGGGCTGAAGTGCCTGAGGCTAAGGCTGATGATTCAACAACTTCATGTTGAGTGACTACTGCATATCCGGCACAGCGTCGTCCATTGATGATGAGACTGCTTCCATCAACATAATAGATTTCGTCAGGATTGTCTATGGGCACATCTGTCAAATCAGGTCAGCTTGAGAATACAGTGTCCATGACTTCTGTACAGTCATGCTCTGGAAGTTCTTCACTGATAGGTATCAATGTGGCTGGATTCAAGGCATGGCTCACTTCCAGTTGTATCTGTGGGTTTTCACATAGCATGCTCTGATATTTCAACATTCGAGAATTGGTGAGCCAATGATTTGCTTTCTGTTCCATAAGGGCAAGGACTGCATGTGGCACAGTGACTCGTATATTCTGTCCTAGTGTGAGTTTGTCTGCTTCACTCACCAACAAAGCTGTAGCTGCAACTGCTCTCAGGCAGGGTGGCCATCCTTTGGCCACAGTGTCCAATTGTTTCGAAAGATATGCTACAGGTCGTTCCCAATTTCCCAATTTCTGAGTCAACATGCCTAAGGCATTTCCTTGTGCTTCATGTACAAACAAATGGAAAGGTTTGTGAACGTCTGGTAGTCCAAGGGCTGGTGATGACATCAATTCTTCCTTCAATGTCTCAGGTCCCCACTCCAGTGGCGACTTTTCTTCTCCTTTTGTGGCTTCATACAATGGCTTAGCAATTTGGGCAAAATTGGGTATCCAGATTCGGCAATATCCTGCTGCTCCCAGAAAGGCTCTGACTTGCTTTCTGGTTGTTGGGGTTGGAATTCTGCATACTACTTCTTTTCTCTCTCTGCCTAATTTTCGACTTCCTTGGGTTATACGAAAGCCCAAGTATTTCACTTCTTTTTGGCATAGTTGTGCTTTTGCTCTGGAAACTTTGTATCCAGCTTCATCTAGTAACTGCAAGAGGTCTTTGGTAGCTTGTATACATTCACTTTCTGATACAGCAGCTATCAGCAGATCGTCCACGTATTGGAGAAGCACTCTCTTCCCCGGGGCCACTGGATAGCTGGAAAGATCTTGATTCAGTGCAGCACTAAAAATGGTAGGCGAATTCTTGAATCCTTGGGGTAATCGTGTCCAGGTAAGTTGGCCCCCTCTTCCAGAGATGGGGTCCTGCCATTCAAATGCAAATAATATCTGACTCACAGGGGCTAATCTTATGCAAAAGAATGCATCTTTCAAATCTAGAACAGTAAAGTGGGTGGCTTCAGCAGGAATCAGTCCTAGAAGAGTATAAGGATTGGGTACAACTGGATGTATAGTTTCAACTGCTTCATTCACTCTTCTTAGATCTTGCACTGGGCGGTAGTCATCTGTTCCAGGCTTCTTCACTGGCAGAAGTGGGGTGTTCCATGGAGATTGACATACTTTCAATAGGCCATGTTCCAGTAATCTTTGCAATTGACGGTGAATGCCTTCAATTGCAGCTCTAGGGAGAGGGTACTGTTTGACGTGTACTGGTGTAGCACTAGGCTTGAGAATTACAATCACTGGAGCTATATGTTTGGCTAGGCCTGGAGGACTGCCTTCTGCCCATACTCCAGGTGGGGCATCAATACTTTTCAAGGTTTGTTCAAAATAGGTGTCTTGGACAGAATCATCACTGTAATATCTCCATTCTTCTTCTCGGGGAACGGTGAGCAGCATTATTCCTGCTGGTTTGGCTTGCGAATTTACTGTCATTTGCATTTCTCCTCCCTCGGAGAAGGATATTTGGGCTTGTAGCTTGGCTAACATATCTCGTCCCAGTAGTGGCACTGGACATTCTGGCATGTAAAGGAATTGGTGAGTTATTTGCTGTCCTCCTAGACTGCATATGCGATTCTGAAGAAAAGGTTTTGTAGCTTTGGCACCAGTTGCTCCTATAATGGTGACTGCTTTTGTAGAAAATGGGGCTATTTTCTTATCTACTACTGAATGTTCTGCTCCAGTATCAACCATGAAATTCACAACTTGGTCTCCTATTTGTATTCCGACCATAGGCTCCTGGAGACCTAAAGCAAATTCGGAGCCCGGTCTGTCCTAATCCACGTCATCTTCATCATGGGCTGTCGTAGCCAATGCTTGTATGGCTTCTCCTCTTTCTCGCTGGAATTGTTCTCGATTGGCTCCTCCGCGATGTCGGGGACGGCCTCATCTTTCTTCTCTCCATTGATGATTGCTTTCGTCATCTTCGTGGGCGTCTTCGAGTTGCGGGCAAGCATCTCTCCAATGTCCTTCTTCTCTGCAATAGGCGCATTGGTTTACGCCTAGCTGCTGGGGCCGGCATCCACCTCGGCCCCGCCCCCTTCCTCTGCTCCTTCGACTAGGGACACCTCCCCTTTTCTGTTCAACTATGGCTGCGGCCAAAAAATCAGCTTTCTTTCTCATCTTTCGATCACATTCTTTCTGTCTTTCATTATCACGATTCACATACACTTTCTGAGCGACTTCCAATAACTGTGTTGCATTCATGCCCGCAAACCCTTCTAATTTCTGTAATTTACGTCTAATGTCTGGTTGAGACTGATTTACAAAAGCAGAATTCACCATGCATAAACTTCCTGGTGCATCGGGATCATAGGGAGTATACATTCTGTATGCTTCAGTTAATCTTTCATAAAACACTGCTGGACTCATCTATGCCTTGGTTAACTTCAGTAACTTTGGAAAGGTTCATGGCTTTCTGGCCCCCCCTCTTCAGGCCTTGTAACAAGCCTTGGCGAAAACGGGCTAGGGCTCTGGATCCTCTTTCAGTATTCGGATCCCATTGGGGGTCTTCATTCGGGAATTGCCTCTGGGCCGCTTCCCGATGGTCTATTCTTTCTTCTCCTCGTTCGGGAGCTACAGGGTTATCTGCCAGCCAATCTATAGCTGCTTTTCTAATTCGTGTCCGCTCCTCCGTAGTAAATAAGGTGGACAGGAGCTGACGGCAATCTGCCCATGTGGGTTGATGGGCTTCCATAATAGTATTTACTAATTCGGTAAGCTCTTGGGGTTTATTAGTATAGGAGGCATAATGCGGCTTCCAATTTAACAAATCAGTTGTAGAGAAAGGGACATACACATAGCTAAGGGGTCCCGCTACCACCTCATTATCTTCATTTCTTACAGGTATTCCCGGGACTTGCCGTAAGGGCATCATCTTAGCAGTAGAGGTCTTTTGGGATCTAAGCGATATTTTCGTACTTCTCCTGTCAGGGCTCTTTTTCTTCTTTTCTGCAGGCTTCTCACGAATTACTTTCTTTTCTATATGCTTTGTCTTGGATTTACTTTTTACTGGCAGGCTAATACTGGCGGTCGCTTCTACAATGTCAGTCTCACTCAGGGAATTCTCAGTTTCTTCCTTTTCTGTTTCTGAATCTGACTCGCCTTTCTCTGTCTCTGTTTGAGTAGTATCATCTTCTTCAACTAAAGGGAGCTCATCTTCCTGCTCTTCGGGAGGTGGCTCGGGGGTTGGGTCCCGCACCCGCTGTCTCCGGGGCTCTGGGGCAGGACGCCGGGCTACTCTTACTGGGCCCGGGGTTCTAGGCTGTCGGGGAATTACTTCTGGGGAATCAGGATCGACCAGGATGGGCTTTTTCCTGGACTTCTCATCTCTCCCTTTCTTACTAGGCTGTTTATTTCTTGTTTTCTGACTATGGTCTGTTTTTGCTAACATTATTCTGCACTGCTCTTCATAGCAGCGCTGCGCCCAAGGGGGCGGATCTTCACAAATACTTAACCAAGAATCTATATAGGGATACTGATCGGGATGCGCTATCCGCACTCTACTATGAACTAACTGGATTATTCCTACATTAAAGGTTCCCTCTCGGGGCCAGGTAGGGTCTAGATCAGGCCACTCCCTAGTACACAAAATCTGTAAACGGGCTGCAGTCATTTTAATACCATAATCTCCTGAATATCCTTCTTTAAAATGTGCGATCATACATTCTAATGGAGTGTTTCTAGTAGACCCCGCCCCTCCCATTTCGATGTGTGCGCGCAACAACAAACAAAAGGGAAAAGGAGGGCGGACCGTGGGTAAGGGGTCCTCACGGCCCTAGAAACGTATAAGGGAAACAAATAACAAGACAAGACGACAATCGCTTCCCCCTTTTTGCGACCTGAACGCGGTCGCCCGGTCAGGAAATGCGCTACTCAGGGGTCCGCCTTCACTTGGTCCGTGCTGCCAGACCTCTCATACACACTTCATTCACACAATCATGCTAGCAACGTATCCCAGAATGCATTCATTTCTATCTATTCTGACTAGTCTTGTTCAATTACCAAAATACAAGACGACGGGAGTTTCGCCCTGCGAATACTCATGCGGGGGTACTCGGTCCGTCTTTGAGAGGTGATCAAGCTCTCTTACCAATTTCCAAGTTCCAAATTCTCGAGATTACAAGTTCCAAATTCCAATGGCAGCACTGCTCTTTCTATATCTGTCTAGACAACAAATCAAAACTATACTCACCGGATCCGGTCCTCAAACTTCCCAAGCAGGCGCATGAGTTGGACCTCGGACTCCCCTCACTCAGGTTCGAGGCGTTGGCTCCAGCCGGGCCCGGCACCCGCCGAGGTCCGACCAACTTCCTCCGATGCAATGGACCGGCGGCGCCAGGAAGCAGCCCCCGTCAGTAGGGCGCGATCCCGGCAGGACCAAGCCTATAGAGGCGGAATGTTGTGGTATATTGCCCTATATACACTCTGATTCCACAACTTCCCGGCCAACGCACCAAGAATATGTAGCAGCAGAGCGCAGACAAACCAATGATACCAGGAGTCTGTTCAGAAGGTCCAAATCATTTATTTGTGCACAAGTCTCAAGCAAAGTCAATTTCAAAATGGCTGAGCAAAGTTCTCTGGCAATACAACAACTTTTATAGACTTTAGCTTCATTCTAGGTATAGAAAAACATTTCATTGGTCCCGGTAACCTCCCGTACCCCTTCTATTGGTCCCGGTACTGATATGATTATCCAATTATATTCTTGCTGTGGGCTCAGCACCTGCTTACCCCCCTTCTAGTCCCAATTACAATGGTCAGTTCACCAACTTGTTACTTTCCTTCTTTCAAGGCTATTGGGCTAGTTGCTACGTGCAGGGAAGCATGGCTCTAGAACTTTTCTGTCAGCAGTTTTAAACATGAATTTCTGTATTTTTCCATCTGTTCTGCTTGTCTAAGCTAATTCAATACTTTTACTGAGTTCTCAATTTTATAGCAGCATATTGGGGGATGCGCAATTCCTATAGGCCTCTTCACAAGCTTCATTTACAGGTCAAGCTAGTTAGGCTTATGTCAGACATTGTAGATCACAGGCCTACACCTGCCACATTGTTCTTGGAACAGTTACCTGTCCTTTTCATACATATTAACCAAGAATGTTTATCATGCATATGGTAGGTTGTAAAATTCACTGTGATAATCAGCACAAAATGATGGAGAATTTAATTACCCTATCCCCAGCCATCAGTACCCCGATACACATTGCAGGCCTCCAAAGGCAGTGGTGCAGACTCTCACTTCATGTCTGCACCCCACTCAGAAGTAATGCTAGATCTCAAACTCAGATCTCCCCACCAATTCTCCTCTTCCTAACCAGCACCGTGGCCTTTCCCCAACTACCCCTCTTATCTCTCAGAAATTTCACAGGGTCTCAATATTAAAGGCAGCTTGAAAAGAATGATGTGAAAGCCAAATGATGCTATGAAGCACATAGCAAATAACTAGAGGCATGCACACCATGCTATTATTGTAGACTATTTAAGCCCAATTTATATTCAGGTGTGTAATAATTTTAGCACATACCCACCATCATTCCCAAGATTTCAGTTTAATGTGCTCATTACGGACTTACTGTATATAGCATGTTAACCTTTATTATACAGAGTTCAATGTGTACAGCATAAAAACAGAAAGCTTAGAATGCATTTATAGAATCTGCTATTGTAACTCTATTATAGAACTATCCTTAATTGTGACCCAGAAGTGCATACAATGAATACATGGTGATAATTTATTTATTACTTGCATCTGAAACTTTACCAACTGTAGATCCCCAGAGTGTTTTACACAAAACAAAGGTGTGTATTAATTTGATTTGACAGGGATCAATGGATAAGGTTGTACAAATAATAGATTATTAAGTGTTTATTGCATGTTTTTTCTGAATGTGCTAAAAGAACTGGCTGAGTTGGTTTTTCAGAATAAATGATATTTTTTTAATATTATGGATCAACAAAAGTATTTTTCAACAAATTACTTGTATTTTGGAGAAAAAAATATAGCTTTTCATACTACACAGAATATCACTAGTGAGCATTTTTAAAATGCTTTGGTTCATCCAAGCTAATACAGTATTCACTAGACAGTAGAGGGTAATTTTGTAAAGTCGCGCCTAAATAATGCACAATTTCAGGCACTTATTTCACACCTATTTGACAAAATACAAGCTCATCTGGCACTGCATGTGCCCTTAAGTTAAGGTGTAATGACTTGCACCAGCCCTAGATCTGGTGTAAATTACCGCACCTACGTTTTTGCAAGTGCGCATGTAAATTATAGCATTTTATAACTGACGCACATATTGCTTGCATCACCCATGCTCCACCTATAATCAACTCATTTGCACAGAGAAAATATGCACAATGCAAACAATGTGCAAACTTTCCTGCTAATCAGTATTTTTGGAGGTCACGGATGTGTTTAAGTGGCTACTTATAAATGTAAATGACTAAAATACAGACATTTATGTTTGATGTTGGGGTCTAAAACTAGGAGTCTCTTTATAAAATATTTCTTAGCCCTTAGAAATACTGAATTAAGCACTTACCATGGCTGATAAAGCGTAGTTACTCACATGTAACAGGTTATCTCCGGGAACAGCAGGAATTTAGTCTTCGCATATGGGTGACATCGGTACCAATGGAGCCCGTGTGGGAATGCTCCCCAGCATCCAATAGGAAAACCTTTGGGAGCATCCCACTGTGCCTGCGTCACTGCCTTCCCATCCTTGCAACTCTCCCTCCTCAGTTGAGTTTGTAGCTGAGATAAAAGGAGAGAAAAGAGAAACCCTACATCTCCTAGGGGAGGAGGGTGGGTTGTGAAGACTAAATTCCTGCTGTTCCCGGAGAGGCAAGCAGGAAAGTAGTCTTCACATATGAGACTCCCTAGCTCCCAGATGCCAGAGAAATGTCCTCAGAATCAGTATATTTGCCTCAGAGTAGGCATCAAGAGGTCATGGTATCCTCCATGGCTGTCTGGTATTGCTAAATTCTGGGAGGGAGGGTAGGAGTTGCCCTAAGTCTAAAAGGGGTGCTGGAGTACAGCCTGACCAAACATAGCATCCCGGCGGGAGTCCTTGTCAAGACAGCAATGAGCAGCAAAGGTATGTACTGAAGACCAAGTAGCTGCTTTGCAGATTTCGTCAATGGCCACAGACCGTAGATTTGCCATCGAGGCAGCCATGGTATGAACATCATGGGTAGTAACATGCCTCTCAAGGGATAGTCCTGCCTTTGCATAAGCAAATGAGATGCAATCTGCTATCCAACTGAAGAGAGTATGTTTAGAAACTGGGAGACCCAAGTGAATAGGGTCAAAGAAAATGAACTGTGAAGCTCCGAAGAGCTCTCGAGTCCTTTGAAGATAAAATGCTAAGGCATGCTTGAAGTCAAGGGTGTGCAAGGTTGTCTCTGCCCTAGAGGAATGCGGTCTAGGGAAAAAGACAGGAAGGTAAACTGATTGATTGAGATGGAAAGGAGACCCCACCTTTGGTATGAAATGGGGGAAGAGTCCTAAGGACAACCTTATCATGGTGGAACCGGGTGTAAGGTGGATCTGCCACCAAAGCATGAAGCTCACTAATGTGTCTAGCCAAAGTGAGGGCAATTAGGAAGATAACCTTCCACAAGAGAAACTTTAGTGAGGTTGTGACTAAAGGTTCAAAAGGTGGCTTGAGGAGCTGCTCTAAGACAACATTAAGATCCCATTCCACCAGTGGTGGCCTGATGGAAGGCTTGGTCAATAAGAGCCCTCTCATGAAATGCGCCACAAGCGGCTGTGAGGAGATAGGCTGTCCATCCAAGGGATGGTGAGAAGCAGCAATTGCACTGAGGTAAACCCTCACTGAGTTTGTCTTGAGACCAGATGATGAAATATGTAGGAGATATTGAAGGAGTCTCCACAGTGAGAAGGGATTAAGCTCCTTCTGGAAACACCAGGTGGAGAACCTATGCCACTTGAACTTATAAGAATGTCTGGTGGATGGTTTCCTGGAGGCTAGCAAGATCTCCCTTACTTCCTGAGTCAGGTTAAGGTTTTGTAAGACTATGCTTTCAGCAGCCAAATCATGAGATGGAGAGACTGCGGCCTGGGATGGAGAAGCATCCTCTCCTCCTGGAGCTGACCAGAGACTCAAGGGGCGAGTCTGGATCAGACGTAGCAGGAGAGGAAACCACGGTTGACTTGGCCAGCGCAGGACCATGAGGATAATTTTGCCCCTGTCTGCTTGAAGCTTGAAGAGCATTTTGGGAATCAGGGGTATGGGAGGAAAGGCATACAGGAAATCCTGAGCCCAGTGAAGGTGGAAAAGCATCCAACTGTTGGAAGCTGGACATCGGGATTCTGGTGCAGAAATGAAGTTTTGGGTTTTGCGGAGTGGCAAAAAGGTCTATTTCCAGAGTCCCCCAGGTCTAAAAGATGAAGGAGATTGTCTCCAGATGGAAGGACCATTCGTGTGAAAAAAGATCCGACTCAACCTGTCTGCTAGGACATTTTGCTTTCCCAGCAGATATACCACTTGGAGGTGTGTCCGATGAGCAATGGCAAAAGACCAAAGATGGAGAACCTCCTGGCAAAGGAGCCAAGAGTCCGTTCCTCTCTTCTTGTTCACACAGAATATGGCTATCTGATTGTCGTCTGGATGAGAACTCCTGTGGCCTTGTAGTTTATGTTTATGTTTATTGACTTGATTGACCGCCCTTCATTGGTAGGCAGAGCGGTTTACAAAAATATATCTTCATTACAGTAGGCACAAGGCCGGAAAAGGAAAAGAAAGTTACAACTCAGTAATAGTAGAGAAGCAAGGACAGGAGAGGAGGGTCAATAGAGGAAAAGGAGAGGCTAGGAGGGAGAGAGGTTGAAGGCAAGGGAGAAGAGGTGAGTTTTCAAGGCATGCTTGAAGGTAGGATGGTGGGGTTCCAGACGGAGAGTAGAGGGGAGGGAGTTCCAGAGGGCCGGGCCTATAAAGAAGAAGGCAGAGGAGCAGGTGGATTGGAGATGAGCAAGTGAGGGGGGGGGAAGAGCGAGGCGGTTGAGTTGTTGAAACGCCTTGAGGACATTGAAGATAGCACGAAGCTCCAGTAGATTTATCTGATGCTGCGACTCCTGCTCCATGCAGAGGCCCTGAGTGGAGAGAGGGCCTAAGTGGGCTCCCCAGCCCAGTTTGGAGGCATCTGTTGTCAGAATGCATTGATGTGGAGGCATCTGAAAAGGTGACCCTACGAGGAGATTTGCTGGGGTACACCACCATAGAAGGGACTTAGTGAGAAGGTCTGTGACTTGGATCCGGTCCTTGAGTGTCCGCCCCGGAGACCTGCTTCCACTTGGAGGCAATAGTCCACTGAACTATACGCATGTGCAACCGGGCATATGGAACAACATGTACTGTATAGGCCATATGGCCTAGACGTTGTAGCATCTCTCTGGCCAAGAGATGGTCTCTGAGACGCACTTGAGATGTGAGCTGCACTAGGCGAGTACAACAGTCCTGGGTAGAAATGCCCTTGACCGCCGAGTGTCTACAAGAGCTCCTATGAATTCTAGTGTTTGAGTAGGAACTAGATGGGATTTTGGAAGATTTATCATAAATCCCAGATCTTGCAGTATCTGCATTGTACGAAGGAGGGATAGATGAACCTCCTGTGAGGTGGCTGTCCTTATCAGCCATTCATCTAAGTAAGGGAAGACTAATATCCAGCAAGTCCTTAGATATGCGGCTACGACCACCATGCACTTTGTGAAGACTCTTAGGGCAGAGGCGAGTCTGAAGGAAAGGACTCTGCAATGATAGTGATTTCCCTGGAAGATGACACAGATACTTCCTGAGTTCCGGATGAATGAGAATATGAGTAAATGCTTCTTTTAGATCTAGAGAACAGAGTAAGTCCTGACTCTGGAGATAAGGCAGAAGGGTTCCTGGTGAGACCATCTTGAACTTCTCCCGGACTAGAAACTTGCTTAGGTTTCTGAGGTCTAAGATGGGTCTGTACCCTCCATTTTTCTTTGGTATGAGAAAGTAGGGAGAATAGAACCACATCCCTTGCTGGGATTTTGGAACCTCTTCTATGGCACCCTGTGACAGAAGAGAGGTGACCTCTTGCAGCAGGAGAGGAGTGAGTGGGGGGTGAGAATGATATTCCCCCACTAGGGTGGAGGGGAATATGCTTTGTAAATGAAGTCTGTACCCCTCTCGCACTATGGTTAGTGTCTACTGCTCTGAGGTGATGAGATGCCACCTGTGGCATAATGGCAAAGTCTGCCTGCTATGTGGAGGGGGTGGGGGTTCTCCAGGGGCAGGGTATCTATGTTCTCTAGGAAGAAGTAAAAAACCAAGCACAGATTGGATATGCGCAGCTGGTTGAGATTTAGGAACCTGTGGCTTCTTCTGTTGCTTGGGTGGCTGTTGCCTCTTCTGGGTACCCTGAGGTTGGTATTGAGAAGCTGGGGGTAAGAAGGGTAAAATTTCTTCTTCTTACCATAGAAAGCTTTCTTTACAGTTGCTTTCTTCTTGGCAGGGTTGGCAGTAGTTTTAGAAAGCCTACTGAGGGTGGTATTCTCAGATTCTAACTGAGAAACCTTATCTTGCCAATCCTTCCCAAACAGGTTCTCACCTGTACAGGGAACATTACCCAGTTTGTCTTGAACCCATTGTTCAAGATCTGATGTTTGAAGCCATGCAATCCTACGTGCACCTATGCAGATAGATGTTGCTCTGCTAGTGCACTCAAAACAGTCAAAGGTTGCCCTATTGACAACTTCGAAACATTCTAGGCATGTTTGACTAATGTAAGATAGTCTGCCCTCTTATCATCCGGGAGAAGAGGAGCCGTTGATTCCAGATCCCTAGTTACCTCCTTAAGGAACATACCCATGTACAGTATGTATGAACTTATACGGGCTGAAAGTATACAGAACATTTTGGTAACACAAATCAAAATTCTCAAATATACCCAAACTTAAACACTCACCTACCGATTTATTACACTCTCCCACCCCCAAACTTTCCAAGGCATGAATTCAACTCCATACTCCATAGCTAATACATCATAAACTATAAGTCCTCTATATCGCTCACCGAACTCCCAGCTAGTCCAATTGTACATAGCACATCCTGGAACCAGACACTAAGAGCAGATAAAACAATCACTCATAATGATTATAAATCTCACACACAGCACATCACTATAAACAGATTGCTACACTCTTCTACACTCTCCATATGTAATCAGACTGTTGATTATGCTCACACACTGTATATGCATTACTCACACTTTAAATACATTATTTGTAAATAGTTATTGTTGATACCCACTTATCCTACTCTAACCCAATTCGTATTAGTTAACATGTATCTAATATGTTACCCAACTGTTTGATGTAATTGTTTAATTCTGTTCATTGTAAACCACTTTGATGGCTAGAAAAGGCGATATAGAAAACGCTTAAATAAATAATAAATAAATAAATGGAGGCCTGAAAGCAACGCCGCCCAAAGACATCAAGGGTTCTCGATTTCCTACCTGGGGGATTGGAGGAGTGTCTTTTAGAACTCTTAATTCAACACATAGCCGATTCCACTACCATTGAGTGGTGTGGAAGTTGCATTTGCTGCAGACTGGGACTTTCTGGTACCCGATACATGGTATTGAGTTGCCAAGTATGGGGAGAAATGGTGAAGGAGTTTCCCACATCTGGAGTATATGATCCTGGAGTATATGATGAATAGGCAGTCACCTTCTTAGGAGCTGTAGGGTATTGGAGGACCTCCAATTCCTCTGCTCTGGGCTCTTTCTCAGATGTAGGTGTAATGGATAGGCCCCCTCACCATATCCTTGATAAACTCTTGAAAAGACATATCTTCGGGAGGGGACAAGCGCTGTTACGGTGACAGTTCCTCCAGAAGACTTCGCATTTCTCAAGTACCGATAGATTCATCATCTGAAGAATCGGAATCCGTATCGGTAGGAATCAAAGTATTGGCGTGAGCGATACTCATTCTCTTACAAGTTCCAGTACCGAACAAGATCAGTATCAGCCCGAGAGACTTGTCTTACCAGTACACCTCAGAACCGGGAACAGACTCTAGGGCCAGCATGGGTGGGAATGGTGTTGAGTGGCATGAAACCCGATGTCGACTGCATCGGCACCGTCGACAGTACTGGTACTAGCGGTACCGCCGGAAACGTTCTAACCAGTACCAATACTGCCAACAGAGCCACTAGACTCTGCTCAATGGCCAGGATACGCTGATCTATAGAGCTCACCAATGCCTGGGTATCCGTAACGGAAGAATGGGCTACCATCCCAAAGAATGGCACCAGGAGCTCTCCTGAGGTGAAGGCCTCGGGAGTTCTCCTGAGGTGAAGGCCTCGGGGGCATCCTGGAACCCCTTGGTGGCTTTGGAGGGCAGGTCCTCCCACTAGGGTTGTTTGGCCGGTCGATCCAGCTCCAGGGCAATGTTCAAGGCATCTCTATGCTTAGATTGAGATCTACCCTTGGGAGAACAGCCTGTCTTCGAGAAAGACTTGTGTTTTGATACCTGAGATCCATGAGAGGAAGATGCTGCCCTTGATAACGTCAAAGCGAGTAAAACTGCATCCGAGGCAAAGAGGGAGCCGAGTTTTGTGGCCCGATTCTGCAGGCCTCTCTGTGTCATCTTTTCACATAGGGGACATTCGGATGGCTGGTGATCTGGGCAGAAGCATTTAAGACACCAGAAATGGGTATCAGTAGCAGAGATAGTGCAACCACATTTAGAACATTTTTTAAAACCATTGGCTGGTTTTTCCATCCTGTCGGTAGACTGGATGGAAGGCCTAAATTGGCATCTCTGCGCCTGAAGAAATTTAAGCTTGTTTTTTTGTTTGCTTGTTTTTTTACAGAAGGAAAGAAACAGAATCGAGGATGTCGGTTCCGGCATCGATGGGAAGGCAGACGCAACCATAAAAAACAACAAAAGAAGAAGAATGAAGGAATTTTCTGCGGTGACAGGCTTTGCTTCCTGCTGGCTCCACAGAAAACAAAAAACTGAGGAGGGAGAGCTGCAAGGGTGGGAAGGCAGCGACGCAGGCACAGTGGGATGCTCCCAAAGGTTTTCCTATTGGATGTTGGAGATTGTGCATATGCTATTAGTAGTGATAACAAATGCATATGCTATGAGTGGTGATTTACAAGCTGCAGTAATACTAGTCAGTGTTCCACATCCAAGCGTTCAAATGTGTCTCCCCCTA
The DNA here is from genome assembly GCA_033557465.1 of Ichthyophis bannanicus. Lineage (NCBI taxonomy): Eukaryota > Metazoa > Chordata > Amphibia > Gymnophiona > Ichthyophiidae > Ichthyophis > Ichthyophis bannanicus. The sequence continues at coordinate 980,396,483 of CM066033.1, forward strand.
AATTGGGAACAAGTGTTTGGGCAAAGGGAAGCCTTAGGTCAGTCCATGTTATTTTGGACATCAGTCAGTGAGGCAGGAGTAAATGGGGATAATTCTTGCACCAATCACAAATCCTTCTTTGATGAATGGGGTGCAAATGCAAACAGAATGTGTGCCTTCAAGTCAATGCTAACTCCTGGCGAACCAGCAGCTCCTGGGTTTTCTCAGCAGTGTAACTGGAAGTAGACTGCCAGGCCTTTCTTCCAAGGCAATAGAGGATTAAGTGACTTGCCCAAGGATACAAAGTTTTAGTGGGAATAGAACCCTGGTCTCTTGGCTACCAAGCCAGTGCTCTAACCACTAGGCTACTCCTCCACTACGAATGGATGGGGTAGAATTTGTTAAAAGACATGGGGGTGTGGGAGGGTGAGTGAGTCTTGAGGGCAGTCACAGGCCATGGTTAGGTTACACCCCCCCCCCCTTTTTTTTTTTTTTTTTTTTTTTAAGGGAATGTACTTTTTTGGGCTCTGCATTGCTTCCCACTCTTCCAAGATTCACTTAAAGAACATACATCATTCTTCTTTTTGCTACTTGGTCCCATTTTTGTAAAATATGCTTCCTCATGAATTCAGAGCTGAAACTTAAAACTTGATGTTTCAGGAAATAATGTGGCCATCTTGTTCATTATCTTCAGTAATGTGTAGATCTTCACATAATGGGGCATTGCCATTCCTTGCCGTTCTGGACAGACTGTTAACCTATTAACCGAATCTATTCTTGTTCTTACTACTATACTTCCTTCCTACGTTTCATTTAATTTTGGTTTGTGTGTCTATCATTTGTTTTTCTCTCTTATGTACACCACCTTGTTGTAACAGAGCGAAAGGCAGTCAATCATACTGAATAAACATAAGTCCTTTTGAATATCAACCCCTACATTTTTTCATGTATAATTAACTTTTTAGGCATAGAGCAATTTATGACGTATAATACGTTTAACATTAATAAGCTGCTTTGTACTCATATGCATATAATGCAGCTCATTCATATTTTGCTCACATTTAAAGGAGGTTTTTTTGGTTATCATACCACCTAAGCAGGCATTACTGATAGCACCCACTAAAATTTGCATTAAGACATCTTAGTGACTAGGCCCCTTAGTCTATTTAAATGAAACCTACAAAACAAATTAAATGCTAAGTACTGCTATTCAGGATACTGTGTTGCAGAAAATTTATGAATAAATATTCTGAAACAGCAGACTACGGGCCCCATAAGATCACAAATTTCTTCGGCTTAAATACATCTGCTAAAAATAAAAGTGCAAACCCTGCCCCAAACCCATCCTTGTAAATATGTTTTGTTATATTCGACGTTCCATGTAAAACAAACATACTTGCTTTGTTGATTGTTGTTAACTGTAAACCGCAACTGAACTTTGGAAGTTGCGGTATATAAATGTGATTAAAAATAAATAAAATAAAAGATATGAAGTAAAAGAAACCTAGCTTTAAACCTGTAAAAAAGATAGTAATTAGACTAAATGATACTTGTTCTGCCACGGGTGAAATTACAGGCTGATAATGGATAATTTTCCCTTTGGTAACACTCCCTTCACAGTGTTCCAGAATTTTTCACAGGTATCTCCTTAAACGCTAGAATATACCTAATATATTCCCTCCAAGACTGCTCGTCTCTTCCTTTGTTCTAATATATTAATTAAATGGTATTTATATGATACCAATAAATGTGCATTTTAAGTACTTTATGATTTGTTAATAGGCACTGCAGGTGATTCCTTTCATGATTACCATAATCTCAGATCAGTTAAAGTGGGCAACAGAGCCAGCCTGGGAGACATTTTGTAACTGTAGGCACAGGTAAAAAGTATGCAGATGCTTTTTTCTGTGCAGATTCTGTTTTTTAAAGCAAAAGTATGTGCACCTTTGCTTTGAAAATAACCCTAGGAAAACTATGAGCTTATATTTGCACCCATTACTTGGAGCACACAATTTGTCTGAATTAAAATACCGGCATATGGCCACATTTTCCGAAGTATGCATGCAAGTGCAAACCCTGCCCCAAACCCATCCTCAGGAATTCTCCTTACACAGCAGATAAACTTAGATGTAAATGGGACAAATGCCTTAAGTTTACTTACATATACTGGGTAGGCAATTTTGTAACAGGCCATTTTTGAACATAAAGCAAGACTTTAGCCACAGAAATGCTACTGAACACTAGCCTCCCCCCATTTTCCCAACCCACCTCCACTCCAAAGAGAGAAATTAGACTTACCTGCTAATTGTAGTTCCTTGAGGAACTCCAGTTCAGTCCTCCACCACTGGGTAGTGTACGTCGTCCTGCAGCATGGAGACCAGGCATGTCAAAACTATGACCTCATTGGATGTATCCTGCTGACCTCTCCCATCAGCCCCAGAGCCCTATTGACAAAGCAGACTCAAAGGAGCAACAAATAAGTAGCTAAAGCAATAACTTCAACTTTTAAAATAACATTAATCCACCTTAATTTTTTTCCTAATGAACAGTGAAACTATTACTGTTAACAGCCTCTTTCCTCCGGACCCCCAATAGAGAGAAAGAAAGAAAGAAGGCAAGCAGACAAGAAAGACCAAGGAAGCCAAACCCCCATGATACTGACAGAGCCAAAGGTTCTTACCTTCCATGATCCTGACTCTCCTCCATACCATACTGACCTGTGGACAAACCATCCCCGGGCAGGAATGAGGACTGGAGTTTCTCAAGGAACTACAATTAGCAGGTAAGTCTAATTTCTCTTTCCTTATCGGTCCTCCAGTTCAGTCATCCACCACTGGGATGTACCAGAGCAGTATTCATTGGGAGGGACCTGTCCACCCGGATCATAAAACCGCTGACCTGAAACAGGCATCATTCGCCGCCTGGACATCCAGGCGATAGTGTTTACTGAAGGTATGCAGAGACGATCAGGTGGCTGCCCTGCACATTTCTATTGGCAGCACCAAACTGTGCTCCGCCCAGGAATTCGCCTGCGCTCTAGTAGAGTGAGTCCGTAAGCCCACTGGCACCTGTCGACCCTGCAAAATATAAGCGGATGCAATCGCTTCCCGAACCCATCTGGAAATTGAAGCCTTTGCCACTGCTTCTCCTCTCCGAGGTCCCCCAAACAACACGAATAAGTGTTCTGACTTACAAAAGGCTTCCGAAACCTTTAAATACTGACAAAGAACCCTCTTCAAGTCCAAGCAATGCAGACTACGGTCCGAGAAGCTTGCCACCGTCACCCCCAACACTGGTAGCAACACTGATTGATTCAAGTGAAAGGGGGAAACCACCTTAGGTAAAAAGGACGGTACTGGCCGCAAGACTACCTTTTCCTTAGAAAAGGACAAAAACGGCTCCCGACAAGACAAGGCCTAGAGCTCTGAGACTTGTCTTGTCGAACAAATGGCCACTAAGAATACTGTCTTTAAGGTTAAGTCTTTCACTGAAGCTTGGGACAGAGGCTCGAATGGTTCCCTGGATAATGTCCCCAAAACCAGGTTGAGATCCCAAGGAGGCACTACCATCCTACGAGCTGGCCGCAACCTAGAAACCGCTTTGAGAAAGCGAATCATGTCGACGTGAGAGCCCAAGGCCTCTCCCTGGACTTTGCCTCTATAGCAAGAAATGGCTGCTAGCTGAACTCTTAGGGAATTGGCCGCCAAGCCTTTATCAAATCAGTCTTGCAGAAAATTGAGCACCAACGGCACGGAAACCGTGGAAGACCGCACTTGACGCTGAGCACCAGTCCTCAAAAATACGCCATAGCCGCACATAAGCTAGCGATATAGACCTCTTCCTAGCCTTAAGTAAGGTTACAATAACCACTCCAGAATAACCTCTTTCTTTCTTAACCTCGCCCTTTCAATGGCCAAGCCGTAAGCGAGAATCGATCCACTTGTGGCATTCGGAGCAGACCCTGCATCAAGAAATCCTCTCTTGTCGGTAATCTCCAAGGATTCCCGTCGAGGAGCTGGACGAGATCGGCATACAACGGGCATCTCGGCCAGTCTGGGGCCACTAGCACCACTCTCCCCCGATGTGCTCTGATGCGCTGAACCGCTCGTCCTATAAGCGCCCACAGAGGAAAAACAGAGCAGCCCCGGTGTTGGCCAACTCTGCAACAGGGCATCAATGCCCTCTGACATTCTCTCTTCTTCTGCTGAAGAACCGACTGGTTATGGCCAAATGGAAGGCTGCCATGAGATCCATCATCAGAGGGCCCCACTTGCGGACTATCTGAGCAAAGACCTCTGGATGCAGCTCCCATTCCCCCACATCCACGTGGACTCTGCTGAGGAAGTCCGCCATCACATTGTCTGTTCCTGCAATATGTGCCGCCGAGATCGACTTTAACCAGGGCCCTGCCCAGGCAAACAGAGCTTCTGCCTCCTCCTCCATGGCCGAGCTCCCCATGCCGTCCTGCCGATTGAGGTAAGCCACTGTCGCTGAATTGTCTGACAGTACTCGCACTGCTTGGCCCCGCAACACAGCTTCGAATGCCTGCATTGCTAGGAACACCGCTCTCCGTTTGAGTAGGTTGATCGACCACTGAACCTCCTTTCCGTTCCAGGTTCCCTGAGTGAAGAGATCCCTGCAGTGTGCTCCCCAACCTGTGAGACTTGCATCTGTCAAGACCGGGAGCCATTGTGGTTGCTCTAGCAGTAGGCCCCCCGCCGGGTGTCCCGGACAGAGCCACCAGCGAAGTGACTGTCTGACCTTCAGTGGACAAGGGAGACGTCTGTTCAGGGAGTCGCGCTGGTGCGACCACCATCGAAGTAATGACCTATGTAATGATCGCATGTGGGCCCTTGCCCAAGGGACTACCTCCAGGGTCGCTGCTATAGTCCCTAGTAATCGAAGGTAGCTCCAAGCTGACGGAGCTGGGGTCATGAGGAATCTGCGTACCAATTGTTGCAAAGCCAGAGCTCGTCGAGCCGGCAGAAAAACTGCTCCCTTGCGAGTATCGAAGCGAGGAGGCATTGACTACCCAGCCGAGGCATTGGAGAAACCTGACAACCTTGCCCGTAACTCGAACACTCTCGGCCTCGGATTTCGCTTGAATTAACCAATTGTCGAGATAAGGATGCACCAAGATTCCTTCCTTTCTCAAAGCTGCCGCCACTACTACCATGACAAGTAGACATAACATTTATCGTGAATAGCCACTACCACCATGACTTTGGTGAAAATGTGCGGAGCCGTTGCTAACCCGAAGGGCAACAATTGAAACTGAAAATATCCCCACGGGAGAGCAAATCTGAGAAATTTCTGATGAGCTGGACTGATAGGGATGTATAAATATGCCTCGGTAAGATCTAAAGAAGTCAAGAACTCCCCCTGTCTCACCGCCACTATTACTGAACGCAAAGTTTACATTCGAAAGTATGGCACCCGAAGACAGCGATTCACTCCTTTTAGATCCAAGATGGGATGGAGAGCTCCATCCTTCTTGGGCACTACGAAATAAATAGAGTAACGACCGACACCGCAATCCTCCTGTGGTACCGGTACCATCGCCCCTAACTGCCAGAGCCGATCTACAGTTTGCCTTACTGCAAACGTCTTTCGTCACCCCCTGCAAGGCGACATCACAAATGAGTCTAGAATTGGACGAACAAACTCGAGTGCATAGCCTTCGCAAATTATCTCCAGTACCCATTGATCTAAAGTTACTTGGACCCAGGCAGGAAGGAAACTCCGAAGCCGTCCCCCAATCGGTCGAATTCCCACCTGGGCCTGCCTTGCTTCACTGTGGCTTTCGCCCCGGAGCAATTAAGGAAGCTGTGAAGCCTCTGCCTGCTCCCCAGAACCCCCAAAACTCCTGGGACCTTGAAGGGAACCTTCCTCTTTGAAAACCGCCCAAGTGAAGTCCCTAGACTGACCTCGCGAGGCAGGGAGATCTCTGCCCTGCTTAGGCTTATCCTCCAGCAACCTGCCTCCTTTGGACTCCCCCAGATCCTTAATCAACTTGTAGAGATCTTCCCCAAACAACAATTTCCCTTTGAAAGGAAGCTTGCTGAGAAGAGACTTAGAGGAGCCATCCGCCGCCCAATTCCTTAGCCACAGATGATGGCGCGCGGCAACTAAGGAGGCCATGCTATTCGCCAATGTCCTGATTAAGTTGTAGTGGACATCTGCTAGATATGCCAAACCTGATTCAAGGCGCATCTCTTCTATCATGCGCTCACTGGGTTTGCGTTGTGGATTGCTGCAAATGTTGGGACCAACGGAGGCACACTCTCGCCACCCACACCCCGCAAATGGAAGCCTGTAAAGCAAGGGCACAGACCTCAAAGGCCTTCTTTAACAATCCAGCCACCTTCCTGTCTTGCGCATCCTTCAACGCTGCGCTCCCTTCCACCGGGATAGTCTTTTTTTGTAACCGCTGACACCGCTGCATCCACCCGTGGGGAGCGTAACCTCTCCTTTTAAATTTGTCAGCCAGGGGATATTCATAGCCCTAATACCCCGTAATCTTGCCTCCGGCAGATCCCATTCATCTTGGATCATTCGGTTGACCACCCGGGGGACTGGAAACACCGCCTGAGTTTGTCACACTGCCTGGATGAGGGGGTCCTCCAGCACCGCCTCCTCTGAGAGCTGTACGGGAACTAGGTTGAGTGCCTGAAAAGAGTCCGTAATGAGCGCTGCAAGCTCTTCCCTCCAGAATACTCAGATGATTCTCGCCTGGTCCTCAGGTTCCGGAATCTCCCCCTCTTCGAGCTCTTCCATTCCAGACTCAGGCTCCAACTCCAAATCCTCGTCATTGAGCCACTCTGAATCTACGGACTGACCCTCTTAAGGCTGAGCCCTCTTGGGCGGTCTCTCCAGACTACTGACCAACTGCGGTCTGGGCTGAGGTATTGGCACCAGCAGCTGAACGAGTCCTGGCCCAGACCCCTGCTGACGCAAGCAATAAGCCTGATGCATTAATAGAACGAAGTCTGGGGAAAAAATCCCGAGGGCCGCCCCCGCACGGGCCGCAGAACCAGAAGGCCCTTCCATGTTTTCCAGTAGCGGCACTGACGGCTCCTCCTGCGGTGACTTGTCCTCAACTCTTGGCTCCGCACTGGATGCCCCTACGAGAGCCTTCTCTTGCATCTCCTGCTCCATGGTAGATGAAGCCACAGCACAGCCCTGGAAAACCCCTGCGTCCAAAACCGCATCTCTGCGTGAACCACACACCAGGCACTGTGGGCATGAAGGCATTAGTCACGGAAGATAATGGGTTGACCTCAACCGAGAGAAATTCCCCTGTAGATATAAACAGCTCTCTCTCAGTAGAATCAGGAGAGGGCTTTTTTTTTTTCTCCCGAGGGGAGAAAGAAGAGAGAAATCGCAAAAAAAGAAAGAAAACCCCAAAGCCAACCCAAAGGTAATCCAAGAAAACAAAGAAACCAAAGAAATTAAAATAAAACAATCTAAACGTCAAAGGGGAGTTGCTAGAGCCCCCCAAAAATGAGCTAGAAGTTCTTTCCTTCTTGTACTGCCGATGCCGCGCTGCTCAAAAGCGCAGGAAGCGGCTGCACACACGCAGTTGGACCTTTTAGGCACCCACGTGACCGCGGCAAAACAGAGAGCCTGCCTACAGTCCTGCGCGGTGCCCCAGCATTAACCTCCTCTGAATGCCAGCTCCTTGTTCGTGTTGGGCCTCCGCTCTGCCCTTCAATCTGCGACACAGCTCCCCACCGAGGTGAGCTGCGATCGCAGAGAGGACTACTGGTCTTAGGCTCCGCTGCCGGCTTCTGTCTCCCGCGGAAATACGGATGTGAAGAGAGAGTTGGGCAGACTGCGTCCTGCAAGGCTCCCCTTCGTGTCAACTAGGAGGGGAGTGCAGACCAGGGCCCCGGAGCCAGAAAATAGAAGGGAGGAGGAGGAAGGAGGCTCCCGGCCAAACCAAATCCCTTCTGATCAATAAAGTTGCTTTCTTTTTTAATTTACAGGTCTAACAAAAGAACAAAGTTATAGGGGAAAAAATAAATCAGATCAACATCCTCCTGCTGCATGGAGACTGGACATACTGGGGCTGATGGGAGAGGTCAGCAGGATACATCCAGTGAGGTCATAGTTTTGACATGCCCAGTTTCCATGCTGCAGGAGGACGTATACTACCCAGTGGTGGAGGACTGAACTGGAGGATCGATAAGGAACCAAACATTATTAACCACATTGGGTTTTACAAGTTCTTTTAAGTCACCTATCTGGTGGCAACTTCACTCAAAGTAGAGTATATATCAACATAGATCAAACAAAATGCACAAAAATTACAAGTGACAAACATTAAAGAGCAAACAGCATCCTAAAAATTGACACGCCTCCCTCCCCTAACCTAATTGTAAGGTCTCTTCAGGATCCTAACCAGTCCCACTTGCTTTGTGTGTAGGAATATTCCATTTCTGGCTTTAGAAGTAGGTGCACACCATCTTACTGTTAACATTACCCCAGATGGGATGGCTGCCTTAGTTCTGCATGACTCATTTATAACTGCAGTGCACAGGATGTGAGGTGTGGTTTGTCTTTTGGTGTCTTGTGTAATTTGTGATCATTTATGCGGTTGAGTTAGAGGCCTGTTCTGGGGCTTTTATTTTTGTCCCTTGATTCTTGAATTATATAATTGTGAAGATTGGATAACCAGTCAGAGATTTTACCCACCCTTCTTCCTGAAGGTGAAAGACAATATGGCGGTGCTGGCTTGCTTCCCAAGCCTAACTGAGCAGTCTGCATTGCTAGAGTGGGCTATGCCTGCCAAAGAATGTATAGTGGGAAGGTATGTTTGGCTGCAGAATAAGGAAGAGATAAGTAGGATCCCAAAGAAGAGGGCAAAAGGACATTGTGGTTTGCTAACTGCTCAGGAGCCCTAATCCAGGATCACTTTACCAGCATCAGTTCAGACCAATATTTAGACTGAGATCACAGACAAATACCTCAAAAGGACCTGTGTTACCAAAGACTATGCAGTTATTGTATTGATTGCTACAGCTCATCACCATTTGAGCTAGAGATTTTTCAACAGGAGCAATAGCCTAATGGTTAGAGCAACAGCCTACTACCCAGGAGATCTGGATTTAATTACCAATGGCACTCCTTGTAGCCTTGGACAAGTCACTTTACCTTTCATTGCCTTGGAAGAAAAGGCCTGGCAATCTACTTCCAGTCATACCTTGCCAAGAAAACCCAGGGGCTGCTGTGGGAGAGAGCCTAAAGATACTTCTCTGCGACCTGGATCCCTTTTGCAGGAGCTGCTTACCAAACAACAGAGTGGGTAAGAGGAGGGTTACACAACCCATAATCCTCCATAAGCAGAAAGACCTTAACGTCCTTTCTAAATCTTAGTTTCTCCAATTCTTATCTAAGAGCCTGAGAAGTTCTCTATATGGTGACCAATAGCAATGCAGTAGGAATAAACATGCCAAGACAGGTTTAAATTTCAGGCAAAAGCAGGACAAAGGATAAATCCTACTACTTGCATTCCTTTGTAATCACACATCTTGGGTCTACTTAGCTGTTTAATGTTGCTTTTAGTGCACATTGACCATATGGTACCATATTAACATTGAGCCTATGCTAATTACTGCATTATACATGTAACATTAAAAATGCCATGTTGACGAGATCTTAAAGCCAGGACCATATCAAGCCATAAATGTGGCCTGTGCAACTTGCAAACCTGATGCCTCCCCCCCCCCCCCCCAAATGACAGACTTTTGTCATTTGCACCATCCCCTCATGGCCAGTATCTCCTCATCTTACCCCACACCTCTTCATGTCCAGCCAGCTCCCCCTCGTGCTGTCTGCCCTTGCCCTGCAACCGTTTTTCCCGTTTCATTGGCAATGATGGTGGTTGATCTCCAATTTAAATTTTAAAAAAAGAAAGAAAGTGTGTCTTTCAGACTCCATGCTTGCATGGCTGATCTTATCCCGCCCTCCTCCAATATATGCTCGTGTCAGGAGTTTTGCAATTACCATACTTTAATTCAGACTATTACTGCATAGTAACTGAAAAACCTTAGCACATTTTAGTAAATAGGGGCCTTTATATGCTACAACATCAGGGAAGGAACAAAATCCATAGCTAAAATTAGACAAGCAAAAACATCTGCAAAAAAGCTATGGGACATTTGACCAAATACAAAAAATAGGCAAAAGTCCTACTGTGCAATTTGCTTAGGTTTTTGGGTAGATACCCAGTATGAGGTAGCAATAAAGCAACTTAGGTTACCTATTTTAATCAAATTCCTTTAAATAGTGACGAAATGACATTACTGTCTCATAGTTAATAATTAGTATATTATGAAATAAAATACTAGCATCAGAATCAACTGATGTCTCTTTCAGAAGAAAAGCACCATCTCAACAAGATATGGGATATATTTGAACAAGCAAGCACTAAAACGGAGTAAAATATCATTTGGTTCCCCATCACTCTAAAATGTCAATAGAAAAACAATAGTAAAAGGGAACTTGTGCAGCTGAAATGTTTCTCAAGAAAACAATTTAATAAAATGCAAAGTGTAGGGGCAGATATCGGCCTCACGCTTATACTCACATCCATTTCCCCTTACAATTTTCCTCAAGGAGACCAGGGAGTTATCCATCTCGCCCTTTAAAATGGGCAATGATTTGTATATAGTGCGTCCAAATCATCCTGAACCACAGGAGCAGAGATCAATTGATCGCAATTAATCTACTAAGTAAAATTTTTAAAAAAAGCACTATAGCAGCAAACATAGAAGCATCGATCCATGTAGAAAGAAAAAAAAATGAAACATCTCCTTATTAAATCAATCTTGTATACTGCAGATCTTATTTACCCTCCATAATTTACAGAAAATATAAAACATTACAAAACATTACAGAAGAACAGTAAATAGCAACACCCTTCATGTCCCGAGCAGCATGAGAAATTGTAACGCAAACACCACCAACAAAGCGTTCTCATTTACTGCACCAACACTCTGGAACCAACTGCCCTATGAGCTAAGAGCGAACAAAGACTTGAAGGACTTCAGGAAGAAGCTGAAGACTCACCTCTTTAGGACTCACTTCAACCTGACCTAGTCAGAGTATGGAATATACGTGTATATGGATACATGAAAAGCCTCCTCTCGTACGATCCAATGTAGATATGTAAAGTCTCCTCTTATACAATCAATGTAAAAATTGTAATTGTTTGTTGTGCCTCCCACCCCCCCTGAAATCAATGTATGTTCAAATTCCGGCCTGTACAGCCGCTCCATTATGTATAGAATACCGCTGCTGATCGCTGGAAGCAGCGGGATACAAGTGTACACTAAATAAATAAATAAATAAAAACATTATGACACAATACAATCAAACACAACAAATTGAAATATAGAAAATTAAAAAAACATATTAACAAAAATTAGAAGTCTCTATCCATAATGTAATAAAATATTACATTACTGAAAACATTTGTTGTAATTTATGCGCAATCCACTGAAAATAAGATTGAGATTTTGTCAAACTTGATTGAAGAACAACATTTGGATTATTTAGGAATTACTGAGTCTTGGTTATATTCTGCAAACAAGATACTGTTGAATTCGTTATGCTCTTCAGGGTATCTTGGGATTAATGAGCCAAGAATATAGTGTTATTAGAAAAGATACAGAGAAGAGCCACCAAAATAGTAAAGGGGATGGAAGGGATACTCCTATAAAGAGGCTAAAAAGGTTAGGGCTCTTCAAAATGGAAAAGAAACGGCTGAGGGGAGGTATGATAGAGGTCTATAAATTAATGAATGGAATGGAACGGGTAAACGTAGATCGATTGTCTATGTCATCAGAATATAAAAAGACTAGAGGACATGCAATGAAGCTACAGAGTAACCTATTTAAGACTAATAAGAGAAAATATTTTTTCACTCAACGTGTAATCAAACTCTGGAATTTGTTACCGGAGGATGTAGCAAAAGCTTTTAGTGTAGCTGGGTTTAAAAAAGGTTTGGACAAGTTCCTGGAGGAAAGGTCCATAAACCATTATTAAAAGGGACCCAGGATATCACTGCTTGACCCGATACAAGCAATGAGGAACCTGTCTCTTTTGGGGAAACTGCTAGGCACTTATGACCTACTGTAGATTGGCCACTGTTGGAAACAGGATACTGGGCTTGATGGACCTTGGTCTGACCCAGTATGGCATATCTTATGTTCTTATGTTCTTAAGGGAGGGTCAGAAGGCAGGTGGGATGGTGGTAATATTAAGATAATTATGGTTTGTTCAACAATCATTACAATGTGTGAGATGGTTGGAGATTAAGATGATCTGTAAAGACCATTTATAAATAGAAAGTGTTTTTTGCAGCTGCCTAAGACAGAATATTTAAATTTAAGAATAGACAAAGCAGTGAGTAATCCTAAAGAGTTGTTTCAGGTGGTTAAAAAGTTGATGGTTGAGAGATCTAAAACCGTAATTTTTTTTTTTTTTTTTTTTGTTTTAAAATTTTCAGAATTTAGAAGATTTAGTGGATCCTCCAAATTTACTTCAGGGGATTTGGGGATAAAAGTTTGGATATCTTCATATAGAGTGAGTGTACATCAGTTTCACAAATTTTGACTGTGTTAAAAACCTACAACTTGGGAAAAGAGCCTTTGCCCTTTGAGTTTAGTTCAGGCAGCTGTCTCTACACATGTTGTTAAAATTAGTAGAGACTATAACTATTCTTTGGAAAAAGGAGTGGTTCCAGTTAGTTTGAAGAAGTCTTTAATAAGGCCTTTGTTGAAGAAGCCTTCTTTAGATCCTAAAGATGTATTAAATTACAGCCTGGTGTCAAATGTTCCCTTTCTTGGGAAAGTGATTTAAAAGTATGTTGCTGTATAATTTAAAGAGTTCTTGAAATTGTATGTGGTTTTAGATAAATTTCAATCAGGATTCTGTCTGTCTTTTTGCAGATAACACGAAGATCTGCAACAGAGTGGACTCCCTGGAGGGAGTGGATAACATGAGGAAAGATCTACAAAAGCTGGAAGAATGGTCTAGTGCTTGGCAGTTAAGATTCAATGTGAAGAAGTGCAGTGTCATGCACTTGGGAAGCAGAAATCCAAGGGAATTGTTTGTGATAGGGAGCGAGAGGTTGGTGTGCACGGACCAGGAGAAGGACCTCCAAGTGAGGATCTCAAGGTGGCGAAACAGAGTGACAAGGCGGTGGCAAAAACCAGAAGGATGTTGGGTTGCATACAGAGAGGAATTACCAGCAGAAAGGAAGAGGCACTAATGCCATTGTACAAGTCGCTGGTGAAGACTCACTTGGAATATTGTGTTCAGTTTTGGAGATCATACGTTGCAAAGGATATAAAAAGGCTGGAAACAGTTTAGAGGAAGGCGACCAAAATGATTTGGAGCCTGCGTCAGAAGACGTATGAGAAGAAACTTGAAGACCTAAATATGTATACTCTGAAGGAGAGGAGGGACGGGGAGATATGATTCAGACCTTCAATACTTAAAATAGTATTAATGAACAAACAAACCTCTTCCAAAGACAGGGAAGCTATAGAACTAGAACTATAACATGAAGTTGCAAGGGGGTAAACTGAAAGGCAATGTCAGGAAATACTTTTTCAATGAAAGAGTGATGGATGCTTGGAATGCCCTCCCGATGGAAGTGGGGTCAAATACCGTGACAGAATCCAAAATGGCATGGGACAGACAGAGGATTCCTTTATAGCAATAGGATAAAATAAAAAAACAAACATAACTGTCTCTCATATCTAAACAAATAGGGATAACCTACATAGAGCAGTGGATACACACCTAAAGAAAGGCATAGGGAGGGTTGACCTGCCCCTACTCTTACTGCCTTGCTGGGCAGACTAGATGGCCCATACTGGTCTTTATCTGCAGTCATTTACTATGTTACTATGATTCCGAAGGTCGTATAGTACCAAAACATTGCTGGTTGCCGTTAAGGATGAAGCCTATCATTGGACTGATCAGGGTCTGAGTGTTGTGACTATATTTTCAGATCTGTCTTCGGCTTTTGACATAGTCAATCATTCTTTGCTGAATGAGTGGGTGAACGAATCAATGCCGGCACCGGAGCTGGTTCAAGATGTTTGCACACTGGGTAAACCTCAAGCCTTATTACCCCCCCCCCCCCCCTTATGGAATTATTTAAGGAGCAATACTGTCTCCAACTCTATCTAATATTTTTTGTGTCCCCTTATGTGAAGTGTTGGAGAGATCAGGCTTAAAATACTATTTGTTCACAGATGACTTCCAGATTATGATGAAAATTGGGGAGAATTGGAAACAGGATATATGTAAACTGAATTTGGGACCGGAAAGTGATGTGGATTGGTTTTCAGCCACACGTTTGGTGTTGAATGTTGAAAAATCTGAAATGTTGTGGCTGGATAGGATCCCAATGGAATTTGGCTCTGTAATCCATACTGGTGATGAGCAGACTATGCCTTTGCAAGTGGTGCATAAATTGGGGGGGGGGGGGGTAGATTGTGATCTGACTTTTGAAGTTCATATTTCTACATCGGTGCAGTTTGTCTTTTTAATCAGCTTTGGGTCTTTTGTCAACTACAATCTTTGTTGGATACAGATAAAATGTGTTTGTTAGTGCAAGCAAATATTCTCTCTGTCTCATTTAGACTATGGCAAAAGCTCTCTTTGTAGGGCTACCTAAGAAAATTGTGGCTCAAATGCAATTGTTACAAAATATGGCAACTCAATAAATGGGAAGTATGGGAGTGATAGAGCATGCTACTCCAATGTTACAGAGATTGCATTGGCTGCCTGTATTTTACCATGGGATCTTTAAACTTTTAATGTTGGTGTTTAAGAGCATGCATGCTCTAGGCCTGATGTATTTGTATGACAAAATTGTTTAGTATGAACATAATTGCAATCTATGGTCTGCATCACAAAATCCATAAGAAGTTCCATCTGTCGCAGTTACACTGGAGTATGCAGAGGCCTTTTCTGCCGCAGGCCTTTTCTGGTGGAATAAGTTACTAGTGAAGATTCGTCTAGAGACTAATCACCAGTGTTTCCACAAGAACGTCATGGCTCTGGCAGATAACATTTGGGTTATTAATTTGGTAGTATTTATGGAGTTTGAATATGAAGTCATTTGTGGGTGGGATGATATCTTATTTATTTATTTTACATAACAGGATTTTATACCACTTTATTATTTTAGTCAAAGTGGTTTACACTGTAACAAACTTGGCAATGTACATTAAACAGGGACATTGATAACTTGGATTCTTCTGAGGCAATGAAGGGTTAAGTGACTCGCCCAAGGCCAGGAGTGCTAGTGGGAATAAAACTGTGTGCTGATCAGACCCCAGTTACACATTTGTTAATTGAGAACCTCTTTGAATTATAGAAAGGCGTCATAGAAATAAGTTTAAATAAAATAAATAAATCCCTGGTCTCTTGGTTCCCAAGATAGTGTTCTAATCACTAGGCTACTCCTCCACAGCTCAATATCTTGTTTTATGGTTTGCGTTTTATTCTATTGCATGATACAAATACATTTAGTTATCTGTTGTAAATCAACATGAGTTTCTGGTTAGAGGCAATTCAGAAACTGAACTAAATAAAGTGGAGACTTCAGAAATTAATCAAAATAAAACTTCTCTTTTAACTACCTCAAATGTGAAATACTCTAAACCCAATCTGGAATACACTTTAATACAAATAAAACAGGCAAATCCAATCCAGATTCCGAAGCCAGATCCAAAATGTGAGCACTAAGACTGATAGCAATCCTCTTTCTTGTCCATTATCCCTCTATGTCAAACTTTAAGCCTTCATCAATCTCTTCTGTCTCATACTTCTCCAAAGGAGAAAAGAAGAAATTAGACCTTACCTGCTAATTGTCTTTCCTTGAGATCTCTCCGGGCCAGTCCAGGGACTATAGGGCTGTCAACCTTCTCCAGCAGCTGAGGACTGAATTCTCAAAGTCTTGCTCACAGCCACTCCAGCTCCCTCTGGTGTCAGAGACTCAGTCAACCATTGTCAAAGCAGTCTGCCTAATAACCTAAGACACCAGGAAAAAAATAAACACTCCACCTGGACTTCCTAACCATAAACCAACAATTATTATTGTTATATATCTTTTTTTTTTTTAAGTTGCTCTTTTACAATTTAATTTTTACAGATAAAAAGAACAGCCCGCAATCTTGAACCCCCCAACCCCAGGGAGCCCCATAGTACGCGCTGCTCCGAGCCATATGGGAGGAATACCACCAACACCGATTTTCCCTCTTCAAATTCTCCATTCCTCCTTGATCCACAATGCCTCTCCTGAATCCTGCACACGATCTGGGTGGGCCCTGGACTGGCCCGGAGAGATCTCAAGGAAAGACAATTAGCAGGTAAGGTCTAATTTCTTCTTCCTCTTCGTCTCTCCGGGCCAGTCCAGGGACTATAGGGAAGTACCAGAACAGTACCTAACCTCGGGAGGGTCCTGCGAGGCCCGCTACTATAGCTGAGGCCCTACATTTGCATCGCCCTTTGCTTGAAATCCAACCTATACTGCTTCGTAAACGTGTGCAGAGACGACCACGCAGCTGTCCGGCAAATATCCACCGGCGAAACCAAGGCAAACTCAGCCCAAGAAGCCGCCTGGCCCCGAGTCGAATGAGCCCTGAGACCTACAGGAGGCATCTTTCCGCTTGCTTGATACGCTGCCGCTACAGCGTGCCTCACCCAACGCGCAATCGAGGCCTTGGAAGCTGCCTCCCCTTTCTGAGGTCCCCCAAATAGCACGAACAACCTGTCCGTCTTCCGAAAAGCATCCATCCGCCTAAGATACCGATGTAGCACTCTCCCGAGGTCCAACTTCCTCAATGACCTATCCACGATTGTCTTCCCATGGTTCCGAAAGGTCGGAAGTAAAATTGGCTGATTAATGTGAAAACCTGACTCTACCTTTGGAAGAAAAGACAGAACAGGGTGCAACATCACCTTTTCTGCCGAAAACTGAATATATGGCTCCCTACATGATAGAGCCTGCAGATCCGAAATTCTCCTAGCCGAACAGAGGGTCACCAAAATGGTGGTTTTCCAAGAAAATTCTCTCAGCGGTACTGACCCTCGCGTAAGTGCCTCCAAAACCAAGTTTAAATCCCAAGGCGGTACGACCTATCTCACCGGCGGTCTGAGATTTCTAACCGCCCTCAGGAATCTCACAATATCTGGATGCCACGACATAAGGCCCCCATTCACCCTGCCTCGAAAACAGGTTAGGGCCGCCAACTGCACCTTCAGGGTATTGAGGGCTAAACCCTTATCCAAACCCTTCTGCAGGAATGCCAAGACATCTGGCACTGTTGTTGGAAATGGCCGAATGCCACAGCCGTCACACACCACTCCTCAAAAATGCGCCAAATTCGAACATAAGCCAGGGACATAGATCTTCTCCTGGACCCCAACATGGTGGACACCACCGCTGCGGAGTACCCCCTACGCTTTAGCCTTTCCCTTTCAAGAGCCAAGCCATAAGAGAGAAGCGAGCCACGTTTGGCATTAGAATCGGACCCTGGCACAAGAGGTTGACCCAGTCTGGGAGTCTCCACGGCCGGTCCACCAACAACCACACCAGGTCTGCATACCAAGGCCTCCTTGGCCAGTCCGGTGCGATGAGGATCACATGTCCATTGTGACGCTCTATTCTGCGCAGAATGCGTCCAATCATTGGCCATGGTGGAAACACAAAGCAGCTCGACCGCCGGCCACGGCTGCGCCAACCCATCGAGCCCCTCCAACATGCGTTCTCTGCACCTGCTGTAAAACCGACTTGCCTTGGCATTGCTGAGTGTGGCCATCAAATCCATAACCGGCTGCCCCCACCGCAAAGTAATTTTGTGAAAGACCGCCGCGTTCAATTCCCACTCTCCTGGATCCACGACATTGCGGCTGAGAAAGTCGGCCTGCATACTGTCCCGACTGGCTACATGCGCCGCCAAAAACGCCACGAGATGATCTTCTGCCCATGACATCAAAAGTTGACTCTCCTCCAACAAGGCGGAACTGCCTGTACCCCCTTGCCGACTGATATACGACACTGTTGTTGCATTGTCAGAGAACACGCGCACTGCTTTTCCTTCTACCAGAGCGAGAAACTCCCGAAGGGCGAGGAGCACCGCTCTCATCTCCAGTCAATTGATCAACCAGTCGGTCACCTCTGCAGGCCAGACACCTTGAGCCATTTGATCCAAACAATGTGCTCCCCAGCCGATGAGACTGGCATCTGTGGTGACGGTCACCCAATCCGGATGATCCAGCGACACCCCCGCCCGAAGATGGTCAGGCTCCAACCACCATTGCAAGCTGGCGCTGACCGCTTCCGAGTACGCCAACTGCTGACTCAGGGGATGCTCCTGGGGTGACCACCAGGATAGCAATGTCTGCTGTAGGGGACGCATATGAGCTCTGGCCCAAGGTACCAGGTCCAATGACGCCGCCATTGAGCACAGAAGTTGCAAATATCGCCACGCCATCGGAGCCTTCATGCGCAAAAATGCCAACACCTGCCTCAAGAGCTTCTGTACCCTGACCTCTGGTAAAAACACTGCCCCTACGGCCGTGTCGAACAATGCCCCCAGGTAAACTAGCCGCTGAACTGGAAGAAACTGGCTTTTGGCTTGGTTCACCACCCAACCCAAATGCTACAGAAGTCCACCACACGAGCTGTCGCCCCCATCGACTCTGAGACGGAGCTCGCCCGAATCAACCAATCGTCTAAGTAGAGGTGCACCAGGACACCTTCTTTGCGCAACGCTGCTGCCACCATCACCTTCGTGAACGTGCGCGGCGCCGGCGCCAGGCCAAACGGCAATGCTCGGAATTGAAAATGCCCCATAGGCACTGCAAAGCGCAGAAACTTCTGATGCTCCCGGCCTGATGGGAATATGTAAATACGCCTCTGTTAAATCTATGGAAGACAGTACCTCGCCCGGCTTTACTGACCGAATAACAGATCTGAGTGTCTCCATGCGGAAGTGCAGTACCCTCAAGCAGCAATTCACTTGTTTGAGATTCAAAACAGGACGAAAAGACCCTTCCTTTTTGAGCACCACAAAATAAATCGAGTATCGACCTAATCTGCACTGGTCGAGAGGTACCGAGACTACCGCTTGGAGCCGCAGCAAGCGCTGGAGTGTATCGGATACCGCCTTTCTCTTTGAAGCGGATCCGCATGGAGATACCACGTAGGCTTCCGGTAATGGACGATTGAACTCCAGCGCGCAACCTTCTCGGACAATCTCCAAGACCCACTGGTCTGTAGTAATGGTGGTCCAGATGGAGAGGAAGCTCTGCAAGCGTCCCCCCACAGGAACCTCCGCCTGGACCAACCGCGTTTCATTGGGGCTTCTTAACTGAGTTCTGCTGGGTTCCGAAATAACCCCGACCGAACCCCTTAGCTCCTCTAAAGGACTGCCCCCTCACCATAAAATGACCTCTTTGATAAGGGGTGAACCGAGATCCTCTAAACCGGCGGAATTCTCTACTCTGCCCTCTTTGCAGAGCTCCAGGGTTTGGCCCCTTCAGGCGGTCCTCTGGGAGCTGACCCCCCTTAGAATCTCCCAGATCCTTTACAATTTTTTCCAGAGCTTCCCCAAAAAGCAGCTTGCCCTTATACGGAAGCTTAATAAGACGAGTCTTAGACGATGCATCTGCCGCCCAGTTCCTCAGCCAGAGAAACCACCTGGCGGCAATCACCGATGCCATGGACTTTGCCGAAATCCACACAAGGTCATAAAAGGCATCGGCGAGATAGGCTGCCGCCGACTCTAACTTCACCCCCTCCGGAGCAGGAGTATCCTGCCCTTCCTGGAGAGGTTCCGCTTGAAGCCAACGAATGGAGGCCCTAGCCACATAGGTCCCACTGATGGATGCCTGCAGGGAAAGAGCACTGGAGTCAAAAGCCTGCTTGAGCAGAGCTTCCAACTTCCTATCCTGCAGATCCTTGAGAACTGCTCCACCCTCTACCGGGATCGTTGTCTTCTTAGTGACAGCTGCCACCAATGCATCCACCTTTGGCATGCGTAGCAACTCCTACTCCTGAGGTACTGGGTACAGACGGCCAATAGCACGAGCTCCGCGCAGAGTAGCCTCTGGACCACTATTCCCTCTAAGCTGTGCGTGTGTGTGCGCGCACACACCTCGCCGAGTGAGCGCACATACTTTACAACAGAGCGCACAAAAATTACGGTTCTGATTCTGATAGAAAACAACACAGACGTTCTTAAAATTGAAAAGTTGTGTATTTATGGTTTTCACAAGTTCTACAATATTTTCTAGTGCAATGTGGTGTACATACTGTATTCTGACGTGTAGTCAAATTTTAAAGTATATAACTCCGAGTGTCATTATGTGGCGCACAAAAATTTAACCTTCCTTCAAAAGCTGCACAGCTGATATTTTATGCGCACACAGCCTACACAAAATTAGAGGGAACATTGCTCTGGACATTCCCATTCAGAATCCACCATCTGCCTGATTACCCTGTGAACTGGAAAACACTGTTGCTCCGCCTTAAAACCCTGGAGCAGAGGGTCCTCCAGTGGCTCTTCCTGAACCGCTGGTAAGGTAATATTTAATGCCGCTAGCGAATGGACATAAGTGCTCCAAACTCCTCTTTCCTAAAAACCCTAAAAACATTAGGGTCTT
Source organism: Ichthyophis bannanicus (assembly GCA_033557465.1). NCBI lineage: Eukaryota > Metazoa > Chordata > Amphibia > Gymnophiona > Ichthyophiidae > Ichthyophis > Ichthyophis bannanicus. Next base: position 980,417,159 of record CM066033.1, read on the forward strand.
CCCCTGGAGCAATTTCACCATCCTCCAGATCTCCAGCCCACGGATCCAGGCCCGAGTCTGAGAGTTCTTCCTCCTCAGCACTCCTAAGCTCTGAGGTGAGTTGACCGAAGCCATCGGTGCTTGCCCCAAACCCTAAGACAGACTTGGAGGAACCCTCACCTGGATCCATAACAGAGCCCTCCCCTTTGGGTCCTCCAGAGGGGAAGGAAGCCGAAATCTTGCTCTGACCTTACTCCAACTTCAGGCAATAAGCCTTGTGTAGAGACAAAATAAAATCTGCTGAAAAAATTGCCTCTAAACCCCCATGCCCCACCAGCAAGGGCGGCTGAGGAGTTATCCTCACAGGAACAGGCTTTTTAGATTTACTCTTTCTTTTTCCTTGTTGTTCTTGAGCCGCGGCCGGAACAGAAGCCTTCTCTAACATGGCTGCCGTTCCCGCCTTCTCCCCCGCACTAAAATGGCTGCCTTACTGATCCGACGTGGCAGCCCTGTCTTCCATGGTGCTTTTGAACAAACGCTGAACTCGACTGCCCTGTCTGCAGCAAAAACGGCAAAGACCCGTGTTGGACAGACCTCTGCAACTGCCACACTGCACGCACGCTGCCGAGACCGGCAGCATGCGCTATAAATAAAATAAAAACGCTGACGCCAAGCCAAAGCAGACAGCGAGGCCTACCTGTAGTTCGCTTCCCGCCAAGAAAAAACGCGTGTACACGGCTCTGTCCTGCTTGTACCAGATGTACCTGCAACTGCAACCACTTTCAGAACTCTTCCCGCTGCTAGCGGGCGAGCGGGCTGTCAGACCACAGCAGGGAGAGACGGCACTCTGGGGCTCCCAGCGTCAAGCTCTCCCCTCCGCCGTGAAAAACGGCACTGCTCCATGAGGCAGGCTCTGCCTCTACTGCACTTGTCCCACAGCCGAGCTCCGTTTCACCTTTTTTTTTTCTTCAATCTTTAAAGGACAGATCCAGTCTGGAAAAAGCATCCAGCTAGGGCACCCTCCAGGCTTGGTTTTGTTTTTTACTTTTAAACTAATCTAATCCCTTTTCCTCTTCTTCACTCCAGGAGTCTGTCAGCTCTACGTCCTTTCCAGCTGCTGAGGACTGAAAGACTGAGTCTCTGACACCAGAGGGAGCTGAAGTGGCTGTCAGCAAGACTTTGAGAATTCAGTCCTCAGCTGCTGGAGAAGGTTGACAACCCTATAGTCCCTGGACTGGCCTGGAGAGACGAAGAGGAAAAAGCTATTACACCAGAGTCTGCTAATATTTCAGAGGGAGAATACAGAAAAAATAGTAACTTCCTTTATCAAACAAGAAGCAATGTCCCTCAAAGAAAGATAAAGTATGGTCAGGTCTAAAGGCATACAGATAAGCATATGTGATAAGTCTTGGCAGCCATTGTCCATGGTTTCTGGTTTATCAGAAAATGAGATTCTCTACTCTTAAGCTACATCTTATAAATTCAGTTAAAATTAAATAACTCACCACCAATATCCCAAATTTAGTGATAAATAAATCCAGAAATCGAGCACCTTCAATGGTCGGTGATTGATCACGTCCCCCCAGATCCTAGGGGGGGGGGGGGGCAATCGGACTGCCAAACTTCAAAGGTGTTAACAATGATGGATATTTCAGTTAAAGACAGTGGTGCCCTTGGGTCTGAATAAAGAAGTTGAATGGAGTAGTTTAATTTAACTTTAACCTGTGAGACAGCGGGTTTCCCTTGATAAGTGGGGAGTTCTCCGGTGTTTTCATTGGTTCATGTTCCTTGATTGAAGGGCCCGGATAGCCAATAGGGAAAGCTTTCTGCCCTTTAACGAATTAGCTGGGTTGCGGTCCGGCGTCCAATGACGGTTAACAAATTGTTTGATGGGAGCACTTGATACAGGGAGGTATTCCCGAAACATGCACGTCGTGCGTGGATCTTAAAAAACGTGATTTGATCAGCTAAGTCATTTGAAATTATTTTATGTTTATTAAAATGGATAGAGCCGTTTGGGGGTATTGATTATAATTTTTACTTACCTTCGGCGATATCCGACAAAAGCATGTGCAAAAAAAATTTTTGGGGGGGGGTATTTTGGTGATTTTGTATGTTCAAAATTAAATACCTGGCATAGATTATGAAACAGTGACCAAGATGCAATTTTCAATTCTCTTTTCATATTGCTCATTAATGTTCCTGAGGATAAAAGATTAAGGTACAAGAAGATGTAGACAATTTGAGGACTGGTTTTCATTTGATAAAATGATGCTTGTGCTCCACAATGCTTGAAATGCCTTGAGCTTCCTCGAGTTTTGTAACTGCCCTTTCTATTATCTCTACCATTAGCTATTGTAATTACTTTAAATGGATATTTCAAAAGCTATAACAATGGAATGGCACTTCTCAGCTAAAGTGTAGAGAAAAAGAAATCTAGAATTATACAAAGATGAAATTAATTCCAAAAATCTGGCCAGTACTGTGAATATTCACAAATATGTCAAGAGCTACAGAAAAGTTCTTTCTCCAGATGGAGATAGGCAGGGGAATGAGGGGTCAATTGAGGTCTCATTCCACAAGTCCATTATCCTAAATCATTCTGAAAATGATGCCGGTCTTCTTTTATTTATATCAGCTGCCAACAACTGAACTACACTAAGGAGGTTATTTAAGAAGCATTTCCTTTATTTGGCAGCTTGACCATTAGTGGTAGTACCATGATATTACTCCTAGGTGGTTAGAGGTGCCATTCTGAATCTGGTACCAACAGGGCAGGAGCATCTGGGAACTGCTCCTGCCCTCAACTAGGCACTAGGGAGACACAGGGTAAGAGCCAGGGAGGGTCTGGGGGTGTGGGTGGGAAGGTGCTATGGCTGTTGTCAGGAGGGATACCGGGAGTCGAGTAATACCATGGCTGTCGGTAGGGAGGAAGGAAGGAAGGAAGGGGGCCTGAGGGTGGGGGAGTAACTTGATGCTACCACCAGCCCTTTTACCAGAGAGCATGCCCGACGTGGGGCTTGCTATCTGGATTGCTGCAGCCAGGAATCTACAATGTTCCTAGCTGCAACAATGAGATTGGGATGCTCTTTTTTCAGCATCTTCATTTCTAAAATCACTGCTCCTGCTAGACATGGTAGCAAATAGATGTGCCCTCCTACACATCCTTATAAGTATTTTTAGAAAGGGCTCTGCACTGGGCAGGCCCTTTTGTAAATACAAGGGGAACTGTGGATGCCCAACTTGGATATTTCAATTCCCCCTCCCCCCTCCATGACCCATCTGCACTGAACCTTTAAGCATAGTACCAGAAACAGTCCTATGGTCTGAATAAAGAAGACACAATGTATATAAGAGACTACTGAGATCAACAACATGAGAAGTCTGAATTATAAAATTCTCCTATTGCATTCTTCGAGTTTCAAGATGATGAATCTTTAATAAGAGGTAGAAAATCTCCATGAAATTAAAGATGCCATTTTGTCTTTTCTTTAACATTAAAAGAATTTACACCAGACTTTTTTCTCTAATGCTGCCAAGTATTACATTGTTTTCTATGTTAAACTGCGAATGTAATAGGATAAACTGAAATATACTAAATATTCCCTAAGATATAGACCCAGTGCCTGCTCAATCAGACAGGACTGGACAGTTTCCTAGAGTGGTAGCTTTTGAGGGATGGCAAAGAGCAACAGTAGTCAGAAGAAAGCCCTTGATCTTGATAATCATACGTCAAAGAATCATCAGCATATTCTTTTACCTTCAGGGAGAATGGGCACACACATACATTCAAAGCAAAGTTTAATATTTTAAAGTATGATGTCCAATTTATTTATTTATTTAACATCTTTTATATACCGCGCTATTTGTTGTCAGTGCGGTTTACATATAACAAAGGTTGCACATTCAGAGGACAATTGTGTGCTTACATTATAACAGGAAACAAACTTGGAACAACAGGGTAAAAAACTGTAACTATGTACAAAAGCATATTAGATTCTTTAGTATTCACAGGAGGGCTAAGGCAAGACCGCAGAGAACTTGAGGTGGAATTGCCTATGAGGGAATTGGGAGTGGAGATTGAGAGTTTGTAGGTTTAGGAGTGCTGATGATTGGATGCTTGTGCAAAGTGGAGAAGGAAAATGTGGTGCTTGATTGCCTTGCGGAATTGAGTGAGGTCTTTAATTGCTCTTATTTCAGGTGGGAGGTCATTCCAGCATTTAGGTGCATAGAAAGCGAAGGTCCTTTTCTTGGTTGTCTGGGTGCATTTGATGGACTCTTTAGGGATGATCAGGGTGTTGTCCGTTGTTCACCTTCTCGTTCTGTTTTTTGGGGTGAGGGAGATGAGATCATCGAGGGGGCGTGGGGGCAAGGTTGTTGATGATCTTGAAAGTGATGAGGAGGATTTTATAGGTTAACCTGCAATGAATTGGTAGCCAGTGGAGTTCCATGAGAATCGGGGTGATATGGTCTGTTCTTGTTAGACCACAGAGCACCCTAGCAGCCGCGTTCATAGCGAGTTGCAGCGGATTAATGATGTTCTTGGGGAGTCCGTATAAGACGACGTTTGCATAATCAAAGTGAGGTAGTGTGAGGGCCTGGAAAATGGTCCGGAATTTGTTATGAGGTAGCATGGGTCTGAGGTGCCTTAGCGTTCTGATTTTATTATAGACAGATCTGGTGGTGTTCTGTATGTGTTCCTTAAAGTCAAAATGCTGATCCAGTGTAATGCCTAGGTAGCGAATAGATGGTTTACTAGGGAGTTCCGCATCTCTTACTCTTAGGGAGGATGGGGGGGAGAATTCTTTGTTTCTTGATATGAACGGAACTTCGGTCTTGAAATTTATACGGAGGTTTTGAGATAATAACCAGTCTGTGATGGCGTTGAAAGCAGTGAATAAGGTTGGTGAAGTCTGGTTGTTTGACTTTAAATGGTGTAAACAGTAGGATGTCGTCAGCATAGATTAATGTGGAGATATCGAAGGTGCGTATGATGTCACATATAGGCTGTATATATACATTGAACAGAAGCGCAGATAAAGAAGATCCTTGCGGAACACCTTGATGTTGGTGGAAAGATGTGGATGTGGTGGAGCCGACTCTGACATGCTGCCAGCGCTCCGATAGGTAAGACCTACACCAATCCCAGGCGAGGCCACGAATTCCCTTCTCCAGGAGGCGGGCGAGGAGTTGATTATGATTAACGGAATCGAAGGCAGCGGAGATATCTAGGAATATTAGGGCAAAGCCGTTTTCAGCCTTATCGAGACCTCTGTTCAGTGCGTTAGTTAGGGTTGTAAGGAGAGTTTCTACACCGTGTGATTCCCTGAAGCCATGTTGACAAGGATCAAGCGGTGAGGCTATATTGATGTGATGTTGTAACTGTCTCTGTACAACCTTCTCTATTATTTTGGCTAATAGAGGTATGCTCGAGATTGGGCGGTAGGAGTCAGACTTTAACGGGTCAAGTCTAGAGTTCTTCAGGAGTGGTCTTATGGAGGTTTGTTTGAGGAAAGAGGGGAACGAGCCTGTTGCAAAGAATAGCCCGATGATGTTGATTAGGATTGGACTCAGTTTGGCACACAGAGATCTGACCCAGTATGCTGGGCAGGGGTCACTTGGTGCTGTAGAGGTGTTGATGGAGGTGATGAGGTCTTGAATGTTTTTCTCAGTTGGTGTGGTGAACATTGTGATAGGAGGAAGTGAGGTGTGAGAGTGGGAGAACGCTGTAACTGAGACTGTGTCAGTTAAGGAGGTCTTGGATTGAAGGTAGTCGGCGTAAGACTGGGGGGAAATAGGAACAAGTTGTGTAGGTGATGGTTCTTTAATTAGGGATTTTGCTATGTTGAAAAGGTCTCTAGGTTTATTTAGTGAGCGGAGGAGAAGATTAGCATGGTATTCACTCATTCTGAGATAGATGGTTTCACGGTGGAGTTTGAGGTGGTTCAGGTATGTTACTTTGTCAGATTCAGAGCGAGACCTTCTCCATTTCCTTTCAAATTTTCTGAGGGAGAGGAGGGATGACCGAAGATCTGCTGTGAACCATGGCGATGGCTGTCTTTTGTTTTGTTTGTTCTTATTGCTTTTGGTTGAGGCTGGTAGCTGTGCAAAAGACTTTAATGTGGCGTTCCAGTTGGTGATTGCTTCACCGAGGTCAGAAGGCATTGAATTGAGTATAGGTAAGGCGTGCTTAATGAATTCTTCTTTGTCCAGTGGTTTGAGGTGAGAGGTAAGTTTGGGTTCTGTACTGGAGTCGTTAGGTGGGTATTTAGAATGAAGAGTGGGCATCTGGAACATGATTAGTTTATGATCTGACCAGGGGATGGGTGTGATAGTAGTGTTGAGGTTGGAGTTCTGGCTGATAGCAGCGTGGGGGGCAAAGATTAGGTCCAGTAGGTTTCCTTTATTGTGGGTGGAAGTGTTCACAAGTTGATCAAAACAGAGTGTTTGCATGGCTTCTAGGAAAGCATCTGCTTGGTTGGATTGTAGGGAGGGTAAGTTAAAGTCTCCGAGCAGCCAATTGGAACTGCGCGGGTCGGCTGGGTTGGAGGCTAAGTCAATGAAGGTAGAGATGACCTCAGGAGGAGAAGAGGGGGATCTGTAAATGAGGTTTATGGTGATGTCCTTATTGGCAATGGTGATTATGTCCGCATGGGTGGAGCTCTTGGATGTGAGAAGTCGAAATTCTAGATCTGTTTTTGAAAGGATAAAAACTTCACCGCCTTTTTGGTTAGTCCTGTGGCAGGTGTGGATGGAAAAGTTGGAAGGGATTAGTTGGTTTATGAGAGCTGTGTCAGTATCCTTGAGCCAGGATTCAGTCACCATGAGGAGATCCAGGTTATGTACAGCTATCAGGTCCGGTATCACTGGCCATTTCTTGCGCACAGAGCGTGAGTTTATAAGGGCACAATTGAGGGAGAGTTGAGTTTTAGGTGGGGCTTTTTTGGGATTGTCTGATTGATTGAGGGCCACATATAGCAGGTGTGAGCGTCGCGGGTGTTGTGGGAAGCTGGTTGCAAAGTGATATGGGTTAGAGTGGTTCCTCTTACCCAGATAGGGTAAGGTGGTGATGTGGTATTGCCCGGTAGAGAGGGCTATGGAACATTGTAAGGTGTTTACAGCTAGGAATATAGTGGTAAGGGTAAGTAATGGGATGGCCATGATGGCTTGGTGGCTGTTGCGTTGGTCTAGATGTGTGAGGGTAGGGTACTACTTATTTGTGGCCCAGTTGTGGCGTGTGTACGAGGGTGTGTTATAGTAAAGACAGTGTAGTCGTGGAAGCAACAAGAGCTTAACAAGAGCTTTACAGGTGCTAGGAGGATTAGCACTATGGTATATAAGAATGAATATTATGCATTATGGATTTAGCAATTATGGATTTAGCATTATGGATTTAGCATTATGGATTTAGCAATTATGCATTTTACAGGACTGTTGTGGGAGGGGTGGTATTTCAACAATCGTAATTGTTGTTAAATTATTAAAATCTTAGGAGGCGACATAAGGCTAAATGTTTGTCTAGGGTATTCAATACCCTTGCACCAGCCCTGTATAGCCTTCTCAGTTGAACACATTAAAAAGTAATTTGCAGAGCTACTATTAGTGATTTTTAACCTATCATTACAATTTTCTATAGCATCAGAAGATTGGAGGGTGGCCAACACAACACCTATTTTGAAAAATGGTTCCAGAGGTGATCCGGGAAACTACAGACTGGTGAGCCTAATGTTGCTGCTGGGCAAAATAGTGGAAACCAACATCAAGAACTGAATTACTAGACACATGGACAGACATGGTTTAATGGGACAAAATCAACATGGATTTAGCAAGGGTAGTCTTGCCTCACCAATCTGCTCCATTTCTTTGAAGGCATGAACAAACATAAGAACATAAGATATGCCATAATGGGTCAGATCAAAGGTCATCAAGCCCAGTATCCTGTTTCCAACAGTGGCTAATCCAGGTAACAAGCACCAGTCAGGTTCCCAAAAGGTAGATAGATTCCATGCAATTTATCCCAGGGGTAAGCAGTGGACCTCCCCAGTCCTCTATAATAATGCTTTATGGACCTTTCCTCCAGGAACTTGTCCAAATCTCTCTTAAATCCAGCTACATTAATAGCTTTTACAACTTCTGGTAATGAGCTCGATTATGCATCGATTGAAAAAAAATTTCCTCCAATTAGTCTTAAATGTGCTATATTGTAGCTTCATTGGGTGTCCCTATAGTCTTTCTACTTTTTGAAAGAGTAAACCACCAATCTACATGAAATAATTGGTCCTTACCTGCTAATTATTGTTCCTGAAGGAACGACAGTCCAGTCCCTTTACTTCTGGGTTGCACAACCCTTCCAGCAGCTTGGAGGCTGAGTCTAACCCTTTTGAGGATGGTTAGGTATAAATACCCCTGGCACCACCCCTAAGCCCCAGTAATCTATTGAAAAGCAGACTTAACGTACAAACAATTAAAACCCAAAACCCTTTTTTTTTTTTTTTTTTTAATGTAGGAAAAGGACGCCGCCGTAGGGTCAACAAGAAGTAGAAGGGAGGAGAAGGTTTACCTGAGGCTGCCGCAGCCTTCCCTGGTCCCCGGCCCACCTGACCTGTGAAAGACACCTTCCGCCTCTGTTTCGGACTGGGAATTCGGTCCGCCATACTTTCCGTAGCCAGGGGGGGATCAGGGACTGGACTGTCGTTCCTTCAGGAACAATAATTAGCAGGTAAGGACCAATTATTTCTTCCTTATCGTCACTCCAGTCCAGTCCCTTTACTTCTGGGATGTAACAGAGCAGTTCAAACTTGGGTGGGGTTCGCTATCCCGGAACGAATTACCGCGTCCCCGAACCTAGCATCTGCAGACCCCTGCACATCCAGCCTGTAGTGTTTGGTAAAGGTATGTAGCGACGACCAAGTCGCCGCTCTACAAATATCCAGCAGAGGAACAAGGCTGTACTCTGCCCAGGAAGCGGCCTGTGCCCGCATGGAGTGGGCACGCAGGCCTCCCGGAACATGCTTCCCCTTCAGGATATAGGCGGAAGCAATAGCTTCCCTGATCCATCTAGAGATAGTTGCCTTAGCCGCGGCCTCCCCTTTGTGAGGACCCCCAAACTGAACGAACGTTCAGACTTTCGAAAGGAGGCCATACGGGAGAGGTAACGCTTCAACACTCTCTGCACATCCAGACGGCGTAGTCTGTCATCCTTCCCTCCCCGCCCGTCAGTTGGGAACGCAGGCAGCGAAACTGGCTGGTTCAGATGGAAAGGCGAAAATACCTTGGGTAAGAAGGAGGGAACTGTCCGTAAGACCACCTTGTCCTTGAAAAAGGAAAGGAAGGGGGGCTAGGAGGACAGGGCTTGGAGCTCGGAAACGCATCTGGCCGAGCAAATGGCGACCAAGAAGACCGTCTTCAGCGTCAAATCTTTAAGAGAGGCTTCCATCGCTGGCTCGAAAGGCTCTCTGGTCAAGGCATTTAACACCAAGTTAAGGTCCCAGTGAGGGATTACTGATCTTTTCTGGGGGCGCAGACGCCTAACCGCCCTCAGGAACCTGGCCACATCCGGGTGGACTCCTAAGGGCTTCCCTCGAACCTTGCCTCTAATAGCAAGAGATGGCTGCCAACTGGACTCGTAGGGAGCTGGGAGCAAGACCCTTCTCAAAACCTGCTTGCAAGAATTCTAGGATCTCTGGGATAGAGGCTGAAAAGGGCTTCTGCCGGCGCGCCGTACACCAGGCTTCGAAGATGCGCCACACTCTTACATAGGAAAGACAGGTCGAACGCTTTCGCGCGCTCAACAAGGTTGAAATCACTGAACCCGAATATCCCCGCTTCCGGAGCCGCGCCCTTTCAATAGCCAGGCCGTAAGCGAGAATCGATCCACGCGAGGCATCTGGACAGGCCCCTGTCTCAGAAGACCTTTCCTGCAGGGGAGCCGCCACGGCTGGTCGGCCGTTAACCTCACTAAATCCGCATACCAAGGGCGGCGAGGCCAATCTGGAGCAATGAGGATGACCAGCCCTTGGTGGGCTTCCACCTTCTGAAGAACCCTTCCGATCAAGGCCCAAGGCGGGAACACGTACAGGAGCCCCTCCGAAGGCCACCTCTGAGCTAGAGCATCCAAGCCTTCGGACATTCTTTCCTTTCTTCGGCTGTAAAAACGACTTGCCTTGGCTGACGAATAACGGGCCATGAGATCCATAATTGGAGGGCCCCAAAGGGAGACAATCTGGTCGAAGACTTCCTGCTCCAGCTCCCACTCTCCGTGGTCGACCTTGAACCTGCTGAGGTAATCGGCTGTAATGTTGTCCGATCTGGTCACGTGCTGAGCTGACAGGGCCGACAACCGGGTCTCGGCCCATCGGAACAGGCTGTCCGTCTCCTTCTCTAGGGCGGGGCTGCTTGTTCCCCCCTGGCGGTTGATGTAGGCCACCGTGGTGACATTGTCTGAGAGGACGCGGATTGCGTTCCGCCTCACTAATGGCTCTAGTGTCTTGAGGGCCAAAACTACTGCTCGTAACTCCAGTCTGTTGATGGACCACTGTGACTCCATCGAGGACCAAAGACCCTGAGTGAACTGTCCCTGGCAATGAGCTCCCCAGCCCGTCAGACTGGCGTCTGTTGTCAGCAGGATCCACTGAGGAGTTTCGAGAGGCATCCCGCATTCCAGGTTCTTCGGACACCTCCACCACTGTAGGGCCTTCTTGGTTCGAGGCGCGCAGGGTAGTGGTACGGACAAAGGATGATTCTGTGGAGACCAACGACGTAATAAGGAGCGTTGTAGAGGCCGCATGTGGGCCCTGGCCCACGGGACTATCTCTATTGTCGCAGCCATGGTACCCAGCAATTGAAGGTAAAGCCACGCTGAGGGGTTCCGTCTCTCCAGGAACTGTGATACGAGGGTCCTTAGATCCTTTGCCCTCTTCCGAGGGAGAAACACTTTTCCTTTCCTGGTGTCGAATCTTGCTCTGAGGTACTCGAGTTCCTGAACGGGTAGCAACTTGCTCTTCGTCCGATTGATGATCTATCCTAACTCCTCCAGGATCTTTACTACTCGAGCTGTAGCCGAGCGGCTTTCCGCTTCTGATTTCGCCCTGATCAACCAATCGTCGAGGTATGGATGTACCAGGATCCCTTCCTTTCGTAGGGAGGCGGCTACCACCACCATTACTTTGGTGAAAGTCCAGGGAGCCGTAGCTAGGCCGAAGGGCAGCGCCTGGAATTGAAAGTGTCCTCTTGGCACCGCGAATCTCAGGAACTGCTGATGAGACCTTTGAACCGGGATATGTAAATAGGCTTCCGTCAGGTCCAGAGATGTGAGAAACTCCCCGGTTCTTACGGCCATAATGACTGACTTCAGAGTTTCCATTCGGAAATGGGGTACCTTGAGGCAGCGATTGACCTGCTTTAAATCTAGGATCGGACGAAAGGAGCCTTCCTTTTTTGGGACTACAAAATCAATGGAGTACCGACCGGAGCCGGATTGGTCTGGAGGGACCGGAGTCACTGCCCCGAGCGCTAAAAGCCTTGAGAGTGTGACATCTATCGCCCTCCTTTTTGCCGGAGAGCCGCAGGGGGATTGAATAAAGGCCTGAAGGATCTGCTTTCCAAATTTGAGGGCATAACCTTCTCTGATCACTTCCAGGACCCACTGATCGGACGTGACCCGGGACCAGGCGGGAAGAAATAGCCTTAGACGGCCCCCCAAAGGTAAGTCGCCCGCCTGGACCCCCTCTATCTCATTGCGATTTTCTAGGCCCCGAGAAAGAGGTAGAGGCCCCAAAACCTCTCCCTGCTCCTCGAAACCCCTTAAAGTTTGAACCCCTGGCAGGGAAGCGGCCCCTAGGAAAAGGGTTTGACCTGGCTGGACAAAACCTCCGGGGGTCTCTTGGCTGGCTCCGCGATGGTGCTGGGAGGCGAGCCTGCTTCGGCCTGTCCTCTGGAAGCCTGCCTCCCTTGGACTCGCCAAGATCTTTTACTAACTTTTCCAAATCCTCACCGAATAATAATCTCCCCTTAAAGGGAAGACGGCCCAGCCGCGCCTTTGAAGAAGTATCGGCTGACCAATTGCGGAGCCACAAATAGCGCCTAGCTGCGACTACTGATGCCATGTTCTTAGCTAGGCTTCTGATGAGATCGTACTGGCTATCCGCCAGGTAGGCTGCACCTGACTCCAATTTAGCTGCAATGGGCTGTACGTCTCCTGCGGAACCCTCTGCCAGCTGAAGTTGTTGGGACCACCTCAAGCAGGCCAGTGCCACCCAGGCCCCCGAAACCGAGGCCTGCAAGGCAAGGGCGCTAACATCAAAGGCCTGCTTTAGCAAGGTGTCCAATTTTCTATCCTGTGTGTCTCTCAAGGCCGTGCTACCTTCTACTGGGATAGTCGTCTTCTTAGTAACTGCAGATACTGCCGCATCCACTTTGGGCGACTTCAGCAATTCTCTGTCCGATTCCGGTACGGGATAGAGGCATGTCATAGAACGCACACCCCTCAGGGAGGACTCCGGTTGGTCCCACTCTTCCTGAATCATTTGGCGGACGACTCTGTGGATAGGAAAGACCTTTTGAGACTTCCGGACTGCTTGGATCAGGGGGTCCTCCAGCACTTCTTCTTCAGCCGGAGTGTCCGAGGCCACCTTGAGGACTTTCAGGGACTCATTAATTAGCCCCGGAAGCTCCTCCCGACGAAAGACTCTAACAATGCGGGATTGATCCTCCTCCGGGATCTCTCCTTCCTCGAGTTCTTCTTCTTCATCCCCTATCTCCTTATCGGAGAGCTCCTCCTCTTGCGTGTCATGAGGAGGGGAAGCGGGCGGCTCTTCGCTCGCTAGTCTCGCGCGTTTAATTGGGATACCTGAATCATGGGGAATGGCCTTCCATGGTTTAACCCTCAGGCCTTCCTTCCCTGTGCTTGAGCCTCCCGGCCCCAGCCCCTGCTTGCGCATGTATGTCCTGCTCCACAGAGGCAGCTTCTGCAGCGCAACCCCTGCAGATACCTGACTTTGAGGCAGTGCCCCTGCGAATGCCACAAGATGGGCACCTTAGTTTGCCAGACATGGTTTCCCTGACTCACTGAATCAAACAAAAGTAAAAGGAGGCAGATTATGCTAAAATTTTAAAATTAGATTAACCTTAAGCTATCTCTGAAGTTGCAGCTCTAGGCTGAACAAAGGAACAAATTCCTGGAACAATTTTCCCGGAACAATTTTCCTCCCCCCACACCCCCCCGATAGAATGTAGCCTTTGGAACAAATAAACAAAAATAGGCTTAAGCCAACAGAAAAAAAAGGCAGGGAGATCCCCAGTACTTGCGGTTTTAAGTGCCTTTCCCGATCCCGGTAACCTCCGGGAATGAAATTGCCCTCCGGAGTCCTGCACATGGCTAGGCCTCAGCCACGTGGAGAGTAGGTCGGGTCCCAGCGTCTCCCCTCGCACGGCCGGACGCACTGCCCGTCTGCCGCGTGATCCCGCAGCCGTCTAAAACCTCCGATCGCTCCCGAGCTGCTTTGCCAAGCCAGGAACGAGGAGGGACGGCGCTTTGGAGCCTCAAGCGCTCAGCTGCCTGAGGGCTTCGGCGCAAGGGTCTGTTGCCGAGGTCTGGGAAACGGAGGGCCTTGAGCTGTTCCGTGATCCACCCCCTGCCGCCGGCAAGGCTCTTGCTGAATCCTCTCCCACCGGGCAAGAAAAAACCTCTTGCGAGCAGCGAGCTCGATCGCCAGAGGAGGGGGGGGGGGGGAGAAGGAAGGAAAACCAAAGGAACACTAGCAACTGAAAATTAAAGAAAAGTAAGTCTAAAACCAAGCTAACATTTTACAATTAAATTAAAATTAAAATTAAAGTAAGAATGAAGTAAGGATAAATAGGAGACTCCAGTAAGCTCTTGGCTTACGGAACCCTCCAGCTGCTTGGAGGCTGAGAATACTGTGGCTTAGGGGTGGTGCCAGGGGTATTTATACCTAACCATCCTCAAAAGGGTTAGACTCAGCCTTCAAGCTGCTGGAAGGGTTGCGCAACCCAGAAGTAAAGGGACTGGACTGGAGTGACAATAAGGAATTACGGTTACCCGTTTCACTCTATTCATTATTTTTTAGACTTCTATCATATCACCCCTCAGCCATCTTTTTTCCAAGTTGAAGAGCCCTTTTTAAGTCTTTCCTCATAGGGGAACCAGTCAATATAGTGTATTTTGACTTTTAGAATCCCCACATCAGAGACGCCTGAGGAAGTTAAAAAGTCATCGCAAAGGAGGCGATGTTCAATTTTGGACTGGAAACTGTTTGAGAAATAGAAAACAGAGAAGGCAGAAATGGTCAGTTTTCACAATGGAGTAAGGTGAATAGTGGAGTATCTTAAGGATGTATAGTGGGACCGGTAATTTTTAACATATTTATAAATTATCTGGAATTGGAAACAACAAGCAAGGTGATTGAACAACTTGGTGTCATCTGCAAATTTAGAGTTGTTAAATCACATGTGGATTGTGAGAAACTACAGGAGACCCTTGTGAGACTGGGCATCCAAATAGCAGAGGAAATTTAATATAGATAAGTGCAAAGTGATGAATGTAGGGAAGAATAACTCAGAACTATAGATATACAATGCTAGGTTCCTCATTAGGAGTTGCCACCCAAGAAAATGATCTAGGTGTGATCGCAGGCAATACACTGAAATCTTTTGTTCAGTGTGGCGACTACAGCCAAAAAAGCAAAAAAAGAATGTTAGGAATCAATACAAAATAAAATAAAGGATATCATAATGCCTCCATATCATTCCATGGTGAGACCATATCTTGAGGAACGTTGTGCATATCTGGTGTTCAAAACTCAGAAAAAATATAGCAGCATTAGAAAAGATACAAATAAGGGTGACCAAAATGATAAAGGGGATATAACAACCCTCCTATAAGAAAAGGTTAAAGAGATTTGGGATCTTTAGCCTGGATAAGAGATGGCTATGGGGAGATAGAGTATGAAAAATCCTGAATGGAGTTGACTGGGTAGACGTGAATCAATTGTTTACTCTCTCATGCTTTGAAGCTACAAAGTAAGAATTAATTAGACCTTACCTGCTAACTAGTGTTCCTGAAGGAACGACAGTCCAGTCCCTTACTTCTGGGTTGCGTAACCCTTCCAGCAGCTTGGAGGCCGAGTCTATCCTTTTGAGGATGGGACGGGATAAATACCACTGGCAACACCCACTGATCCCAGTATTATAATGACAAGTAGTCTTAAATAGAAACCAATATATTAAACAACCAAACCAAATTAGGAAAACACAGCAAACTAATAAGTCTTAGTGGCCTTTCCCCCACCCTCCCTCTTCCAACTGTCGAAGGTAGAAAGGAGAGAGGAGGAGGAAGGAGGGAGTGGAAGGGACGGAAGAATCCTTGTCCGGCGTTTTCTTCCCCACCACCTTCTTGGTCAGCTTCACGGGCACTTATGTTGTTCTTCAGTTCTGACTTCGGTCCTGACTTCGGTCCACCGCTCCCCACGTGGTCCCTGACATGGTCCCTGAGATACTCCGATACAAGGCGAAACTGGGAGGGAACAGGGACTGGACTGTCGTTCCTTCAGGAACACTAATTAGCAGGTAAGGTCTAATTAATTCTTCCTTATCGTCACTCCAGTCCAGTCCCTTACTTCTGGGATGTAACCGAGCAGTTCAAACTTGGGCGGGTTTCGCTATCCCGGACCGAAGTACTGCCTCCCCAAAACGGGTATCTGCTGAACTCTGAACATCCAGCCTGTAGTGTTTGGAGAAGGTATGCAGTGAAGACCAGGAGTCCGCTCGGCAAATGTCCAGAGGCGGGACTAAGCTATACTCCGCCCAAGAGGTAGCCTGCGCCCGTGTCGAATGAGCGCGCAGACCTCCTGGAACCTGTTTCCCCTTCAGGATATAGGCCGACGCAATGGCTTCCTTGATCCACCTGGAGATAGGAGCCCCTGCCGCGGCCTCCCCCTTATGGGGCCCTCCAAATAGAATGAATAAGCGTTCTGACCTCCGGAAGGGCGCCGTACGGGAGAGATAAAGCTTCAACGCTCTCCTGACGTCCAGGAGTCGCAACATTCCGGCATGAGCAGCTTGCTCCTCTGCCGCGAAGGACGGGAGCGTCACCGACTGGTTCACGTGGAACGGCGAAATGACCTTGAGTAAGAAGGAAGGAACCGTCCGCAAGACCACCCTATCTTTGGAGAATGAAAGAAAGGGGGGCTGAGAGGACAATGCTTGCAGTTCGGAGACGTGACTGGCTGAGCAGATGGCCACAAGAAAGACCATCTTGAGAGTTAGGTCCCTCAGGGATGCCCTGTTAGCCGGCTCGAAGGGCTCCCTGGTCAGGGCCTTTAACACCAGATTGAGATCCCAAGGAGGGATCACCGACCTTTGTTGCGGGCGCAGACGCCGAACCGCTCTTAGAAACCTGGATACACTGTAAGAAGTCTAGAACCTCCGGAACAGAGGCCAAGAGAGGTTTCTTCTGGCGCTCCTCGCACCAGGCTTCAAATATGCGCCAGACTCGAATGTAGGAGAGACAGGTCGAACGCTTCCGTGAGCTCAGTAAGGAGGAGATTACCGCACCCGAGTATCCCCTTTCCGGAGCCGCGCCCTTTCAATAGCCGGGCCGTAAGCCCGAATCGATCCGCGTGAGGCATCAGCACCGGGCCCTGTTTCAAGAGGTCCTTTCTGCAGAAGAGACGCCAGGGGCGGTCAGCCGATAATCTCCCTAGGACCGCATACCAGGGGCGACGGGGCCAATCCGGGGCAATGGGGACTCCCAGCCTCGGAGGGCTTCCACTTGCTGCAGGAGCCTTCCTATGAGAGCCCGAGGGGGAAATACGTACAGGAGGTCCTCCGAGGGCCACCTCTGGGCCACAGCGTCCAGGCCCTCGGACATCCTTTCCTCCCTTCGACTGAAGAATCTGCTTGCCTTGGCCGAAGCGTACCTTGCCCTGAGATCCATGACCGGAAAACCCCAAATGGCTACTACCTGATCGAGGACCTCCTGGTTCAGCTTCCATTCGCCGTGGCCGAACCTGAACCTGCTGAGAGAAATATGCCGTTGAGTTGTCTGTTCCGGCCACATGCTGAGCCGAGAGAGCCCATAACTTGTCCTCGGCCCACCGGAACAGACTGTGTGCCTCTTTCTCCAAGGAGGGGCTGCTTGTGCCTCCCTGGCGGTTGATGTAGGCTACCGCGGTGACGTTGTCTGAGAAGACGCAAACTGTCCTCTGATGGACTAAGGGCTCGAGAGCCCTTAGTGCCAAGGATACCGCTCGAAGCTCCAGCCTGTTGATGGACCAAACAGACTCCAGAGGGGTCCACAGACCCTGGGCGAACTGATCCTCGCAATGTGCTCCCCAGCCCGCTAGACTGGCATCTGTCGTCAGCAGTATCCAATGCGGAGGTTCGAGGGGCATCCCGCGGCCCAGATTTCGAGGACACCGCCACCACTGAAGAGCACTCCTGGTGCGAGGCGCACAAGGTAGGCGCATAGCTAGTGGGTGAAGTTGGTGAGACCACCGCCGCAACAGGGCCCGCTGCAGGGGGCGCATGTGAGCTCTGGTCCACGGGACTACCTCTAAGGTTGCCGCCATGGCTCCCAGCAATTGGAGGTAATGCCACGCCGTAGGGTTCCTCCTGGACAGGAATCGATCCACCAGTATTCTTAGTTCCCTTGCCCTCTTTTTGGACAGAAAAACTCTTCCTATTCTGGTGTGGAATCTCGCTCCGAGGTACTCGAGCTCTTGAGAGGGCACCAACCTGCTCTTTGCCCGATTGATGACCCATCCTAACTCTTCCAGGAGTTTCACCACTCTGGCAGCGGCAGAGAGACTCTCCTCTTCCGACTTCGCCCTGATCAGCCAATCGTCCAGGTAGGGGTGAACCAAGATTCCCTCTTTCCTGAGGGCCGCCGCCCCCACTACCATTATCTTGGTGAAGGTCCTCGGGGCCGTTGCTAGCCCGCCGGGTAATGCCCTGAATTGAACATGACCTTTGGTACCGCAAATCTCAGGAATTGCTGGTGAGAGCTTCGAACCGGGATATGCAGGTAGGCTTCCATCAGATCCGAGGACGCCAGGAACTCTCCGCTCCTTACGGCCACGATGACGGACTTCAGGTTTCCATCCGAAAATGAAGCACTTTGAGGCAGCGATTGACTTGCTTTAGATCTAGGATAGGACGAAACGCACCTTCCTTCTTTGGTACTACAAAGTAAATTGAGTATCGACCGGAACCGCGTTGGTGCTGGAGGACGGGGGATACCGCCCCGAGTGCTCTGAGTCTTGAAAGTGTGATTTCTATCGCTGCTCTCTTTTCCGGAGAGCCGCATGGTGACTGAACAAATGCCGGGAGTAATTGCTTTGCAAATTCAAGAGCATAACCCTCTCGGATCACTTCTAGGAACCATTGATCGGACGTGACCCGGGACCAGGCGGAGAGGAAGTGCTTTAAGCGGCCTCCCACCGGCAGCTCTCCCCCCTGGACCCCCGTATTCTCATTGTGGCTTCCTAGGGCCAGCGGAGGTGGAGGAGGCCCCAACACCTCTCCCAGCTCCTCGAAACCCTCTGAAACTCTGTCCCCTTGAAGAGAAACGGCCCTTAGCCAGGAGAATCGTTTTGGCTGGCCGAAACCTCCGGGAATCCCTAGGATGGCTCCGCCCTGGGGCTAGAAGCCGAGCTTGCTTCGGTCTGTCCTCCGGCAGTCTGCCCCCATCCAAACAACAACTTCTCCTCGAAGAGGAGATGACTCAGGCGTGCCTTTGAAGAAGCATCGGCTGCCCAATTTCGTAGCCCTAAGGATCGCCTGGCGGCCCCTACAGATGCCATGTTTTTGGCCAGGCTCCTGATGAGGTCATACTGGCTATCCGCTAGGTAGGCAGCTCCTGACTCCAGCTTAGTTGCACTAGATTGCGACTCCCCGGGGGAACACTCTGCCAGCTGCTGAGCCCATCTCAAACTGGCCCGGGCCACCCAAGTCCCAGACACCGAAGCCTGTAAGGTGAGAGCACTGATATCAAAGGCTTGCTTCAGCAGCGTGTCCAATCTTCTATCCTGAGAATCCTTCAAGGCCGCGCTACCCTCGACCGGGATCGTAGTCTTCTTAGTCACCGCAGATACCGCTGCGTCCACTCTGGGCGACTTCAGCAGCTCTTTGTCCGGATCTGGCAAGGGGAAAGCCTTGACATCGTGCGCACGCCCCTTAAACTGGATTCTGGCTGATCCCACTCCTCCTGGATCATCTGACGTACCACTCTGTGCACGGGAAAAAACCTTTTGGGATCTCCTGACCGCCTGGATCAGCGGATCTTCCAATGCTTCCTCCTCTGAAGGGGCATCAGAGGTCACATTGAGCACCTTGAGGGATTCGTTGATTAGAGCCGGGAGCTCCTCCCGCCGAAACACCCTCACAATCCGGGATTGGTCATCTTCTGGAATCTCTCCCTCTTCGAGTTCCTCCTCTTCTTCTTCTCCCAGCTCCTTGTCCGAGACGACCTCTTCCTCCGGGGTGTCCTGGGAAAGGGAGAAAGGAGCTCATCGCTCACCAGCCTTGCGCACTTGGGAGGGGCCTCAGAGAACTGGCGACTAGGCTTCAGAGGCGTAGTGCCCAGACTTCCCAGCCCTGGGACAGAGTCCGCAGCTCCAAAACCTCTTTCTTTCTTTCTTTGCGCATACAATAAGCTTTGTGCAGTAAGAGGACAAAGTCCGGGGAGAATAAGTCAGTGGCACTTCCCTCCTCCGATGCCGCCAGTGGGAGGGGAGGGGAGGGGGAGGGGGGGGGCCGACAATCCCGAGGTAGAAGGAGTGGGAGAATGGGGTTCCCTTTCCAGAGGATCCCCAGCCGTCTGTGCCGTATGGGATAAAGGGAATTGAAGATCTTGTTCCACCGAGGCAGCCTCTGTCGCACACACCCTGCAGACTCCTGCCTCGACTGTAGTACCCCTGTGAGTGCCACAGGAGGGGCAACGCGTCTTGCCAGACATGTTCAATGCTGGATCAGATCCGAAATTGTGAATCGGTCTTCAAATAAGCAATCAGCAAAGGACCAATCAGCAAGTAACTCAAATTAAGTAAATAAATAAATAAATTAGATAAATTAAGTTAAAATAAGTTAACCTAAAGTGAATTGGATTAGCTTGTGAAAGGGAAGAGCCAACCTCCCCCCATGCGCTCTATCTCCGCGCTGGCAAAGCACCGCCACGGCGTGAGATCAGGAAAACAACAAAAATAAACCAAGTAATTTAAAAAGTAATTTAAAATGTATCCCTCTGAGTACTTGCGATTTGAAGATTTGAAGCTTTCGGGCCGCGCGCTGTGCGGCGGAAGGCCGCTGTCCTCCGGGGGCTCCCACGTGGTAGGCCGCAGCCACGTGGAGCGCTACCCGGTCGGCGTTTCTGCCGGACTCTCCTCCTCACATGCAGGGTCCAATCCGTGCAGAAACCGGCCTTGGAGGATGCGAACGCCCCGAAGCTCCTGACTGCCTGTGGCCCAGCCGAAGGAGTGGAGTAGCGTCGCACTGCCGCCTCAAGCGCCCAGCCGCCAGAGGGCTTCAGCGCGAGGCAAGGCAGTAAACCGGGGAGAATGAGGCCCCAGCCGGGGGATGCGATGGCGGTTCTTTCCCCCGCCGGACGGCTCAGGTATAGCAAAAACAGCACCCGCTCCTCTGCCCCGTGCAGGACACGAATTCTTCAGCCGCTCCTCTGCCCCGTGCAGGACACAAATTCTTCAGCCGTGCAGGGGGGGGGGGGATGGAGGATTAAAGGAGCAGGTACAAGGCAATGCTAGAATAAGGCAAGAGGGATTCAAATAAAATAAATTAAAAGCAAATTAAAGTAAATTAAAAGGAAAATAAAGGAAAATAGCTTAAATCAACTGAGATAATGGAGACTCCAGTAAGCCCTTGGCTTACGGAACCCTCCAGCTGCTTGGAGGCTGAGAATACTGGGATCAGTGGGTGTTGCCAGTGGTATTTATCCCGTCCCATCCTCAAAAGGATAGACTCAGCCTCCAAGCTGCTGGAAGGGTTACGCAACCCAGAAGTAAGGGACTGGACTGGAGTGACGATAAGGAATATAGTTTTTGACATATGGAAAATATTTTTCTCTCAATGCATAAAATTAGTTTTTGGAACCTCATTGCCAGAAGATACGATAAAAGCAGTGTAGCTATATTTAAAAAAGGCTTGGAAAAATTCCTGGAGAAGTCCATAAACCATTATTAAGATAGTCAAGAAAAAAACCTGTTTATCCTGAAGATAAGTAGCATGGAACCAACTACTTTAGGGATATGTCAGGTACTACTGTTATCTATACTGTAGGGAAATTTGACTTAAATCTGCCTTGGGTCTGCTTATATATATATATTGGCTTCATATTAGCTTTATATGACTGCACCCTTGCCTGATGATATTATGGATGGCACAGAAGACAAGCATGTGGGTATAAAGGAGTAGATGTGACCTGCTATGGAGGATTTGCTATGGAGAATTCTGGGTAACCATATTCTGCATAGGAGTATGCAAAAATATTGGGCCTAGCAGTATTTGAGCCTAAGCAAGAAAAACACAGGCTAAGCCAGGAATGCAATTCTTATGAGCATAAACACACTCTCCTACCCTGAAGGTTTCAATTAGTGCCAAGAAGGAGGAAAAATACAGGAAGGGTCAGAGGTCACAGGCCATGCATAGATAAATAGACCTAAAAGCACAGAGGTCACAGGCCATGCATAGATAAAGAGACCTAAAAGTATAAAGGTCATAGGCCATGTATAGATGAGCAGGTCTGACAGGTCTAAATGTACAAATGTAAGGAGATTATCCCCTGGGAAAAGTGTTGCAGGGCCCTGCTGACACTTAAGAATGTATGATGGATTCAAGTGTTGTAAGATTCTGAGGCCCTGCTGACACTTAAGAATGTATGATGGATTACTAAACAGACATTTGAGACGGAGAGACATGTATATAAGGCAATTATTTTTCAGGTAAGAGCGGGCGGTATTTTCTTCCTCTTAGCAGAGAAAGAAAGTACTGTCTGCCATCTCTAGATAGGCATTTGCTGTTTGCTATTTTATAATCACTTTTGTTATTCTAAATAAAAGTCTTTTGAGCTAAAGCCGTAAAGCCTTTGACACTGTTCCTCACAGGCGACTTATAAACAAACTGAGCACCCTAGGGATGGACCCTAAAGTTACTGCTTGGGTTAGAAGTTGGTTGGGTGGGAGGCGACAAAGAGTACAGGTAAATGGAGTTCACTCTGAGGAGAAGGATGTTGCCAGTGGTGTGCCCCAGGGATCTGTCCTTGGTCCGATTCTTTTTAACATCTTTGTTAGTGATATAGCGGAAGGGCTGTCGGGTAAGGTTTGCCTCTTTGCGGATGATACCAAAATCTGCAATAGAGTAGACACCCAGGAAGGGGTAGATAACATGAGGAGGGATCTAGCTAAGCTTGAAGAATGGTCTAGAATTTGGCAGCTGGGATTTAATGTTAAAAAATGTAAGGTCATGCATTTGGGCTGCAGCAATCCAAGGGAGCAATACAGTATAGGAGGTGAAGTACTTTTGTCCACTAAAGAAGAGCGGGACCTAGGCGTGGTTGTGTCTGATGATCTTAAAGTAGCTAAACAGGTGGAAAAGGCGACAGCAAAAGCTAGAAGGATGCTTGGGTGCATACGGAGAGGAATGGCTAGCAGAAAAAAGGAGGTGATAATGCCTCTGTATAAGTCTTTGGTGCGACCTCATTTGGAGTATGGTGTGCAATTCTGGAGACCGCACCTTCAAAAGGATGTGAACAGGATGGAGTCGGTGCAGAGGGTTGCTACCAAAATGATTAATGGGCTTCATTATAAAGCATATGAGGACAGACTTAAGGATCTTAATATGTACACCTTAGAGGAAAGGCGGGATAGAGGTGATATGATTGAGATGTTTAAATACCTCCGTGGCATAAATGTTCAGGGAGAGAGCCTCTTTCAATTGAAAGCAAGTTCTGCTACGAGGGGACATGGGATGAGGGTAAAGGGAGATAGATTCAGGAGTGATATGCGGAAATATTTCTTTACGGAAAGAGTAGTGGATCCGTGGAATAGTCTCCCAGTGGAGGTGGTAGAGATGAGGACAGTAACTGAATTCAAGAAAGCATGGGACCAACATAGAGGATCTCTAAAGGCAAAAAGTGGACTGTAGTAGTTGTTATGGAAGGACAGACTAGATAGGCCATGTGGTCTTTTTCTGTCGTCATATTTCTATGTTTCTATGTTTCTATGCCGTCTAAGTAATTCTCTGATTGGTGATATTTTGGGCAACCGTTGTGGGAACCAGAAGCTACAATACTCTATGTGTATATCCAGATTACAGGAAAAATGTGAAAACTCTTTTCAGCTAGCTTTCTGATGATTTAATTGCGAGGCAATTATGTTTGCTTGTAAATGTTACTTTGTGTATGTTTGGTTGCGAACCACTTAGAAAAGTAACAGGTAGGTAAGAAACAATTTAAATAAATTGTGACCTGGATTGGAAACAGGACACTGGGCTTGATAGATCTTTGGTCTGACCCAGTATAGCAGTTCTTATGTTATGCTGTTAAGTACTTTGGAATGTAGGTTCTTTTACTTTGAAAATCAGTTGCAAAATATGTGATACACAAGTAACTGCAGAGCTTGCTCATGCTACTTCTGTGGGCAAAGGAATGGGGCTAACATAAGAGTATAGATTTGAAACTTCAATTCCGTGACAGTTTACTGTTCAACCACACCAGTTCCACAGGATCATCTCTTTCTAATCTAGCCAGCAGTATGCGCATTATTAAAGTATACGAGTATGATTGAGGGCCATTTTAATAAGCTCTTGATCTAACCAATTCACTTCTTGAAACGTTACTTTATTTATTTAAAACCATTTGATTTTATGTTTGACCACTGAGACTCAGAGCAAGTTAAAATAAAACACATGCATATAAACATAGCACACATATAAACTATACTTAAGGGCGCGTTTAACTAAATTGTGCGAAGATCACATGCATTAGGAGTGAGCCCATACTAGCTGTCAAGAGTGTGCTCAGCATGATCCTAGGCTGTTAGCACAACGAGAAGTACCCCATCACGCTAAACTGGCAAGCGCACTTAATGCAGGTGCAATTAGTGCCACCCATTGAGACAGCAATAAATGCACTCGTGCTAACCAAAACAGTGATGCTTAGTGCATGTTAATTAACCCCACACTAACCCTGCTGTGCAGTCAACTGCCACTTTCCACCTCTAACCTGCCCAATCTCCACCCCAGCATGTGCTAAGCAGTTAGTGCAGGGTTTTTCCTGCGCTGGCATTTTTAGCATGCGGCAACAGTTACTGTAGCATGTTAACCATTAGCACATTTTAGTACACATGCTCCTTAAACCAATATATAATTTAAATCCCTTGAACATCCCTTACACAAAAATTGCAAAATATAAACAAATTGAAGAAATCAAATAGTTAAAGCTAGGCCAAAAAGCCAATCCTTAAGCTTTTGGCGAATTTCCAGAAAAAGGCCCTCAGATTAAAGCTCAGTTGATAAGGTGCTCCAAAGGAAATGCCTCAGTTTTAGGTCCTCAGCTTTCTTTTAATTTTAGTCTTGTATTCCAAATTTCTGTATTTGTTATAAAAAGGCAATTTTTCTGTTCAAGCATTTTTTCGAATAAAAATCGTAAAGCAAATCTATAGAACACACTTTTTACATCAAGATTATTTTACAACTGCTGGGGGGAGAGAGTGAGTTCATGCACTCACAGGCCTAGTCAAATTGGCTATGTCCTCCCACAGGTTTTCAGGTAGAACTGGTTGTGGACCTAGAAGCAAGCAAAACATTGCTCTTCCAGCTCTTTCCACAAGATGAAATGGCAGACAAAAGTTAACACTGACTTCCTGTTTCTTCTTATTCCCTAGTCTAAACACAAGTACATTAGTACCAGATCTCTCAAATGCAACTTATAACACAATTACACAGAAGATTTGGGGAGAAGGAGAAAGGTCGCCGGACAGGTGACCCTGCAGCTACTCAATTATCAGGGCTGCTGTTACCATTAGGCCAACTAGGTGGTCACCTAGAATGCCAAATTTTGGAGAGCAGCAGAACATGCCCCTGAAAAAGCCCTTGCAGTAGCAGTCTCTGATCTCCTATCGCTGCCATTATTGCTACTGCCACATCTCTCCAAGACCAGCGGTGGTGGCAATAATAATGACAATAAAACATGAAAGCAGCAAGGTGTGGAGCCTCTGAAGCTCTGCATCCTGTGCTCTGAAAGTCCAGAAAATCCCAATCCCTCTGAGACAGGCTTCCTGTTTGCATGTGGGTAGGACTGGCTGGATTTTTACAGTGGAGCATGCAGGACAGGGATGTCAAATGCCAGTCCTGGAGTGCCACAAGCATAGCACAGTCTACTGCATCAACCCTCAAATGGGAGACACACTAGGTTCTTTCTTCTCCTGCTTAACATTCCCTCCTTGCTTGCTGTGTCTTTGAAAAGTGCTTTTCAACACAGCTCCCCAAGTCTCACCCCTCAACACCAAATAGTTCCCTGGAGTTTAGTAAGCCAATCGGCCATGGAAGGCAGGAGAATGTGTTCAAATTTCTTGCAGGACCACCTAGCCTCTCATGAAAGTAGCTGTCACAGAGAGCCAGGTCATAAGTGAGAGCGAGGCCTCAGAGAAAGTGAGAGTCATCGCTTCTACGTAAACACTCACAATAAATAAGATTTGGCATCTCTGATATACTATGCACAAAGATATTTTTAGCTGATGAAGTCCTTGAGATAAATTAAAATAGAAATATTTAGGAGTGGGCATTTAACACCTTATCAATGCGGTTAACACATTAAAATTTTAATGTGTTTTAAAATTTTTAATGCACTTTTTTTTTTTTTTTAAGCCATCAAGTCAGTGTTGACTCATAGCGACCCAGCTACTTCTGGGTTTTCTTGGCAATGTATCACTGGAAGTAGATTGCCAGCCTTTTTTTCTGAGGCAATGGAGGGTAAAGTGACGCCCAAAGTCACAAGGAGTACAAGTGGGAATCGAACCCTTGATCTTCTGGGTACTAGGCAGTTGCTCTAACCACTAGGCTACTCCACCATTTAATGCATTAGTCACATTAAAAAAAAGGAGACCCTCAAACCACTGTATGCCACCACTGCCACATCTCTCCCTAGCCTCTCACTATGCTCAAGCATGTCTCCCCCTTCCTCCACTTACAGTCCTTCACTTACTTGCCTTTACAGTTAGCTTTGCTTGGTAGTAGGCCAAGTCACTTAACCCTCCAATGCCTCAGAAGAACCCAAGTTATCAATGCCCCTGTTTAATCTAAATTATCAAGTTTATGTTACAATGTAAACCACTATGACTAAAAATGATAAAGCAGAAGGACTGTCGGGTAAGGTTTACTTGTTTGCAGACAATACTAAAATCTGAAATAGAGTAGACACAAAGGAAGGAGTCGACAACATGAGGAGGGATCTAGCTAAATTTGAAGAATGGTCTAGAACAGGTGTCTCAAACTCAAATTGCTTTGAGGGCCAAATGAGGACTTGTAAAGTAACCCGGGGGCCGCATAAGACGTGGGGCCTCATTTGCATAAGGGGCCTCATTTGCATAAATATTTGCATAATGTTACCATACACTAACTTTTAGTAAACATGCCTCTTAATGAGTATGGATAAAGAAAGACTAAAAGATTCAGAAATAGGAAGACAATAATTAAACTGGGAACCCCAAAAGCCAAACTTGGAATGTACAACAACACTGTAGAAATAAAACTATAAATTAATTTCCTCTTGTACTAAACAAAGCGCAAACATTAATGATGCACATTTCCCAGAGCTGACATATTCCAGTTAATAAATTCAAAATAAAGAGATATTTTTCTACCTTTTGTGCATTTTTTTTCAGTTGCAATTGCTCCAGCCACTTCTGGTTTCTTCGTGTCTTCTGCTATCTCCATCGTCTGCTGTCCATTTGTCCTTTCTTCTCTCTTCTAGTTTTTTTCCATTCTCTCTCCCTACATCTGCTTTAACATACTAATCTTTCTCCTTTTGCTCTTTCCTCATTCCTATTTCATCCACTCAAATTTTACCCCTCCATCCTCAATCCCCACTTACTCTCCCAATACCTGGCCAATTGTAGATTTGTCTTCTCTTCCAGACAAAATATTTTTCCCCTCTCCATTTCACTTTCCCAGCTCCATCCCATTCTAATCCTCCCCCAACATCAGCTCCCTTCTAGTTCCAGCCCCACCCAGCATCTGCTCCTTTCTAGTCCCTGCATCAGTCCATTTCCAGTCCTATCCTAGCCTCACCATCAGCCCATTTCCAATCCTAGCCCCCCATCAGCCCATTTCCAATCCTAGCTCCCTCCCCTCACAGCCCATTTCCCTTCCAAGCCCCCCTCCCCATCAGCCATTTGCAGTTCAAGCCCCCCTGCCACTCAGCCCATTTCCAGTCCTAGCAACCCCCCCAGCCCATTACCAGTCCTAGACCCCCCATAGCCCATTACCAGTCCTAACCTCCCCATAGCGCACTTCCAGTCTTACCCCCCCATCACCCCATTTTCAGTCTTACCCCCCCCCATAGCCCATTACCAGTCCTAGTCCCCCCCATAGCCCACTTGCAGTCGTATCCCCCATCACCCCATTTTCAGTCTTACCTCCCCTCATAGGCCATTACCAGTCCTAACCCCCCAAACAGCCCACCTCCAGTCCTAACCCCCATCAGCCCATTTACAGTCCTAGCCCCCACCATAGCCCATTACCAGTACTAACCCCCCCTGCCAATAGCCCACTTCCAGTCCTAACCCCCATCTGCCCATTTCCAGTCCTAGCCCCCACCATAGCCCATTACCAGTCATAACCCCCCCCCTGCCAATAGCCCACTTCCAGTCCTAACCCCCATCTGCCCATTTCCAGTCCTAGCCCCCACCATAGCCCATTACCAGTCATAACCCCCCCCCTGCCAATAGCCCAATTCCAGTCCTAACCCCCATCTGCCCATTTCCAATCATACCCCCCCCCCCCCGACAGAGGAAAACAAAAAAACCCCAAAACCCTGACTTCTGCCGTTGCCGCCGTGGCAGCGGCAGAATCAATTGTCAAATTTAAAAAAAAAAGACTTCTGCTGCTCAAGCAGCAATATCACCTGTCCTGCGGCCTCTTCCCCTGTGCCCGGAGATCCGAATCTGCTCATCAGCGGCGTGCTTTTCAAGCCGCGAAGAGTATTCCCCTCTCGCGCGGTTTCAAGCTGCGCGAGAGGGGAATACTCTTCGCGGCTTGAAAAGCACGCCGCTGATGAGCAGATTCGGATCTCCGGGCACAGGGGAAGGGGCCGCAGGACAGGTGATATTGCTGCTTGAGCAGCAGAAGTCTTTTTTTTTTTTATTTGACAATTGATTCTGCCGCTGCCACGGCGGCAACGGCAGAAGTCAGGGTTTTGGGGTTTTTTTGTTTTTCTCTTTCGCGGGCCGCACAAAGTTGTCTCGCGGGCCGCGTGTTTGAGACCCCTGGTCTAGAATATGGCAGCTGAAATTTAATGCTAAAAAATGCAGGGTCATGCATTTAGGTTGCAAAAATCCAGAGCAGCTGTACAGCGTAGGGGCTGAAGTACTTCTGTCTACAAAAGAAGAGCGGGACCTGGGCATAATTGTGTCTGACAATCTTAAAGCAGCTAAACAGGTAGAAAAGGCAACTGCAAAAGCCAGAAGGATGCTTGGGTGTATAGAGAGAATGGCCAACAGAAAAAAGGAGGTGATAATGCCTCTGTATAAGTCTCTGGTGCAACCTCATTTGGAGTATTGTGTGCAATTCTGGAGATCGCACCTTCAGAAGGATATAGGCAGATTGGAGTCGGTGCAGAGGGTGGCTACTAAAATGGCTAGTGATCTTCGTTATGAAGCATATGAGGACAGACAAAGATCTTCAAATGTATACTTTAGAGGAAAGGTGGGATAAGGGCAATATGATAGAGACATTTATCTACTGCACCTCCGTGGCATAAATGCACAGGAAGGTCTCTTTCAATTGAAGGCAAGCTCTGCTACGAGGGGACATAGGATAAGAGTGAAAGGTGGTAGACTCAGGAGAAATATGCGGAAATATTTCTTTATGGAAAGAGCGGTAGATACATGTAATAGTCTCCCAGTGGAAGTGATGGACATAAGGATAGTATCTGAATTAAAAAAAGAATGGCACAAACAGAGGATCTCTAAAGGTAAAAAGGGTACTATTGTAATTGATATGGAAGGGCAAGCTAGATAGGCCATGTAGTCTTTTTCTGCTGTCATATTAGTGTGGTTACTCACCTGTAACAGGTGCTTTCCAGGGACAGCAGTTATCAGTTCTCACATATGGGTGACTTTGGCGCCAACGGAGCCACTGCAGAAGCATCTCCCCAGCTTTCAAAGAAAGCCTTTGGGAGATGCTAAAACGCATGCGTGATCCCCCTTCTTGCCCAAAGGTACCATTTTACTCAGTTGGACGACATAGCTAGAGCCAACAAAATAAGATGGCAAAAATTGTACAGCGACTCCAAGGGGAGGGGGGAGAGTTGTGAGGACTGATACCTGCTGTACCTGGAGAACACCTCTTACAGGTGAGTAACTACGCTTTCTCCAATAACAAGCAGGAAGTCAGTCCTCACATATGGGACTACTTAGCTACAGGCTACCAAGAACCTGTAGAAAATCATGGCCTAGCTGTGAGCAGCTGCAAGCAAGTGAGGAAAGACTGTAAGGACCAAGTGTTCAGGAACAACCATCGCTCCAGTAGCCTGAACAAGAAGGGTCAAAGGGTAGGAGTTGCCTAAACCCCAAACAGATTACAGATTATGGCTTGGCTGAGGGCGCTGTCCCATACGGCTCCCTCTCCAGACAGTAGTCAGCTGCACAGGTGTGAACTGATGACCAGGTGGCAGCCCAGAAGATGTCTGCCATAGGGAGAGAGCATAGGCTTGCAACAGAGGTCACCATAGCCTTGATGCTATTCGTTGTGACCCTGCTCTCCAATGACAGCTTAGTCTGAACGTGGGCAAAGGAGATGCAGTCCACCACCTAGGTGACTGGGGTCGTAGGAAACAAAAAGCTGTGAGGCTTTGTGGTGGTCCTGGGTATGTTGCCGGCAGGGCCGGTCCGTCCATTGAGCGAGAATTTGTTACCCGAGGATGTACTAAAGGCTGTTAGTGTAGCTGGGTTTAAAAAAGGTTTGGACAAGTTCCTGGAGGAAAGGTCCATAAACCATTATTAAGAAGGGACCCAGGATATCAATGCTTTACCCAGTACAAGCATTACGGAACCTGTGTCTTTTGGGGAAACTGCTAGGTACATATGACCTAGATTGGCCACTGTTGGAAACAGGATACTGGGCTTGATGGACCTTGGTCTGACCCAGTATGGCATATCTTATGTTCTTATGAGAATGTTGTTCGCACAGGGCCCCGCGCTTCAGGGGGCTCCAGCGGTCAAAGGACATTTCCGGTGCCCCGGTACTCAGCGCGCCTGCGATCTTCATTACAACACAGCTGCCGAAGTGAAGGAAACAAGGCTCTTCACTTCGGCGGCTGTAAGGAGCTGTTACTGACCTGCAGGAAGCCGCGACCTGCTAAAAGTAGGTGAGCTGGGGCCTCTAAAGCCTGCCGCGGGGCTCTTCGGGGAAGGGGGGGGTCTTTGGCTTTAATGGGCTGAGTCGGGGAAAGGAGCTGAGTTGGAGAAGGGGGCTAAAATCATAAATGTGCTGAGTGGAATGGAGGGGGGAGCTAGGATTGGAAATGGGCTGAGTGGGGGGGGGTGGCTGGGACTGCAAATGAGCAGATAGGGAGGACTAGGACTGGAAATGGGCTTTGGGGGTAGGATTGGAAATGGACTGAATGAGGGGGAGCTTGGACTGGAAATGGATTAATGTGGGGCTGGAATAGGATTATAATTGGTTTATGGGGGGCAAGTATTGGAAATGGCTGATGGGGAGCTAGGATTGCAAATGGGCTGATGGGGGAGCTTAGACTGGAGGGTCCAGGTGATAGGCGATTGGCGATTAGTGATGTGGGAGAGAAGGCAGACAGAAGGCCCTCTGACCATAGATGAGGAAGGCATCCACTGCTATCCAGTTCAGATGCAGTAGGGGACAGCAGAAATGGGGCAGCAGAGCATTGATCGGGCTGGCAAAAAGGTCTAGACTTGGGGTGCCCCAGGGTCGGAATAACCGCTGAGCCATCGTGGGGTCTAGTTGTCATTCATGCAGTAGAGGACCCTGCTCAGCCTGTCCGCTAGGGCACTGTCTTGGCCCAGAATGTATACTGCCCTGAGGAGCATTCCCTGGCCGATCATATACAAGCAGAGGGCTACTGCCTCCTGGCAGAAGTGCTGAGACCCTGTGACCCCCCCCTGCTTGTTCAGGTAGAACATTGTGACCTGATTGTCTGTTTGGACTAGGACAGACTTGTTCCGCAGGTGGTGGTGGAAGGCCTTACTCGCCAGAAAAATGGCCTTGAGCTCCAGCAGGTTGATCAACAAGTTGCTGGCTCTCCGGCAGGGACCAGATGCCTTGCATGTGCAGGTCCTCACAGTGGGCACCCCAGCCCAGTAGGGGATGCATCTATGGCGAGGACCCTCTGGGGGTTTGGGGGCTTGAAGGGCATGCCCTCCTGCAGGTGCTGTGTCCTCTGCCACCAGTCAAGTGATTCTGCCAGTTGACGGGACACTGAGACCCTGTCCCGGAGCCTGCCTGGTGCTTGCGTCCACTGTGAGCAGAGACACCACTGAGCTGCCCGCATATGGAGGCGGGTATTGGGAACCACATGGACGGTGGATGCCATGTGGCCTAGAAGGCGGAGCATGGCCCACGCTGACACTGCATAGTGGCGCTGCATCTCTGTGGCCAGGGCCCTGAGGCGATCCACCCTGTCCAGGGGAAGGGAGGCCCTGGCCTGGAGAAAGTCCAGATGAGCTTCTATGAACTCGATCCTGCATTGGAGTGAGGTGAGATTTGGGGTGGTTTATCACGAGCCCCAAATGCTGCAGGACCTTGATGGCATGGCCCGTGGCCTGTTTCACCTCGGTGACCATGTCCCTTTCAGGAGCCAGATATGGGAAGATGAAGGCCCCCTTGGAGACGGAGGTAAGTGGCCACCACCACTGCCAGGCATTTGGTGAAGACTCTTGTTGCGGAGGCTAGGCTGAAACTGGTATTGGTCACCCACGACCATGAACCTTAAGTACTGCCTGTGACTGGGATGAATAAGGATGTGGGTGTAAGCATTCTTTAGGTCCAAGGAGCAAAGCCAATCTCCCTGCTGGAGGTAGGGTGGCCATGTTCCAAGGGAAAGCATCTTGAATTTCTCCCGCACCAGGAACTTGTACAGGTTTTGCAAGTCCAAAATGGACCTTAGGCCCCCTGTTCGTTTTGGGACCAGAAAGTAACAGGAATAGAATCCTTTGCCCCTGAGGTAGAGGGGTACTGGTTTCACGGCTCCATCCCAGATGAGGCCTGCAAGTTCCTGCAGTAGCAGGGCCTAGTGCAGGGGAGTCCAAGGGGGCTCTCCAGGAAAGGAAGGGGGAGGCATCCAGCCCAAGTGAAGGAGGTAACCTTCTCTGACTACATGGAGCGCCCAGGTGTCGGTGGTTATGGCTGGCCACTAGTGGGTAAAGTGGATCAGACGCCCCCCAGTTGGCAGCTGCTCTCCTCCAGGAGGAGAGGCTATGTTTAGGGAGTCAAAACCTCAACCCAGCCTGGGCAGGAGCCGGAGTTTGGGGTTTAGAGCCCTTAGGCTTGCGTTGACCTTGGCTTGCTCCTTTGCACTGGTGACCCTGCTGAGGGGTCTGGGGGGCCTGGTATTGGGGATAGCCTTGGTAAGGCTGGCCTTTCCTGTGGAAAGGGGGTCTCTTCCCCAATGGTTTCTTCTTGGGAAGGGTGGAGGTCTTCATGGAGAGCAGAGTCCTCGTGACGAACTCTGTCTCTATCTCTGCTGTCTTATCCTCCATCGGTTTGCTGAAGAGGTTTTCACCAAGGCAGGGGACTTCAAGGAGTTTCTCCTGGGCCCATTGTTTGAGATCGATGCCTGGAGCAAGGCCTGGTATCAGGCACCAATGCCTGCAGAGTCACACTTGCATTAGACTCAAAGCCGTTGTAGGCAGCTCGAGACGTACTTCGAGCACTCCCCTGACGCACTTCATCAGAGTTTGGAATTGCTGATTTCCGCTTAGACCAGCCGAGAGACCTGCAAGTTCCTTCACTAGGTCTCTGAGATACATGCCAATATACAGCTGGTAGGCTTGGATTTGGCAACCCAGCATCAAGCCCTGGTAGCATTTGAGTCCAAGGGCATCGAGGACAAGGGACTCCCTGTCCGGGGGCACAGAGGAGCGAGTCTTCAGGCTTTTCTGCCAGCTCATGGTCGACTCTACCACCATAGAGGTGTGAGGGAGTTGTGCCTTCCGAAAGCTGGGGCCCCCGCTGGACCCGGTACATGGCGTCGAGGCGTTGGTCAACTATTGGCACCGATGCCAGTGTCTCCCACATCTGAAGGAGTCGTCACCCAAGAATAGCAGGGACAGGGACCATAAAGGCCTCCTCAGGTGGAGCCTCATATTGGAGGATTTCAAGCTCCTCCGTGTGAGGATCCTCCTCCGACTTTGTGTTGAGAGACACGGCTTTCGCCATGTCCTAGGCAAACTCAAGGAATGATGTGTCCTTGGGTGGGGACCGGTGTCGTGGAACAGGGGGAGATGGATCCGAGGGAAGATCGTGGTGCTTATGAGTCTCCGGGGAGCCCTCGTCCTTGGATTTCCAGTCTGAGTAGTCAGTCAAGGACTTAAGGCCTGACAACTCCTGACTTGTAGTGCTCGGGTTGGGTCTTCGGGGGCCCATAGCAGTTGCTTGGTCAGAGCCACAAGCACTTGCCGGGGAAGATCTCACTCCCGAGGAATGGGAGCAGGATCGAGACCCTCGCCAAGGATTGGCTTGAGGCTCAAGACTCTCGAGGATCATCTCAGCGGCATGGGGAGTCCCCAATATCGAGGTCCCTGTAGTCTTGGAGTGAGTACTGGTGGGGTCAGGCATCGGCACATGCTGCGAGACAAGGAATGTGGTGATACTGTGCTTCAATGCCATCATCCTGGCTTCCCACTCAGTTGCAGCCTTCAACCCGGACACCGGGGTGACCGGGTTCAACATCAGTGAGGAAAGGGAGTCTTCGATGGGACAGGTCTCGGGGGGTCTGCGATCCATCACCGGGGGCCTCAGGTTTGGTTCTGGGCACCTTCGCCAGCCACTCCCGCTCTGATTCTTCCGATACCCTCAGGGGACTGTGGGACCTGGCATGGGACTTCCCGTGTGTCCGATTCCCAGGATGAAGTCCTTGAGGATTTCTTCTTCTTATGCTCACGCTCCAGAAAACCCTTGTTGGAGTGTCTCTGGACCCGATCGGGTGCCACAGGGGCTTTACATGACTCTGAGAATCCGTGCAGGGCTTTAGAGCACGAGGCTACCAGGGACACCGGGGCAGAATCTGACCTGTGGAAGATGTTGTCTTGCTTCTGCCGACAACTTTGGATGGCCTTGGTGGACATCTTTTTGTACAGGGCGCAAACTTCTGGGTCATGGTCGGCCTCTAGACACCGGAGGTAGCAGTCATGTGTATCGGTTAGGGACATGTTCTTTGTGCACCAATTACACTTTTTAAACCCACTGGCTATTGGGGCAAAAAGGAGCAAAAAGGACCCCTGCAAGGTCGAAGACCCTTGATGTAGTCAGTGGTTAGAAAAAG
The DNA here is from genome assembly GCA_033557465.1 of Ichthyophis bannanicus. Classification (NCBI taxonomy): domain Eukaryota; kingdom Metazoa; phylum Chordata; class Amphibia; order Gymnophiona; family Ichthyophiidae; genus Ichthyophis; species Ichthyophis bannanicus. The sequence continues at coordinate 980,451,897 of CM066033.1, forward strand.
GCACAAAACCTCGCTGGAAAAAAACCCTAAAAATTGTTCCACGACTCAAAGCAGAGGCAACGGAGGTGGGAAAGGCATTATAATGTACAAAAAAAAAATCAACGTTTTTTCCAGGGAAGACCGACGCCTGTTGGGCTCCGCAGAAAAAGGGAGACAGATTAAGATGGCACCCTTGGACAGGAAGGCTGGAGAGATGCTTCCGTGGGGGCTCCGTCAGCACCGATATCCCCATATTTCAGGACAGACTTCCTGCTTGTTTCTGAAGAATCTATCTTTCTAAAAAAACAAACATTAAATAAATAAATAAATAGTAGCAGCAATAATCCACAAATGCTGTCTCTTGCCGGCCCTGGGGCCTTTCCTCTGCCTTGCCACATCCCCTCTGACTCTTTCCTTTTACAGAAGGAGTATGGCACGGCAGAAGGAAGGCTCTGGAGATGAGAGACAGTGTTTCTGAATTGTTGTCATTGCTGGGGAAAGCCGATTGTAAAGGAAAGTCATTGAAAGGACTGTGGAGGGGGTGGAGGAAGAGGGACAGAAGTCGGGTGCATGGCGGTGGGGGGGGGGGGGGGGGGGAAGAGAGAGAGAGAGAGAAAATCCTGACCCATGAGGGACCGGAAAGAAGATTCTGGAACCAGGGGAAAAGAGGAGGGTATGATTCTACAAATATTCAATACCAAATAACACAAATTCTAAATAGGTATCTGCAGAGAAAGAAATAAACACGATAACCTGATATAGTGATGGTAAATTCACAAGAAATATATACGAGACACAAATTTACTTCCACCTGAGCATTTTTACAATATCCACGTGTCTGATCTAGCTCTCAGTTTCTATGGTAACAACCACAAATCTATTCTGGCAGCAATAGCATAAAAAACAGAATCCTTGAAGTATACACTGAAGCTATCCATCAGATTTTGTCCACCTCCCATCTTGACTATTGCAACCTTCTCCTTGCTGGTCACCCTCAGTGTCATCTCTCGCTTCTTCAATCTATCCAGAACTTGCTGCGTGGCTAATCTTCTGCCAGCCCCAATACACTCATATAACCCCTCTTCTAAAATCACTTTACTTTCCGTATCCAATTCAAACTTCTCCTTCTAATATATAAATGCATTCACTCTACTACCCCTCATCACCATTCCTCTCTTCTCTCTCCCTACAATCATCCGCATGAACACTGCTCCTTCTCTGGCTTTCTTCTGCAAACTCCAGACTTTGAACTTTTCACCTTGCTGCTCCTTATGCATGGAACAAACTTTCTCTATCTTTACATCAAACCTCTTCTCTTCCCCTCTTCAAATCCAAGCTAAAGGCTTACCTCTTTGAGGCCACATTTGGATTCTAATCCCTTGTTGTTCTTGTCTCCTTTCCCTATTTGAACCCCTCTTGTATTGTTCTGTCTTGATTAGTTTGTAAGCTCTAGAAGCAAGGACAGTCTTTGTTATGTCTGTACAGCGTTACGTACGCCGTGTAGTGCTACATAAATGATTAAAAGTAGCAGTAGATTTTATGCCACAAGGGAGTTTTACAGCTTTATAACAGATAAATATTTCTGTTTCCTTTAATTAAATTATATTTTCTAGAAAAGCAAGAAAGAAACAGAAGTGTGCAAAAGTAATTAAGCTCCGTAAATCTGATGTTAAAACTCAGAGAGGCCAATATTCAGAGGAAAGGGAAATGTATAATTTTTGAAAAGTCTGATGTAGAGACTTCCAAATGATACATATATTCAGCAGTGTTAGTTATTTAGGTTGTGTTGCCGAATAGATAGGTGTAAGTATAACATCCAGAGTGTATATTTCAATTATTTCTAAGAACATAAGATGTGCCATAGTGGGTCAGACCAAACATCAATCGAACCCAGTCTCCTGTTTATAACAGTGACCAATCCAGGTTACAAGTACTTGTCGGGTTACCAAAAGGTAGACAGAATCCAAGCTACTTATCCCAGAGGTAAGCAGCAGCTTTACCCAGTTCACTTTAATAATAGTTATGGAATTTTCCTCCAGGAACTTGCCCAAATCTCTGTTAAATCCACCTATACACTAACAGTTTTTACTAAATTCTTTGGGTAATGAATTCCAGAGTTTGATCACATGTTGAGTGAACCTATATTTTCTCCAATTTGTCTTAAGTGTGCTACATTGTAACTTCATTATGAGTCTTCAAGTCTTTCTACTTTTTGAAGAAGTAAACAGATCTGCGATTACCCATTCCATATCACTCATTTTATAGACCTCTATCATATCGTCCCCTCAACCATTTCTTTTTCAAGCTGAAGAACCTTAACCTTTTAAAGCTTTTCTTCACAGGGATATCCTTCCATCTCCTTTATCATTTTGATCACTCCTCTTTGTACTTTTACTAATTCCGCTATATTCTTTTTAAGATATGATGGCCAGAACTGCACAAAATATTCAAGATGTGGTCGTACCATGGAGCGATAGAGGGGCATTATAACATTGTTAGTTTTATTCTCCACTCCTTTCTTTATGATTCCTAGCATTCTATTTGCTTTCTTGGCCAACGCTGCACATGGAAGAGAGTGTTTTCTAGGAACATGTTCACCAAATTGGGATAATGGTTGGAACGGGCTATTTGTAAATAGGTTCTATTGAATAACATGGGAACTAGTTAGTTACAAATAGTCCATGCTAATTGTTAACCCATCTTCGTAAACAAGTAAATGCAATTTGGGTTGTTCTTACCCAAGTGCATAGCTTTGCACTTATCCACACTAAATTTCATCTGCCATCTGGACCCTTAGGGTCCGATTCTGTCCCAGACGTAGATCCCCTCTGTGAGTCTGGTCTGGGGCATGTCTAACCTCATGGGATCAGAATCGCAAACAGTGCTGCATGTACAGGCCGGGACTGCGATTCTGTCCAACCTGGATGTGCAGGACTGCACCCAGCTAACTCAGTCAAGGCTCTTCAATGGAGCCGCGGTGCCATGGCGTCATGCTGCTATGGCACCAAGGCTCCATTGAAGAGCCATGATGCTGGCCGCTGGAGAATAACGTTCATTCCCTGCAGCCCGATCTGGCCGCCTAAGGCTAGGGTCAGGCTGCAGGGAATGTCCTCCAGTCGCCCTGCCCCACCTGTGCCCTGAGGTGGAATAACTTCCCCAGACGTTTCACCAACCCCAAATGTGCAGGGTTGACATTAGAATCAGCCCTATACGTCCAGGGAAGGACCAAGAGAGGCGCGGAGCCTCGGTGCGGGGCCTCATTTGCATAAATATTTGCATGTTACCATACACTAACTTTTAGTAAACATGCCTCTTAATGAGTGTATGGATAAAGAAAGACTAAAAGATTTCTACATTACTATAGTCCAGTGCCAAACGCCAGGCACATTAGGAACTACTACAAACACTGCCCATTTAGAACCTATAGCAAACCCACCAAATCGTAACAGCACTACCAGGACTCACAAAACACCATACTCTACCTATCAAAAGGCAACACTGCAAATATTTAAAAAATACATTTCAGAGAACAATACATGACCTACTGGGGAAAGAGAAGTGGCAAGGAATTACATAAACAGAATACCTCAGCTCAGTTATACATGCAGAACATAGACCATCAACAAACAAGGAATCACAATTTAGAAACAGGAAGACAATAATTAAACTGGGAACCCCAAAAGCCAAACTTGGAATGTACAACACTGTAGAAATAAAACTATACATTAATTTCCTCTTGTACTAAACAAAGCGCAGACGTTAATGATGCACATTTCCCAGAGCTGACATATTCCAGTTAATAAACTCAAAATAAAGAGATTTTTCTACCTTTTGTGCATTTTTTTTCAGCTGCAATTTCTCCAGCCACTTTCTTCTGGTTTCTTCGTGTCTTCTGCTAACTCTCCATCGTCTGCTGTCCATTTGTCCTTTCTTATCTCTTCTAGCTTTTTTCCATTCTCTCTCTACATCTGCTTTAACATACTAATCTGTCTCCTTTTGCTCTTTCCTCATTCCTATTTCATCCAGGCAAATTTTACCCCTCAATCCCCACTTACTCTCCCAATAACCGGCCAACTGTAGATTTTTCTTCCCTCCCACACAAAATATTTTTTCCCTCTCCATTTCACTCTCCCAGCCCCATCCAATTCTAATCCTCCCCCAACATCAGTTCTCTTGTAGTTCCAGCCCCACCCAGCATCCCCTCCCTTCTAGTCCTCGCATCAGCCCATTTCCAGTCCTATCCTAGCACCACCATCTGTCCATTTCCAGTCCTATCCGAATCCCTCCATCAGCTCATTTCCAATCCCAGCCCCCATCAGCCCATTTCTAGTCATTTCCTAGCCCCACCATCAGCCCATGTCAAATCCAAGCTCCCCTCCACTCAGCCTATTTCCAATCCAAGCCTCCCCATGAGCCTACTTCCAGTTCTAGCCCCTCCATGAGTCCATTTCAATCCAAGCCCCCACCACAGCCCATTTCCAATCTTAGCACCCCCCAACAGCCCATTTCCAGTCCTATCCTAGCCCCTCCATCAAGCACATTTCCTGTCCTGGCTCCCCCCCCCACTCAGTCCATTTCCAGTCCTAACCCCCGCATCACCCCATTTCCAGTCCTAGTCCCCATAGCCCATTACCAGTCCTAACCCCCCATCACCCCATTTTCAGTCTTAGTCCCCCCCCCCATAGCCCATTACCAGTCCTAACCCCCCTCCCCCATGGAAAATTTTTAAAAAACTGCCTGCTACTGCTGCCGCCATGGCAGCAGCAGAATCAAGTGTCCCACGGGCCCCCCTCGCCTGCCCGGCAGAGCCCCCTGACTCAGTCCCCTCGGCGCCGGCTTTCAGAGCCGTGAAGGGATAGTTTCTCTCTCGCGGCTCTGTTAAGCTCGCCGGCGCTGATGGGTGACAAGACCCACAAAAACTCCCTCTTTAATCTTTGCTTCACTGAGTCGAGGGAATTTTTCATGCAGGTATTGGAAAGCTGGCGAAGTGCAGTCCATGGCTTTCACAAAGTATTTCATCAAACCTAGTTTGATGTGAAGGGGTGGTGGCAGGATTTTGTGAGCCTCAACCAGAGCTGGGTGCTGGATATTTTTCTCTCCAACTGTTACATTTTGTCTGCGATTCCATTCCTTCCGCAAGTAGTGCCAATCCCTTGCTCGGCTACCCACTCACATACGAAACACATGTATTTTATATATATTTTATATATATATAATTTTATATATATTTATTTTATATATATTTTATATAGGAGCGGAGGAGTGGCCTAGTGGTTGGGGCAAGGTACTTCAGGCCGGAAGGTCGGGGGTTCAAATCCCACTAGAGGACAGCAACCTTGGGCCGGAAGGACTGGGGTTTCTAGTCCCACAGGTGCTCCTTGTGGTCTTGGGCAAGCCACTTAACCCTCCACAGCCCATGTTCCCTGTAAAATAGTTATCTCCAAGTTATAATGCCCTGTTCAATGTAATTTCAGTTTGTTCAATGTAAACCGCACTGATGCAGAATAGCGTGGTATATAAGAGAATGTAAATAAATAAAATAAATAAATAAATAAAATATATCCCTGCTGCAGTCCCATTAAAAGGGCAACTAACTTCAAGTCACTACAGAGGTGCCAGCTGTACTTGTTATAGTTAATGGAAGTCAGTAGATGCTTTAAGTTATCGTATGTCTCTTTCATGTGGATGGCATGCACTACTGGAATAGATGGAAGACGGTTTCCATTGTTCAAAAGCACAGCCTTCAGACTCAGTTTCGAAGAGTCTATAAATAGTCTCCAGTCTAGTGGGCCATGAGTGATTTTTAAGGCATTCATGAGGCTTTCAATATCGGAACAGAATACCAGATTACTTTCCTTTCTGAAGAAAGGCTCCAACTGCTGGTGGCGCTTTCAATGTGAAGTAACGTTGACATCTTTTTCTAGAAGATTCCATTGTTGGAGTCTTGATCCTAGCAATTCTGCCTTGTTCTTGGATAAGTCCAAATCATGAACCAGGTCATTTAGTTCTTCCTTTGTAATTCTGTGTGGAGTTGATATGCATCCCAGTGAAAATCTGGGTCACTGCATGCTGACAGACCAGGAGAACAACAGGTCGGCTCACCCTTGTCCTCATCAGATGAATCAAGAGAACATTCTGATGGAGGTTCTGGAATAGGAAGTCCCTCACCATATGGAACTGGTCTCAATGCAGACAGAATATTTGGGTAGACTATGCTTGACTTCTTTTGCTTCGTTATTCCGCTGGAAAGAGGAACCACCAAGCAGAAGTAACAGTCATTTATGTGATTGCTTGGCTCTCTCCACACCATGGGGACTGCAAACGGCATTGATGGTCTTGGTTGGCAAATGTCACTTTACCACAAATGTAGCAGAAATTGTCAACAGTATTAATGCACTTTCGCGGCATTACTGTTCTGTATTGTACCTAAATGGCTAAAATTATATGATTAATAAAAGTTACATGTAACAGCAGCTTAAACTGTCTCGCACACAGTCCAAAATATTTTAAATGCTCAACCATTCCGATTGCGTATAGTACACTGCTGAGGTCAGATGGCTTCAGCAGCCGTCTCGCAGTAGTATTGCGCTGCATCAGAAAATGATGCAATCAACTCTGGATGATGTGTGCATGCTGGTATTATGCAATGTGATGCAATATTACATCATTCAAGGCTTATTTGTGATGTTGTTGATGTCCTACTAGATAAATTTACACGGTGAAACGTCAAAAATGAACTACCTGCAATATCTTCAAAACGAGAGCCAATAATTTTTGTTAATGTTATATTCGTGTTCAGCTCACCAAGATACTACAGATTAGGGTCTTTTAAAGTCAGTAACGATTTCAATGTTGACCAGTGTCCCTTCTAACCCACTACTCTTTATCCCTCCCTCCTTCAAACTGTCACAATCCCAAGCTTTGCCTATTGGTGTGACAGTTGCAGAGATAGCATATCAACACAAGTTTAACGTTAAACAGAGTCAACTTAGTCAATATGACATTTCAAGAAAACTGTGGGGGGGGGGGACTGAAATGGACAGCGCAGCCAGACATCAGCAAGCCCTTGTAATCTGCCCTTATCACAATTGGCTGTTATAAGGAGTTGGCAGACAGTCTAACAATAGTGCAAATCCACTTCCAAACTCCTAATTAAGGCCCACAAACCTACTACATTGTTGAAATCAAAGACAGACAGATGGCTTTTCCCTACAGGTTGAGTGCCTGGTATGGGCTAATCCTATCTTACGAGAGAAAGAGCAGAGAGAAACTGTTCCAGTATTCCTTACCCCTCCCTCCCCCCAGCAGTCCACTATCCCAACTCCCCTCTTCATCCTAATCACTCATACTAACCATGCATACAGCCCCATCACTACTATCACTGAAGCAGAATTAAGTTAAATGTTCAATAGCATACTCCGCATAAATGGAAAAGCTGAGGTTATGAGCGGCTCCAAAGGGTGAAAAATTTCTCCTGGGCCCTGGTACCCAATGCTTCTGCTGTATGGCGTTCCAATTCCATAAGCTCATGTAAGGCGCTTTCCTATTGCTATATATGTGGGGGGCTTCCTCAGTCAACCAATGTCGAAGGATTACTTTTTCTTAGTCATTAAAAAACCTCGATCACAGAATCCCTGTGGGATACCGAAGCTGCCTACACACCCAAGTAGCAACCAAAGAGACACATTTCCGGGGCTGGGGTTACCATGCAAGAAAGCCAACCTCCCAGCTTGATACAGATGCGAGACCATAATTTGACTAATTGCAGACAAAACCAGTGTAATAAGGATCCTGGAGACTATACGCACAGCCCACATACGAACAATGTCAGAAATCCGGTCTTGTGTGCCCAAACATTATTATATAATTTATTTTATTTAGCATACATTTGTATGCCGCTACTTCCAGTGATCAGTAGCGGCTTCATTACAGGCATGAAATTGACAAATCATGACAGAAATTTTGATGAAATATACTATTGATTCGAAAGGGAAAGCACAGCACAGCACACAGTTAGGGGTCTCAAGGAGGGGTCAGATATTCACATATTCACATATATACATATTCACATATATACATAACTGCATCAATGATCTGTCTAGGTGATGCCGTAATGGGATTGGAAAAGATGGGTCTTAAGCTTTTTCCTGAAGTCCTTTAGGTTGTTGATCTGGCGTATCTCATGAGGCAGGTGGTTCCAGAGCATGGGAGCCGAGTAAGTGAAAGCCCGATTGTTTGTCCGTACGTTGACTGCTCTTATGCTGCTTGGTATGCAGAGGGTGTTCAGGTTCGTGGTCCGTCTGCTTCTGTTGAGAGGTTGAGTGGTGATGAGGCTAGAAAGGAACAAAAGTTTGTACTGGAGTTCTTGAAGGTAAACATTTTCAGAAAGCACAATACATTGCTCAAAGGCTCTCGCTGGCACAGATGCTTCCACCAAGCCCATCTTTATGCCATTGATGCACCAGGATCTCTAGGTGTTGGCAGTGTGGCACTAGACACAACAACCTCTTAACCCTTTGACCCCTCTCCCACCCCCAAGGCCCACAACAAATCACATAAAGCTTTTCGCTGAAGAATGCAAGGTTCTTTTTGTCTTAGAATTCCAAGACAGTGGCACACTTGGAGGAAGCAGGAAAAAAAAATCAGTCTTGGGCAGGCTAAACCTCTGGGAGAGCGGACTAAAAGATCCCATTTCCTCCGCCTGCTCTATTCAGAGATCAACAATATATCTCAGATCCTGTGTTGCCCAGTGGTGGAGAACCAATGTAGACAACCCTAGAGGAAAGTCAGGCTTTCCCACAAAAGGTAACAATCCTGTAGTTTTCCATGAAATGTGATACCGCATGCAAAGATTCTGCCATGGTTCGCAAATAGATACTTCTTCCCAACTCCCCCTAGGCTGTGCATTTCGCCATGTGGAACATATAGCGGGTGTCACGGTGCACACCACCACAGCATGAGCACACTCCTCAGAACCTGCTACCCAATCTTTAAGGTACCAAACCAAGCATCTCAGATTATACTCTTTCATAGAGGGTACCTCCAAGCTCCCCTCTCCTTCCTGCTATGCATCAGAGCAACTAATGGTAAGCAACTAATGGTAGCCTAGCATGCTTTTCTTGCCATAAGAAGCACCCCAGATGTTGTTCCAGGGTACTATTACTACTACTGAACATTTGTATAGCGCTACAAGACATACGCAGCACTGCACAGACACATGTAGAAGACCGTCCCTATTCATCAGAGCTTACAAACTAGTCAAGACAGACAACACAGTAGCTGTAGACACAGGATACATCTAGGGGGACCGGTAAGGAAACACAAAGGAGATCAGGTGAGTAAAGATCCAAAAGCGGCAGCGAAGAGGTGAGTTTTCAGCTTGGATTTGAAAAGGGTCCGAGAAGGCGGCTGACGCACAGATTCAGGTAGTTTGTTCTAGGCATAAGGAGCAGCAAGGTGAAAGAAGCGAAGTCTGGACTTAGCAATAGAAGAGAAAGGCACAAATAGAAATGATTTGTCAGAAAAGCAGAGTTCTCGAGGAGGGGTGTAGAGAGAGATAAGAGAGGAAAGGTAGTGAGGAGCTGCAGAGTGAATGCACTGAAAGGTCAGCAGAAGTTTGAACTGGATGCAGAAATGGATAGGAGGCCAATGAAGTGACTTGAGAAGAGGGGTAATATGAGCATGACGAGGCTGGCAAAAGATTAGCCGCGCAGCAGTTGAACAGATTGAATGGGAAAGAGATGATTCAGAGGGAGACCAGTAAGGAGTATATTACAATGATCTTCATGCCAATGCAATTAGTGGAACAGAACAAGACCACAAAACCAATAATCACGTCAGTCCCCTGGTCAGACCACCATGTGATTGAATTCACCATGACCCTGAATAACCCCGCCCAACGCAAAGACGATGAAAGAATAACTAGACGGTTCAAAACATTTAACAGAGACTCATGGGGAACTGCCGCACGAGTGAGAGGAGGTCGGGGCCCTGTACACTAGGCCATCGGAGCACCGGGACTGTGCCTTTCTGCTGACGCTGCCTTGCCTTGTCGCCACGGGCAGCTTGATCCTGCTGGGTCCTGGATTTGGGTTATAAATTGATTTCTTGGCCTCTCCGCGACCGTGGGGCGTGTTCGAAGGGGCGTGTTTAAAGGGGCAGGTTCTGCCCCTTTGACGCCCCTTCAACGTCACTGCGGCGTGGACGGCGTTCGCTATATTACAGTGCTAGTGTTTTGTGTGTCAGCAGAGGTATGTGGCTTTTGTGGTTTTCCCCTTATTTTGTGGTTCATAGATTTTATGTTTTGAATATTTGATTATGGGGAAAAGGAAGGCCAAAATACAGTCCAAAGCTCAGAGTACCGAGTCAGCTGATTCTAAGCAGACTGGTCCGCTGGACAAACATTTCATTCCTGTTCCTTTGGCTCAGTCTTCTCCCGAAGGAGCTTCCTTAAGCCCCGACGGGAGACCCCCTCCACCCCGCCCTGTTTTTTCCACTGAAGCTGGTTTGGGGATTCCGTATGAATTAGGCAGGGGGAACAAGCTAGTGTGCTTGCCAACCCCTGTTTATATTGCTACACAGGACGGTTCCTTTGAATTACCAGTTTTGCCCTCAGATGCAGAGGTTACCCTGAAGGACCTTTGGGGGGCTATGAAATGCATTGATTCTAAAGTGTCTTTAGCAGTTGGTTCCCTATGTAAATTTTCTCAGGAAGCTGCAGTATCTTTGCAGCAGCTAGATGAGAAGGTTTCGCTGATTGATGTGGCTGTTACAAAATTAGAGTCTCAAGTTCTCCCTTTGCAGTCTATCAACGTGGTTGGTATTAAGGATTCGTTATCATTACATTCTAAAGTGGAGTCTCTCGAGAACTCTTTGCGTAATTGTAATTTACGGTTTTTAAATTTCCCTCAATCTGGGTTGTTGTCACCAAAGATTCTTTTAGATAAATATGTTAAAGAAGTCTTAGCCATATCAGAGGTAACTGAAGTTGCTCAGATATATTATCTCCCTATTTGGTCAAAAAAGGTAAACCCTGTTGAGGGTGAATTTGATGAAATAGTTCCTTCTCTCACTAATCTTACTGCATTCCTTGAGGATTCCCTAGATGAAATTGCTACACGGTCTACCTTGTTGGTGACCTTCTTATCTGTAGCAGTTAAACAACGTATTTTAAAAGCTTTTTTCAAAGTAAAATCTGTCAAGTTCTGTGGTCAGTCTATCAGCGTTTTTCCGGATGTTTCACGTGCTACACAATTGCGCTGAAAGCAGTTTCTTTCTCTTAAGCCTCAGGTTTTAGCTTTGGGTGCTTCTTTCTTTTTACGCTTTCCGTGCAAATGTATTATTACTTATGAGGATGCTTCTTATGTCTTTGTAGACATTTCTCATCTGGAACAATTTCTGGTAGATAGGCAGGGTTTAAAAGGGGTGGGTAATGGTTGATTGTATCACCTCTATTAATGTATTCCTTTTGGAATTTGTTTCTGATTATGTTTGATTACTAATTCATATTGCAGCGGGTTTCCCTTGATGTGGTCTGGATTATTAGCCCTCCAAGAATGTATTTTCTGTGAAGTTGATGTATAGATTGTATTGCTTTGTGGTGCTTCTAATTGTCTTATAGTTTATTTTGGTTATTGTATTATGACTGAAAATTCAAAAAATATAATTAAAATAACAGACTCATTCATAAACGAAATCACTCCACAACTTCAACAGAAACACGACACCCTGGACCTAAGCATAGAAGAATGGAACACAATAATATCCAACGCAGCATCTGCCCCAGCTACCAAAGAACCACAAACACGCAAGAGATCCAACGCTCCATGGTACTCACATGAAATCAGAGTTGCAAAACGCACACTCAGAAGACTGGAAAGAAAATGGAGATGGAACAAATCACCCAACCTCCTAACCCAATACAGAGACAAACAACGAGAATATAAAGCACAGTTACTTACCTGTAACAGGTGATCTCTGGGAACAGCAGGAATTAGCCCTCACATATGGGTACGTCGGTACCGACGGAGCCCGAGCGGGAAAGCTCACCCGCTTCCCAGAAGGAAAGCTTTTGGGACCTCCCACTGCGCATGCGCGCTGCCTTCCCGCCTTCCTGACCAACTCTCCTCAGTTCGAGTTTATAGCTGAGACAATAGAGAGAGGAAAGGAAGAGAGAGAGAGAGAGATACAAATCCTAGGGGAGGTGGGTGGGTTGTGAGGACTAATTCCTGCTGTTCCCAGAGATCACCTGTTACAGGTAAGTAACTGTGCTATCTCCAGGAACAAGCAGGAATAAGTCCTCACATATGGGGACTCCCTAGCTAAGATGCCCGGGAGATCCCCTGAAGGGCATGAGACCCTGAAAGGTTCCTCATCTTCCTATGGATCTCAGGCATCCATTCAGGGAAGGTGGGCTGGAGTTGTTCAAGAATGGAACAGGTGTCTGAGGACAGCCTGACCAAACAAGGCATCCCGGCGGGAGTCCTTGTCCAAACAGTAATGGGCTGTAAAGGTATGAACCGAGGCCCAGGTGGCTGCTCGACAGATCTGGTCAATGGACACAGAGTTTAGATGAGCCATAGAGGTGGCCATGGCCCTCACGTTGTGAACGGTGACATGGCTCTCCAGAGAAAGGTTCTTACTCTGGTAAGCAAAAGAGATACACTGAGCAATCCAATTGGAGAGTGTTCTTTTGGAGACTGGAAGTCCTAAATGAGAAGGATCAAAAGCAACAAAAAGCTGAGAAGACTTTCGATGTTGCTGTGTCCTGTGGAGGTAAAAGGCAAGAGCTCTTTTACAGTCTAGAGTATGAAGGTTCCTCTCTGCACTGGATGCATGAGGAGCTGGAAAAAAGACAGGTAAATATACCTCTTGATTAAGATGAAAAGGGGAGACCACTTTAGGCATAAAGGGGGGATTGGTCCTAAGGACCACCTTGTCATGATGGAACCTTGTATAAGGTGGATTAGCCACTAGGGCTTGCAGTTCACTGATACGGCAAGCTGAGGTGACTGCAATAAGAAAAATAACCTTCCAGGAAAGAAATTTCAAGGAGGTAGTGGCTAAGGGTTCAAAAGGTGGCTTCATAAGCTGACCAAGAACCAAGTTTAAGTCCCATGCCACCGGAGGAGGTCGAATGGGAGGTTTAGTTAAGGTTAGGCCTCTCATGAATCTTGCAATAAGAGGATGAGAGGAAACAGGTTGTCCATTGATGGGCTTAAGTGATGCCGCAATAGCACTCAAATGGACTCTTACTGAATTCGTTTTGAGTCCTGCATTGGAGAGATGCAGGAGATATTCCAAAAGAGAATTCAATGGGAGTGCTAGAGGATTAAGACCCTTGTGAGCACACCAAATGGAAAATATTTTCCATTTAAAAGCGTAAGAACGCCTAGTGGAAGGTTTCCTAGAGGCGTGTAGGATATCCTTCACTTGCTGCGAAAGATTGAAGTCTTGAAGGTCTAGGTCTTCAGTAACCAAGCTCTGAGGTGAAGGGACTTGGGGTTTGGGTGCCACAAAGTCCCCTCCTTCTGAGACAGAAGGTCTGGAGCCATTCCCAAGTCCAGGGAGGGGGCTTGGGAGAGATGCAGAAGTAGAGGGTACCACACTTGGCGTGGCCAGCATGGAGCTATGAGGATCATGGACCCTTGATCCCTTTGAAGTTTGAACAGAGTCTTGGGAATCAAAGGAATGGGTGGAAAGGCATACAGGAAGTCCTGACCCCAATGAAGGAGGAAGGCATCCTTGGCCTGAACTCCCTGACACGGAATCCTGGAACAGAACCGGGGAAGTTTGGCATTCCACGGACTTGCAAAGAGGTCTATGTCCGGGGTTCCCCATTTCTGGAAGATTCTGAGTACCTGATCCATGCGCAGGGACCATTCGTGTGGAAGCAGAACTCGACTGAGTCTGTCTGCCCAAGAGTTTTGGATTCCTGGAAGATATACTGCCAGGAGATGGATTTGATGCTCTCTGGCGAAGGCCCATAATCTTAGAGCTTCGTTGCAAAGCGACAGAGAGCCAGTCCCTCCTTGTTTGTTTATGTAAAACATGGCTACTTGATTGTCCGTGTGAATAAGGACTGTCATGTTGCTGAGGAGGGTATGAAAAACTTTGAGAGCCAGAAAGATTGCTCGAAGTTCCAAGTGGTTGATATGAAGGGTGGTCTCCTGTGGAGACCAAGTGCCCTGAGTGGAGAGATCTTGGTGATGAGCTCCCCAACCTGTTTGGGAGGCATCTGTTGTGAGGGTTGCTTGGGGCAACAATGGTTGAAAGGGGGCCCCCAACAACAGATTTTGAGTGGACATCCACCATTGGAGAGACCAAAAGAGACGTTTGGAGTTTGCTATTTGGTCTGAGAGAGCTCCTGATGCTTGAGTCCACTGGGTGGATAAAGTCCATTGAGCTGCTCTCATATGTAGGCGAGCATAAGGCACCACATGCACTGTGGAGGCCATGTGGCCTAATAGTTGTAGCATCTCTCTGGCAGTCAAGTGGCTTTTGGACTGAATCTGAGAGGCTAAGTGCACTAGACGTTGGCAACGGGCCTGAGGCAGATAGGCCCTTGCAGTGGTGGTAGCCAACCAGGCCCCTATGAATTCTAGGGATTGAGTAGGGGTGAGTTGGGACTTTGGCAGATTGATCACAAGTCCCAGATACTGCAGGATGCGCCTGGTGCGATCGAGGGAAGTCTGAGCCTCGGACTGAGATGGAGCTCGGATGAGCCAGTCGTCCAGGTATGGGAAGACAAAAATTCCCAGGGCGCGTAGAAATGCAGCTACTATTGCCATGCATTTGGTAAATACCCTTGGAGCAGAGGCTAGACCGAAGGGAAGTACTCTGTATTGGAAATGTTTTCCCTGGAACAGAAACCGTAGGAATTTTCTGTGGGATGGATGGATGAGTATGTGTGTGTACGCATCCTTGAGATCTAGAGAACAAAGCCAATCCTGACTCTGTAGGTATGGAAGGAGAGTACCTAGAGAAAGCATCTTGAATTTCTCCTTGCATAGAAATTTGTTCAATTCTCTGAGATCCAGAATGGGTCTGTACCCCCCTGTTTTCTTGGGAATGAGAAAATAAGGGGAGTAAAAACCTGAGCCCTGTTGAGGAAGAGGAACCTCTTCTATTGCCTTTTGGGCGAGAAGAGTGGTCACCTCCTGACCCAACAGGTCTAGGAGAGATGGGGGAGAATTTGAAGCTTCTCACCATTGTATGGGGAGGAAGGTTGGAGAAATGTAGTTTGTAGCCCTCTCTGATGATAGAGAGGGTCCATTGTTCTGATGTGATTTGCTCCCATCTGGGAGCAAAATGAGCTAACCTTCCTGGAATGGTGAGAGATTCTGGATGTTTTAGAGCCAGAAAGGTTAAGTTCTCTAGGTTTAAGTCAAAAACCCTGAGGGGGTTGGGACTGTTGGGCTGTAGCAGCCCCTGCAGGTTTCGCCCTGGCCTGTTTAGGCTGCTGACGCTTAGGGGTAAAGCGAGCCGCAGAAGACTGTTGGCCAGTATTTGTGGCAAATCTGGCCTTCTTGAAGAAAGGCTTTTTGAAAGATTTTTTCTTGACAGGGGTAGAGGTAGAC
Organism: Ichthyophis bannanicus; assembly: GCA_033557465.1. Taxonomy (NCBI): domain Eukaryota; kingdom Metazoa; phylum Chordata; class Amphibia; order Gymnophiona; family Ichthyophiidae; genus Ichthyophis; species Ichthyophis bannanicus. The sequence continues at coordinate 980,467,454 of CM066033.1, forward strand.
TTAGAAAGTCTATCTAAAGCAGCATTTTCTGCATCCATTTGAGTGGCTTTGATTTGCCACTCTTTACCAAACAGATTCTCCCCTGTACAGGGCAAATTTCCCAACCCATCCTGGACCCAGGGTTCTAGGTCAGAGGCCTGGAGCCAAGCAATTCTACGAGCCGCTATGGCAATACCTGAGGCTCTGCTAGCACCCTCAAAGGAGTCAAAGGCTGCTCTGTTGGAGAACTTTGAAATATCTTGGGTATGCTTTAGCAAAAGAAGGAACTCCTCCTTTCTATCCTCTGGGATAAAGGGGAGAAAATGGCGGATTTTTAATGCAATTTCCTTCAGAAACATGCCCATATAGAGGCTGTATGAGTTGATTCTGCCAATAAGCATACTTGCTTGGAAGATTTTCTTCCAAAAGCATCCAGAGTCCTACATTCTCTTCCTGGGGGCGTAGAAGAGTGTCTTTTAGTACTCTTGATCCTTTTCATAGCTGACTGCACCACGATGGAGTGGTGAGGGAGCTGAGTTTTTTGAAACCCAGGAGAAGGGGGGACACGATACATGGTGTCCAGACGACGAGAATGTGGAGATAGGGTGAGAGGAGTCTCCCATAAGTCCATCATGTGTTCTTGAAGAATTTCATGGATGGGCAAGGTGACTGCCTCTTTGGGAACCTTAGAGTATCCCAAAATGTCTAACTTTATTGCTCTAGGTTCTTTTTCAGAGGATACAGAAATAGAAAGACCTTTAGCTACTTCAATGATGAAGTCTTGAAAGGATAAATCCTCTGGAGGAGACATTCTCCTCTTTGGAGAAGAGGGCTCCTCAGGTAGAGTAAGGGATACTTCAGCAGAGTCATCTGATGAATCAGAATCATCAGAAGACTCAAAGTATCGTCTGTTTGCTTCCAGGGATCGATAAGCGTATCGACCGGTATCGACATCGGGGGTACCCGGAACCGGATCGGTATCGGGAAAAACCCTGGAACCGGGAACCGGAATCGGTATACTGGACGATGTGGATGGCCTGGGTACCGGTATCGGTTGTGGTACCGGAACCGGAGTCGGTACCGCAGGGTGCGGTACCGAGGGCGTCGCAGCCTTAATGAAAGCCAAAATGGCCTGCTGCATGGATTGAACTGTATGATCCATGGACGCCACGACTGTCTGGATGTCGGTACCGGATGATTGAGCCGGTACCCCAGAACAGTCTAACAGGTGATCGGTCGAGGCCGTGCCATCGATGTCAACCTGTAACCCCATAGGAGGAGCTTTGGAAGCCGGAGCTTCCCGCCGGGGTTGTTTGGCTGGGGCAGGGTCCTCAGGGTCAAGCCCAAGGTTATCTCGATACTTAGAGGGAGATTTGCTCTTTGAGGACCTGCCAGAGGAATGTTTGGTTACCTGAGATCCATCAGGAGAGGAAGACCTGGAAGATGTCGATGCTGGAGTATCTGTAGAAAACAGCATGTGAAACTTGGCTGCCCGGTTCTGTAAGCCACTTTTAGACATCAAAGAACAGGATGGGCAATCCGGAATGGAATGGTCAGGCCCCAAACATTTAAGACACCATTCATGGGTGTCTGTGACTGAAATAGTACCGCTGCACTTGGTGCATTTTTTAAACCCGGAGGCTTGTTTCTCCATGAGGGAGAATTTGTGAAGGCCTAAAGGCCTCACAGAACAAATACACCAAGTTAGGAAAAAAGATTTATTTTATTTTATTTTTTTTAAAGAAATAAAGGAAAAAAGACTGGCGGTACCAGTCTGGAATCGGGGAAGGCAGACACGCGGCCCAAGAAATAAATTAAAATAACAACTTCTTCAGCGGTGACAGGAACACGACCTGCTGGCTCCGCGGAAAAATAAGAACTGAGGAGAGTTAGTCAGGAAGGCGGGAAGGCAGCGCGCATGCGCAGTGGGAGGCCCCAAAAGCTTTCCTTCTGGGAAGCTGGGGAGCTTTCCCGCTCGGGCTCCGTCTGTACCGATGTACCCATATGTGAGGACTTATTCCTGCTTGTTCCTGGAGATCAATCTAATAAATAAGCGTAGACAGCAACACCATACCAACCTAATCATGAAAGCTACTAATAGACCAAGAGAACTCTTTAGCATTGTCCAAAAGTTCACCAAGGATGACACACAACAAAGCACCCACCATCTTGACCCACAAAAATATGCAGACTACATGAAGTCAAAAAACACTAACCAAACATGCTCTACTACACCACAAACAAACGATCACACGATAAAAAAAACATCAAACATGGGAGAGCTTCAACATACCAACAAAGCAGCAAGTAGAAGACATTATATCCGGACTAAATACAACATCATCACCGTCAGACCCATGCCCAGTGACGTGGCTCAAAGCTACAAAAAGCCAACTCTCTCATCACATTCAAAAAATCATCAAAGATTCACTCCAACAAGGATACATGCTGCAACCCCTAAAGCACGCAATGATATGACCAATACTTAAAAGTAGCAATCTGAGCCCCTCCGAACCAAAATCATACCGTCCCATCTCCAGCCTTCCATTCCTTGCGAAAATCATGGAAAAGGCAGTGCAAAGACAATTTCAGAACCATATTGATATAAATGCCCCACTGGACATACATCAGCATGGATTTAAGCCCCAACACGGCGTGGAAACACTACTAACCTCCCTCTCTGACAACCTCCTAAGAGGCATGGACGACATAAAAAATGGCTTCCTGCTAGTGTTCATGGACATCTCGGCGGCCTTCGACACTGTGTCCCACACCAAGCTATTGCAACGCTTACAACAGATAGGACTATGCAAGAATACCCTGAAGTGGTTTACATCATACTTGGAAGGGCGAACGCAACAAGTTAAATGCGACCAAAAGAAATCACTACAATTCCCTGTCACGTAGGGAATACCTCAAGGCTCAGCCCTATCATCAATGCTCTTTAACATCTACATACAACTCATATCAAAATCTTTCACCAATCTTCAGCAGATATTCTACAGCATATAATATCCAAAGACAAGAGCCTAAGACCTAGACGATCTCATAACTCCAATAAGCTTAGTACACCTTTAAACTTCAAAAGATCAAAACAGATGACCTCTAAAAGAGCATTTTCCTTCATGGCACCAGAGGTATGGAATTCTATTCCTGAAGAATTAAGAGCTCAGGAAGACATCAAAGACTTTCGCATATCTTTAAAGACTTACTTATTCATAGAATCATTTGGTCAAATAACTTAAATTGATCAACTTGTATATCCAGTTTCACTATGAGATATTATAATTTACTGTTTGTACTGTATTTATATTGTAATGTATTGTATTTGATCTTCCCATGCCCTCAACATGTAAGTCCTTTGTTGTCTTGTCAACCACTTTGATTGAAGGATAAGGTGGTATACAAAACTGGTTAAATAAATAAATAAATATGCATCATCATCAAGCACCACAAACTTCACTATCACATCTATGCTGACGATATTATGGTTTACGCTCCAATCAACCTACTAGCACTAGACACCACAACAATAACCAAATGCCTCGAAGACATGAATGACTGGCTCATAGCCAACAACTTAACTGTCAACTACGATAAAACTGAGGCAATGTTCCTCACCAGGAACCCCACCTTCATATCTCCACAAACTATCAGCATCCTAGACAAACACATAGTAGTCAAAGAAGAAGTTAAATATCTGGGCATCACACTAGACAGAGCTCTAAACCTGAAATCCCACATCACAAAAACCGCAAACAAGGCCCATCAACGATTGAAAACAATTAGACAAATCAAACCAATGCTCCGTCAGGACCACTTCCGCAGTGTGTGCCAAGCACTCATTACACCACTGCTTGATTATGGAAACTCACTATATCAAGGCCTACCTCAGCAGACACTCCACCCACTACAGATGGTACAAACCACCACAGCACGCATCATTACAGACACACCAAGGACCGAGCACATCACTCCCGTCCTACAGCAACTGCACTGGCTCCCAATGGTGACAAGAGCTAAATACAAAACAATCATGATCATCTTCAAAGTCATTCACCATCTCTCAGCAGATGCACTCCAAAACGTTATAACAAGGGATATCAGCAATAGATAAAGAAGAACCAATAACGACAACATGATCGGTACACCTGCAGGCTATCACAAAACCAAACAAACAACTTCAAAAAGAGCATCATCACTACTGGCATCCACGCTATGGAACTCCCTCCCAATGAGCCTGAGAGCATTAGGTGACCTCACAGAATTCTGCAAAGACCTCAAAACATTTCTATTTATAGAAACATATGAGCATCCAGGCAACACCCCATAACCAAACTGAAATACTACTTACGCTGCCAGCTAAGTACACACCATCCTATCCACACACACGTTTATCATACCATGTTATTAAATACCCTAATATTAAATGTAACCTTTAATCCTACTGTCTAAATGCTGTTATGTAAATGCACTGTCTAAATGTTTACACGCACCCTAATGTTAAATGTAACCCTCCAATTGTAATGTGACGTGACGTGACCACCCTTGACTGAAGGATAAGGTGGCATACAAATCTGTCTAAATAAATAAATAAATAGTCTAGATGGGAGGTGACTAAGGAGTGGATAAGTATCTTAGTAGTGTGTTCAAAAAGGAATGGGCAAATTTTGTTGATGTTGTAGAGAAAGAAATGGAAGGTTTTAGCTATCAGTTGGATGTGTGCGGAAGAGGAGAGAGAGGAGTCAAAGATGACCCCAAGGTTGTGAGCTGAGGAGACAGGGAGAAGTAGAGAGTTATCCACAGAGACTGAGAAAGGGGAGAGGAGGGTTCAGGGGGGGAAATAAGAAGCTCAGTTTTGGCCATGCTCAATTTCAAACAACGGTGAGACAACCAAGCAGCAGGGTACGCCAATCTCTTCGTGTCACACAAAGGGAAGGTGTCGAAGGACATAAACCAGCACGGAAGTTCCATCATTTTGAACAGCGCTATCCGGCCCTTAAGGAAGAGAGGCCGCTCTGCCCACTTTTGCAGACAACGAGCCATTTGTCTCAGGAGCGGCGATATATTGCAGGCATATAACACAGATCAGCCTGGCTTTGGACTCCCAGGTAGCGAATGGGACCCTCCACCCATACCATTGGAAAGGCTCCTTTCCACGAAACTCACCCCTGACCGTTTACATCCAGTGCCATGGATTTAGTCCGATTTATGCACAAGCCCGAGAATTTTTCATACTCTTCTATAATCTGTAACACATGTGGAAGAGAGGAGAGTGGGTCTTGTAAGCACAACAATAAATCATCTGCAAAAGCACTAATCTTAACCTCTACAGGTACCAAAGGTGCCTCTTGCACCCACTCATCTTCTCGCAGCGCCAGAAGCAAAGGTTCTAGTGAGAGTACAAAGAGCAGGGGTGACAGAGGACAATCCCACACCCTCTTCAAAAAACATCTTAAGACCTTTCTTTTCAAAGAACACGTCAACACAGCCACTGCCACAAACCATACACAAGAGCACACCCTGCCCCCCCTCACCACCCAACCCGCATAAGCAGGCTAACACAATGCCTCACCAGATAGTAACTACGTCATTTGTAAATAATCACTTTGTTCTCTTGTACAATTGTAACAATATAAATTTTATACTAGTTATCGGTACATAGTTCCAAACATTTCATACAAAATGTTACTACTTGTTTCAATGTAAAATGTTATCGATGTAAAACTTTTTTACCAGTTAAATGTAATAGTTCTGTTCCATGTAAACGTTACTACTTGTTCTATGCAAACCGTTTTGCCTTGAAGAAAAACAGTATATAAAACCAGTTAAATAAATAAAACCCTGTCGCGTAACCCTGCCAAGCGAGAAAGTATCAGATATCACGACACCACCACCAGTGGCTCTGTATAGAGCATTTGGACCCACCGGAGGAAACCACCCGTGAATCCACAATCCTGTAGTGCTGTTAAAAGATATAACCAGGACACATGGTCAAATGCCTTTTCGGCATCAAAGCTCATCAAGGCTAAATGATGCTGTTGGGATATGCAAAACTCCATGGCCAACAGAAATTGTGATTTTTTTTTTTTTTTGCTGCGTCCCTACCCGGCACAAAGCCTATTTCATGGTCCCCTTAGGAGGTTATTGTTGAGGCAGTGGGCCAGAATAGACACAAGGCACTTTACATCAAAATTAAGCAAGGAAACAGACCAATAGGATGCAGGGTCCAAAGGATCCTTACTGGGTTTGCTGATAAGAGTACTCAGTGCATATCCTGGGGGAACCTACCTTCAGCTAAAACCTCTGCTTACATATTACCAGGGCAGGAGTCACTTGATATTTGAGTATTTAATAGCACTCTGCCCCGAACCCATCAGAGCCTGGAGTCTTGTGCGTCACCTCTCTGCGGATCCCCCACTGCACCTCCTTGGCAGTGATTGGTGCATTCAGTACTCACAACTCTTCCTCCTTGAGCTGTGGGAGAGATAGCTTGATTAAGAAGCCTTCACCAGTGTCTGAGCCCTCTGTTCCCACTGTGTATAAGGTTTCATAGAATGCTCGGAACACTTCTGCAATCCAAGCGGGCTGATGTTGTAAGCATCCTTCTTCATCTTTCACCACTGCTACAAATTTTGTACTTCCCCACTCATGCACCACTCTGGCAAGCAATCTATCAGATTTATTACCATAACGGTAAAAACTGTATTGATAGTAACACATTGAGAGAATTGCCCTACGTTGTAAGAGGGTGTTTAAGGCAGACTGAGTTGTGACAAACTCCCTGAGAAGGGAAGCCCTGGTAGGCAGTTGTCTAGAACACCAACGCTCCCAGGGTAGCCACTGCCACTACTCCTGCTCCTCTCCAGGACCTGCAGCAATGTCAATGCCATTTAAGCGACAACACAGCGCTTACCCACATACACTACCGCTGCTTTGCTCTTGCTGCTCTCTGTGACCTGCCACTTCCACCCAAGGCCAGCCCGTCCACTAGGCGAGCTAAGTGGCCAGCTCTGCTGGGCGGCTGCAGCAGCACACATGAAAGGCCAAGTCGCGCCCCCCTCCCCCCAGTTGTAGCTGATTCCGTTTGGGGGGGGAGGTGAGCAGCAGCATTTCCAAGAATGATGCTTTTTGCTGCCGTTTTCTTGCCCGCAGCAGGCCATGTCCTCCAGCACACCTGGCCTGCCTTTTCTGACCCCCCCCCCCCCCGACAGTAAGTTGTGTCGAAAGGGAATCAGAAGTAGCAGGCCATGTGTGCTGAAGGGCATGGCCTGCTGCGGGCAAGAAAACAGCGGCAAAGAGCCACCGCTTTTTGAAATACTGTCGCTGCCCCCCTCCCCCTCCAAAGACAGAATCGGTGGAAGCTGGGGGAGGGGGTGGCCAGATTGGGGTTTCTGCCTAGGGCATCAGAAATCTTTGAGCCAGCCCTGCTTTTGCTCCCCACCAATGCAGACTGATTTGAACCATCTTTTAGGACTCCCACCATAAAATCAACGATACTATATTCCTGTAGTTGGAAGTGCTCTCCAGCAGTCATTCTTTAGGTAAAGATTTTGCCAAGTATACATTACCAGTTTCCAGATTAAATGGAAAACAAGGGATGGCACCATCTAGCAATCTCCTGGACACCTTAGTAGCCGAGATATAAACCTAATCCATAAGATTTGTCCTAAATGTTTGTAGATTAATTACTATATAACAAATGTAACCCCCCCTTTCAGTGTGGTCCACGCAGATGCTATGCAACGCCATACCTAGCCATGTGTGAACGGTTCATTCGCATGTGGTACAAAGAAATAGGGGCGCATTTTGGACTGCCAGCCTCTGCTCCCCGCCCCTGCACAGCTGCCACTGCTTTTAAAGGTGCCTTGGCAGTGGCAGCAGAGACATCTAACTGAAAAAAAAATCCACAGGTCTTTCAACTCCACGCTTAAAAGTTGGCCTGAGCCCTCTCTCCTCTGACACATGCTCGCATCAGAGGAGAGAGGGACCTGACCAGCCATTCAAGCACGGAGTTGCAAAGACCCATATTTGAATAGCTGGTCTGGTCTCTCCGTCCTCTGACGCGAGCATACGTCAGAGGAGGGAGGGATCAGACCTGCATGCAAAGTTGGAAAGACCAGCATGCTTTTTTATGCCATCAAAAAGTAGAAAGACGAGTGGACATGCAATGAAGCTATAATGTAACCCATTTAGGAATAATAAGAGAAAATATTTCTTTTTCACTCAATATGTAGTCAAACTCTGGAATTTGTTACCAGAGAATGTAATAAAGATTGTTAGTGTAGCTGGGTATAAAAAAAATTTGGACACATTCCTGGAGGAAAGGACCATAAACCATTATTAAAGAGGACCCAGGAAATCTACTGCTTACCCCAGGACAAGCACTGTGGAACCTCTGTACCTTTTTGGGAACCTGCTAGGTACTTATGACCTGGATTGGCCACTGTTGGAAACAGGTTACTGGGCTTCATGGACCTTGGTCTGACTAGTACAGCATTTTCTAATGTCTTTTTCTCCAGTGGTATAGTAGATGAAGTCTAAACTTTTTTGGGGTTCCCAGTTAAATTTTTGTCTTCATATTTCCATTTATAATTTGTGGTCCCTTGTTTTGTATTTGGCGAGAATATGTCTGTGGTTTGCATGTGTGACCAAGATGCGGTATTCTGTTAGTGTGTTTCTGTGTAGTGATCTCTTGTTCTATTTTGTCATGGAATGGCATATTTGTAGTGCTGACTTTTCATAGGAAGGGCTGGTGAAGTGCGAGTCTTGGCAGTGTTATTATGGTATAGTAAGTCTGCTATAACCTTGCTATACCATAACACTATAGGTTTTTAAGAAGTATTTTTGCAGGAATCTGTAGTACTTCCTAATGGTACCTGGTGATTGGCACTTGAAAGTAGTCATTTTTTATTTAACAGGTTTTTTATACCGCTTTATCATTTCAATCAAAGCAGTTTACAATGTATCTTAAATATGGTAATGTGTATTAAACAGGGACATTAATAACCTGGATTTTTCTGAGGCAATGGAGGGTTAAGTAACTTGCCTAAGGCCATAAGGAGTGCTAGTGGGAATTGAACCCTGGTCTCTTGGTTCCCAAGTCAAAATCTGCTGTAGAATCTATATGGATTGAAATTCCATATAAAAGGGGGAAGGCAATGGCAGTGGGGGTGTACTATTGAGCACCTGACCAGAATGACCAAATGGATGATGAAATGCTCAAAGAAATCAAGGAAGCTAACAAAAGTTACAGCGCAGTAATAATAATGGGTGATTTAAATTACCCCGGTATCGACTGGGTTAGTGTCACGTCAGGACATGCTAGGGAGATAAAGTTCCTAGATGAAATAAATGACTGCTTCTTGGAGCAGCTGGTTCATGAACCAACCAGAGGGGAAGCCATATTAGACCTAGTCCTTAGTGGAACACCAGATCTAGTGCAAGAGATAAGGGTGTTGGGGCCACTTGGCAATAGTGATCATAGCATGATCGCCTTTGATTTAATTAGTGGAGGAGGGATAGTAAGGAAATCCACAGTACTACCTTTTAACTTTCGAAAGGGAGACTATGATAAAATGAGGAAAACAGTTAAGAAAAAACGGAAAGGAGCAGTTGCAAAGGTTAAAGACGTACATCAAGCTTGGGTGTTGTTGAAAAATACTATCTTGGAAGCCCAGACCAGCTGTATTCCACGCTTTAAGAAAAGTGGAAGGAAGTCCAAAAAACTGCCAGCATGGTTTAAAGGTGAGGTCAGAGAGGCTGTTGTTGCCAAAAAAGCATCTTTCAGGAAATGGAAAAAAGAGCCCAACGACGAAACCTGGAAACAGCACAAGCACTGGCAAGTCAAATGCAAGGCATTGATAAGGCAGGCAAAGAGAGAATTTGAGAAGAAGCTTGCTGCGGAAGCAAAAACGCGAAATAAAGACCTTTTCAAGTACATTCGTAGCAAAAAACCTGTGAGAGAGTCAGTTGGTCCATTAGATGATCAAGGGGTTAAAGGAGCACTAAGAGGCGACAAGGCAATAGCGGAGAGACTGAATGAATTCTTTGCTTCGGTCTTTACTGAGGAAGATGTAGGGATGTTACCCATGACTGAAGTGGTATTTAAAGGTGCGGAAGAATTGAAGGAAATATCGATACATCGGGAAGATGTATTACAACTATTAGATAAACTGAAGAGTAGCAAATCACCTGGGCCGGATGGTATACATCCAAGAATGTTGAAAGAACTGAAATATGAGATTGCAGACCTGCTATCAGTAATCTGTGAACTATCATTAAAATCATCTCTAATACCTGAAGATTGGAGGATCACCAATGTAACACCAATTTTTAAAAAGGGTTCCAGTGGTGATCCGGGAAACTACAGACCGGTGAGCATGACGTCAGTACCGGGAAAAATGGTAGAAACCATCATAAAGAATAAAATTACTCAGCATGTAGATAGTCAAAACCTAATGGGAGACAGCCAACATGGCTTTAGACAAGGAAGATCTTGTCTTACTAATCTGTTATGTTTTTTTGAAGGAGTGAATAAACAGGTGGACAAAGGTGAGTCGGTTGATATTGTGTATCTGGACTTTCAGAAAGCCTTTGACAAGGTCCCTCATCAGAGACTTTTGGCAAAACTAAAGAGTCATGGGATAGGAGGCAGTGTACTATTGTGGATCAGGAACTGGTTAAAAGATAGAAAGCAGAGGGTAGGGCTAAATGGCCAATTTTCCCAATGGAGAAAGGTGAATAGTGGTGTACCCCAGGGATCTGTGCTGGGTCCGCTGCTTTTTGACATATTCATAAATGACCTGGAAAGTGGAATAACGAGTGAGGTTATCAAATTTGCAGATGACACAAAACTATTTAAAGTTGTTAGAACCCAAGAGGATTGTGAAAAATTGCAAGAGGATCTTGATAGATTGGAAGACTGGGCATCAAAATGGCAGATGAAATTTAATGTGGACAAGTGCAAGGTTATGCACCTAGGGAAGAACAATCCAAACTATGGTTACACGATGCAAGGTTCCACATTAGGAACCACCACCCAGGAAAAAGATTTAGGCGTCATTGTGGATATCATGTTAAAACCCTCGGCCCAGTGTGCAGCGGCGGCCAAGAGAGCAAATAGAATGCTAGGTATGATAAGGAAAGGAATGGAAAATAAAACAAAAGATATTATAATGCCTCAGTATCGTTCCATGGTGAGACCGCACCTTGAATATTGTGTGCAATTCTGGTCGCCGTATCTTAAAAAGGATATAGCGATTTTAGAAAAGGTTCAGAGAAGAGCCACCAAAATGGTAAAGGGGATGGAAGGATACTCCTATGAAGAAAGGCTAAAAAGGTTAGGGCTCTTTAACCTGGAAAAGAGACGGCTGAGGGGAGATATGATAGAAGTCTATAAATTAATGGAGTGGAACGGGTAAACGTAGATCGATTGTTTACCTTATCAGAATATAGAAAGACTAGGGGACATGCAATGAAGCTACAGGGTAAACTATTTAAGACTAATAAAAGAAAATATTTTTTCACTCAACGTGTAATCAGACTCTGGAATTTGTTACCGGAGGATGTAGTAAAGGCTGTTAGTGTAGCTGGGTTTAAAAAAGGTTTGGACAAGTTCCTGGAGGAAAGGTCCATAAACCATTATTAAGAAGTGACCGAAGATATCAATGCTTGACCCAGTACAAGCATTGTGGAACTTGTGTCTCTTGGGGAAACTGCTAGGTACATATGACCTAGATTGGCCACTGTTGGAAACAGAATACTGGGCTTGATGGACCTTGGTCTGACCCAGTATGGCATATCTTATGTTCTTATGCTTTAACCATTAGGCCATTTAGAAATCTGGAAGCCTTGCTTAATTCTCCTTCATGTGTAAACTGTATTCCAGATGCTCATATTAAGCATCTCATTTGTTGGGCAGAAGAGAAGCTCGTGAAGAAATCCACTGGACTCTATAGGGTGGCGTGGGGTGGGGGGCAGCACAGTAGTCATCTGCATAGAGCAGCAAAATAGGTAGCAAGGCACTAGCTCCACCCCCCAAAACCCACCCTTTCCTTCGCTGCACTGCAGGTTGTTTCCTGCCAGAGGGACTCAGGGCTTCCTGCCAGCTCTTTTCGGAGCAGTGCCAGGTCTCTTCTTGCTGCTGGGACTCAGACTCCCACCAACTCTTTGCATTTCTGCTCAGCCTAAGCCATACACATCTATTTGTTTGTGAATATGCAAACAGATGCTTATGGACAGCCACAAAGAGACACACGTTTATATTTATTAAGCACTTGATATACCGCATCTTTTGTAACAAACAAGGCGGTTTACAATACAAAATAAGGAAAGGAGAGGCCAAGGCCTGAAAGGAAAGGAACTACAATATCAGAACAGGACAGGACAGCAAGAGGCATAGAAACCACAATAGAGAGGACTGTGGCATCAAAGCATCCAGGCCTCCTCAATAAGCACTATCACTTAAATGAAATAAAGCTAATAGCAAGTTGAAAATTGCACGCTTATAATGTGACAAAATGGCTTATTTCCCTGTCCTCCATTAGCCAAATCATATATGTATATGGAGAGACTGGGTGAAATGACATGTTTAATATGTCTCAAAGGAGCAGTGGATCTGGGCCTGTATGAGGCATCATAGACACAAATATATGCACATCTTGACAGAGTATGTTTGTGAGTGTGCGTGTCTATGTACTCTTATAGTGTGATGCAAGGGTAGCATGTATGTGTGTATATATGAGGAAGATGTAGTAAGGGGGTGGGGTGTATGTATGTAAGTGTGCATATGTACAGGTCTGGGGGGGGGAAGTGGGGTGTGTGCTGTTCTATGCTGTACTGTTAGTGGCATGTGCCTCTACCTATGTGGTGGGGATGTGGGCCGGACGTGTGGTCTGTATGTTTGTGATCTGGGATTTGTATGGTATGGGGGGTGGGTTACGTGTGTGGAGGTGCACGTGTTATATGGTGTGGAGGTACAAGGGATGTGTGTCTGTAGGTGTGCAGATATATATGGCAGAGGGGTAGAAGTGTGTGCGTGTTTGGGCATGGGCATACATGTGGTATGGTGGAAGACGTGAGTGTGTGTGGGAGTGCACATCTATGTGAGGTAGGGTGGATGTGCGTGGATAGTATGCATGTATGTGGTTTGGCATGGGGGTACATGCACACATATGCATATATGTAATGTGGGATAGGGAGTATGTGGACATGCCAGTAGTACATGCGTGCATATACATATACACTAGTGGCCAAAATTGTGGATACACCAGCAATTCATTCCCTTCATGTGCATTTGAGGTCTCTTAGTTGCTTTCCTCATCTATTCTTGTTGATGTAAAGTCTATGGTTGAATGTGGTGGTGTTTATTGAATCAGCGAAGACCTAAAAAGCATACTTTTATTTTGAAACTTTGTGATTTTGCATGTTAAGATGAGAGGCGAGTGTAAGTTTGCATATTTCCTGTAATTACACCACTTGTTATTCATGCAGTTTTACTATGCTATCCATTAATATTTGTGTGTGCTCCTTTTGAATGTTTATCACCAATGTTTGTAAGCATGTTATTTATTTCTCCAAAAATATTTTAATTATAAAAACAAAGAAAACTAAGTACAATTTAATTATTTAAGAGACTGATTTCACTTAATAATTACTCTTAACTTTACTGTGGTCTTTCTTTTAAGTAAATATTAAGAATGAAAACTACCAAGAGACAAGACTGGTCACCCAAAAAGAGGGCTTCTGCTGTAACACTGAGGATGGAAGGCTACAGCTTTAGAGAAATAGCAAAGAAACTTGGCAGTGGCGTTAACAGCCTCCAGTGTTCAGAAGCTGTGCAACCACTTTAAGATGACTGAAACAATTGCAAACAAACCAGGAAAGGGCAGAAAAAAGTCACCACCACCTACAACTGACAGGAGAATAGCAAGACTGGCTCTAGGGAACAGAATAATTACTGCAAATGATATAAACATTTTCTCCGATACTGGAGTGTCAGTGTCAAACAGAATTGTTTGTCATAGACTAGTCAAGGCCAGTCTGAAAGCCAGAAGACCAAGGAAAAAGCCATTCCTGAATCCAGATCCAAGAAGGAAAAGGCGTGACTTGGCCAAAGAACACTTGTTGGTCAATTGAAGACTGGAATAGAGTTATTTGGAGCAATGAGACAAAGATTTTAATTTTTGGGAAGGATGGTACTCAATATGTGCGAAGATGACCCAGAGACCTCCTCATCCCAGAATGCCTCAACGCCACTGTTAAGCATCCCCTGAGTGTCATGATATGGGGGATGCATGTCTTTGCATGGTGTAGGCAGGATTCAGGTTTTGAGTGGCACCATCAGTGCAAAACAATACATTGCAGATATCCTTGAATCCAAAATGCTGTCTTCTACTTCTGACATATTTGGGTTTGATGGGGACTTTAAATTTCAACAGGATGGAGCAACATGTCACACAGCAACCATTTGCAAGAAGTGGTTTGCGGACAATAATGTGGAATTGTTGTCATGGCCTGGAAACAGTCTTGGTCCAGACTGAAGACAGCTGTGGCATCAAAGCATCCAGACAACAAACAGGAACTGATTGAGTGCACTATCAGTTCCTGATTCCATATAAACAAAAAGGACCTCGAGAAACTTGTTGAATCAATGCCCAGAAGATGCCAAAGAGTTTCCAACACATTACTGATTTTAATAATGTAAAATGGTTCCGATTTAGTAATACCCCACAGCGATATACTGCTGACACTATCTTCAGGGGTTTTTTTTTTGACAGGATAAGACTTAAATTGATGAAGTTTTATTTCAATATAGTTTTTGAACCAATATTGTGTACTTTCCTTCTTAAAGCACAAAACATTTGAACAACTGGGAACATATTGCTAGAAATGAACTAAACGTCAAGGTGTAGCAAAAGGTTTGGCCACTACTGTATATAGTGTGGAGGGGTTGGGTGTGTGTCTGCGAATCTATGTGGGGCAGAGGTGGAGGCATGCCCCTTGGCATATATACATTTTGCTTCCTTACCCACCATGAGCTTTTCCCCCGCACTCTCCCCCCCCCCCCACGTTCAGCGTCTCTCCCACTTCACTTCTCTTCTCCTACCCATATTAAACATAGAAATATGGCAGCAGATAAAGACCATATGGCTGATCCAATCTGCCTTACCATATCAACTACTAAGTTCTACAGACCCTTTTTTCCTTTTAGAGATATTCTGTGTTTGTCCCATGCTTTCTTGCATTAAGATACAGTCTGTATCTACTATCTCCACTGGGAGACTATTCCACGCATCTGCCACTCTTTTGGTAAAGAAATACTTCCATAAATTACTCTTGAATCCATCACTCATCAACAATTACAATTAAAGAACCCATCACAATAGGCACTGTGGGGTTATTCCGAGGCCGGATTGGGGGTCAGGCTGCAGGGAATTAACTTTTTAGCAGACTGGCTTCGCGCCTTTTAAATGGAGCTGCGGTGCCATGGCAATAGGACGCCATGGTACCGCGGCTTCATTCAAAAGCCCTGGCTAAGTTAGCTGGGCTGTGGCTGTACGTGCAGGCCAGGAATGAATTGCAGTCCCAGCTTGCACGTACATGCCTGTTCGCGATTCTCATCCCGCAGGGCTAGACGTGTCTCAAGGGATCAGAATTACAATCTCCTTTGTATGTCCGGGTCAGCCCAGACGGACAAAGGAGATGTGCGTGCGGGACAGAATCAGGTCCTATGGCTTATGCAAAATGCACCGAAAAAGGAGACAGAGGAAGTGTATGGAGAAGAGAAGGAAGACAAGAGAAGAATGGAAGTGAAGGGGGTAAAAACAAGAAAAGGTAGATTAGGAAGGGGTGAAAATAAAAGAGCAAGAAGGTAGGGGAGAAAGAATAGAGGAAGTTCAGAAAGGGAAGAATGGAGGAGGGGGCAAGAGGAGAATGAAAAAAGGTTCAGGCAAAGAGAAGATGTGTATCCCTTGAAGACAACATTTTTGCCTGAAACATGCCTGCGCTGATGTGGAAGATTTGCCAACCCCTGAAGGAGGAGACAAAACCGTGTGGCCAAGTGAAGATCGGGTTGAAGAAGCGAATGGCACTACAGCTAATTGTGTGGCTCTATTAATGTGCCTAGAAGGAACAGTGTTGGCACCAAACATCAAGCAGACAAGTAGACAAGCTAAGTACTGGGTTATTGTGAGTGCTCGTTTAAAACATTGTTACATGTTGCAAATACTGACTGCCTACTTGGAAGTGAGTGTGGAGCACAGAGTTATACAGCATTTTTTTTTTTTTTAAAAGGTACAAAAAACGGGCTTCTGGTGACATCAACGAATCATACGGCGGCGAAGTAGTTGAGCTCCACCGCCAACGCTTGGCAAAACACCCTTAAAAGAAGTGAGGCAGCGGTGAAATGTAGGGGCAGAAACTAAACATAGCCCCCAACTCATGGCGAAGGAAGAGTGGGTCATGCATATCCCCTGAACAAGCAGCGGAGAGTGGAGACAGAGCGGGGAGCCACGTGGTCAAGCAGCGAAGCAGACGTGGAGGCCCCGGGGAAAGCAAACACGGCAGGAGGGCTGCGGAGCAAGCAGCGTGGAGCAAGTATCTGAGAGCAGTGAAACAAGGGGGCAGAAGCGGAGGAGCCAGTTGTAAAAAGGACGAGGAGGCAGAGTGAGCGAAGACAACAGCAAGCCCGGAGGGCTGATCGAGGAGCGGAGTGAGGGCAACGTCGAATATGTGGCGGGAGAAAACAGCGGCCTGGGTTCAACGGAGTGAGGCAGACAGGCAAAATAAGCAAAAAAAAAAAAGCCAGCGAAGTAACACGGTACTGGAGAAGAGAACCTGTGACAGGAGGCAGACAAGGTAAAAGGCGGACACCTTTAAAGATCAGGCACAGCAGGGGAGTACAGATGGATAAGAAACACTGCAGCATCTCACTAAACCAAGTTGGATAAAAGAAAACCGGGCCCACTCATCTCTAAGGTAAAAGACAGATAATTTTCTTGTAAAAGATGAAGAGAGAAGAGCCCAACAGCAGATTGTAAAGAAGAAAGAACTCGCAGGGGGAGGTTGGAGGCAGATTTGAGAGTTTGAAGAGTTCAAACGGCCTGGAGGGGCTGCTAGAAGTGTAAAGGGGCAAGATAGATAAGTCTAAAGGAGGACTTTCTGCAAAGAAAAAATTGGCGGAATTCAGATCCTCATACGCGCCTTCGAGAGGAGGTAAGGAAGGGGAGAAGGAAGGCAAAGTGGTGGAGGAGCATGAGACTGAGTCCACAGAGGAGAGGGAGAGCTCCTGGAGCCCTGGAATAGCTGAAATGATTAAGACGTGGCTGAAGGAGTTAAAAGAAGACCTTAAAGTGGAAATCAGCAGAGTTAAAAATGAATTAAAAGAGACAATACAATCTTTAAGACAGGATAGAGTGGACCTGGAATCCCGGGTAGAGGAAACAGAGACACAGCTGGAACAACATGGAGAAGCATTGGAAGATCTTCAAAAAGGCTGGGAGGAGATAAAGAAAGTACAGGATGAGATTAAAGAGACGATGGAGGATCTGGAAGATCGATCCAGGAGGAGTAATATAAGAGTGAGAGGGATCCCAGAAGACTCCAAATATAAAAACTGTGAAGAAAGCGTAGTTACTCACCTGTAACAGGTGATCTCCAGGAACAGCAGGAATTTAGTCTTCACATATGGGTATCGTCGGTACCGACAGAGTATGCGCGGGAACGCTCCCTAGCGTCCAAAAGGAACGCTTTTGGGAGCATTCCTCAGCACATGTGCGCTGCCTTCCTGCCTTTCCAACTGTCCCTCTTCAGTTACGTTTGTAGCTGAGTGAAAGGATAGAGGGATAGAGGAAAGAGACAGAGAGATAGAGAGACAGCTCCTAAGGGAGGTGGGTGGGTTGTGAAGACTAAATTCCTGCTGTTCCCGGAGATCACCTGTTACAGGTGAGTAACTACGCTATCTCCAGGAACAAGCAGGAATGTAGTCTTCACATATGGGGACTCCCTAGCTGAAGATGCCAGGGAGATGGCCCCAGGAAGCTGCCACCTCTAGCAAGGTGGGCCATGCTTCCTCCCATGGATCTCTGGCATCCCACCAGGATTGGTGGGTAGGAGTTGAATTAGGTCTGAAAGAGATTTTGAAGAACAGCTTGGCCAAAGAAGGCATCCCGACGGGAGGCTTTATCTAGGCAGTAGTGGGCTGTAAAGGTGTGTACCAAAGCCCAGGTGGCTGCTCGACAAATGTCATCAATAGACACAGAGTGAAGGCTAGCCATAGAGGCTGCCATGGCTCTCACATTATGAGCTGTGACACGGCCTTGAAGAGGAAGACTCTTACTCTCATAAGCAAAGGATATGCATTGTGCAATCCATTTGGATAGAGTTCTTTTGGAGACTGGAAGTCCCAAATGACTAGAATCAAAAGCAACAAAAAGTTGAGAAAACCTATGTTGCTGTGTTCTTTGTAGGTAAAAAGCCAAGGCTCTTTTACAATCCAAAGTATGAAGGTTCCTTTCTGCATTAGAGGCATGAGGCCTCAGAAAGAATACAGGAAGATAAATCGATTGATTTAAATGAAAAGGCGAAACCACCTTTGGCATAAAGTGTGGATGAGTTCTGAGAACAACCTTATCATGGTGAAACCTAGTACAGTCAAACCTCTGTTTTCGTTTGCCCCAGTTTTCGTTAGCTTCGGTTTTCGACGACTTTTTTTGGTTGCAATTTTGTCCCGGTTCTCGTACTTGTTTTTGCGATTGAGCTCTTTGCTTTCAGCGTTCCTTACTGTAATCAAGGAGTGAGAGTGTGGCTTCCGATGTTCCCTGTTGATTGGCAAACTTGAGGGATCTGTGTGTGTGCTGTCCGGTGAGGTGAGAAAAGTGCCGCTGTTCTGCTGATGCTGAGAATTTCAGGCGGGGGAGAGAATCGGCGATCAGAGGTGTGTGAGAGAAGTGCCCGGAGCTGTTCTGCTGATGCTGAGAATTGCAGGCGGGGGATAGAATCGGCGATCGGAGATGTGTGAGAGAAGTGCCCGGAGCTGTTCTGCTGATGCTGAGAATTGCAGGCGGGGGATAGAATCGGCGATCGGAGGTGTGTGAGAGAAGTGCCCGGAGCTGTTCTGCTGCTGAGAATCGGAGGCAGGGAGAGAGTCGTTCAGCTGCCTGGTTGAGACTTCGGGGCTCGTGCTGCTGCAGCCATTGCCACATGGCTCTGGAACGCATGCTCAGCTCTGGGTGTCTGGAATGGATTAATTGGATTTACATGATTTCTTATGGGAAATATTGCTTTAGTTTTCATACGTTTCGGTTTTAGTCAGACTTTTATGAACGGATTAATCATGAAAACCGAGGTTTGACTGTATTAGGAGGATCAGCCACTAAAGCTTGCAATTAACTAATGTGACGTGCAGAGGTGATTGCAATTAGATGACCTTCCAGGACAAAAGCTTTAGGGTTGTAGTGGCTAAAGGTTCAAAGGGCAGTTTCATGAGCTGCCCGAGACCTAGGTTTAAATCCCATGCCACCGGTGGTGGCCTGATGGGAGGCTTTGTTAATAGAAGACCTCTCATAAATCTTGATATGAGTGGATGAGAGGAAATTGGTTGTCCTTTTAGAGGTTTATAGGAAGCTGCAATTGCACTAAGATGGACTCTTACCGAATTGGTCTTTAAACCAGAATTTGATAAATGAAGTAGATACTCTAGTATCGATTCCAAAGGTATCATATAAGGAGGTTTAACCCCCTCTGTGAACACCATATAGTAAAATGTTTCCACTTGAAGGCGTAAGAGCATCTTGTGGAAGGTTTTCTAGAAGCCTGAAGGATATCTTTTACCTGTTGAGAAAAGGTTGAGATCCTGAAGGTCTAAGCTTTCAGCAACCAGGCTCTGAGATGCAGGGACTGGGGATCTGGGTGCCATAACATCCCGTTCTCTTGGGAGAGAAGATCTGGAGCACACCCTAACTCCAGAGGTGCGGCTTGAGAGAGATGTAGAAGCAGGGGATACCACGTTTGGCACGGCCATCGTGGCTCTATGAGGATCATATGACCCCTGTCTCTCTGAAGCTTGAAGAGTTTTTGGGGATGAGGGGAATAGGTGGGAAGGCATAGAGGAAGTCGTGACCCCAGTGAAGAAGGACGGTGTCCCTTGCCTGGCAATTTTGAGCCGGAATTCTGGAACAGAACCGGGGAAGTTTGGCATTCAGTGGACTTGCAAAGAAGTCTATGTCTGGGGTTCCCCAGATCTGAAATATCTTGGCCACCTGGTCTAGGTGGAGAGACCATTCGTGAGGCAGCAGTACTCGGCTGAGTTTGTCTGCCCAAAGGTTTTGAATGTCTGGAAGATATACCACGAGAAGGTGAATTTGATGCTCTCTGGCGAGGGCCCATAGTCATAAAGCTTCATTGCATAACAACAGAGCCTGTTCCGCCCTGCTTATTCACGTAGAACATGGCTACTTGATTGTCCGTTTGGACTAGGACTGTCTTGTAGCTGAGCTGGGCATGGAATACTCGAAGAGCTAGATAGATTGCTCCGAGTTCCAGGAGGTTTATGTGAAGACAAGCCTCCTGTTGAGTCCAGGTACCCTGGGTAGAGAGATGATGCAGGTGTGCTCCCCATCCCACCTGTGATGCATCTGGTAGGGTGGCCTGGAATAGGGGTTGCTGGAAAGGAGACCCCACTAGAAGATTTTCCAGTGATTGCCACCATTGGAGGGACAAAATCAGTCGTTGTGAGTTTGATATCTTGTCTGACAGATGTTCTGTGGCCTGTGTCCACAGGGTCCACTGGGCTGCTCGCATATGAAGGTGAGCATAGGGAACCACATGAATCGTGGATGACATATGTCCCAATAGTTGTAGTAGTTCTCGAGCAGTTAGGGAGGACTTCACCGCTGCTTGAGAAGCTAGCTGCACTATGCGAAGACAACGGGGTTGTGGGAGAAAAGCCCTTGGACTGTCTGGTATCTAAACAAACTTCTATGAACTCCAGGGACTGAGATGGAGCAAGTTGGGATTTTGGGAGGTTTATGACCAATCCCAAGTATTGAAGGATTTGCATTGTGCGAGACAGTGCAGAGCTGTCCTCTGGAACCGTGGGGGCTCGAATGAGCGAGTCGTCTAAGTAAGGGATGACGAATATCCCTATGGTTTGCAGAAATGCAGCTACTACTGCCATGCATTTCGTGAATACTCTTGATGCCGAAGCCAGACCAAAGGGAAGAACCCTGTATTGGAAATGTTTTTCCCTGAAAAGGAATCGTAAGAATTTCCTGTGATCTGGATGGATCAGAATGTGAGTATATGCATCCTTTAGATCTAGAGAACAAAGCCAATCCTGACTTTGAAGGTATGGCAGAAGAGTTCCCAGAGAAATCATTTTGAACTTTTCTCGGAACAGAAGAGACCTTTGGGCCTCAATAAGGAAATTGATTGGCTAGTCTCTTCTGATGTCATCTATGATGTGGTGGGGTTTTCCCGCCGTTTCACTGGTGTTCTATTTTGAATGAAGGATTACAATAGCCAATGACAAGTAGTGTGCCCTTTAAAAAACAGCTGAGTATATTACCTCAGCGTTATATGGCAGTTAAATAAATACTTGATGGAAGCAGCACTTGATGCAGGGAGAAAATCCCGAAACGTGCACGTCGTGCTTGATTTTGGATGCCGCACTGAGGGATGTTGAAATAAGTCCTTCTAACAAGCTAAGTTTTTTTTGAAAGTTTTACAATGTGATTAAAATGGATGATGTCGTCTGGTGGGGATAGACTGTGGTTCTTACCTCCCTCGGCAATATCCGACAAAAAGAACTCTCACTAAAACCAGTTTTTTAGGGGGTGTGTTTGGTGATTTTGTTTGTTCTGATATTTATTAGAAGAATGACAGAACTGTGTTTGATGCCTCGATTGACGAAGCTGAGGCAAGGGAAAGGGGAGAGGAGCGTGGAACAATGGAACAGGATATGGAGTTGGCTGGAATCCTGGAAGGGGGAGTAAGGGGAGGGGGTGATAAGGAGGGATGTAATAGTGTAAATAAGGTTATCAGTATCATGAATGGCCTGTTATTGTGGGGAAAAAAGGGGGAGAGTCTGTACTATGCTGATATGTTTTTTATAGTTATTATGAGACATTGCAATAAACATTATTAAAGGGGAAACTAGGGAAAGGGGGAGGTGGGAAGGTAATAGTATAGGTCAGCGATGGCGAACCTATGGCACGCGTGCCAGCTGTGGCACGCGAAGGCCTTGCAGCTGGCACGCGTGAAGGTCCGCAGAAAAAGAAAAAGCGGGCTCTGGCTGCTGCCGCGGACGCGCGGCAGCATGCAGTGTCCCGCGGGGCCCCCTCCGCCCGCTAAGCCCCTCTGCAAGGGCTTTCAGATTCGCGAGGGAGACAGCGTCTCCCTCGCTGCTCAGTTAAGCCCGCAGGGGCTAATGGGAAATATTCCCATCAGCCCCTGTAGACGCGAGGGACTGATGGGAAATTTCCCATTAGCCCCTGCGGGCCTAACAGAGACGCGAGGGAGACGCTCTCCCTCGCGAATCTGAAAGCCCTTGCAGAGGGGCTTAGCGGGCGGAGGGGGCCCACGGGACATTGCATTCTGCCGCTGCCGCGGCAGAAGCCAGAGCCAGCTGCTTTTTTTTTTTTTTAAATTTGCCATGGGGGTGGGTTAGGACTGCTAATGGGCTAGGGGGGGTTAGGACTGCTAATGGGCTGGGGGGGTAGGACTGCTAATGGGCTGTGGGCTGATGGGGGCTGTCTGGAAATGGGGTGATGGGGGGTTAGGACTGGTAATGGGCTATGGGGGGGGTTAGGACTGCTAATGGGCTAGAGAGGGGGGGGTTAGGACTGCTAATGGGCTGGGGGGGTTAGGACTGCTGATGGGGAGGGGTTAGGACTTGAGGTGGGCTGTTGGGTGGGGTTAGGACTGGAAATGGGCTGATGGGGGGTTAACAATGGAGTTGGTCTGATGGGGTTAGGACTGGTAATGGGCTATGGGGGGGTTTAGGACTGATAATGGGCTATGGGGGGCTGGGACAAGAAATGGGCTGATGGGGAGGGGTTAGGACTTGAGGTGGGCTGATGGGGTTAGGACTGGTAATGGACTGTGGGCTGATGGGGGGGGTTAGGACTGGCAATGGGCTATGGGGGGCTGACTGGAAGTGGGCTGATGGGGGGTTAGGACTGGTAATGGGTTATAGGGGGGGGCTTAAACTGAAAATGGGGTGATGGGGGGTTAGGACTGGAAGTGGGTTGATGAGGGGGGATAGGACTGGTATTGGGTTGGGGGGTTGCTAGGACTGGAAATGGGTTGGGGGGCTGCTAGGACTGGAAATGGGCTGATGCAGGGACTAGAAGGGAATGGATGCTGGGTGAGGCTGGAACTAGAAGGGAGCTGGTGTTGGGGGAGGATTAGAATGGGATGGGGCTGGGAGAGTAAAATGGAGAGGGGAAAAATATTTTGTGTGGGAGGGATAAAAAATCTACAATTGGCCGGGTATTGGGAGAGTAAGTGGGGATTGAGGATGGAGGGGTAAATTTTGAGTAGATGAAATAGGAATGAGGAAAGAGCAAAAGGAGAAAGATTAGTATGTTAAAGCAGATGTAGAGAGAGAATGGAAAAAAAAACCCAAGAAGACAGAAGAAAGGACAAATGGACAGCAGATGGAGAGTTAGCAGAAGACACGAAGAAACCAGAAGAAAGTGGCTGGAACAATTGCAACTGAAAAAAAATGCACAAAAGGTAGAAAAATATCTCTTTATTTTGACATTATTAATTGGAATATGTCAGCTCTGGGAAATGTGCATCATTAATTTTTGCGCTTTGTTTAGTACAAGAGGAAATTAATATATAGTTTTATTTCTACAGTGTTGTTGTATATTCCAAGTTTGGCTTTTGGGGTTCCCAGTTTAATTATTGTCTTCCTGTTTCTAAATTGTGATTCCTTGTTTGGTAATGGTCTGTTCTGCATGTGTAACTGAGCTGAGGTATTCTGTTTATATAATTCCTATTTGACATTGCCACTTGTTCTTTCCCCAGTAGGTCATGTATTGTTGTTCTCTGAGATGTATTGGTTTAATATTTGCAGTGTTGCCTTTTGATAGGTAGAGTATGGTGCTTTGTGAGTCCTGGTAGTGCTGTTAGGATACGGCGGGTTTGCTATGGGTTCTAAATGGGCAGCGTTTGTAGTAGTTCCTAATGTGCCTGGCGGTTGGTACTGGATTATAGTAATGTAGAAACCTTTTAGTCTTTCTTTATCCATATACTCATTAAGAGGCATGTTTACTAAAAGTTAGTGTATGGTAACATTATGCAAATATTTATGCAAATGAAGCACCTTATGCAAATGGAGCTTTAATTGACGTGCTGGCACTTTGAGGAAATTCTTTGGTTTTGTGCGGCAGTTTGGGCACTCGGGCTCAAAAAGGTTAGCCATCACTGGTATAGGTAATAATGCAGTTGTAATAGTAAGGGGGGAAGATAAATGAGATTGTGCAAGTGTTGTAAAGTTGCATAACAGAGTGGCATATGTTTGTTATATTAACGGAAATTATTATTAAAAAGTTAAATGGAAATAAGAAAGTAGAAAAAACAAACATTTACAAAAATTTTGAAGATTCAATGAATTGAATAACGTATGGACAATTGTATATGGACACACTGGGTGAGAGGTTAATTATTTATTTAGTTTAAAAGAATTATAGCCAGCACAATAATCAAGGCGGGTAACAAAAAATATATACAGCTGACCATGACAAACCAAAAATTCATACAAACTACATTATAATACTTATTTTATTTGTATATAATCTACACAAAAAAGTTTAAAAAATTTGAGATACCATTTGGATCATATTGCACCAAAAACGTAACTGCCTAATGTAGTTCACCCAAAAAGGCATGGGACAAACACAGAGGATCCCTTTACAGAAATAGGAAAAAAACCAAAATAAACAGTACCATCTAACTTCCGAACCATATAACGTCTCAACAAATAGGGGTGTCCTATATGGAGTGGTGGGTTTACCCCTGAACAAGGATATGGAGAGGGGTGGCCTGCGCGGAGCGACAGGTGCACCTACTCTTGCCATCTCGCTGGGCAGACTGGATGGACCATGCTGGTCTTTATCTGCCGTCAACTACTATGTTACTATGTTACATCAAACACAACCAAAGAAAGCTTGCTGGAATAAGTAAGAATTAAAGTTTTGCCAAGACCATCAGCTCTACTTCAGCAAATAACTCATTAGGAAGAGAATTTCAAATCGATGGAGCACTCAAAGAAAGTTCTCTTACATAAAGACTGAAGATGAATCTGTTTAAATGAGAGAACCACTAATAACTCTGAATCCTGAAACTGTAACACACAAGAAGGGCAATAAGGTTTAAAGTAAACTTGCATAAACATTTAAAAGTAACCATGATCATTTTGTATAAAACTCATAATCTAATGGGAAGCCAATGCAAAACAAATTGTTGTAATATATAATCAGAATGTTTACATCCGGTTAGAAAATGAGCAGCAGCATTTTGAACCAATTGTAAAGGAGACATGGCAGATTTGGAAAGACCTAGAAAAAGATTATTACAATAGTCCAAAGGTGAAAGGATGAAAGGCTGCAACACAGAACGAAAATTGCTACTAGATAAATAGGGTTTTAATTTTCAGAGAAGATGCAATTTATAGGAAGCAACCTTACCTAATCTTTGACTATAATCATGCATATGTTGAGACTAATGACTGATATGGAGAACTTAAGATTTGTGGCACGCTCATCTGAGCACCATCTGCTCTGATTGTCTCTCCCTCACCTTTTTCACTATTTCTTTTCAGTTAGTGTAAATGGTGAATGTGCCCTCCACTGCCATTCTGTGGATCAAGCTAGTACCCGGAGGGGGGGGGGGGGGTTCCTTTTTGTGATTTGGTTTCTTCCTTCAGTGTGTTTATATGAGGTTTAGTGTGAGCACTGAAGTGATAACATGCCTGAAACATGTCAAGGAGTGTCACTTGAATTACTACTTCTGAAATGGTGTGGCTTATGATATTATTCAAAAGGTTTTTTTTAATAATTTTTTTTTTTTAACTTTTACTATGAGGGAGTGCATCTTTGAAACAGTTTACATTTTATTAGCATATGTTGAATAAAAAATCCATGTATGTTAAGATGGACTATCACTAATCATATGATCCTCAACTTGTTTTTGATTTTATTTAAATAGCTCCATTAATCAAGGTGATTTACATGATTTCAATGCAATGTAATCAGTGTAAAAGCAAATGAAGTTGTGAAGAACAATTAAACATTTGGAAAAGTCTAATGTTAGAGATGTTATTTTTAGTTGAGATTCAATTACAGAAAGAGAGGAAACATGGTGAACAGGTATACAGCTGCTTCCACCGCAGTGCTATCAGTAGCAAAAAGAAGTAAAACTATCAGAGTATGGAAGAGCTAAGTGGAGACTGAAAGGATAAAAGATATGAGAGCAGGCAACAGAAAATTAAGAGAGGTAGTTACTGACGTGCATTAAGGCAATAATGCATGTTTTTGCCATTTAATACACATTAAATAGCATAAGATTGTGTTATCTGCCCTTAATACAAATTTTGGCAGCATAATGCAAGCAAGAGAATGGCATGAGGCAGAATGAGGAGGAAATGCAGGATAGTCCAGTGAGTGAAGGGGAAGTTGGCGAGAACTTCTATAACATAAAACAGGCCAGGGGCAGAAAGGAGAGTCAGGTTGAGAGATTAAAGAGCTGGTAATCGAGCTCCTAGACTTCATGGAGGTTGATATGTGTTCTGGGGCTCAAGAAAGGGAACTGCCGTTGTTAGATCATACATCTAAGAACCGTAAGTAAAAATCAATATAATCATGATTTGTATCAAGAAACCATCAATAGATATTACAGAGGTAAATAGGATTCAGTACTGTACAGCAAAGATTATTACAGAGACAATTCTACCAAAAAGAACACATGGCCAGAAGGAAATTAACTCCTCCTCCTTGAAAAAAATGTATAGAAGGAAAAAAAATTCTGAGATGTCCCTGATAGAAGGGTATCTGAAAGGATTAAGATCACCAGTGACACACAGCATTAACATAAGATTACCTTAAATTTATATGCTGCAATAATAAACTGTAAGTAGCAGTAAAAGCATAAAAACTACAAAGATATGAAGAGAACAGAAAAGAGAGCTATCAAAATAAACTATTTAGAGAGAACCCAAAACTGTTTTACAGGGAATTGGGAAACAGCATTAGTATGGTAAAAACACCACCAACCAAAGTTGAAACAGACACCTAGAGAGATCTATAGAGTACAATCAAGAAACAGAATAGTTTTATTTATTTATTTATTTATTTAACATTTTTTATATACCGTCTTTCTACGAATTGTTGGGAAATTTGATTTAAAGTCTGCCTTGGGTCTGCTTATATATATGTATATATTGGCTTTATATGACTGAACCCTTGCCTGGTGAAACTACACAAGAGGATGGATGGCACAGAAGACAAGAAGACAATAGCTATATGAGAGTATATGCTTGCCATAAGATAATGGATGCGGCCTGCTATGGAAGGATTCTGGGAAACCATATTCTGGATAGGAGTATGCAGAATATTGGGCCTAACAAGAAAAAGTACAGGTCAAGCAAACAATTCAAACTAATGAGCACAAATTCTCTCTGACTGGTTTCAATGAGTGCCAAGGAGGAGGAAAAATACAGGAAG
The DNA here is from genome assembly GCA_033557465.1 of Ichthyophis bannanicus. Classification (NCBI taxonomy): domain Eukaryota; kingdom Metazoa; phylum Chordata; class Amphibia; order Gymnophiona; family Ichthyophiidae; genus Ichthyophis; species Ichthyophis bannanicus. The sequence continues at coordinate 980,495,164 of CM066033.1, forward strand.
GGTCAAAGGTCACAGGCCATGCATAGATAAACAGACCTAAAAGCAAATCCAGATGTATAGAGGTCACAGGCCATGCATAATTGAGCAGATCTAAGAGCAGGTCCAGATGTACAAATGTAAAGAGATTCTCCCCTGGGGAAAAGTGACACCTAAGTAGTTATGATGGATTCACTGAGGCTAATTTGAAGCAGACATTTGAGACAGGGAGAAATGTATAAGGCAGCCATTTTGGAGGATTGGTGGGCAGTGTTTTCTCCCCCTTCACAGAGAGAGGAAGAAAATGCTGTCTGCCATTTCTATAGACAGACCTTGCTGTTCTGCATGATGCTGGAATAAAAGTCTTTGTAGATAAAGCAACTGCTGTCTAAGTAATTCTTTGATTGGCGATATTTGGGCAACTGCTTGTGAGAACCAGAAGCCACAATTATTGGTGCCGAAGCCCCTCTAAATTTTCTAAATTGCCCAAGGACTCCTCTGACTGCAGTTTTATTTGTCAGAGGGACTACCTCCTGTTTTTCATTAAAAAAAAACAAAAAACAGGGGATGAGAATACCTTCTCATTAGGAGAAGAGGATTCCTTCTGCTGGTACAGAAGATGGGAATACCGCTCTGAATGACGTCGAGAGAGATTTTGATACCCTAGGATGACTCTATTGGTGAGTGTTCAGTTTCCCTGTCTGTATGAAAGGACAGAAGACTTGCCCGGGTTCGAGTGGTGGGTAAGTATGTAATTAATATTTTGTTATGTAAGAAAACTGCTAGAGTGTCTCTGTATTTAGTTGTAACATTAGGGAATGATTAGGGAAAGGAAGTTTTGCCCAGACATTAGGTCTCTGTCTTTCTGGGATTGATTGGTGTACACTTGAGACTGTACATATCATTGATATGAAGCGAGTGTGTGTCTTTATCCACGTTTCCATACCCCCGCGAGGGGATTGGCTGGGTTTAGACGAAGCGCAAGAGTTGTATGTTTATATGAGTCCTGGATTCATTTCGCGCCTCTGTTAACTACGAGGTTTGGATTTCCACCTAAAAGCGAAATTACGCGTGCATCTGTATATAAGGAGGTTCAATTTGCTATTGGTAAAAGGCGAAATTAATTGCCCCTGTCCCCAAACAGTGAAAACACCAGGTTTACAGATTTTAGAAAGAGGGACAGCTAAGGAGAATATTTATAGAAAAACAGGGATGATCACCTTATCTGGGATGCTCACAGACCAGAGAGGGTGACAATTAGATCTATTGAAGAATAGCTTTCTAAGTATCTTTTTGAAATGAATTACTTTACAAGTTCTAGATCAAAGTGAATGACGGAGCTGACTGCAGCTGAATTAAATAACCAAGGGGGAGTGGGTCTAGTTCAGTTTCAGTATTCTGACCAGATAGGCTGTTAGGTATAATGCATTTAACTCTGTCCTGTGTTTTTTTTTTTAGTTTTGGTCTTTAGTAAACACTGTCCTTTCATTACTGGCTACTTCAGTAGATTTTATGGTCCCTGGAACTGAACTGATTAGAATTATTTGCTTAAGTTGAACTAAGTGTGGAATTCCTGGAGAGCGTATCTGTTTGCTTTTATTTTCTTCCACAATATCTATGTGCTTGTAAGATGCCCCAGTCTCTGGAAAGGGTAAAACCGTTGGCCCGGAGTCCCTGGAACGCAAGTGACAAGCGGTGTTTGTTTATCTGTCTCTATTCTTCCAAGTCTTTCCTGTCTTCTTTAGAACATTGAAAACAACGAAAAATCTTCTAGGGTCTGCTGTAGTAATTGATGTGCTGAGACAGCTAGTTTTTCCACTCCTGTCTGTCTGAATGTATTGTAACATGGAATGGATTTTCTGGGTTACTGGATTGGGATCTGAATGTATTGTACACTGAAGTGAGAATCTTAGAAGCAGACCGCACAGATAATTGACAGTGTTTTATTCTGAACTGCCAGCTATTGTGTGCAGTGATCTGACTGGTAGAAAAACAAAGATAAATGGTTTATAGTTACAAGTGCTGCCTGAAAATTTCAAATTGTTTCTTTTTCCCCTGTGCATATTTGTGTGCAGTGAATAAGTCTGATCCATATGTGTAAGTTTTATTTTTTAAATTTGGGATCTGAGTATATCCTGGTTAAAAAAAAAGAATTGTCTGCTGTTTTCTGTGTGTCAGGAGATTAAATAGCTCTGCCTGGGTCTGTGATAGGTCATAGGGCAGTTGTACACAATGCGGAACGAATTTCTATGAATGTGTTACATTTTGAGAAGCTTATTTTGATTTTTCTAAAAAATGTGGAAGATCTTAATTAACCTGAGATTAATAAAAAAAATCGTTGTAATGCTAAGAAATTCTGTTTGATTAGTTTTGACTCAGTGATACAAGATCAGTTTTGTCATGTTCTTATGACTTTTACAAATTTAAGATCAAATTAATAAAGGGAAAAGATTATAGCTGGATTTTGTAACCAAGGAAAAATAGCTCTGAAAGTTAAGAAAATCTGTTTAAGAAAATATGTAACCTTGTGATGCAAAGATGTTTAGTTAGTATTACATTGTTGGAGAAAATCCTTATATAAGATTATGAAGAAAATACTTTTTACTTGTTTTTTTTAAAAAAAGGTCCTGAGTTTCTCAAGCTGAAAAGCATACTGCTTCAGAATTCCCCAAAGGGCTGCTCACAGATGGGCTGGCCAGCTGTTCAAGTGCTCCTAGATGTTAGATCAAATAATCAAGGCATGAAATTGGAGAATCTGTTTGTTGTCCTTTGCCCTTTAGAGTGGGGGTTTGACAACCCTGACAGGACAATGCTATTTGGAAATGATTAAATCTCGAGTGAATGAGAAGTTATATGTTTGGTTTTGATCAAGCAAAATTAAAAGTAAAACTGAATTTTATATATTGTTGCAAGTATTTCATAGAGGACATGCTTATTGTTCATAAATTACAGAAACCCAAAAGAGCTGTAACTAAGTTTTATTTTAACTTTTGTTTAAAGGACAGAAAGTGAGATCAACTGTTTAGTTTGCAGTTCCGTTTGACACCAGTCTCATTCAATTTAAATGTGAAAAGGAGTGTTTGTATTCTTAAGCTCAGTGCTAATGACTAATGACCAAGGACAGTAACATGGGAGTTGCTGAATGTTTGGATAAATTCATCTGTTTTTCTGTATTTGAATTTTATATGTTGGGGTCCAGAAAAAAAAACAGTGTACTTTGTTTTGAAAGATTTTTTTAAGTTTCAATTTTAGGAATACACTATATTGTAGCACTATGATATACAAATTTACTTTAGTTTACACACTTGCAGAACAAATTTGGTGAAAAATGGAGCTTAGTTCCCAGACAAATATGAGAATATTTGTAAAGTTATTTACACATAAAACAATAACATTAAGTTGAATTGATTAGACAAAGTCTCCTACAGCACAGAGGTTTGTTTGTTTTTTTAACATGTTTGTCTAGTTCTGTTGTCCATTTGCATTTCTTAAGATAGCATGCCGGTAAGGTGAAGCTAGCCCAAGCACTGCTTTGAAGTCTCCCCTGACATGCAACAGTATCAGTGTAATGAAAGACTCAGGATAATTATTTTGCCTTGTTCAACACTTTCACTGAGAACAGTATATACAATAGATTCTAGTCATACGAGAGAGAGAGACATGTGGCTGTCTTGTTAAAAACCATACTTTGTCCTAATGGGACCACCGTTATAAAAATGTTACAAAAATATTTTTATACTGTAGGGAATTTATTCAGATTGTTTAAGACAATTGCTATTTTGAATGAGCACATATGTCCATTTTTGAACCATACCAATTAAGTTGGTGAGAGAAAAAAACAAAAGGACACTGTTTACTCATGCTGATAGACTTATGAAGAAGAATTCAAATTTATATTTTCTATATACTATTTGTTTACCACAATACTAAGTTTTTAACAATTGTTTGATGTTCTTAGTATGCCAATTAAGAGGTGGTACTCTGATGGACATTAAATTGATGAAGGTTATTTAAAGTGACATATTTGCCTAATGAATATGTAAGCAAATTTTATTCAACTATGCTGTCTCCAGAATCTTTAATTCAGGAAGTCATTTAAGCCCCAACACATACTCAACAATTGGAAATAGACACCTGGAGACAGGCTAGGTGCATTTTGCACCCTGATATGCTTTGGAACATCCACACTGGCCATGTGGTACTTCCAAATGCTTTTTGCCTCATTTTGCCTTTGTATATCCTGGCCAGACATGCAGGGGTAAAAAAAGAGGGATGATTTGATGACAAATTTTCACAAATAAAAATTGGAGTAATTCTGAAACTTGCCAAACTTGCAGAATATGTGCGTGCAACTTGTCTAATCTATTAATATGTAAAGATCAGTTAAGAGCATAGTGGAGTATTTCTTGCCAGCAAATGAATCTTCAGTGATAGAGAGACAAGAAGTTTATCAAACAGAGACACAGTTGATACCATATGAGATAGTTATGATCTTAAGTAAATGTGGATGAAATTATGTTTGTCACATTGCATTGTCTCATTGTAAAATCTAATCTAGAATATTTTAGTCTTTTCATTTAATATTGGTTGCTGCTTTTCTGAATGGGACCTGGAACCATGTCACCAATTGCAATCCAGAGATTCCAGCAGAGGGAATTGGCCATAGTCTAGAAGAAACAGACCACCCCAAGACCTCTGAACTAAACCAAACTTAAACTTCAGAGACAGGTGAAGTGCACGACGCAGTCCTGAAAAACTGCTGGGAATTATCTGAAAATAAAGACTATTAAGACTGATTGGGACTTTTGAGAAAATCTACAAGCCATTTGGGCTACAGCAATTGCAATACCCACACCAGCTCAAGTTTTACTGTAACATTTTCAAAGCTTTCTTCATCACTTTGTTGAATATTTGATGTGTCCAGTATTATTGCATGCTGTATGTCTTCCATTCTCTTAGAATGTTGCCTGCTGGTATTCCGGACTCGGAGGAGGCCTAACAGCTTTTTTTATAACTCGTTTAAGTATTGCTGTGTTTGGTATTCTTGCCTGCTATATTTTTCCTATTTTATTAGGATGCTGTAAAAGAGTGATATTGCAAAGTACAGTACCAAATGCTGCCCCTTCATAATCCCTCTTTGTCTCAAATGGTTATTGTTATCAATGCCCCTTAGTGGGATTACTTTTGCCCCTCCACATAAAAAAGAACAGAAAAAGTGGCGAATGTTGGGAAATTTGATTTAAAGTCTGCCTTGGGTCTGCTTATATATATGTATATATTGGCTTTATATGACTGAACCCTTGCCTGGTGAAACTACACAGGAGGATGGATGGCACAGAAGACAAGAAGACAATAGCTATATGAGAGTATATGCTTGCCATAAGATAATGGATGCGGCCTGCTATGGAAGGATTCTGGGAAACCATATTCTGGATAGGAGTATGCAGAATATTGGGCCTAACAAGAAAAAGTACAAGTCAAGCAAACAATTCAAACTAATGAGCACAAAATACTCTCTGACTGGTTTCAATTAGTGCCAAGAAGAAGGAAAAATACAGGAAGGGTCAAAGGTCACAGGCCATGCATAGATAAACAGACCTAAAAGCAAATCCAGATGTATAGAGGTCACAGGCCATGCATAATTGAGCAGATCTAAGAGCAGGTCCGGATGTACAAATGTAAAGAGATTCTCCCCTGGGGAAAAGTGACACCTAAGTAGTTATGATGGATTCACTGAGGCTAATTTGAAGCAGACATTTGAGACAGGGAGAAATGTATATAAGGCAGCCATTTTGGGGGATTGGTGGGCAGTGTTTTCTCCCCCTTCACAGAGAGAGGAAGAAAATGCTGTCTGCCATTTCTATAGACAGACCTTGCTGTTCTGTATGATGCTGGAATAAAAGTCTTTGTAGATAAAGCAACTGCTGTCTAAGTAATTCTTTGATTGGCGATATTTGGGCAACTGCTTGTGAGAACCAGAAGCCACAGAATCAAGACGGTTTACATATAACAATAAAGGCAGTATATTTCAACTGTTTACAAGGAACGAATAACTGGATACAGAATAAGCAACATGAGAAACAAGATTATAATATACAGTTAATTGCAGTGAACAGTAATCAACTATTTACATATATGCATATGTCTGTGGACAACTACGGATGGGATACTGTTAGGTTAAAGGAGTAGGGGCAGGGAGGTAAAAGTAATAGGTTTGGTATTAGGGTGGGAGAGAGAAATGCTCAAGGAAAAGATGGGTCTTTAATTTTTTCTGGAATTCAATGTGGCTCAAACAGTTGCGCAGTTCATGTGGAAGGGAGTTCCAAAGGGATGGGGCATAGAGGGAAAAGGTCCTGTCACAAGTGGATTTTTTACAGTGTTTTTTTGTTGAGGGTATAGACAATAAATTATTAGTGATAGAGCGGTGCTTTCTAGTAGTGTTGGAGAAGGCAAGGAGAGGGGAGAGACAAGGAGCTGACTCATTAGAAATAATTTTGTGTATTAGGGTAAGGACCTTGAATTTCACTCGGTACTGAATTGGGAGCCAGTGGAGATCATAAAGAATTGGTGTGATATGAGCTCGTCTGGGACTGTTTGTTATGAGGCGGGCTAATGTATTCTGGGCGAGTTGGAGGGGTTGAACAGAGATCTTGGGGAGGCCCTGATATATTAGGTTACAATAGTCGAGTGATGGGGTTGTAAGGGCCTGACAGACAGTGCGAAAGGAGTCAGGGCTTAAGAGGGGTTTGAGGTTCCTGAGAGTGCGCAGCTTAGCATATACTGTGTTGGTGCTTTTCTTTATTTGTTCGGAGAAAGATAAGTTTTGATCAATTATGATTCCAAGATATTTCACCTGGTTCTTTAAGGAGAGTGTGATATCGTTAAAGGTGAGGGTTGTGGGGGGGACGTATGAGGGGTTAGAGAAGACTTGGAGTGCCTCAGTTTTGGATTGGTTGATTATTAGGTTGTGTTGAGTGAGCCATGATTTGAGGCTGGTTAGACATTCGTTTAACTTAGAGAAGTTTGGATTAGAGAGGTTAAATGGGGTGAAACACATCATATCATCTGCATAAATTTGATACTGGATGCCATACTTTTGGAAGATCGTGCAAACAGGTTGGAGGAAGATATTAAAAAGTAACGCAGATAGACTGGATCCTTGAGGTACGCCTTATTTTAGGGTAAATGGGAGGGAAGTATCACTTCCAATACGGACCTGTTGTGTTCTGTCGTGTAGGTAAGATTGGAACCATTTCAAAATTGATCCTCTCAGACCTATATTATGAAGTCTGTGTATGAGTTGATGGTGGGGGAGGGAGTCGAAAGCAGCGGATAGGTCTAGAGAGATAAGAAGACATCCTTGGGTGGAGTTCTGGGTGTGAGTATATAGGGAATCTAGTAGGGAGGTGAGGAGAGTTTTGACTCCGTGATTTTTTTTAAATCCATGTTGAAACGGGTCAAGGGGGGAGTGGTCATCAATAAAGTCCTGCAGTTGGTTTTGGACAAGTTTCTCAGTTATTTTTGCAAGGAAAGGGATACTAGATATGGGTCTATAAGAAGAGGGAGAGGAGGGATCAAGCTTTGTACCTTTTAGGATTGGACGGATAGAGGCACTCTTAAGTGAAGGTGGAACGGAGCCTGACTGGAGAGAGGTTTGTACAATATTTAAGATGTAAGGGGAGAGATAGTTTCTGGTAGATTTAATCCAGGAGACAGGGCAAGGGTCGAGGGTAGAAGTTGAGGCATTCAGAAGTTGAGGCATAGTTACCCTGCATATGAGAAAATTTAGAAAAGGCAAACTTCATATCTATAGAATGGCCTGAAGAAACATGAGAGCTGGAAAGCAGGTTAAAAGAAGCCCCCAAATTGGAAAAGCCCTGGCCCAGAGGGAGTGACCAACTTCTGGCTCAGTTAATATTACTTCACTAAAACCTGGTAAACTGCAAAGGTCAATTGATCAGGCAACCAGACGTAATACCACAATAGCTAACAGGAAAAATTCTCCTTCGAAAGGGAGATCCAAGTAATGTTCCCAAAAATTACCGACCAATAGTCTGTCTACTTATAGTCTACAGGCTGTTCACTGCAATAGACACAGACAGAATATAAAATCATATGGATTCAAAGAACATCATGGCAACAGAGCAGAAGGGCAACAGGGAGCCAAAGACAAGTTTATCTTGAATAAAGCCATTATGGCCAGCACTAAGAAAAGCAGAAATCTCAATGCAGCATGCATGGGTTGGCCATAAGAAAGCCTTTGAAACTGCATACTCTTGAATAATAAATTGTCTTGAAATGTATAAATTACACTCCGACTTGACCGAGTACATGAAGTTCACCCTGAAATATGGTAAACCACATTCCATTTGAATTATGAAGATGGTCAGTTCATCATTCCTAAAATCAAGAGAGATTCCCTGTCACCACTTATGTTTTATATGACGCTTAATCCATCAAGTACTCTCATTAATTCTTTGGAATAGGGATTTAGCCAGACTCCTAAAGAAGCTAACAATCAAGGTAACCACACTGTTTGTAGATGACCTGAAGCTCTACAGCTCCAGTGACTAGCAACTAGTGGAACAACTCCGTGTAGTGAAATGTTTCTCAGATGACATCAAGATGACTTTTGGCCTTGACAAATGTGCTAAGACAACCTTCCGTAGAGGAAAACTAAAGAAAACTGAAATCATCTCTAGGGACTATGACATCAAGGAACTTGAACACTAAGGTACATATAAATAGCTAGGAGTAGAGAAGGAGCAACAATCAAGCAAAAATTACTGAGATAAAAGATTAGCAAAGAATATTATGGGAGATTAAAATCATTACTGAAAAGTGCTTTAACATCAGGAAATAAGATACAAGCCATTAATCTGCTGGCAATTCCTGTACTCTCAAACTTTGGGATTGTAGACTGGCTTCTTAAGATTTTCATGAGCGAGAAAATTCTTCCATGGCCATGCGATAATCTAAAAGGACTAGTGCATGCCGAGAATGTATAACCGCAGAGACCAAGGGCTTCCTAGGAATTGATTATACATACAGAGATACCACTGTAAGCCTCCAACCTACTTAACAGCATCATAGATCCAAATACGCAACAAGTGTTGAAACAGAAAAGTAAACATCCATTAACATCTTCATTAAACGTGGATAAGCATTTCAATGAATCAAAGGGATGGTGTGATTCCCTCAGTACATATAGGAAAAGAAGCAATAGAATTTGCAAAAAAAAAAACCCTCAAAATATTAGATCAGCAAATTAGGTAAAACTAGTGGCAAAATGCACAAACACTGGGAAATACAGTGTGCTACTCCAGGAACCATTTGTTGATCTAAACTGGACACACAAATCGTTAAGGAGAGGTGAACGGAAACCAAAGGATGAAAGATAGATAACTGCAGTCCATAATAGAAGATTTCAGATGGTTTACAGCAAGCGTAGGAAAAACATAGCAACATAGACATATGTAGATTCTGTAGAAAGAGCTCAAAACAGTTATTAATTTCATAGTTTATGTTTATGTTTATTAGGCTTGATATACCGCAGTTCCAATTAGAGCACGGCGGTTTACAAAAAACTCAAAAAAATATACAGAGGGGCCAATAGGCCTGAACAGGAAAAGAAATTACAATGGATGACAGGAGAGCACTCAAGACACCAAACTAGACATGAATGAGGAGAGAGAAAGACAAGGGAAAGGAGGGGAGAGGAGTCTCACAAAGGGGGAGGGGAGGTCAAAGGCAGTGGAGAAGAGATGTGTCTTCAGGTCTTTCTTGAAAGTGGGATAGTGTTGCTCAAGTCTGAGGGAAAGGGGGAGGGAGTTCCAATAGGCAGGGCCGGTAAAGAAAAAGGCAGAGGAACGTGTGGATTGTAGATGAGCATGTGATGGAGATGGAAGGTGGAGCCGGTTAATGTGAATGGAGCAAAGCGAGCGAGTGGGGGTGTGGAATTGAAGTAGGTCTGCCAGATATAAAGGAGTGCAGTTATATAAGACTTGGTGGATCAGTGTGAGGATTTTATAAACGGATGCGAAATTGCAAGGGGAGCCAATGTAGGCGAAGAAAAAGAGGAGTAACATGATCGCGGAGGGAGGAGTGAAAGATAAGACGTGCAGTGGTATTCTGAACACGTTGAAGACGGTGAAGGCGTGAGAGAGGAAGCCCGGCTAGAACTGAGTTGCAGAAATCGATACGTGACATTACTAGAGACAGGAGAAGGGTGGTGAGGGCTTCAGGGGTGAGAAAGGGGCGAATGGACCGTATCTGTCGAAGAAAGAAGGAGGAGGTCTTTGTAATGTGAGAAATGTGATCATGGAAGGAAAGGTCGGAATCAAAAATTACACCCAGATAACGAAAGCTTGTAACGAGTGGGATTGGTGAGCCTGAGAAAGAGGGAGTGACCAAAGGAGAAGGGCTGCCATGAGTGAACCAGATAGCTACTGTTTTTGCAAGATTGAGGTGCAAGCAGTTTAGAGTGAGCCAGTTAGCGACAGCTGAAAGACAAGAGTTCAGTGGGCTGAGATCCGGGTGAAGGGGAGAGGTGTGATATAGGAAGAGCAGATCATCAGCGTGATAGAATGTGGAAATTGTAAACTGCTGAACTAGGAGTGCCAGTGGTGTTAGGAATAAATTGAAAAGAAGAGGTGCTAAGACAGACCCCTGAGGGATGCCACAGGGCAAAGGGAAGGAGTCGGAGGGGTGGGTGGGGCGGATGATGAGACTACTGTGCAGGAACGGGAGGAGAGGAAGGAGTGAAACCAGTGATAGACTGTGCCATGGAGACCAGCTTCGCATAGACGAGACAGAAGAGAGTGATCCACTAAATCAAAGGCTGTTGAGAGGTCTAAAGACACCGCCACCGAGAGGTCACCATGATCGTGGGCTACATGGAGTACGTTAAGGAAACCCAAAAGGACAGTCTCTACACTGTGACCTTGTCGGAAGCCTGACTGACGGGGGTGAAGGAAGTGAATTGAGTCGAGGTGTTGTGAAAGTTGCGCAAAACTGTTTTCTCAAGTATCTTGGAGAGGAAGGGAAGATTGGAAACTGGGCGATAGTGAGCGGGAGTCTGAGGATCAAGAGAGGGCTTCTTTAGGATAGGACGGATAAGAGCGTGTTTCCAGGATTGGGGAAAGACACCCGTGGAAAGACTGGTATTGACCATGGTAAGGATAGGGGGAACAAGGGCGAGGGAAGGAGCAAGAAGTCAGGAGGAAGGAATTGGATCAAGGGAGCAGAATGTTTTGTTGGAGGAGGATATTAGTCCTAGAAGTTCGGAGGTAGAGATGGGATGAAAAGATGTCCAGGTATGAGAGAGTTGGGATGTTGAGGGGGGGGAGATAGGAGGGGGAGAAGAGATAGGAGGGGGACAATGAGACAAGGACTTTCGTAAGTCCAGAACTTTGTTGTTAAAAAAGGACGCAAGTTGAGAAGAAGGAGGAAGCGACAGAGGTAAAGTGGGGGTGGAATTTGATTGTAGGGATGTGAGGGACCGGAGGACGGTGTATATGTGATGGGTCTGATAGTGAGTTGTGAAATTCTCATGGCAGAAAATTTCTATGCAGAAAGGCAAAATAAAGGTGACAGCCTCATCCATTGGAAACACTGCTGTACCAGAAAAACACTTGGATCATGACTAAGAGAATTACAGAGAATGAAGAAGCTATGATCAATTGGAACATTCCCATTCCAACAGATAAGAAGCTGAATGCGAGAAAGCCTGACAAAGTAGTAAAGGAGTAAAACACCAGAAATACCATTGATAATAAAGGTGTCAGTTCCAAGTGATCATTCCGTGAATCATGTGGAGAGGGAGACTATCCTGAAGAACCAAGAAATGCAGTCAAGACCAAGAAAATATGGCAGAAAGATAAAGAAATATTTCCAATCATATTAGGAACCATAGGCTAGATTAAGAGGAACTTTCATTCACATCTTATTTATTTTATTTATTTATTAACAATTCTTATATACCGCACTATTAGACATCAGCGCGGTTCACATTGAACAGAAAATATCCGACAATTTACATAAGTCTGGTCATTACATTTAACAGGGAGTATAAACTTGACAAGTTGCCTATAGAGGTTACATCTTATGAACTCCAAAAAAGAAGCTGTCTTTGGCATGATGCAAGTATTAAGGTGAGTGTCAGAAGTAAATTTGAGAGACTGAGATCATACTTAACATACCCTGGGCTTATGATTAAGATTCATTACTGTCATGGCATGCGCAAAACTAACTCATTGGGGAAAACTGCCCTGAGGGGAGCCAGCATCAATCACACTCTCCCCACCCACTGAACACCCCAACACCAAAGCACAATCACCTCGCCCCCTACACTTCCTGATACACAGCTCCAACCCCCAATTTCCCCCTCCCCAACAGGACATGCTGGGAGTTTCCCTAGTACCTAGCACATGATCCTTATTTGGCAGCTTCACCCCTAGCAGTAGCATTGTTAGACTATTGCTAGGGGTGAGCTGGCACCATTTTGAACTTGGGTGCCCAATGAGGCAGGAATAACTGGAGATCATCCTGTCCCACTCTCTAGACACCAGGGAAACCCTCAATAAGTCTTGAGGGAGAGAGTGGTAGTGAGGGGTGAAGGGATTGCTCTTTGGGGGTCCTCTGTTTTTAGTTAAATTTTTAATCTGTTCTATACAAAATTGTTCCATGTAACTATTCCACAGTTTTTGTTCTTGTTATCTCCAGTTCTATCTAAAATGTTTGATTGCTCATGTTATATGTAAACCGCACTGATTTCAAAAAGTGTGGTATATAAAAGCAAATAAATAATAAAATAATAAGGGTGGGGAGGTTAGCACCTGCCTTAGCCCCTTCAAAAGACAGTGGGGCCCACCTTGGGATGCACTCTCTTTGTGTTCCTGTAGCCAGGAATGTAGAATGTTCCTAGATAAAGGAACACACACTGAAATTTATTGCACTGTATGTCTTTCCTGTGGTTATTTTACCACAGCTTTTTGTGAGCGTCACTAATTTTGGTACAGTTACTACCTGTTAGTGACCCCTGCTAAAGTCAATAGCTGGATCCTGATATGGATAGGAAGCCAATGAAGGTCACAGAGAGTCATCACTAAACCCGAGATCTGAATAGAAAATGAAAGACCAGTAATTGTCATTAACTGAAGAAGGAATAGAGGAGACGTACGAACATAAAGCCAAAGGTTTCAGCTCTAGAACTTAGGACCACATGTACTAAAGGTTTTATCCACTTTTTTGTAGTCTATGGTTAAAAAACACAGTACATCTAACCCGTAATATCCACCTGAGAAGTAATACATTCCCCTGGAGATCTCTCTCATGCATATTCATTGTGGATACCCTGAAAACCTGACTGGCCTGGGGATACCTGAGGACTGGGTTTGGAACAACTACTATAGAGGAACTGTGTTCTGGCGCAATACAAGTAAGTGAAGAGGAAGCTATTGCTGGGAAGGAAATATTTGTATCACAGAGGGTAGATTTGAAAATGTTGCATTTCAGTATCACAAAAAAGGAAAAGAAAGGTTTACAAGGAAATGGGGAATGGAAAGGCAGCAACATTTAATATAACCTATACACAAACTCAGAGTAGTCTCTGCCTCTTTCCTGATCATAACAGGGGACATTCTTGATGTTTTGGAATTGCCACATTATGGGGGTTATTTTAGAAGCATTCCCATGTGTAAATAGCAAAATTTATATACGTAGATCAGCATATATGTTAAGTGTCTTTTTAGAGCAAGGTTATTTAAATATGGCGATGCTTACCACAATTAGATTTCCAGAAGGCATGGAGAGAGAAGGGAGAGGGAGTAGTCAAGATGAGCCTGCAATGTAGACGTGGATTCCTTATTTTACAAGGGGAATCTACGTCTTTAGGAAGAAAAGAGAAATCAGCATTTATAGCTGAAGGAAAGGGCAGCTTTCAGTGCTGAGGTCTGCTCCCCCAATTAAACTCCCAGAACACATCAAATCCCCTTCCAAGCTCCCCAAAAGCTTATCCTCCAGTGCTCCCAAAGTATTCAAATCTCCCCTACCTGCACCCCCTGGCAACAATAACCCCCTCCTTGAATCCCCCCCCCCCCAGCACACTCACCCTACCTTCAGCTTTCCAGTGGTCCCTGGTGTCTAATGGAAGCAGGAACAATCACCTGTCACTCCTGCTCTTATAGATGTGGGTTCCAAAATACAGCCAATGACCCTTTACAGTATTTTCGTGCCACTACTGCTAAGTATCAATAACCCAAGACTACTACTAGAGGTCTTGGGCACTATTTTGGAACCCCAGGCCATAAGAACAAGAGCAACAGAGTATTGCTTTTATGGCCTGGGGGCGGGATGTAAACCTCTTGTAAAATACTATGGAAAAACTCCACATCCCAAACTAGTTGTGTGAATTTCCCACTCCATATACTATGTAAACCTTTTACATCTGTGTGGATGATATTCATAGAAACATAGAAATATGACGACAGAAAAAGATCACATGGCCTATCTATATCAACTACAACAGTCCCCTTTTTACCTTTAGAGATCCTCTGTGTTTTTTCCCATGCTTTTTTGAATTCAGTTACTGTCCACATCTCTACCACCTCCACTGGGAGACTATTCCACAGATCCACTACTCTTTCCGTAAAGAAATATTTCCACATATCACTCCTGAATCTATCTCCCTTCACCATCATCCCATGTCCCCTCGTAGCAGAACTTGCTTTCAATTGAAAGAGGCGCTCTCCCTGAACATTTATGCCACGGAGGTATTTAAACATCTCAATCATATCACCTCTATCCTTTAAGGTGTACATATTAAGATCCTTAAGTCTGTCCTCATATGTTTTATAATGAAGACCACTAATCATTTTAGTAGCCACCCTCTGCACCGACTCCATCATGTTCACATCCTTTTGAAGGTGCGGTCTCCAGAGTTGCACACTATACTCCAAATGAGGTCACACCAAAGACTTATAAAGAGGCATTATCACCTCCTTTTTTCTGCTAGCCATTCCTCTCCGTATGCACCCAATCATCCCTCTAGCTTTTGCCGTCGCCTTTTCTACCTGTTTAGCTACTTTAAGATCAGACACAGCCACGCCTAGGTCCCGCTCTTCTTTAGTGGACAAAAGTACTTCACCCCCTATACTATATTGCTCCCTTGGATTGCTGCAGCCCAAATGCATGACCTTACATTTTTTAACATTAAATCCCAGCTGCCAAATTCTAGACCATTCTTCAAGCTTAGCTAGATCCCTCCTCATGTTATCTACACCTTCCTACTCTACTACAGATTTTGGTATCATCCGCAAAGAGGCAAACCTTACCCGACAGCCCTTCTGCTATATCACTAACAAAGATGCTAAAAAGAATCAGACCAAGGACAGATCCTTGGGGCACACCACTGGTAACATCCTTCTCCTCAGAGTGAGCTCCATTTACCTGTACTTTTTGTCGCCTCCCACCCAACCAATTTCTAACCCAAGCAGTAACTTTAGGGTCCATCCCTAGGGTGCTCAGTTTGTTTATAAGTCACCTGTGAGGAACAGTGTCAAAGGCTTTACTGAAATCTAAATACACCACATCTAGGGCTCTCCCTCAGTCCAACTCCCTTTTCACCCAGTCAAAGAAATCAATCAGATTTCTCTGACAAGACCTGCCTCTGGTGAATCCATGCTGTCTCGGATCCTGTAATCTGCTGGACTCCAGAAACCTCACTATTTTCTTTTTCAACAGCGTTTCCAATAATCTATATTAAAAGTAATCTGGATCAAGCTTATTTGATTTAAACCACTGTTTTCACCTAATGGATGAGAAAGAATCAGTCGAGAATTAGCCCAGAGAAAACAGATTCTTTGAGTGGGAAGATATAGATTTCAGAAACCTGCAAGTTATTCATGGACAGGGGTTATTTCTTACTTCCTCTATTCATCTGTACATATTTTGAGGGTGGTAATAGTCTCGTCCTTATTGAAGGGCGAGCAAGCAACAATGGTAGTTAACAGTATACGACTTGCAGTTAATTCGTCAGATCTGATCATTCCATCAGAAATCAATTTGAGAATGGTTAGGATGTCACAAATGGACTACTGCAACTTGGCCTACATGGATATTAAAAAGAAGTCCAAAATTGCTGAAAAGAGCACAGATAGAGTATCTCCTATTTTAACAGGGCTGCAGTAGCTTCCTATTCCATTTAAAGTGAGATTTATTTATCTATCTATACGTTTTTTTTATATTGCCTTATTTGGGAATCAAGGCAGCTTACAGGGAACAAAACACTAACTGTTTTACATAGAACTTCTGAAACTTTAATATTGAATGGAACAATTACAGTTGGTAACTATAGCTTCTGGTCTATAACATATTCAAAAAATAGAGATAATGTAAATCCGGGATGATTACTGTTGGGGGGGGGGATTAAGATAGGGGGTGATCCTTATTGACAGGGGATTAGATATATGTAAGCTTTGTTGGTCCGTGATGACACACCATTTAGTCCTTGAAGTGTTCTTTGAATAGGAATGTCTTGAGATCTTTGCGGAATATTGTTAGTTCAGGTGTTTCTCGTTTGGGAGTGTATTCCATAGATCAGGTGAATAAGTAGAGATAGCTCTGTTGTGACTATATTGGTGTATTTGTGTTATTTTCACTGGCAAGTCCAGTAGGTTCTGGTTGCATCTGCGCCTATTTCTAGTGGTTGTTGGTGTGCGGATGAGGTACTTTAGGTATGGTGATGAGTGGTCGTGTAGTTTTTTACACTTTTAACTCTGATTCATAATATGGGGAAGTAGTCCAGCTTGTCTGGATAAGCTTTTAATGGTTTATGTACCACTGCATCCTTTGAAGAAGATGTGCTGGTAAGAATTCCACCAACAAAACAATGTAAAATTACAGTTATGTGGCATTAGACTCTGAAAGGTATGACTCCTCAGGCCTGGAAAAAACTACCTATGAAACTAAGATTGAAAATGAATCATTTTTATTCAGAAAAAAAAATATAAAAAACATTATAAGATATGCCATATTAGATCAGACCAAAGGTCCATCAAGCCCAGAATCCTGTTTCCAACAATGGGGAACCAAGGTAACAAGTACCTGTCAGATTCCCAAAAGAGAAGCAGATAGCATGCTGCTTAGCCCAGGGATAAAGCTGTGTATTTCTCCAGTCCATTTTAATAATGGTTTCTGAACTTTTCCTCCAGGAACTTGTTCAAAACTCTTTTAAACTCAGCTACACTAACAGCTTTTGAAACATCCTCCAGAGTTTGACTATGCATTGGGAGAAAAAATATTTTCTCCAATTAGTCTTAGCTTCATTGCCTGTCCCCTACTCTTTCTAATTTTTGAAGAAGTAAACAACCTATCTACGGTTAATTGTTCCACTCCATTTGTTTTAAAGACCTAAGTTATCAAATTTCCCTCAGCCATCTTTCTTCCAAGCTGAACAGCCCTAATCTTTTAAGGCTATTGTGCGGGGAGGGGTCAATTCTCAAAAGCCCTTATCCAGAAAACCTTGGAAATTATCTGAATAAGGGCAATGAGAGAAATATCCAGCAGCACTATCCGGACCATCCCACTGAATATCTCTACAGACTATCAGCATTATCTAGTTAGTACAGGGACAAATCCATAGGCAGAGAGAGGGGAGGGCAGATAATCGTGGCACTTATGTGGACAGTGGGGAATTTTTCTGTATGTATATGTTTGGTTCCATGTAAACCGCGCTGATGATAATAGTGCGGTATATAAGAGATGTTAAATAAATAAAATAATAAATTTAAGCCACTATCCAACTAAATTATCTGGATGGTTTGGGCCGCAGAAAAAGCTGGACTAAGTTGCTATCCAGACAGTGCTAAAATTGACCACTATCTGGGTAAGTGCGCCAATTATCCAGATAGAGGACACACAATCTGGATGTTCAGCAGCGGTCAGTATCCAGATATTGCCATTGAAAATCCCATAGCTGACCATCATGGTGTTTAAAAATCTGAAGCTTTGAATACTGGCCCCTTTGGTTGTTTACATAATGCTTAGATCAAAGTGGGATTCACTAAACTATTAGGACAGTATCCCAAAAGACATTCTATTTGGGAAATAATGACAATAGACTAGTGGCATATATTAGGATGCAGGACTGGTGCAAGGGTGTCGGGCATCCTAGGTAAACCTTCAGCCTTACACTCCACTCCCGAGACTTTGTTCTGTTTAATTATTCTTCATGCTCATCAACCACTACTCCCTCCCAACACAATCCTATAAAAATTAATATTTGGACAAAATATCTTTAGATACCAAACTTCAACTGCAGGGTAAGTGGGCACACAAATACATACAAAGTAAACAATGTAGTTATGGTTATTTGAGTTTGGGTGGCTATCAGAATTTATGGTTTTGCTCTGAATGCTGCTACCCTAGGTGACCACCTAGTCTTGCCTAACGGATGGGCTAGTCCTGTTAGGATGACGTTTTGTTGAATAGTGATTTAAAGTGGTGGAGGGGTCCACAGGGTGATTAACATCCCAGCGGTCTCAAGCAGCAAGGGAGGCAGAGTTACTTTACAGATACCCTCCCACTCCTTTATTCAGCCAGCATACACTCTTATCCAAAAGCAGCAGGCTCTCAAAAAGGAAAAGGGAATTAACTTCAAGGCCCTGAAACACACAATCCAAGAAAACTCTCCACACTGACTGGGGTGCTTTGACTTCATTTACCGAGCATAATGTGTAGTTCAAAGTAATATCCATTTCTGCACAGACGATTACACAATCACTGGTAACAAGTATATATTATGTCTGGTATTTGTATCTGTGATCCCAGTATGACCAACTGTATGTCCTCTAATAGCCAGGGGCTTCCGTATCAGACTCCTTTTTCAATCAGCAGAACTAGAAGGAAAGCCTTGTCTCACTACTCAGTTATATATTTTTTTGAAGGTGTGAATAAACATGTAGACAAAGGGGAGCCAATCAATATAGTGTATCTGGATTTTCAGAAAGCTTTTGAATACAGTGGACTTGTAAGCAGCACGTTAGTCTACCAAGGAAAGTCACTCGGTCAATGGAAATATGCATTGCTTAATTAATCGCAAAATGTTATACTCTTGAATATTGGCTATTCCTCAAATTAAACTTTTGACAGCCAGAGATGGTCCAAACTGGACCTTGGTGAGTTTAAATATCAGTTTACACCTATTTTTAAAAACAGCAGTATATGCACAACGTCCACGCACCTTTGATAGGCCTACTTGCCTGGAATGTGTGACAGGAGGGTAGGGAGGAAGTAGGGAATAGAAGGTTTTTTCTAATCTTTCTCGGCTACAGGTCTGGCCGGTTCTCTCCAGGTCTCTGCCCGGCTTGGGAACTTGAGCTGGAAACAGATGGCTATTGTTTTGTCTGGGGTACCGTCTGGCTAGGCTGGAACAGACGCGTCATGAGTCCATGACTAACCGCATATCTCGTTATCCCTTCCAGGGTACACTGGTCGAGAAGCGTCACAATGGGGCTTTAGGTCCCACTGACAGTTTTTCTTTCCAAGGTCGGAGCTTCGGCTCTCAAAAAAAAAAACAACACACTCCAGAGCTGTGATTGGTTGGGCTCTGGGTGACAGGAGTGCCCCTAGAGGACCTAGTCAGTATTCTTTTGACAAGCACCAACATAAGGAGAAAACCTGACTAACCAACTAAACTATGTACAGGTAACAACTAATTCAATTAAAACCCTCAACTCGAACCATGAAAGGTGGAGAAGGATCAATCATGATTCCTTGGAGAAAAAATCTGAATCCACTGTCGTGGACTTTCTCCGGAATATGTAATTGCTTGTGTCTGAAGTAAGAAGAAGGTCGGCTCCTCTGCACCAGCAGTTGTGACACTGACAATGGGGTGGGTTCTGGACTGGTCTAGCAGTATTCCAGGAAAGGAAATTAACGGTAAGTGAAATTTCTCTTTCCAGTTCACACTGCTAGACCAGTCCAGACAAGCGGGAAGTACCCAAGCTAATGAACCCCAGGGTGGGCATGAGAGACTCTGCAAAATGAAAAAGTCATGGGATTGAAGGCAGTGTACTATTGTGGATCAGGAACTGGTTAAAAGATAGAAAGCAAAGACTAGGGCTAAATGGCCAATTTTCTCAATGGAGAAAGGTGAATAGTGGAGTACCCCCAGGGATCTGTGCTGGGCCTGCTGCTTTTTAACATATTCATAAATGACCTGGAAATGGGAAGGTGAAATTAGGCCTTACCTGCTAATGGGCTTTAAGAACATAAGATATGCCATACTGAGTCAGACGAAGGTCTATCAAGCCCAGTATCCTGTTTCCAACAGTGGCCAATCTAGGTCACAGGTACTTAGCAGTTTCCCCAAAAGACACAGGTTCCACAATGCTTGTATTGGGCCAAACAGTGGATATTCTGGGTCCCCTTTAATAATGGTTTATGGGCCTTTTCCTCCAGGAACTTGTCCAAACCTTTTTCAAACCCGGCTACACTAACAGCTTTTTCTACATCCTCTGGTAACAAATTCCAGTTTGATTACATGTTGAGTGAAAAAATATTTTCTCTTATTAGTCTTAAATAGATTACCCTGTAGCTTCACTGCATGCCCCTAGTCTTTCTATATTTTGATGGTATAAACACAGGTACACTACCAAAAAACTGCCTCCAGTTTTGCAACTGATTCCTATAGATTTTGGGGTGCTGAATCCAGGAAAAATAGCCAAAATGTTCCATCACGTCACGTTTTCTTGCAAAATTAGATTTCTTACCCATATAAGGAATGTTCACATAATTTCTTTTTAGCCGACTGCAGTTTATTTTCTTGGCCCAAAATAGAGGTTGTAATGGTTAACTAACTAGAAACACTCCCTCATGATATTTTAGAGTGTTTTGTATTCATTTTATACATTAACAGGACAATTGGGAGGCGGGGGGCTAAATCCAGTACTCGCGCTGGCGCATGTTCTTTCCTGTTCGCCTCGTTCGCTCGCTCAAACACGGTGGTTGCGACATGAACGTTCCTGTCAAATTTCAGTTTCTTGCAAGTTCATTATTACCTTTTGTTTGCTCAGTCGTAATCCAGCTTTATTCCGAAGTGGTTCACTACAGTTGTAGTTTGCAGTGCTGTGTATTTGTGATGGCTCACAGAGCCAGAGGTTGCGTCAACTCTCCGGACAGTTTTTGTTTTATTTGTGGGGAATATACCGTGAAAAAGCGGCAGAGGAACATTTCTGCATTTATTAAAAAAGTATATTTCGCCTATTTCGGTTTGAAGTTAGGCGATCAAGACAAACCGTGGGCTCCTCACAAAGTGTGCAAGACATGTGAGGAAGATCTACGCTTATGGATGAAAGGTAAAAAACATGCATTTCGTTTCGGAATACCTATGATGTGGCGTGAACAAAGAGACCACAGCAGTGACTGCTATTTTTGCTCTTGCATTGTGAAGGGATACAACTTAAAAAATAAGAACGTAATAAGTTACCCCAACCTTCCCTCAGCAATTAGGCCTATGCCTCATAGCAACGAAGTACCTGTGCCTGAACCACCAAAATCTTTGGATCATATTTGTGTGGACGGTTCTGATCATGATGAGACTCATCAGATGGCTTTTCCCGATGAGTCCAGTACTTCCGAGTTTGAAACTGAACCAGATCCGAAACCTGAACTTTTCTCTCAAGCTGAATTGAATGATTTAGTCTGGGATTTAGGACTCCCAAAAGATGCTGCCCAACTGCTAGGTTCTCGGCTTAAACAGAAAAATCTATTGTCACCAGGAACAACTTTTTATTGGTACCGCAACCGCGAGACACAATTTTTGAAGTATTTCAGCAAAGAGGAAGATTTGGTATTTTGCAACGATATATACGGAGTGATGGAAAAGTTTAAACTCAAGTATGATCCTGCTGAATGGCGGCTGTTCATTGATTCGTCAAAAGACAGCATAAAAGGTGTTCTTCTTCATAATGGCAACACATTCGCTTCAGTTCCTATTGCTCACTCTGTCATTCTCCAAGAAAAATACGAGAATTTGGCCCTGATTCTTCAGAAGATTCGTTATGATGAGCATAAGTGGATGATTTGTGGAGACTTTAAAATTATATCCATGCTATTAGGGCAGCAATCCGGTTTCACCAAATATCCCTGCTTCCTTTGCTTGTGGGATAGCCGGGCCCGCGACCTACACTGGGGGAAAAAAGACTGGCCAATTCGGGAGTATTTGAGACCCGGTGAGAAAAATGTTCTTCATGAGAGCTTGGTACCTCGTGATAAAATTCTATTACCACCTCTCCACATTAAGTTGGGTCTCATTAAGCAATTCATCAAGTCCCTTCCAAAAGATGGTGAGTGCTTTCGGTACCTTTGCTCAAAGTTCCCCCGACTTTCTGAAGCAAAGCTAAAGGAAGGAGTGTTTGTTGGCCCTGATATAAGGAAACTCATTTCAGATGGAGCATTCACTGAAATGATGTCTGAGAAGGAAAAAGAAGCCTGGGATTCCTTCAAGGATGTTGTTCTCAAATTCTTGGGGAACAGGCGGGATGAGAACTATAAGGATATTGTTGCCAGGATGCTCAATGCCTTCAAAGAACAAGGCTGTAACATGAGCCTGAAAGTCCATTTCTTGCACTCCCATGTGAACTACTTTCCCGAAATCTTGAGGGCGTACAGTGAAGAACAAGGTAAAAGGTTTCACCAGGACATCAAGGACGCAGAGAGAAGGTATCAAGGAAGATGGAACACCACTATGATGGCTGATTTCTGCTGGTTGCTGCTGCGGGAAACCCCAGATGAAAAATACGCCAAGCAGCGCACCAAGAGAAGCATTCGGGGGAAGAAGAAACGGGCCCACCAGGAGATTGATTGACCCAAGAATGACTTTAAAATCTAAACTGTGTTGACAAATATCGTGTTTTTACTAAACTTTGAAATAAAAATTTGCTAGTTATTACCACAGTGTCGGATCTCATTTATTAGAATTTTATTTTCACACCATCGGGTGTTTGTCTTCATGTATTGCAATGGTGCGGTTTGCGTTTTCTATTCTTACATACATACCTGTACAACATTTTTTGCACATTTCTTTGCTTTGCTTTGTGTCTAACCTCGCTCTTATATGCTCAATGTTTGTGCACATGTATGTGGCTGTTTTAAGTGCAGACAATTTTGCTACCATCACAGTGTGTTTTGTTGACATTACTCTATTCTTATGTGCTGCCTTGTTACAATTTTCTTTATTCTTATTTGAATAACTACTAAACAATTAGTATAAAGAATTCATCCAAGAAACTTTTATCTCGATCGCACTCAATCTGAAACGTTCACCTCAAACTGCTAACCCAATGTAGCAAAAAATCTGTATGTGATGGAGCAAATTGGTTACCAGATTTGGATTCAGCGCACCAAAAAACGTAAAAATCAATCGAAACAGAGGCAGTTTAAAAAAAATATTTTTTAGTGTACCTGTGCAGTCAATCTACCCGTTCTACTCCATTCATTAATTTATAGATCTCTATCATATCTCCCCTCAGCCGTCTCTTTTCCAGGTTGAAGAGCCCTAACCTTTAAGCCTCCCTTCATAGGTGTTTCCTTCCATCCCGCTTTACCATTTTGGTGGCTCTTCTCTGTACCTTTTCTAATAACAGTATATCCTTTTTAAGATACGGCGACCAGAACTGCACACAATATTCAAGGTGCGGTCGCACCATGGAACGATACAGAGGCATTATAATATCCTTTGCTTTATTCTCCATTCCTTTCCTTATGATGCCTAGCATCCTATTTGCTCTCTTGGCCGCTGTTGCACACTGGACGGAGGATTTTAGCATGTTATTTACGACGACGTCAATCTTTTTCCTGGGTAGTGGTTCCTAATGTGGAACCTTGCATCGTGCAACCATAGTTTGGGTTTTTCTTTCCTAGGTGCATAATATTGCACTTGTCCACATTAAATTTCCTCTCCATTTGGATACCGTGTCTTCCAATTTATCAAGATCCTCTTGCAGTTTTCCAGAATCCTCATGGATTTTAACAACTTTGAATAGTTTTGTCTCATCTGAAAATTTGATAACCTCACTTGTTATTCCCATTTCCAAGTCATTTATGAATAGGTTAAAAAGCAGCAGATCCAGCACAGATCCCTGGGGTACTCACCTTTCTCCATTGGGAAAATTGGCCATTTAGCCCTACCCTCTGCTTTCTTTTAACCAATTCCTGATCCACAATAGTAAGCTGCCTCCTATCCCATGACTTTTTAATTTTGCCAAAAGTCTCTCATGAGGGATCTTGTCAAAGGCTTTCTGAAAGTCCAGATACACTATATCAACCAACTCACCTTTGTCTATCTGTTTATTCACACCTTCAAAAAAACATAAAAGATTAATAAGATAAGACCTTCCTTAGCTAAAGCCATGTTGGCTGCCATGACTATCTACATGTTGAGCAATTTTGTTCTTTATAATGGTTTCTACCATTTTTCCTGGTAATGACATCAGGCTCACCGGTCTCTAGTTTCCCCTTGGAACCCTTGTTAAAAATTGGCATTACACTGGCCATCCTCCAATCTTCAGGTATTACAGATGATTTTAATGACAGTTCACAGATTACCAATAGTAGGTCTGCAATCTCATATTTCAGTTCTTTCAACACCCTCGGATGTATACCATCCGGTCCAGATGATTTGCTACTCTTCAGTTTATCAAATAGTTGTAATACATATCCTGGTGTATCGATTTTTCTTTTAATTCTTCCGCAGCATCACCTTTAAGTACCATTTCAGTCATGGGTAACATCCCTACATCTTCCTCAGTAAAGACCGAAATAAAGAATTCATTCATTCAGTCTCTCCGCTATGGATTTGTCCCCTCTTAGTACCCTCTAGCATCTAATGGTCCAACTGACTCTCACAGGTTTTTTCCTACAAATGTACTTGAAAATATATTTATTATGCATTTTTGCTTCTTCTCAAATTCTCTCTTTGCCTGCCTTATCAATGTCTTGTATCTAACTTCTCAGTGCTTGTGTTGTTTCCAGTCTTCATCATTCGGCTCCTTTTTTTTTTTTTTTTTAAACTTTATTTAAATATAAGCCAGCATATACATAACTTTCGGTATAGGCAAACAATATATACAACACGCCACTGCGGAGTGGAATCTTATCTCCGCGCGGCACAAATCACAAACAGTCATGTATGCCAAACAGAACTCAGAGCGCCCGTGATTTTCATTCATTTTGGTCTTAAGTTAGTCTAGGGTGCCCTCCTGAACCTCCCCAGCTACCCCCCCCCCCTAACCTCCCCCCCCCCTATTTTGTCGTCGCACCTCCGAACCCCGCCTAGTTTAATAGCCTATATTTACTATTTCGTTCCGGCAGCGGGAGCTTAAGCTCTGGATGTAGGGTCCCCATATCAACATAAAGGTGGACCATCGTTTTACGGAACCCCTGGCCAGCCAACGCTCTATAAGCATCAGTTGATGGAAACTATTGCGCCATTCCAAGAACGTGGGTGGGTGCTGATCTCTCCATCTATGGAGAATGGGACCCTTCCCCACCAGACAGGCTTTACGCACCAATAACCGCTCCCATCGCCCCCCAGGTAGGGTTGGGTGTAATTGGTCGAGTGTGACCAGAGTACTAGTCCACGGGAACCTTTGCTGTAACAACCCCGTAAGGTATCTGCGAATACGGGACCAGTAGGGAAGGATGCGCCTGCACTGCCACCACATATGAGTTAGGGTGGCTAAGGGTGTAGAACATCTAGGACATGACCCGTCTTGCGTAATGTGGCTCCGCAACGCTCGCCGAGGCGAAAAATGCACGCGCGTCAGGGCCTTGTATTGAACCTCCCTCCACCGCGCTCCCCCCACCAATGCTGTTATCCGCCCTACCGCCGCACAGATAGTACCGGGCTGCACCACCCGCCCCAGTTCCTCTGCCCATGCTGTCTCCACTCTCTCATAGTCCGGTCTTACCCCAAAGCACTCCAGCCGAGATTTCAGTCCCCTGATTGTTGGTGGTGCATCGCCTCCAATATCAAAAAATTCCAGAAGCTGCGCCGATCTATCCACCCCCAGTTCCTCTTTAGGCAGCTTTGCCACGTAGTGAGAGAGTTGAAGATACGCAAAATATTGAGTGGTGGGTAAGCGAAACTCCTCTTGAAGCTCGGAAAACGACTTACATTTACCAGTGAGGTCCACTACATGTCCTATATACCGTAAGCCCTGTCGATACCATAACTGAAACGCTTTCGAATCAGATCCCGGCAGGAAATGTGCGTTTCCATGAATAGGAAGCCAGCTAGTCACCTGCCAATTCCTTCGCCAAAAGCTATTTAGTTGTCGCCAAGTACGACGCAGCGCATTGATCATAGAATTTCGCATTAACCGCGTTGGTAGTTGCGCACTGTCCGCATGCAGGACTCCCACCAGTGAGAGGGGGGCCACAAAAGCCGCTTCTAACGCCCGTGGCGTATAGACGTTAGTGTCGCCCAGCCAATCCCCGAGGTGACGGGCTTGACACGCCAAAGCATAAAGCCATATATCTGGGATTCCTAAGCCTCCTCTGCTCCATTTGCCTTTCATACGGGTTATTGGGATCCGGGCTCTAGCCCCCTTCCACAGGAACCGTTGAATCTCCTTTTCCAGTCTAAGCAGATCCCGCCGCAATAGCCACACGGGTAGAGTTTGCAGCCAGTACAGTATACGAGGCAGCACCACCATTTTAAATGCTGCGATTCTCCCCAGCAGTGATAAAGGTAGCGGATTCCACGCCCTTAATTGACTCCGTACCCCAGACAAAATTCTCTCGAAGTTCATATGATAAAGGTCTTGCGGCACCCTCGTTAGAACCACCCCTAGGTATTTGAACGTCCGCTCTGCCCATTTCAAAGGGAACCTCTCCGCCCCCCAGAGCCCTCGTAACTGTCCCGAAACGTCCAAGGCCTCTGATTTTTCTTCATTGATCCGAAGACCCGCAAAACTGCCAAATAATCGAAATTCCGTTAACAGTCTAGGCAAAGAGGCCTGTGGAGCTAGGAGGTGTACCAGCATGTCATCGGCAAAGGCCGCCATCTTAAACCCTTGCTGTCCAATCTCAATACCACGAATTTGTGGGTCAAGTTCTATGCGTCGTATTAGGGGATCTAGGGATAGAACAAACAAGAGAGGGGATAATGGACAGCCCTGCCTAGTACCCCTATACAGGGGAAAGGGATCCGATAAAACCCCGTTACAGAGTATTCTAGCCGTCGGTGTATCATAAAGGCTCTTAACCATGTCGCAAAAAGCCGGTCCCAAGCCATACAGTGGTAACAGGTGCTGCAAATACGTCCAATTGACCCAATCAAATGCTTTTTCAGCATCAAAACTCACCAGCAGAGATTGAATCCGATGAGCGTGTACCCATTCTAACGAAGTTAAGATTCTGCGAATATTGCGGACTGCATAACGACCTCGCACAAAGCCCACCTGGGAGGCATGGACAATATCCTCCAATAGTCCCGCTAGTCTTTCCGCCAAAACCTTTGCCATCAGCTTCATGTCAAAATTAAGCAGGGATATCGGCCTGTAAGAAGCCGCCTGCAGCGGGTCCTTGCCCGGCTTAGGTATCAACGTGATATATGCCTGATTTTCACCCCATCGTCTACCCCTACCTTCTATTCTTTGCCGGTAAGTATCCACTAGCAGAGGACTGACCCAGTTCGATAATAATTTATAAAATTCTGCCCCATAGCCATCTGGTCCGGGGGTCTTATAGCAGTTAGCTTTCATAATCACCTGTTGCACCTCCTCTAGGGTTATCGGACGCCCCAACATGGCCCGTTGCTCGTCGGTTGCCTTAGGGAGCCGCAGCCCCTGAAGGTAATTTTCCATGGTAATGGGGTCAGCCCCCTCCGCTGAATACAATTTCTGGAAGAAACCCCTAAAGATTTCACTTATCACGTCTCTCTTCTGCTGTAGTTTTCCTCTCTCATCCCGAAGTGCCGCTACCCCCCGCCCACCTCTCTGACCCTTTAAACAACGTCCCAGCAATTTCCCCGCTTTATTGCCAAAGCATTGTAAGCGATATTTGTAGTACATTATCGATTTCTTGGCTCTCTGATGGAGTAATTCATTTAAGGCAACCTGTAACTCCCATAATCGCTTTCTATTAGACACGGAAGGGGCGCGACCACTCAGTACCCGCATCTGTGATACCTGCTGTTCTAGCCGGATGATTTGTTCTGCCCGCAATCTCCGCTTCTGAGCCGCAAATCCGATAATATCCCCACGCAGCACCACTTTGGCAGTCTCCCAGACCAGCTCCGGATCATCCCTATGGGCCTGGTGGTTCGATTCAAAATCACTCCAGCGCTGACTCAGAAACTGCCGAAATTGGTTATCGTGATACAGCTCGATGGGGAACCGCCATATGCGAGATGTTCCGGGCCCGCTCCCCCATTGCATCTCCAACCAAACCATAGCATGGTCAGAGATTTCTAAAGGTCCTATTTGCGCCTCTTCCACTTGTGCAAAGGTAGTAGTGGAAATCAAAAGGTAATCTAGTCTCGCGCTAGTCCCATGTGCTCTCGAGATATGTGTAAACTCTTTTTCAGAAGGGTGCGTCAGTCTCCAGGGCTCTACCAAGTTTAAACGCGCTCGAAAACGTTGCAGTAGTTGAGACCCCAGCACCCTATCTCTCGTCTCCTTAGCTGCAGAGGTATCTACACTTACGTCCAAAACACCATTAAAATCCCCCCCTATAAGCATGGGCACGTCCGGCAATTGTTCAATGTTGGCTGCAATGCAGTTAAGAAAGTCTCGGTCTAATACATTAGGGCCATAAACATCCCCCAATATGATATCCCGGTCTTCCAGTAGTCCATGCAATAGTAAAAATTTCCCATTTGGGTCGGCCCATTGACGATGTAGCGTAAAGCGGACACGTTTATGAATAAGTATAACCACCCCTCCTTTCTTTCCCAGTGCAGGCGCACCCCATGTCTGACCCACCCAGTCTCGACACAGTTTCGCATGTTCTTCAGCCGTCTGATGGGTCTCTTGCAATAGCGCAATATCACATTGCTGTCGAGCCAATGCCTTAAGCACTTTATAGCACTTAATTGGGTTCCCCAGCCCGCATACATTCCAGGTAATTACTCTCAGAGGGTTCTTATCTGTTGATGCCCCCGCTGCCAGCACTTCATGTGCAAGGAGACCCTCCCAGCCTGGGGTCTCCTCCAATGTCTACTGAAATGAATGATGTTAACTCCTTGCAGAGATTGTAAGGTGCGACGACTTCCCCCCCCTTTCCCCCCTCCCGGCTAACCCCCTACCCCATATCTCAATGGCCTTCCCCCTAACCTCCCCCCCCAACCAGGAACTTCCCCCCGCTATCCCTACTCACTGCCTCCTATCTACAGGGCTCTCTACTCCTACCCCCTCCTAGAAAGCCCTCCCGAGACCCCTCTGAGCCCATCCCCCGTTCCCCTCAGACCCGCCGGCCCCGTCCTACCGCCCGCCTTCCCACCTTGATACCCTTTAAGTATAGGTGGGGGCCCCTTCCTGCCTTCTCTTGGCGCCCCCCTCCTTTACCAGCCAAAGTTCCGCTCCGGGGGGAATCCGCCGCCAAGGCTGGCCCGCAGGAGGTGTTCCTGGCCATACCATGAAGGCGGATTCCCTTCCCCTCAGGGGTCTTCCGCCCCCATTCCCCCATCGCGGCTGACCGCTAGATGCAGCAGCCAGAGGAAGGGCCCTCCCCCCCTCCCCACTATTCTATAGCCCATAAACAAAGGACATATTTAAACTAAAAATAGCATAGTTCTGTTTGTAACGTTATAAACAACATGCACTCAGACAAATCCCATTAACAACAACAAAAAACAAAAAAAAACGTGTTCACATTTACACACTATTTAAAGTACCAGATCACCTTACGTACAGTGAAAGTCATAATGAAAGACAGTTGACAATAACTCCCAGGGGGGATATAACGAGGTGGGCACCTTAGCATCATATTGATTGATCCAAAAAAAAAAAAAAAGCCAAGTAAAGGGTTAAGATGGCAGTAGCATGTGTCTGCTTCTCAGGAGCGACTAACAGGGTAGCCTGATCGGTACACAAGCCTCCTTAAACTTAAAAATAAAGTAAGATGGCTGCTAGTAATGCCCATCATGGGTGTGTCTTCAAAAGGAGGGAGTGGATACAACAAAATAAGTGGGTCAGGATATATATGGGAGGGGCAGACTGATATGCAGAAGCGCCTAAGGCTTTGTAGAGATTATTGGCCAGGTTTATCTAATGTATTAGCGGCCAACTAGTCCCACCCATTGGTGAAGCAAAACTAGAACCTCATGACAAAGGTTTGAAATAGATTCTGCTCCATATACTTTTCCTTCCCCCCCATCTCCGGGAGCAAACATTATGAGAAATAGCCCCAGCAGAGAATGAGCTCTTACCAGGTTGTGCAGCGTATATCAGTGGGAGTCTTACAGGCACAATTTTAGCTACTTTAAGCTATTCTAGTGAAAGTGGAAAGTTTCAGGGGAAGCATAGTTCTTCCTCCGGACTGCCATCATCTCCCTGGCCCCCTCCCATCGCCAACTGGGCCGTATCTACCTGGCTGTGATGCCTTTGCAACTTCCCCAGGCCCGGGTGGAGGAGCCCCCTCCCTCTCAAGTAAAAAAAAAAAAACAATCTCCCAACCTCTCCCAACGGCCATGTCTTCTTTCCCTCCAATGGCAACAGCTGGTATATCTGGGGGGAGACCCACCCCTTCCGGAACAGGCCATCTCATCCCCCCGAGATATTCAACCCGTCGCCATGTTAGATCTGCCATGCCATTCAAAATACTAGCCAAAAGGATCCCCCAGGACTCAAGTTCGCTATTACAGACTGATCATGGGGAGATCAAAGAAAAGGTTCTTGGTGACTGAATACTGTGTTGCCATAAAAAAAAAAAACAATTTGCTACAGTTACTATAGAAAAAGGACACAGAGTTACTAGGCAACCGCAAAACATTCCATGGCCGATGTTACATTGTATTTCCCTTCGGTTACTTTCCAATAAAAGGGTTGAGCACAGTAGCGTGCTAGAGCAGAGTAGATCATGTTGTATGAGTCACTGCCACTGCTGTTTTTTGTAGATAGAGCCGGTTCACGTATTCTTCTGCTGCAGAGGCTGAATCGAAAGTACGGTGAGCTCCTTCACTAAGCACGTGGAGTCTAGCAGGGTACTGCACGGAGAACCGAATGCCTGCATCAATCAGTTTTTCACAAAGGGGGGCATATTCCTTCCTTTTTCGGCTCAAGGCCACTGAATAATCTTGAGCTATACGAATTTTGTATTATTAAACACCACCTCCCCTTTCTGCCGTGCTGCTTTGAGGATCAACTCTTTCTGTGGGTAGTGGAGGAATTTGGCCAGCACTATTCTGGGGCGGGAGTCGCGAGGTTGTTTGACGCCGACCCGGTGTACTCTTTCAATATAAAGGTTACCTCCCAATGTGCTTTCCTCCACTATCTGCCGGACTAAGGCCTCTAGGTATCCTCGCAGGTCCTTATCCAATGTAGTTTCAGGGATCCCCAGGAAGCGCAGGTTATTGCGCCGAGACCTGTTCTCCAGGTCGTCAAGTTTTGCTTCGTGCTGAGATAATTGAGCCCGCATGCCCTCCACCTCCGCCGTCAGTGTCTCTACCTTTTCCTCTGCTCTCCCCACACGTTCTTCGGCTTCTTGCTGTCTCTGACTCAGCGTGTCAAATGCCGATTTCAGCCCGTCTATTTTCTCGTGGAGGGCTTCAAATTGAGGCATTAAGGCTGTCTTTATAGCCGCTGACATCTCGTCAATTGAGGCCGGGGACTTCGGCGACTGTGGCGATACCGGCCCCTGGGCTAACTCCGCCATCTTAGTTGAGCCAGTCCCCCGCTCCCGATCTCTCCGCAACGATTTTACCGCCGTGGCCATGCGATCAGGCTTCCGACTGGCGTTGGTAGAATCTGCCGGCGATCTGGTGCAGATCTTTGCGTTTTCGGCGAATACTGGCAATAATAAACGGCTCTAAATCGCCGGTAACGTCTGAGGGTTCAGGAGCTAGCTCAGGATGCGACCTCTATGGTGTGCGCATCACGTGGTCTCCTCTCCATTCAGCTCCTTTTTCCATTTCCTGAAAGATGCTTTTTTGGCAACAGCAGCCTCTCTGACCTCACCTTTAAACCATGCTGGCAGTTTTTTGGACTTCCTTCCACTTTTCTTAAAGCATGGAATAAAGCTGGTCTGGGCTTCCAAGATAGTATTTTTAAACAACATCCAAGCTTAATGCAAATCTTTAACTTTTTCAACTGCTCCTTTAGTTTTTTCTTAACTATTTTCCTCATTTTATCATAGTCTCCCTTTTGAAAGTTAAAAGGTAGTGCTGTGGATTTCCTTACCCTCCCGCCTCCATTTATTAAATCAAACACAATCATGCTATGATCACTATTGCCAAGTGACCCCAACACCCTTATCTCTTGCACCAGATCTTCTGTTCCACTAAGGACTAGATCCAAAATAGCTTCCCCTCTGCTCGGTTCATGAACCAGCTGCTCCAAAAAGCAGTCCTTTATTTCATCTAGAAACTATCTTCCTAGCATATCCTGCCGTGACACTGACCCAGTCGATACCGGTGTAATTGAAATCACCCATTATTATTACTGTGCTGTAACTTTTGTCAGCTTCCCTGATTTCTTTGAGCATTTCATCATCCATCTGTTCATTCTGGCCACCCCCACTGCCATTGCCTTTCCCTTCCCACATGGAATTTCAATACATTGAGATTCTATAGTGAATTTTGTTTACTGCAAAACTTTAATCCTTTGTGACTCAATGCCCTCTCTAACAGATCGCAACCCCTCCACCAATTTGTTCTGCTCTATCATTACGATATAGTTTGCACCCAGGTATCACACTGTCCCACTGGCTGTCAGTTCACCTTGGCAGATGCAAAGGTCACCATTAGATCCATGATTGGTGTGCCCCACCATTGAATTATCTGTAAGAATATGGTGCCGCTAAGCGCCTATTCCCCAGTGTCCAAGTGAAAATGACTGAGGTAGTCGGCCGTCGTTCTTGGTACCCCCGGCATGTACCACCGAGCTTGCCTGCAGATGGCTCTCCGCGCAATCCAACAGCACACAGGCACAGTTTTCCAGGGGCACACTGCCCATGCCCCCTTGCCGATTGATGTAGGCCACCTGGTGGTGTTGTCGGAGAAGACCCGAACTGCCTTTCCCTGTAGAAAGTGGTGATGCACTTCATGTATAGACTAATAAACAACAAAAATGAAATGAGAGATTAGTATATAGAATATGATAATCAGAAAACAATTGTACATATTTCTATTGCATAATACTAAGAACAAGGGATTGTATATTTATGTCTAAGGTTGTTTTTCATCATAAAGTAATGTGTTTTTATAATATATAAGACCTTTCTATATTATGTGTCTATACATGAAGTGCATCACGGTGTGCTATAGTGAGTACAGTAAACATTATACAATTCCATATAGGTGCAACATATTACATTTCTTTTTAAGTCTCTTGCTTATTTATTGTTTTACAATAGCACTACACATTTGCGAGTCTCCTTGTGTTCTTGTCTTTACTGCCCTGCGCTTGATGGTGTTTTGATGGTGTTTTAATACGTTCAATGTTTTATCTTTTTTATTTATGATGCACTATAATTGTATACATATTATACTTTCTTTTTGCATGTTTTAGTTATTTTCCAATTATAATTTTATTAGCAAATTATTACTTGTATTTATGATTTTACTTTTATGATTAAATTTCTGTTTTATTTTGTTTTAATCTGTAAGCTGCATACCCCCTGAGGAAGGAGTTTGCCAAAACGCGTTGGGGTTCATTAATAAAGCATCCAGAGACCACCACACGTCTCTTGCTCCTTGTGTTTCCCTTATTATCCCAGCAAGAGCGTATCTGCTCTTTCTTGTGTTGAAAGTGGTGAAAGTCCAGCACAGCAAGGAAGACTGCACTCATCTCCACCCAGCTGATGAGCCAGCTGCTCTCCTCCAGGCAACAAGCCCCCCCATTTGGAGAGACTGGCGTCCAGTGTTAGCAGGACCCAGTGCGGTGACTCCAGGGGCACCCCGGATGATAATTTCTTGGAGCGTAGCCACCACTTGAGAGCTCTCCCGGTTTCCTACAGACAGGGCAACAGTTGAATCAGAAGATGATGTTGGGGCAACCATCTGCATAGCAGTGCCCTCTGCTGCAGTTGCATGTGGGCGCGAGCTCAAGGGACCAGTTCGACTGTCAATGCCATTGTCCCTAAAACCTGAAGATAATGCCAAGCTGTCAGCATCTGCATTCTGAGGAACTGCTGCAGCAGTGATTGCACCCTCTGCAATGGCAGAAACACCCTGCTGTTGCATGTGTCGACTAGGCACCTAGATACTCCAGGTCTTGTGACAGAACCAACTCTTGGCAAAGTTGATGATCCAGCCGAGACTGCAGACTTAACGACTCTTACTATGGCTCTCTCACTCTCCCACATGGATTTCAACCAAATGAGCCAATTGTCAAGGTAAGGATGAACTAGGATTCCCTCCTGGTGCAGAACTGCTGCCACCACCTTGGTGAATGTACGTGGGACCATTGCAGGGCCGAAGGGTAATGCTCGGAATTGGTAGTGTCCCATGGACACCACAAAGTGGAGAAACTGTTAATGTTCTGGATGGATCGGAATGTGCAAGCAGGCTTCTGTGAGGTCAAGCGAGGTCAGAAACTCCTTCTACAACAGCCATGACGACAGACCAGAGGGTCTCCATGTGCAAACGGGACACTTCCAGACACTGGTTCACTTGCTTTAGATCGAGAATGGGCTGAAAAGAGCCTTCCTTTTTGGGTACCACAAAATAAGAGTATCAACCATAGCCTCACTGGCCCTGGGGTACCCACACCATGGCCCCCAACTCCAGAAGCTGCACGAGGATATCCTGTACCACTGTGGCTTTGCTGCATGCTTTGCAGGGAGACTGTATGAAGGAGTGTGTGAGGGGTCTGGCAAACTTTAGCACATAGCTCTCTAATGACCTCCAGGACCCATTGGTCTGATGTGATCCGGACCCAGGCAGGGTAGAAGTCCCACGGCCAACCTACCATGGACTCCACCGCCACCTGGGCCCCCCTTGTTTCATTGTGCCTTTTTTGGGGCAGAGGAAGAGGAGGAAAAGTAGTACCCCCGTCCCGTTGCTCAGAACCTCCAAAAGGCCTGTCCTTGAGAAGGAAAATGCCCCCTCTGGAAAGGCGCAAAACGCACGGCGCTGAAGCATCTGAAATCACATGACTGACTCCACACTGGTGCTGAGGAGCACACCTGCTTCTGTTTGTCCTTGGGGAAGGACCCCCCTTCGGACTCCCCTAAGTCCTTCACCAACTTATCCAGCACTTCCCTGAACAATAGCTTGCCCTTGAAAGGTAGCTAGCTTAACCACGATTTAGAGGAGATATCAGCCGCCGAATTACACAATCAGAGGCATGCTGCCACCACAGAGGCCATGCTCTTAAAGAGACCTCTGATCAGATCGTAGAAGGCGTCTGCCAGATAAGTGGCATCAGATTCCAGTTTCGCCTCTGCTGCAGAAGGCGACAGGGACTCCTCTGTTGGCTCCAGAATCTCCTGCGCCCACCGCAGGCAAACTTTGGCTACGAACGCGCCACAGAACCAGCTCTTCACCGTTGCATTCAGATCCTGACTCCTTCCTCATCTTACCCTACCCCCCCCATCAACATCTATGACCAAACTACAGACCAAACTGTACCACACCGTACCTTGCGTAGAACTGACTAATGCTCTGTACTGTTCTAACTAATGTACTGTTCTAACTAGATTGTACGCGCCGATGAGCATGACTCTGACGGGCAGGGACTGTCTCTTGTATGTTGGCTACCTCTTGTAGGTTAACTGTGCAGCGCCGAGTGTGTGGCGCTTTATAAGTGCTGAATAGTAGTAGTAGTAGTAGTAGACAGACACCTGTAATGACAGGGCATTAATAGAAAATGCCTGCTTCAACAAGGTACCTAACTTCCTATCCTGAACATCCTTGAGTGCAGTATTGCCCTCAACACGGATCAGGGTCCTCTTGGTTACAGCAGACACCATGGCATCTGCCTTCCAGGAAATACAGAATCTCCTGCTCTGGCAGCAGATAAAGATGGGCCATGGTCCTAGTCCCTCTAAAACCGGCCTCCGGTAGGTCCCACTCATCCTGGATCATCTGCTTAATCACATGATGTAAAAGAAACACCCTGTGATATTTCCAGACGGTTTGAAACAGCAGTCTTCCAGTGCATCCTCATCCTGCTGCCCTGCCAGTATATTAAACGTCTTCAGCAACTGGGTTATGAGGGTCACCAACTCCTCTTGGCAGAAGACGCGGATGATGCGAGAGTCCTCCTCCTGCAGGATCTCGGCCTCCTCCAGCTCAGCAACAAGCTCCACTTCTATGTCCAAATTCCCCGAATCATCCGAATAAAGGGAGCCAGTCTCCTCACACGGGTCACAGTCAAGCTGCCGCCTGCTCAAGGCCGGCTCCTCGCCTAGCATGGGATAACAGAACCTCCATTGCTGCTCTCTTTCTACCTTGTTCTGGCACAGGGGAAAGGATGTTTTTCCCCTGTTGTTTCATGCAG
This sequence comes from Ichthyophis bannanicus, assembly GCA_033557465.1. Taxonomy (NCBI): domain Eukaryota; kingdom Metazoa; phylum Chordata; class Amphibia; order Gymnophiona; family Ichthyophiidae; genus Ichthyophis; species Ichthyophis bannanicus. The sequence goes on from CM066033.1 coordinate 980,531,805, forward strand.
AAAAAGCTGTAAGACAGAATGGAGCTCGGCTGTCCAGATACTGTCCAACCTTGAATCTCATCAGGCCTGGGAAAGGTGTGCTCCCTGCTCCGACGCTCCACACTGGTTGCACGGAACCATCCCTTCATCCGGGCCAGCACTCCTGCCACCGCAGAGGGCAAACTATAACTCTCCTTTGTCTGCAATACTCCCTCGTGACACCCCCCCCCCATGAGGACCCCACTCGCCCAATCTTGTCCAAACTGTCCTCCTGCAGACCTTCTTCTGCCATCCGGGCCTCCACCTCACAGCCATGGCGTCGCCGAGCCCCACATGCGAAACAAGTAGCCCTTGAAGGCATGGTAAGGCTAGGAGAAGAGAAGGCCCCTGGTACCTCTTCCAAATCCCCTGCCACTGTTCTAATCTACTGAAATGAGAGTTATTTAGCTGTTCTTTATTATTCCCTTGTCTTTTTTTTTTTTGCATCTAAAACTGCAGATGGCCAGCAGAAGCAAAATTCAAAATGCTCTCTATCTCAGCTCCAAAAACAAAAGTCTTACAATCGCTCTGTCAAAGAGCTTTTTCTTTCTATGGACCTACAAATTGGAACTCGTTGCCACCTGCAATAAGGTCCATCCAGGACTTAAACGAATTCCAGAAAAAGCTAAAAACACATCTCTTCAGAATTGTACCCTCAACAACCTATGTCAGATTCCAATACATTGCATGTTCAAAACCTCTACCTACCACCCTGTAAGTTATATACTCAACCTTTCCCCATAAATTCATTGTATCTGTCATTACACATAGCTAATCCTATGTATATAGTTATCTCTGGGTTTTTTTTTTTTTTTTTTTTTAGTGCCATCAAGTCAGTGTTGACTCATAGCGAGCCAGCTACCTCTGGGTTTTCTTGGCAATGTATCACCGGAAGTAGATTGCCAGCCTTTTCATCCGAGGCAATGGAGGGTAAAGTGACTTGCCCAAAGTCACAAGGAGTGCCAGTGGGAATCGAACCCTTGATCTTCAGGGTACTAGGCAGTTGCTCTAACCACTAGGCTACTCCTCCACTCCCTACAGTTATCTCTGTTTACACTGTACAAATTATAGTTAAATCCTGTTAATTACAATGTATAGAGTTACATGTTACCGACACAATCGTTCCATCTATTTTACAGTTGAGTTCTATGTAAACCGCTATGATACTACGAATACAGGTGTCTAGCTTGAACCACGAAAACAAAAGTCGGTATTACCGCAGAACAGAAAACTTCCCCAAAATGGCTATTCCCCGTGGGCATCAAGACAGTCCCTCTCTTGCTCCCAGCCTTGTGCTCAGACCTACTTACCAGCTTTAGCGACAGAAGTGGGAGCCTGAATTGAGTGCAGCATAGTGACAGGCCTCTGCTTCAGTAGCGGCTCCTCACCCAATGATGGGCTCAGGAGTCGCTGCAGCTGCTGTAGGACGACATTGGAGAGAGAAAGCGCCTGCCCTGATGTCTTTTGTGTCTTTTTTTTTTACCAAGTTTTATTCATCAATAACAATACCCCCTCTCAGTCCATTTTCCCCTTCGACTGAGGGCTACAAAAGAGAATGCACAAAACAATAGCCTAAAAGAAAGAGGGGAGAAAATAAAAAAGGCTTCTTAGTTGTCCCTTCAGTGAGTCCAGATCTCTTGGGTCACCCTCACAAGCTACTTGGAGGCTGAGCTTACTGGGGCTGGGAGGTGGTACCAGCTGCATAAGTACACTGATATCACCAAAGATGACATGCTCAGTCTCCAAGATGCTGGCAGGGATTGACAACCCAGAGGTCGGGATTGGACTAGAAAGATAAGGAGTAATGAGCGAGGTGATCAAATTTGCAAATGACACAAAATTATTTAAAGTTGTTAAAACACAAGAGGATTGTGAAAAACTGCAAGAGGACCTTGATAAATTGGAAGACTGGATATCCAAATGGCAGATGAAATATAATGCGGACAAGTGTAGAGTTATCCACTTAGGAAAGAACAACCCAAAGTATGGTTACACGATGCAAGGTTCCACATTAGGAACCATCACCCAAGAAAAAGATTTGGACAGCCACACAGACTCAAAGAACATGAGAACATAAAAGAATGTTGACCCAGTATGACATTTCTTATCTGCAGGGAGAGTGAGCACAAAAGCACAGTTACTTACCTGTAACAGGTGATCTCTGGGAACAGCAGGAACAAGTCTTCACATATGGGTACGTCGGTACCGACGGAGCCTGCGCGGGAACGCTTACCAGCGTCCAAAGAGCTTTTGGAAGCATCCCACCACGCCTGCGTGCTGCCTTCCCGCCTTTTCCAACTGCCTCTCCTCAGTTAAGTTTTAAAGCTGAGACAAAGAGAGAGAGAGAGAGAGAGAGAGAAGGGAAAGATAGAGATAGAGAATACAACTCCTAGGGGAAGTGGGTGGGTTGTGAAGACTTATTCCTGCTGTTCCCAGAGATCACCTGTTACAGGGTAAGTAACTGTGCTATCTCCAGGAACAAGCAGGAATGAGTCTTCACATATGGGGACTCCCAAGCTAAGATGCCTGGAGTCCCAGCATGTTATGGATTGGAACATGCTACACCTCATATGGCCAGGCATCCTCAGGATGGAGGGAAGGAGTTGAAACAGAAAGGTGCTGTAAAAGACAGCTAACCTAGCATAGGACTGCAGACAAGAAGTCCTTGTGTGGATGACAATTATCATCAAATATATTGAAAATGAAATATTGCAGTATGGACCTCCCCTAACAGGACTGGAGAAAAGTAAGGAGGTTCATGAGATCTACTGGGGATCCAGTAGAGGAACCTCAAGGAGGATCTCACTGTGAAGTGGAGGTAATAAACCTGTTGGAAAAAATCAGTGGAGGTCAGAATCCTGAAAGGTGAGAGGTAACCCCAGGGATCAACTGGGGTAGTACAAAGACGGTAGGCTATCAGCGGAAGGCTTTATGGAAAAAGCCCAAACTCTTTTGGCTCTTAGGAGCAAAAAGAGGAAAGGCTGACCGATTTGGACAAACCGGCCTAGTCCTTGTGAGAAGAAGGGGTATGGAAAAAACCCTGTATCCCAAAAAGAAAGGACAGGTGTCTGAGGCGTTAGAGCCTCAGAGTAACTGAAGATCCGCAATGTCTTTCCTAAGTGGTGGTAGCTAGGAAAGATACTGGAACATGGAGAGCTTCAGGGGTACCTAACCTTTAAGGTTATGGTAGAAAAGTTGTTAACCACCACGGGAGTGGTTGTGTGTGTAGCACCCCAAACATGCTGGAACAGCATGGGTATGGGTAGAGCCCAACTGTCAGAATCATATAGAGACATATATATCTATATGACAATAGACAGTCAGATAGATATTTATTATAGGTAGATATGTATTTACATACTTATCTCGACAGATGCACATATATATACGTGTATATATACGTGTGAGTATATATATATATTATACGTATATATATATATATATACACATATAGATATATAGATAGACATATAAGAATATATATCTATAGTGAGATATAGAAGGGCAAAACATATACACACACAAATGACAGACATATATATATATATTTATATATATAGATAGATAGATAGATAGATAGATATGAATATATAGGCCTATATATAGGCGTCTGCAATTAAGCCGACAGAGATATGCCTATAGAAAGTATATTCACCATAGGAGATGTGAAGAGGAAAGATTCATCTAATAAAAAGAAGGTGGAACCTACTTGAGAAGATATATAGAGAATCTATTCCCCCTGGTTATGATGGAAGGAGTCAGGGGAAAAATCTCCCTGACAAGGAACAGACTACATTGCTGCAAGAATGCTAGCCAGTGAAATAACCAGGATGGTTACGTGAAAAGCAGAGGATAATATCAGTCTGCAGGCAGCAAGTCCAGAGTCCTCCAGAACTCTAGCATGGTAAATGGACAGAAGACGCATAGGAATGAGATACCATGTTGACCTACTTGAGGGGCAAAAAGGGTATCATGCGTTCTTTAGCTAAATATGCGCTGTCCATGAAAGATTAGGCTACCATGAGGACGAGCTGCAAGGAAAAAAAGAGCATATTCCCGGTGGGAATCCTGAGGATCAAACCAGGGAATTGAACAACTCTTTAAACTTTTACGTAAGAGAAGGCCCATGTCCTTTGTTTTAAAAAGGAGATAGTAGGGTAGGAAGAACCTTTCCAGTCATGAGGGGCATGACTGAGGGAGCCTTTTCCAACCATCTAGGACAGCTGTTTGAGAAAATCCTAATGCTCTCTAGCAAGGGCCCATAGTGGAAAGCTTCTCTGTAGGATTGCAGAGAGCATAATGCAGGAGAATTAGGAGATAGAACTGGCTGCTGGAAAAGCCAGTACCTACGTCGACTATGCTGCCAAACCCAAGGGAATTGGAGATGGCAAGAATAGAAAACAATCCGAGAAGCCTGTAGTGATAAGATTTGCCAAGAAAGATGAATCCACTGTCTTGGAGTCACTACTAAGGCCAGAAAGAATGTAGTGGAGGACAACTCTGGATGCTTGTGGAGAAGAACCAGTGGTCCAATTACTAGGGCTCCTGCATGGGCAGCTGCTAGTAAGACAGCAGAAAGAATCTTTCTGTTTAAAAACAGAAAGAACAGACAGAACAGGAGTAAGAAAAACTCTGGACCTGTCTGATAAGCTGCCCCAAAGCAAAAAAGAAGGAGTTAACTCAGAGAGGAAAACTCCACACTGGAATAGTGACAAAACTAGAAGGGCTGAAGAGAAGCTCTCCAGTGTAATAGTACCACTCTCTTACAGAGGAAATGCTTGATAAGAGGGTAGAGAAGATGGAGCTGAATGGAGACTTACAATGTGGTAAGTCTGTAGAAAGGAAAAATTCATGCTGGTACAGAAAACTATCGTTTGATAGTTGTTAAACCTCTTTCCCTAGCAGGAAGAAGAGGAGAAAGCTTTGACCTATAGGCATGAACATCTTAAGAGCTCGTATAACAGAGAAAAATGGATGTCTTGTGAAAAGAGATCCATGCCTAAAGTTTAGAATGAAAGCAGTAGAAGGCTTCTACTGAGAAGAAGCCAACTGCAAGTTCTAAACCCCAAGAGGCACAAAAATATATGTGATTAATCAGAAACCCTGCGGATGCTGGGTTTGCTGAGCCTGGTGAGAGTTTGGATTCTTTAGACCAGGGCGATGTTTCCCCTGTTTGGGAACATCTGTATGATGGGCAGAAGATGAATAAAACCTTCTCCCCCTAGGGGAAGAAAGTTTGGTAGGACATTTCCTACCTACTGGGAAAGAAGAGGGCGTAGAACAGCCCTTAGAAACAGGTAAGTCAGTGAACCACTGAGTAATCTGACGTAAAGACTCCTTATTGAAGAGATTTTCTCCAGTGCAAGGAGTATTACCCAGTCTTTGTTGTGCCCATTTGTCTAAGTCTGAAGCTTGGAGCCAGGCTGTACGTCGTGCCCCTATAGCTATAGCAGAAGTCCTGCTAACAGACTCAAATGAGTATAGGGAAGCACGAGTAAGAAACCAAGAGATATTTTGAATATGACTAAGCAGTGAGGAATAGTCTGCACTCTTGGGTGCTGAAAGAAAAGGAGTCAAAAGATGTAAATTCTTTGTGACCTCCTCAAGAGATAGACTCATAAAAAATATAAGAGAGAATTCTTGCTGAAAGCATGGATGTCTGGAAGGTTTGACGTCCAAAGGCATCTAATGTCTTAGACTCACGACCTGGCGGATAAGAAGAGTGCTTTTTCTTACTCTTCACCCACCTGATTGCTGATTCCACCACAATGGAATGATGAGGAAGTTGAGTCTTTTGAAACCCTGGAGAGGGGGGCACCTGATATAGGAGATCAGTTGCTCTGGAAAGTGGGGGTACCCTTAAAGGTGCTTCCCACATTCCTAGAAGATGATCCTGCAGGGAATGATGCAAAGGAAGCATTATATTTTCCTTTGCCTCGGTAGAAACAGAGCCTTGTGTAGGATCATGTCCAGGGATAGAAATGGCAAGTGATCTTGCCATATCCTGGAGGAAACTCTGAAAAGAAGGATCTCCAAAGAGAACCTCCCTTGGACAGGTTAGATCTGAAGAACTAGCCTGGGCACCGAAGGATCTGAGTATATAGGAATATAAGATCCTGCACGGTGCAGTATGGGATCCTTAACGGATGGAAGCTGGCACTGGAGGTCAGGACCAGCGACAGTCAGTACCACATCGTCCATGCCTGGTATCGACTCCAAACTTGGTATAGAAGGGAGCGATCCTGTTGAAAGAAGCATGGAAGGAGCTGGCCACGATGCTACTGTGGATACCGGTACTGATAACGATACCGGTACCGCTGTCAGAACCGAAACCGACATCGGAGCAGCAATCGGCGACAGCCCAATCGGTACCGAGGTAACCGAAAGCCTTCGGCGGTCACCCTCGGTACCGAGCGTTTGGTACCGATAGGTGTCGGTACCAAGACGTGTCGGTACCCAGTCTTCCAGATTAGAGATCGATTCCAGACTCGGCATCGAAGGAAGCGAGTTTATTGATGCACGTCTGGAGGATACCGACATCGGTACTAGTATCGGTGCCGGTATCGATACTGGAAAGTCAGTCTGGAACGTATCCACCGGTCCCGTAGGTACCGAGGACGCCAGACGACGATCCCTGGTGAGGAGTGTTTCGTCCAACACCAGTGCCGATGCCGGGGTATCGGTACCGCTCGAAGCGGATACCACCACCGGGCATGGCTCAGGTATGTTCTGTGAGGGGTGAGCCCCAGGAACAACCTGAAACCCCATATAGGCTTTGGAGGCCGAAGACTCCCGCCGGGGTTTTGAAGCCAATGGGCCCTCGAGGGCAAGGCCGGAGCCGTCTACATGCTGTGCATAAGACCTACCACTCGAGGGTTGGCTAGTCTTAACAGACTGTTTGTGGGTTACCTGATCCTGTGTAGAAGGAATGGTCGGTGCCCTGAAGTTGGAAGGGAACCTCATATCGAGGGAAACTCGATGTTGAAAACCTCTTCTCACAATACTGTTGCCCGAGGGCTCCGGAGGAAAAAGGTCAGGACCCAAACAGGTTAGACACCAATTTTGGGAGTCTAAAAATAAAGTTGTACCGCCACAGTTTGAACATTTCTTGGAGAAAGTGGCAGGCGGTTCCATGAAGGACATGGAGAGGCCTAGAAGGCCTGAAAAACCGTAAGACACTCAGAAGAAAAAATATTCCCTTAAAAGGAAAGATTTTACAAGAAAAGAGAAACACCGGCAGTACCGGTAGCGTCGAGGAAGACAGCCGCGACCACAAGAAAACTAAAGAATTAAAAGAGGAATTTTCTGCGGTGACAGGACGACGTCCTGCCGGCTCCGCGGAAAAATGAAAACTGAGGAGAAGCAGTTGGGAAAGGCGGGATGCTTCCAAAAGCTCTTTGATTGGACGCTGGGAAGCGTTCCCGCGCAGGTTCCATCGGTACCGACGTACCCATATGTGAAGACTCATTCCTGCTTGTTCCTGGAAATACTATAAAGCAAATTTTATTATTTAAAAATATGATGTCCAATTATGCATTTCTACAGGATTGTTGGGGGAGTGGTAGTGTTGGGACGATAATTATTATTGAGTTTAATTATCAAAATCTTTGCAAGTGGCATAAGGCTGAAGATTCACCTAGGGCATCCAATATCCTTGCACTAACATTGCCTACAGAACCTTCTCCAGTTGGCAGATTCCAATATGACACTGTAAACTCATCTTTAGACCTGTGACCTAAGTCTGTTCTGTCTTTATTCTAATACCCTGGCAGACAGATGAGACCCCTGTCTTGCACATACATTTCAGAGACCTGGTAGGAGGAGGACAACCAGTGGGACACCGTGATACTAGGGTACAAATTATATTGCAATGATAGGCTAGATCACATTGGTGGAGGAGTTGTGCTCTATGTTAAAGGGGGCATTGAGTCAAACAGTATAAAAGTTTAGCAGGAAACAAAATATACTGTAGAATCTCTATGGATAGAAATTCCATATAAAAAAGGGAAGGCAAAGGCAATGAGGATATACTACCGTCCGCCTGTCCAGAATGAACAAATGGATGATGTAACTTTTGTTAGCTTGCCCAATTTCTTTTAGCGCAGCAGTTATCAACCTGTGGGTCGCGACCCCCACGGGGTCACCACAGGATTTAGCAGGGGTCGCCTCACCCCGCCGTTGAAAAAAAAAAGCGCACAAGTTGCTGCCGCTGCCGAGTCCGCTTCTCAGCAGCGGCAAACTCACCGCTTCCCTTCTAATGCAGCCGCAGCTCCCTGTCCCTTAGGGAACCGCAGCTGTGCCTGCGAAACCATTGCAGAGCCGTCCAGTCTCTCGACGGGCTCCGTGCAGCATTGTCCCGCCTCCAAAGGAAGTGGAAGAGGAGTAGCCTAGTGGTTGGGGCAAGGTACTTCAGGCCGGAAGGTCGGGGGTTCAAATCCCACTAGAGGGCAGCAACCTTGGGCTGGAAGGACTGGGGTTTCTAGTCCCACAGATGCTCCTTGTGGTCTTGGGCAAGCCACTTAACCCTCCACTGCCCATGTTCCCTGTAAGTATTAGTGTATGTGTCTCATATCCCCACGTGTTAAATATATCCCCCAATTGTGCTGTGACCACTTTGATTGAAGGATAAGGCGGTATACAAAACTGTCTAAATAAATTAATTAATTAATAATTCAACAAATGATTACAGTGACAATGCATTAACGGTAAAGGAAGAGACGCATTTGATTTTATCATTGGGGGTCACGACAAGTTGACCAATGGTAAAAGGGGTCACGGTACAAAAAAGGTTGAGAACCACTGTTTTAGCGTTTCAAAACAGTAATGGGCGATTTCAATTACTCTGGTATTGATTGGGTCAATGCTACAACAGGACATGCTAGGGAGATAAAGCTTCTAGATGAAACAAATGACTGCTTCATGAACCAACACAAGGGGAAGCTATCTAAGACATAGTCCTTAGTGGAGCAAAAGATCTAATGCAAGAGATGAGAGTCTTGGGGCCATATGGCAATAGTGACCATAACATGATCACATTTGATTTAAGGGAGGGAGGGAGGACAGTAAGGAAATCCACAGCACTAGCTTTTAACTTTCGAAAGGGAGACTATGATAAAATGAGGAAAATAGTTAAGAAAAAACAAAGGAGCAGCTGCAAAGGTTAAAGTTTTACATCAACCTATGTGGGGCTGCCTCCTGGAAGGGGCGTGGAAAGACGGCCACCTGAGCATCCTGCTGCTCGCTATTTGCATGGGAAAGCGTAAGGCTAAGGTTAAGTTGGGGAAAAAAGCCCTCCAGTGCCCTAGTCTTACCTGTGAAGGATCCGATGGATCGCTCTGTATGCAGGCAGCAAGCTAAATTGAGCTTCGGAGGGTTCATAGCTGCATTGACACCAAGGTCAGGAGATCCGGCGTCCTCTTCAAGGACAGAACACACCTGGGTCCCCGGAGAAGTGCCTTCTCCCCTCCCTTCCTGGTGCAGCGGCAAGGTTGCTGTTAGGCATAGGAGGTCCATCGCCGGATGTTGGTGGGATGGAAATTTCCAGTGGAGGAAGTGCCACTGTTGATCTCGCTGGAGAGCTGAATGTACCGGTTTTGCTGGCACTGGATCCAGGAATTCAAGGGGTCAAGTCAGAATCAAGTCCTGTGGCTGCAGTAGGGGATGCAGCTTACCCTGCAGCACCTACTGTTTCATCGGAGGCTCCTCTGGTCTTGGTGGCCCCGGTAAGACCAGCAAAGTTTACTTTGGAGACTTTGTAAGATGCCATAGTGAATTTGACGGTGGTGGTATTTAGTTAGTCCCAGCATTTACTAAAGAAAATTCAGGAGTAGGGTCTATTTTACAACAGCAGGCTGCAGTGGAGGCATTGAAGACCTCTATACGGACCATGTGGTTCAAATTGACTTTGTGAAATTACACTGCTATTATGAAAGATTTATCAGTAGTGCATATCAAGTTGGAGGGTTTGGAGAACACCTCCTGAGCTTCAAACTTAGGTTTGGTGAACTTTCCAAAATCTTCTGTTGTTTCTCCATGGGAGATGTTTAAAAGATATTTAATTGAGATTATTCAAGGGTTCAAAGAAGTGGTACCACCTTTGTCACAGATTTATTTTTGACTTTTACTCGGAAAGAGTCTTCTGGTGAGCCCCAGGCTATGGACACTTTGAATGAATCAACACTGTTGGAGAAATCTGGGACAGAGAATATTGTCCCTGCCATGCTTCTAGTGTCTTTTGCATTGTTGCCAGATAGGGACTGGCTTCTTAAACTTTACTTTAAAAATGTTTAGTCGCTTTCTTAGGATGTAATGTAAGGATTTTCCCGTGAGACTCAGAAACAAAGAAGAGAGTTTCTGTTTTTAAGGGCTTTTGAAATTGGGGTCGCTATATTTTTTGAAATTTCCATTGAAGTGTTTTGTGAAATATAATTCTGTTAGTTCAGATGGTTGAAAGAAAATACAGTAGTTAAGATCTCAGGCAAACCCCGTAATAAGCGCAGCTCTAAGCCAAAAAAGCACAGGAAGCAGGCAGCCACAGCTAATAAAAGCAAGCACCGACAACCATGCCAACCACCGCAATCCCCTATCACGATCTGCCTAATCAACACCAGATCTGTTAGAAATAAAACACACATCATCCACAACATCATGTCTGACAACAAAACTGATATCCTCTGCGTAACCGAAACATGGCTCACTGACACTGACCCAGCAATAGTAAACCAATTAACTAAACCTGGCTACGCAGTATTTAACTGCCCGCGACCTAGCAGGAGAGGAGGAGGTGTCCTAATCCTTGCCAGAGCCACCCTACTCTTAACGAACACGTCCCTAACTGCATCCAAGGGCATTGATATACTCAAGATTGAGAATAAAACGATAACCATCTGTTTAATCTACAGACCCCCATCATCCCACCACGAAACCCTGGCCATCGCACTAGAAATCATTTCAACCTCTGCAATCAAGAAACAGCAAATTATCCTGGGTGACCTGAACCTGCCATCCGTACCCCCCATGCAGGCCGACACTTTCCTTGAAGCCATGAACCAGCTCGTATATGATCAAATTATTCAGGAAGCCACTCATAGCAAAGGCAACACCCTAGATATGGTGTTCATATCATCCAACAGACAACCAAAAGAAATATGAAAACCTGAAGCTCGAGTAACCCAGGTCAGACCACTAACTAATTGAATTTGAAATTTACTTACCCTCCATGATCAGCAACTTAATATGAAGGCTCATATCAAAAACATAAAGTCGGTGTACCATAAAATCCGGACCCTCCGCAATCTGCGTCAACTGTTAGAACCTGATGACTTCCGAACTGTCTTTCAGGCCCTAATAATGCCTCACTTTGACTATGCCAATGCGATCTTGTATGGTCTACCTAAGTGCACGACTAACCCCTTACAACTTGCAATGAATTCAGCTGCAAGAATCCTTCATGAAGCCTCAAGAAGTTCTCATATTACCCCAATACTAAAACAATTGCACTGGCTACCCATACAAGCCAGGATCTCATTCAAGATCCTAATTATGACCCATAAAGCCATCAATAAATACCCTGCTACTGCCATTACTGATCTAATTTCAATCACACCTCCCAATCGAACAAGGAGATCAAATGCTGCAAATACTCTCATATTACCTAAGGCAAGCACGAAGTGTTCTCAATTCACTAGATCCAGAGCCTTCTCCTTCTTTGCTCCATCCTGCTGGAACGCACTACCAGCAACTATCAGAACCATCAGTGAACTCTCCCAATTTAGGAAGGCACTGAAACGGCACCTCTTTCTTCATCACTACGATGATGCAGTCTTCTCCCCACACTCACCCACTCTCACATCTCAATGCAGCACCTCAAACTCATGCACGTCACATTCCCAGACTGATCACTCGCAATCACACCTTCCCCTCCAACCACCATGAGAAACTTATGCAGTGCCGCATAACTCATTATATTGTTGCATAAAGTAGACTGTATTTATTCATCGTGTCTCCTTGTTAAGGAACTGGTTATTTATACCCTATTTTACCTGTTATACCTGCTTAATGCATACCCAAGTTTAATTTTCCTGTTTAATGTATACCCAAGTTATTATACCTGTTTCACTGTAAGCACAAATCACGAAATTGAGATGTGCAACTCTTATGTTCATTGTAAACCGCACTGATGTCGAATAGCGCGGTATAAAAGAGACTACAAATAAATAAATAAAATAAAAGAACAATCTCAAGCCGACCCAAAAACACATCTCCAAAGGAAGTTCCAAAAATTCAATAGTGAAACATTGGTAGCATCCATATCTTCACACTTTGAATACACACTCACAGACCTAGATAAGCTGGTAGACATATGGAACTCAGGGATCGAAGCAGCAGCAAAACCAACCTGGAAAGCTGCAAACACAGCAACAAGAACCAGAACCGAGCCATGGTACTCTCATACTCTATGCAGAATGAAAAGGGAACTACGCAAACTCGAAAAAAAATGGAGAAAAATGGAGAAAAACACAAACCGAGGAATGCAAGCAACTATACCTAACACTCCTCATGAAATACAAGAATGAGATCAACCTTGCAAAAAAGGTTCACCACACTAACCTACTCAATAAAGCTCTTAATAGACCCAGAGAGCTATTTGAGCTTGTTAAATCACTCACCAATACCTCCCAGGACACTGTCTATGCCGACGAAATAAAGGCCCAGACGCTTGCAGACCATTATGCCAAGAAAATACACCCGCAAGTATCCACAATCACCGAGCAAAACATTTCTTTAGTCCTCACCCCACGAGAAACCGACACCGTCATTCAGTCAGAGTCTGCAGCAGAATGGAGTACCTTCCAGCAATTAGAAGAACAACAGATCATAAACATCATAACTAATTTAAACTCCACCACCTCCCCTCTTGACCCATGCCCAGCGGCTTGGATAAAAGCAACTAAGAAAGAAATCGCACAACCTATCTCCTACATTGTAAACCAGTCCCTCCAACAAGGTACAATGCCGACCCATCTCAAGAGATCACTTATAAGACCCATCTTAAAGAACAAAACACTCAACAAAAGTGATCCTGCATCATATCGCCCAATCTAGAGCATATCATTCTTAGCTAAAACAATCGAAAAAGCGGTCCAGCAGCAGCTGCAGGACCACATCGACGATAGGAAAGCCTTAGATATGCATCAATATGGATTTCGTCAGCATCACGGAGTAGAAACACTACTGCTGGCACTCCTTGACAACCTCCTCGGGGTCTTGAAAACAAAAATGTTATGTTCATACTAATATTTATTGACATTTCAGCTGCATTTGATACAGTACACCACGGCACCCTCATAAACCGACTTGCATCCATAGGTATAACAGGGACCCCCTTAAAGTGGTTTGCATCATACATATCCAATAGGATTCAACAAGTGCAATTCAACGATAAAGCCGATGCCTTCCCCCAAACCCAGGGGATTCTTCAAGGGTCCGCCCTATCATCTCTCCTATTCAATTTATATATAAAACCGGTCTGCGAGATCTTTCAGAAGCGCAACATCAATTACCATATCTACGCTGATGATGTGATGCTGTATACGCACCTTGACATAACACAACCGGATTTCACTCCACTGGAAGAATGCCTAGACATGCTCCAAACATGGCTTCAACAAAACAACATGTCAATAAACCACAAGAAAACAGAAGTCATGTTTATCTCCAAGAAAACCAATTTCATCCCGCCCACCACAGTCACCCTTACCAAAAACATATATCATACGAAGCCTGCAATAAAATATCTAGGGGTCCTACTGGACAGCAACCTTAGGATGGATAAACACCTCCGAACAATTAACCAAGCCATTTTTCACAAATTGAAAGTTCTTCAACCACTTCGCAATATCCTCGAGAAATCTGACTTCAGGTCTGTTGCGCAAGCTCTCATCATTCCCCACCTAGACTATTGCAACGCCATTCTGCAAGGGCTTCCGATGAACACCCTAAATATCTTGCAAATGGCTCAAAATGTTGCCGCAAGAGTCATCATGGAAAAAATCGTCACCAATCACATAACCCCAGTGCTAATGGAACTGCATTGGATCCCGGTGGCCGCCCGCATCATTTTCAAACTTCTCATAACAACTTTTAAACTCATTCACAACATTGCACCATCCTACCTCGATAACCTAATCACTATCCAACCACACAACAGGAACAGAAGAACCATAAATCTCAACACTCTCTGTGTTCCGATCAGCATAAGAACTGTCAAAGCAGAGACAAGCAATAGAGCATTCTCATATACAGCACCAATCCACTGGAACCAACTCCCTCACGAGTTGCGATTGACAAATAATTTGAGTGAATTTAGAAGGAAACAGGATACTGGGCTTGATGGACCTCGGTCTGACCCAGTATGGCATGTCTTATGTTCTTATGTTCTTAAGTGGTTAAAATAGCCCTACTCTATTTTTTCAATGGAGAAAGGTGAATAGTGGAGTACCACAGGGATCTGTGCTGGGCCTACTGTTTCTTAACATATTCATAAATGATCTGGAAATGGGAATAATGAATGAGGTGATCACATTTGCAGATGACACAAAATTATTCAAAGTTGTTAAAACACAAGAGGATTATGAAAATTGCAAGAGGACCTTGATAAATTCGGAGACTGGAGAACCAGATGGCAGAATAAACTTAATGTGGACAAGTGCAAAGTTATGCAAGTGGAGCCCGATTCCATAATATGCACTTCCAGCCCCGGACATGTCTAAATTGAAAACAGGTTCAATTCCACATCTGCGGGTCTAGATGTGCCCAGGGGTTCAGAATTGGGGAGATATGTCCGGCACAGCATGGGCAAAGCGCTATTCAGCTGGCCCATGCACGGGGGCAGGCACAGACCAGGTGATATAATGGAGAAATACATCCCCCATCAATATTATGGGACACAGGTAAACATTTTGGATATCCCCTCATTCACCATATTCTGAAAAGTTGCACATTTTGGATCGCGCCCATCTCCGGGACGTACCCGCAGATGCCATGCCTCCTCGGTAAAATTAAATCTCCTAAAATGCTCTTCACACTGACAGCAGTGTGCTGATGCGAACTAGACCATATACCAATGACAAATGACTGCTGCTGAAACCTAGACCATATACCAGTCCTCCTCAGGCCCTGAAAAGTGCTAGGTAATCCCAATGCACCCTAATATGGTATAAGAGAATGTAAATATGAACACGTATGTCAGGACATGCCTTGCATCAAATGGTACTTGTCATTAGAAAATGACCCCAATGATCCTTGCCTTGTGGTCATCTCTACAAACACGCTTTAAATTGCTAAGGATGGCCCATACCAAGTGCACAAAACCTGAAACTAACATTGCAGTTCCCCAAAGGATGCATAATATTGCTGAGCAAGAAATGTATGCCTTTTTTGTGCCTCAGGCCTATAAGTACACTCATTCTGCTGCTTTGCACTACCATTCCCCTCTTATCTCTCTCTACATCCCTTGCCGAGAACTCTGCTCTTCTGGCAGCTCACTTCTACCTGTGCCCTTCTCTTCTACTGACAACTCCAGACTTCGTTCCTTTCACTTTGCTGCTGCTCCCTATGCCTGGCACAAATTACCTGAGTCTGTACATCAGGCTTCTTCTCTGGCCCTTCTCAAATCCAGGCCGAACACTCATCTCTTCATTGCGCTTTTGGATCTGATCCGCCTAAACTCCCGTGTTTCCTTATCATTCCCCCTAAATGTATCCTGTCCACAACTGCTGTGGAGTCTGTCTTGACTAGATTGTAAGCTCTGCTGAGCAGGGACTATCTATTACGTGTGTCTGTGCAGCGCTGCATATGCCTTCTAGTGCTATACAAATGAGTAGTAGTAGTAGTATGGCCTTCTGGCTAGGGCATCTGATTCCCACATATCTGGGTACTGGCATTTCTCACAGCAGCAACATCTGTCCCATCGTGGTGTATGTCGGTCTGCATACATCCGCTATTTGTGGGGCAACCCTGTCTGCATTCTCACAATCTGCTTTGTGGCACTGCTCCCCTAGTCAGGCCTGTGTGAGCATTTGAGGGGGGATCCCTGTGCCAGGTAGCCAAATAGGAATTACACCTACCTGGTAATTGTGGTTCTTTGAGTGACTCCAGTTTAGTCCGCAACCTCTGGGTAGTGAACCTCCTCCTGCAGCTTGGAGACTGGGCATGTCAAAAACTCATGACAACACTGGATATAGCCTGCTGGTCTCTCCCATCAGCCCTCAGTGAACTATTGACAAAGCAGACTCAAAGGAGCAAAAAATTAGTAACTTTTTTTTTTAAGCTTATATATTCAAGGGGACGCAGAACATATAACCTATCTACCTACTACTCCCCTTCCAGAAGGAAAGGGACTGCTTCCTGCATGTTCTCCTTTCTGTCGAATGCCTAGCCCTAAACAATCCAGAGCAATATAGCAATATATATAATATATAACAATATCATAATATAATAATATAACAATATAGAGCAAAACAAATGGAAGCATCAAAACGACTGAACACCAGTGAAGGCCTATATCCACTTTTAACCTTGCACTTCCCCCAACAGAAAAAACACTACTAAGACCCCATCCCCGGGCGGGAATGAGGACTAAACTGGAGTCACTCAAAGAACCACAATTACCAGGTAAGTGTAATTCCTATTTCCTTATCGTTCCTCCAGTTTAGTCCTCAACTTCTGGGATGTATCAGAGCAGTAATCATTGGGAGGGACCTTTCCGGCCGGATCTCAACACTGCCTCCCTGAAAACAGCATCCTTAGCCGCCAGAACATCTAGGCGGTAGTGCTTACTGAAAGTATGGAGACACAACCAAGAGGCCTCCCTACAGATGTCCACTGGCGGAACCAAACTGTGCTCCGTCCAAGAAGACGCTTGCACTCTGGTAGAGTGAGCTCCCTGGGACTGTACGGTCCCGTAGAAGATAAGCCGACGCATTCGCTGCTCCAATCCATCCAGAAATGGACTCCTTCGCCGCCGCTTCCCTTTGCGGGGCCCTCCAAACACCCCAAAGAGAGACAATCCACCTTGTGAAAGTTTCTGAAACCTTTAAACACTGCTGCAGCGCTCTCTTGACGTCCAAACAGCGCAAGCTATGGTTCAATACGCTCCCCTCCGCCGCACCTAGTGCTGGAAGAGAGATCATTTTAGTTAGGTAAACGTAGAAACCACCTTTGGCAACGGAACCAGCCACCAGGCCACCTTCTGTCTGGAGACAGACAAAAAACGATTCCTGACAGGTCAACGCCTGCAACTCCGAAAATCGCCTCGCCAAACAGATGACCATCAAACATACCGTCTTCAAGGCAAAACCCTTAACCTATGCCTGTTGCAAGGGCCCCAATGGCGCGCTAGCTAACGCTCCTAAAACCAACTTGAGCTTCCCCTGTGGAATTAATATTCTACGACAGGGCTACAGTCTGGTAACTGCCTGAGAAAGCGTACCACATCGACCTGTGCATGAGAGCCACTTCCTGTCCTTTGCCCCTATAGCAAGACAGAGCTGCTAACTGAACTCTCCAGGACCTGCCTTTACCAAACCCGTCCTGCAGAAAACTTAATACCAAGGGAATTGACACTGTTGTCGCGCGAGCGTGCCTCCGCTAGCACCCGTCCTCAAGATGCGCCATATACGCACATATGCAAGGGACCTAGACTTTTTTTTTTTTTTCCGGCAAGGTGGCAAAGACTGCTGTCGAGCAACTCTTTTTCCTTAAGCTTGCCCTTTCAATGGCCACCCCGTAAGCAAAAACCGATGCACCTGAGGCATTTGAAGGGCACTCCGTAGCAACAGAATCTCCAATGTCGGAAACCTCCATGGATTCCCATCGAGCAACCGTATGAGGCAGGCATACCACGGGCGCCTCGGCCAGCCCGAGGCCCCCAACCACACGTTTCCCCGAAGCGCTTCGATATGCAGAACCACTCTATCTATGAATGCCCCCAGTGGAAAGACAGAGAAGTCAGGACGACGGCCGCTGTTGAAACAGTGCGCCGATGCCTTACGACCTCCTTTCACGTAGTCTGCTAAAGGAGCAACCCGTTTACGCAGAGTGAAACGCCACTATGAGGTCCATTACTGGCTGTCCCCATATGCAACAGATCTGTGCGAACACCTCCGGATGCCACTCCCATTCTCTGGCATCTACTCAGACCCAGCTGAGGAAATCCACCGTCACAATGTCCTTACCCGCAACATGCGCCACCAAAAACGCTGGCAGCCAAAGCTCTATCCACACACATAGACCCTCTGCCGCGGTCTCTATGACCACACTTCTGGTTCTGCCCTGCCGATTGATGTAGGCCACCGCTGTGGAGTTGTCGGACAGTACTCACACTGCTCGACCTGTCACCATAGCTTCGAACGCCTACAACGCCTGGCATATTGCTCGCATTTCCAGTCGGTTGATATGACCACTGGGTCTCCTGTGTACTCCAAGAGCCTTGGGCGAAACGATCTCTGAACATAGCGGAGTTTAACAAAGTTTTTGGCCAAGCTCCCGGAGGAAAGGTCCATAACCTTTTATTAGAGAGAAGCTGGAAAATTATAATTTTTTTTTATACCAACTTTCACCAATTCAAGATGTTCTACAAAGCACACAACCCAACAGAGCGTCACATCTGTTGTACATGCAACGGAACCCTTAAAATATGAGCATACATGAATCCACTGCTTGCCCAGATACAAGCATTGAGTTGTCTATTCTTCTTTTTGGAAACCAGCCAGGTCCTTAAGACCTGGATTGGCTACCCTAGGAAACAGGATACTGGACCTGAAAGAGCTTGGTCTGACCCAGTATGGCATTTCTTGTATCCTTATGAACGGAACCTCCCCAAGGTCTCTGCCTTGGAAGTAACAGGCTGTGCCTGGCCCTATGGCCCTGTGGCTAGCTCACATGGAGCAGTGCAGCCTAGTGGTTGAGGCAAGTTGCCAGAGGACCAAGGGTTTGAATTCCAATCGAGACCACCAACCTTGGGCCATAAAAACTGGGGTTTCTGGTCCCACAGGTGGTCCTTCTGGCCTTCGTTAAGCGACTTAACCCTCTGCCTTTATTCTTTATTTGCAGATTTTGATATACCGCCCAGGGCAAACCATCAGGGCGGTGTACAATAATACAATAAAATGGCTGCAAGGACACAGAGAAAAGAACGCCAGTGGAAGACAGGAAAGAAGAGAGAGAAAGAGGAAATAATTAGTAACTAGAGGAGAGAGTGTTCCAAGAATGGGGGCTACTAAGTGACAGATGGGGGATGGGGGGGGGGGGTCAGACGAAGGGAGACCAGAGCCATCAGTGGGAGGAGGGAGGTCAAAGACCTGGCAGAAAAGGTGCGTTTTAAGGAGGGCTTTGAAGCAAGGGAAGGAAAATTCAGTGCGGAGAGAATGTGGGAGCGAGTTCCATAAAGCAGGACCAAGAAATAAAAAGGCGGAGTGACGGGTACTTTCAAGATGGGCCTGGGAGGGAGAGGGAAGGAAATAGTAATTAGATCTTACCTGCTAATTAGTGTTCCTGAAGGAACGACAGTCCAGTCCCTTTACTTCTGGGTTACGCAACCCTTCCAGCAGCTTGGAGGCTGAGCCCAACCTTTTTGGGGGTGGAGCGGTATAAATACCCCTGGTACCACCCACCAACTCCAGTATTCGAATGAAAAAGCAGACTTAACGAACATCCCTCCAAAAACTTATAATGACATACACTAACCAAAACCAATAACTCAATACTCTAAACAACAGTATATTATTATTTTTTTTTTTTTCTTTTTTGGAACGTATAGGAGAAGGAGAAGGAGGGGAGGAATGGCAACGGACGGAGGAGGTGGCTGCTTCTATCCGGCCCGGCCTTCCCCTGCACTCCCTCCCGCCGACCCAGCTCTGCGCTCGGTCCAGTGCTCCTCCATGAACGTGAGGTCTTACCAGTTGCCGGAACCGGGTGGGATCAGGGACTGGACTGTCGTTCCTTCAGGAACATTAATTAGCAGGTAAGATCTAATTACTATTTCCTTATCGTCACTCCAGTCCAGTCCCTTTACTTCTGGGATGTGCCAGAGCAGTTCAACCCTGGGTGGGATCCGGCATCCCGGCTCGAAGAACCGCTATCCCGAACCGAGCATCCGCAGTGCTCTGCACGTCCAGTCTATAGTGTTTGGTGAAGGTATGCAGCGAGGACCAAGTCGCTGCTCTACAAATATCCAGCGGAGGGACAAGACTGAATTCCGCCCAAGAGGTCGCCTGTGCCCGAGTGGAGTGAGCCCTCAGACCCACTGGGACCTGTTTCCCCTTGAGGATGTAGGCGGAGGCGATTGCCTCTCGGATCCACCTGGAGATCGAGGCCTTTGCCGCCGCCTCACCTTTGTGCGGACCTCCGAACTGAATGAACAGACGGTCAGACTTCCGGAATGGAGCTGTGCGAGATAGGTACAGTTTCAAGACTCTCTGGACATCTAGCAGCCGCAGCTTGTTATTCCTTCCCTCCTGCCCCTTGGCCGCGAAGGCCGGCAGGGTGACTGTCTGGTTTACATGAAAGGGAGAGATAACCTTGGGCAAGAAGGAAGGCACTGTGCGCATGACCCCCTTGTCCTTTAGGAAGGTCAGGAAGGGAGGCTGGGCGGAGCGCGCCTGGAGTTCCGAAACCCTCCTGGCCGAGCAGATAGCTACCAGGAAAACTGTTTTTAGGGTCAAATCCTTTAAGGAGGCTCTCTTCACTGGCTCAAAGGGCTCCCCGACCATGGCATTCAGCACTAGGTTAAGGTCCCAAGGGGGGACGACCACCCTCCGCTGAGGGCGTAGCCGACCAACTGCCCTCAGGAACCTGGATACGTCCGGGTGCTCCCTTAAGGGTTTGCCCCGGACCTTGCCTCTATAGCAAGCGATTGCCGCTAGCTGGACCCGTAGGGAGCTGTGCGCCAAGCCCTTATCAAACCCTGCTTGCAAGAATTCCAGAACCTCTGGGACAGAGGCCGAGAGAGGCTTCCGTCGATGCTCTGCACACCAGGCTTCGAAAATGCGCCAGACCCTTACATAGGATAGACAGGTCGAGCGCTTCTTCGCCTTCAACAGCATCGAGATCACTGCTCCTGAGTAGCCTCGCTTTAGGAACCGTGCCCTCTCAATAGCCAGGCCGTAAGCGAGAATCGATCCACGTGAGGCATGCGAACTGGACCTTGCCTCAGCAGGTCCCTTTTGCAAGGGAGCCGCCACGGAGGGCCGGCGACCATCCTCACCAGATCCGCATACCAGGGGCGGCGAGGCCAATCCGGAGCTATGAGGACTACCAACCCCTGGTGAGACTCCACCCGCTGCAGAACCTTTCCGATCAGAGCCCACGGAGGGAATACATATAGTAGTCCTTTGGGAGGCCACTTTTGAGACAGGGCATCCAAGCCCTCGGACATTCTTTCCTTCCTTCGGCTGAAGAACCTGTCTACCTTGGCTGTAGAGAACCGCGCCATGAGGTCCATGACTGGGAGCCCCCAGCGGTCCACTATCTGTTCGAAGATCTCCTGATCTAGTTCCCACTCCCACGTGGTCTATCTTGCATCTGCTGAGGAAGTCGGCTGTGACGTTGTCCTCGCCCGCCACGTGCTGAGCTGAAAGTGCCTGCAATCTGTGCTCCGCCCACCGGAAGAGGGCGTCTGCCTCCTTCTCCAGGGCAGGACTGCTGGTGCCTCCCTGGTGGTTGATGTAGGCCACCGCCGTGACGTTGTCGGAAAGGACGCGAATAGCTTTTCCTTGAACTAAGGCCGTGAACGCCTTGAGCGCCAGCGTGACGGCCCTCAATTCCAGTCTGTTGATGGGCCACTGTGATTCCAACGGTGTCCAGCGGCCCTGGACGAACTGGTCCTCGCAGTGTGCTCCCCAGCCTGACAGGCTGGCATCCGTTGTCAATAGCAACCACAGATGAGGTTCGAGGGGCATCCCGCGGTCCAAATTCCTTGGACACCGCCACCAGTGTAGGGACTGTTTGGTCCTCGGAGCGCAAGGTAACTGCGTTGCCAGAGGATGATGCTGAGGAGACCATCGACGTAACAGTGCCCGCTGTAGCGGACGCATGTGTGCCCTGGCCCATGGGACTACCTCTATCGCCGCCGCAATGGTTCCCAGAAGCTGAAGATAATGCCAAGCCGAGGGACTTCGCCTGCCGAGAAACTGCGTGACTAGACGCCTTAGCTCTCTTGATCTTGACCGAGACAGGAATACCCTGCCCCTGAGAGTGTGGAACCTTGCCCCGAGGTACTCTAGATCCTGTGAGGGAGTCATCCTGCTCTTCAGTCGATTGATGACCCACCCCAATTCTTCTAGAACCTGAACCACTCTGGCCGTTGCCGCATGACTTTCCTCTTGTGACTTTGCTCGGATCAGCCAGTCGTCCAAGTAGGGGTGCACTAATATTCCCTCCTTCCGAAGGAAGGCCGCCACTACGACCATTACCTTGGTGAATGTCCTGGGGGCCGTAGCTAGGCCGAAGGGTAGGGCCTGGAACTGAAAGTGGCCTCTTGGCACTGCGAATCTCAGGAATTGTTGATGGGACTTCCTGACCGGGATATGAAGGTAGGCCTCTGTCAAGTCGAGGGACGTTAGGAACTCCCCTCCCCTTACGGCCGCTATGACTGAGCGTAGGGTCTCCATCCGGAAGTGTGGTACCCTGAGGCACCGGTTGACCTGCTTTAGGTCCAGGATCGGTCGGAAGGAATCTTCCTTTTTTGGCACTACGAAGTAAATCGAGTATCGACCAGAGCCGCACTGGTCTGGTGGTACTGGGACCACCGCCCCTAGAGCTATTAGGCGGGCAAGAGTTGCCTCTATTGCTGCCCTCTTTGCTGAAGAACCGCAGGGAGACTGAACAAACGCTGGAAGTATTTGTTTTGAAAATTCGAGAGCATAGCCTTCTCTGATTAGCTCTAGGACCCATTGGTCGGACGTGACTCGGGACCAGGCGGGAAGGAACAGCCTCAGGCGACCGCCTACTGGCTGTCCTTCCTCCTGGACCCCCGTCATCTCATTGTTGTTTTCTGGGTCCCGAGAAGGAGGAGGAGGAGGCCCCAAAACCCCGTCCAGCCCCCCGAAAACCTCTGAAGCCTTGTCCCTTCGAGGGAAAACGGCCCCTGGGAAAGGAACCTGACCTGGCCGGGCGAAATCTCCGCGCGTCCCTAGGTTGGGAGCGCACCGGGGCTAGCGGGCGCCCTTGCTTTGGTCTATCTTCCGGGAGCCTGCCTCCCTTAGACTCACCCAGGTCCTTAACTAGTTTCTCCAAATCCTCTCCAAATAAGAGTTTCCCCTTAAAGGGGAGTAGGCTCAAGCGGGACTTCGAGGAAGCGTCTGCTGCCCAATTTCGTAGCCACAGATACCGTCTAGCTGCCACAACCGAGGCCATGTTCTTGGCTAGGCTTCTGATGAGGTCATAGTGACTGTCCGCCAAGTAGGCCGCTCCGGACTCCACCT
Source organism: Ichthyophis bannanicus (assembly GCA_033557465.1). Taxonomy (NCBI): domain Eukaryota; kingdom Metazoa; phylum Chordata; class Amphibia; order Gymnophiona; family Ichthyophiidae; genus Ichthyophis; species Ichthyophis bannanicus. The sequence goes on from CM066033.1 coordinate 980,555,306, forward strand.
TAGCCGAGTTGGCCTGTATCTCGCCCGTTGAAACCTCTGACTGGAGCTGTTGAGCCCACCGTAAACAGGCCCGGGCCACCCACGCTCCCGACACGGAGGCCTGCAAGGCGATAGCGCTTACATCAAAGGCCTGTTTCAGGAGCGTATCCAACTTCCTGTCTTGCGCGTCCTTTAGGGCCGAACTGCCCTCCACTGGTATCGTGGTCTTCTTAGTAACTGCTGATACCGCTGCATCTACTCTGGGAGATCTTAGCAGCTCTTTATCTGCCTCTGGGAGCGGGTATAAACGAGACATGGTCCTGGCTGGTCCCATTCTTCCTGGATCATCTGGCGCACGACCCTGTGGACCGGGAAAACCCTTTGGGATCTCCTGAAGGCCTGGATTAAGGGGTCCTCCAACGCTTCTTCCTGCGAGGGCGTGTCTGAGGCCACATTGAGAACTTTTAGGGACTCATTAATTAACGCCGGGAGCTCCTCACGGCGAAAGACTCTAACTATCCGTGACTGATCTTCTTCCGGGATCTCACCTTCTTCTAGCTCCTCTTCATCCTCCTCCAAGTCTTTAACTGAGCTATCCTCCTCCGGAGTACCCTGGGATAGGGATGCTAGGAGCTCTTCGCCGCCCAGACGTGGGCGCTTAGCAGGGATACCGGCTTCCAGATTGTTAGCCCCGGGGGCACTAGATAATTTGTCCTCTGCTGGCGGGATAGCCTCTTCTGTCCCCCGGCCCTGCTTACGTAGGCAGTAGGCCTTATGGAGTAGGAGGATGAAGTCAGGAGAGAAAAATTCTCCAGGCCCCCCAGCGCTAGAGTGGGGGGAGGGTAGAGGCTGAGGGGGCATAGGCAGGTCCGTAGGAGTGGAGATAGGAAACTGGGACTCCCCTTCCCCTTCCAGAGGATTACCTGATCCCTGGGAGGGCTGCGACATGGCCAGGCTAATCTCCTGTTCCACTGATGCTGCCTCCGCGGCACAGCTCCTGCAGATTCCTGTCTCTGCGGAGGTGCCCCTGCGCGTCCCACAGGAAGGACATCGTGGCTTGGATGCCATGGAAAAAGAGAGCCGGGGCTTCTCTTGTGCGCAGCCAAACCAAGGTAGTATATATAACCCCTGAGAAAGCAGAGAGCTTGTAATGCTTTCCTAATAGGGACCAAAACAAGGCAAGAGAAGTTTTAAAATAAACAGCTTAAAATAAGACAAATTAAAAATTAAACTAACTTAAATCTGAACAGAGCAACAAAAGGAAGAATATGTGCAAAACATTATGCGCAAGCAAGCCCCCCTGCCAACATAAACTCGGTACTTGCGGTTAGAAGCTCTTCTGATGCTGTGCACAGGCCAGACTCAGCACTCTCGGGCCGAAGGCTCCACACGTGGTAGGCCTCAACCACGTGGAGCCCGACCCGGGGAACAAAACGACTGTGCCTTTGCGGCGCTGGAATAGAAGGGCCAGGGCCGGGAACACCCTCCAGCACCGGAAGCGGCTTCCTCCCGCTGCCGCCGAACGATCTCTGCCGGCCTACTGGAATCGCGGCTCCGGGGCTCAACTCCGCGTCCCTTCGGTCAGGAGCGGGACAGGACGGAGGAGACTAGGCGCGGCGTGCCTCCCGCGCTCAGCCACCACGGGGCTTCGGCGCAAGGCAGCACAGGACTCAGCAGAGGAAATGCTGGGTAAGCCCGGAACAGCCGCGAGAGGAACACTGACTAGACCTCCTCGCTGCCGCCGGTGAGACTCTCCTCCGATGTCCGTCCCCGGGGGGGGGGGGGGAGGGAGAGAGGGCAGGAGATAATTTAAAGATACAGCGTCAAATAAAAATCAATACCCAATTGAAAGGTATAAAAGGAGTTTGGAAGCTAGAATTAATTAAACTACAATTAAAATACAATTAAAATTAAAATAAAATCTAAAGAAGGGGGGACTCCAGTAAGCCCTAGGCTTACGGAACCCTCCAGCTGCTTGGAGGCTGAGAATACTGGAGTTGGTGGGTGGTACCAGGGGTATTTATACCGCTCCACCCCCAAAAAGGTTGGGCTCAGCCTCCAAGCTGCTGGAAGGGTTGCGTAACCCAGAAGTAAAGGGACTGGACTGGAGTGACAATAAGGAAAAGACGGTTACCATGCGCGGAACAGAGGAGACGAGGAACGGGTTGGAGGTGAATGGTGTCGGCCAGGTATTGTGGGGTGCTGGTGAAGAGAACCTTATGAGTGATAGTGAGGAGTTTATAGATGAACCGGACTTTGATTGGAAGCCAATGAAGAGAAAGAAGAGAAGGAGTGATGTGAGCAGAGACAGGGGAGAAAGTGATTAGGCGGGCAACGGTGTTCTGAACTAACTGGAGACGGCGTAACTGGTGACAGGGGAGGCCTGCAAAGATAGAGTTGCAGTAGTCCAAGCGGGTGATTACAAGGGACATAACAAGAGTAGTGACGGCAGAAGATGAAAGAAAAGGACAGATTGATCTGATTCGGCGGAGGTGAAAAAAACAAGAGCGCACAATGGAGGAAATGTGCTGGTGGAAGGAAAGAGAAGAATCTAAAGTGACACCCAAGTAGCGGAGGGAAGAGACCAAGGGGATGGGAAGGGAGGACATGGTGGGAGACAGGTTAGGGGGAGGGTTACGGAAGGAGAATCAGATGGCTGAGGACTTGGATGGGTTGACATGCAGGAAATTCTGAGTGAACCAGGAGGCAATGAGGACAAGGCAGTTGTTGAGTGGGGTACGGTCAAGCGTCAGAGGAGAGACATGGTAGACCAGTAAAATATCGTCAGCATAGATGTAGGAAGAAATACCGGTTTGCTGTATGAGCAGAGCGAGAGGAGCCAGAAAAACATTGAAAAGAAGGGGGGCCTCAGGTACCAAAACAAATTGTGAGCCCTTCAGGGACAAGGGAAATAGAAATACCGTAAATCGACTGTATGCCACCCTGACCTGTAGGCAATCAGTATACTCAAATAAATAACTGACTGGGAATATGTGACAGTAGCAAACACTGGCAGTGGAGAGACATCAGAGTTGGTGCTGGTTCCTGGTCTTCCTTTCTCGCTCTCCCAGTCCTTCTGCCAGCATTGAGAAAAGTCTGAGAATAGATTGTCCAGTGGGCCGGGGACCTTGCGTCCTTGACATCAAAGAGAAAGAGGGGCTAGGATCTGGGAGCAAAGCCCAAAGAGAAAGGGAAACTGGTGACTGACACTGTAGCCCCTCCGGACGGCTCACTCCACAGCAGATCCCACGACTGCATCTCCAACCCCATGTAACACCATGAGGACCTCACGCACTTTATTACAATCAACATCCCCCCATTACTGGAGAAATTATCTTAGTCTGATAATACAGTCTGAGCAAAGAAATGCAGTCTCACTCTGCAGAGTGCACCCAAAAATCATGCCGAAGCAATCGTGAGCACATACAAAATGCACATCTACATATAGAGGTGACCCAGCACCTGTCACCCAAACACAGTGCCGTGAGCACGCTTGAACATAGGCTGAATGCATGGAGCATACACAGAGTATTGACTTCCTCTATGAAACCTTCCAGTGCCCTGGAGCGCTAAGACCCAGACTGTGCTACCTAGATGTCCTTCTCTTCACCCTCAGCACGGGCCCTTTAACAAGATGGCACAGACGGGTCAATGCTCCTGCTAAGTGCTTAAAACCCTGCTCTGACAGCACAGGCTCTAGAAATAGATGAGAATTTCCTGGGAAGGGCATGCTAAGTGGAGCTATGAAACACACAGGCGGCACCCCCCCCCCCCCCCCGGCCTTCCTGCAGTCAAAGAAATAGCAGTGGGATACACCGACAACCTTGCAAGTGGAGGTCTTAGAGGTTGCTGCCTGTGTGAACCTGATGAGGAATATGATTTCGTATTTTACAACCGCCCCCCAGGGATGGGGGCACTGAATACTATATGTGATTCATGAGCAGCGCTGCCATCCGGTGGCCTTTAGGGCACCAGAGCCCAACAAACGATACAGAAGTTGAGCTTTAAATCTTGGTCATATAATCTTGATTTGCAGAACATTACAGTTGCTTGTTTAGTCAGTAACCCCTGAGAGCCCATGAAATGGCCCTGTGGTTATTTCTTCCCTGACTTGCAGAGAATGATCAATCTGATGATGGCTGCATACATACGGTCACAGAAAGGCACTATTGAGTGTACCAGCTGCCCTCTGGTGGCCATAGACCGTAGCACAGGCACTTCTTGGTTGACAGTTTAACTGTTATTATTATTATATATTTTTATATCCTAAGGTTTCCTAAACCTGTCCCTGTGAAACCCCAGGCGTTTGGGCAACTTTCACTATAGAATACACAAAAGCACACTTCCAGCCTGTCCCTCCTTCCAACTACAAGTTACGGCTCTGCTCTTGAAGAACCTAAAAGCTGGCAATTTGTCTAATATTCCGGGACTTAACAGATGCTCCTCAGAGACATGATTAGGAGGAAGAGAACATGTGGCATTAGAGATCAATGCCAAAACTGCTGTCCTATAAAACTAAGAATAAACTTAAAAATAAAGAGGACTGACAACAGCCCCCTTAAGGCAGAGGAACCCCCCGAGCCTCAAAAATCCTACAAACAAAAGAAAGAAACACTAGGCCCAAAAATCTAGCTATTCTGCCTGTCGCCTTCCTCACACAGGCAGCTTGCCACGTGGTCCAACTACCTAGAGAGAAAATGGCCGCCCCTTTGCCAACGAATTTTGGCACCAAGAACAACAGCCGCTGCAAAAAGGAGACCTCAGCAGACCAACAGAGCCCGAAGGCCTTACCTGGAGGGCCGAAAGCCATGCAGCCTACTCCTACTGCCTTGAATTCATCCGATCCTCAAGCCGCGCTGCCGCGCCTGTCAGCCATGGCGAGGACTACTCAGCTGGTTCCATAGAGTAAAATTAAAATCCGACAGCAATGGAGAGGCTCCGTCTCACACAGCTTCAGTGTGGCTGTACAGGTCCCGGAGCTTTCTCCCGTACCGTCCAGGGAGAGAGATCCACACCGGCGAATACCTGCAGCAAGTGAAAATAACTGACAAGGAGGGAAGGCGAGAACTGCTACTAATTTAAAGAGCCAGGCTCAAATTTAAAATTACTGTAAATAAGGAAATTTGCTCCTAACAACTAAAGGGAACTAATCCCTGATTGCCAATTAACCAAAGGTAACTGAATTAAAAGTAAAATTAAAGGTAAAAATCAAAAGTAAAATCAGAATAGAATTTGTCACACTAAATGCTCCTTATCTGTTCTCCCAAGTGAGCCCAGAAGCTAGGCTCACTACATCCTCCTGCTGCATGGAGAATGGACACACTGGGGACTGATGGGAGAGACCAGCAGGCTATATCCAGTGATGTCATGAGTTTTTGACATGCCCATTCTCCAAGCTGCAGGAGGTTCACTACCCAGAGGTTGAGGACTAAACTGGAGGAACGATAAGGAACCTTCATCCTGGACTGGGGAAGGATGTAGGCCTCATGGCACAATCTGGGGGATGTTGGCACAACATCAGTCATGTCTCCCAGTGTCTGGCACAGATGATGTATGGCTGCCCCATCACACTGGCACCTGATAACACTGCGGTTATCCCTATAGTCCAGGTACTGGCCAGGCATTCACATACCTCTGGAATTGTGGATCAGCACACCAGATCTTCCCATGCAACCCTCAAACCACACACACACTAGCAGTCACAATACACATACAGCTGCCAAAAAGATTCCCTGCACCTATAAACAGGTGGTATAAAATAGCAGCACGGCGTCACAGGACTACAAATCAGATCTGCGTTTCTCAAACCAGAATCGTGACCATACTCACTCATATACTATCCCTACATCACCAGTCCCAATTTACAGAGCACAGAAAATGCTAGGGAATCCTAACTTTGCTCCTTTAGCACAAACAGCAATTGTCAGCATAGCCAACATAAACACAATTGCTCTTCTTAATAAGTCTGTAAGGGTGTTTATCAATATTTCATTACTGTACAACATTCCCTTTTCTTTACAACTGCATCTTAAGTTCTTCCAGACTGCAGACACAACAATTCAGAACATAATTGTCACAACCATTCTTCACTATGGGATGCACTGAAGAGCAGAGCCAAATATTTTCTATGTCCTGCCCTTATACCATGTTTCTGCAGGAATAACGTGGACATCTTCAGGAAACACTCAAAACGTACATGGGACTTTCCTGAATATGCTTCATACGTCTCCACGGCTGACCATGCTCCCAATATGCTCCCTCCAACCCACATTCTGAGATCCCCATGCTAGTGCCATGGACGTACATGTCAGCAGTGTTTCAGAATATGGTCTAGGACATTTTTGGCAGATAAACATCTCCGCCGCATGTTCAAAACCCTTATTTGTGTTCTGGAATGACCTCCTTAGGGAAGAAGGACCCAAACTACTGTTACACAATGCAAGGTTCCACATTAGCAATCACCACCCAGGAAAAAGGATCTGGGAATCATCATGGATAATACATCGAAACTCTGCCAAGTGTGCAGCTGTGGCCAACTAAGCAAATAAAATGCTAGGAATCATAAGGAAAGGAATGGAGGTTAAAACAAATGATACTACAATGCCTCTGTATCGTTCCATGGTGTGCAATTTTGGTCGCCATATCTTAAAAAGTATATAGCAGAATTAGAAAAGGTGAAGAGCCACAGAAATGGTAAAGGGGAAGGAAGGATACCCCTATGAGGAAGGGCTTAAACTTGGAAAAAAAGACAGCTGAAGGGAGATAGGATAAGAAGTCTATAAAATAATGAATGGAGTGGAACGGATAAACATAGATCTGTTATTTACTCCTTCAAAAAGTAGAAAGACCAGAGAACACACAATGAAGTTACAATGTAACCCATTTAAGACCAATAGGAGGAAAAAACTTTTTTACTCAACACGTAATTAAACTCTGAAATTTGTTACTGAAGGATGTAGTAAAAGCTGTTAGTGTAGCTGGGTTTAAAAAAAAGGTTTGGACAAGTTCTTGGAGAAAAGTACATAAACCATTATTAAAGAGAACCAGGAAAATCCACTGTTTACCCCTGGATAAGCAAAGTGGAATCTATGTATCTTTTTGGGAACCTGATAGGTACTTGTAACCTGGATTGGCCACTGTTGGAAACAGGATGCTGGACTTGATTGTCTAACCCAGTATGGTATATCTTTTGTTCTTATTTCACAGAAAGATAATGCTGGCGAAAAGTGTAACCTGGGATTTCCCTCTCTGCCATGCATTATTGGGATATTGCAGAAGACATAACCCCTTACACCTTCAAACTTCTGAAACTTTCTTAGACTAACCCCCCTAGGGCCTGGAATCAGGGTTCTAGGACTTGTGCCAGCTAAAGTATGGGTCTTCTGGAACAATAGAGACTGCATGTCCCAAAGCCCTGTGATCTACGCTGTTCATCCACTGATGAATTGCAATATTGAACCGCAACCATGTTTACTAGCATAAACTTGTGAACACCACCGTACAGGTCAGCATCTAATTACATTTTTAATAACAAAAACTGATTAAACATTCATGAACATCAAGCAGACAAAACAACTGCTGACATCTTAGACCCTGGCCTGGCCAAACTGTCCAAAGCACCAAAAAAGAAAAAATGGTAGTACTAAACAAAACAGAGAAAAAAAATCTGAAGTGTTAAAAAAAGAAAAGAAAAAAAAGCAAAACACACAGTATGGTACTCACAAAATCCAGTGAATGGCCACTAAGGGGTTTTTTGGTTACTTTAGGTCTCTGTAACAGTGGGGCTAGGCAAACTCCTCTACCACACAGTCTTTAGGTGCTCCTAGCTGGGAACACTCCATCAGAGCCCTTCTGGGCAGGACTTATTCCTGGTAATTAGGGTTACCTCTAATCAGTTAGAAGTCCCTCTGTATGTCTTTGGTCTCAGGCAGAGTGATGTTCAACTCTAGTCTCTGGAGAGCCTGTGTCTACAGTGCAGGCAAATACCTATTTTTCTCTAGGGAAGTTCTGGGGTAGTCCAGTGTCTCCCTTCTATTTAGGAATCCTCTGGTTGTTTGGAATCCCTAGGAAGCAATTGCTAAAGCCCCAGCTCCTCTCCCACACTCCTTAAATGGTGGCAGGGCTTCGCTCCCTCTTTGCTCTCTGCTTTCTGTTTGCATCAGAAATCATCCTTTATTTCAAAACCCTGCGGAAAAGTTAACTCTGTCTACTGCCAGCAGGGGTAGAGTGAATCAAGTGGATTCCTGCAAATTCATTGGCCAGTCCAGCCTTTTTAAGCAGTCCCTGCAGGATAGGCCCTTAGTCCTGAAGTAATCTGTACTAACTCTGTTTGTTATTTAGTCCAACCAGGGAAAGGAAACTCCAGAATTTGGGAAGTTTAAATTTAACATTCAGTTCTTCCAAGAAACTCAGGGAGCAAGGGAGCCTTCACCAAAGTAAAATAAAAACAAAGACCCAAGAAAGGGGGACACTGAACACAGAACTTACCACCATATGACCACATAAAGCCACTACAGAATGACCACACCATACCATACAACAGGATCCTAAGGGTTATATATGAGCAGGGAGGACCAAAACAGCCAAAGTACACAGGGGATATTACAACAAGATGGCATGTACCTACTGGTGATATGATCCAGAAAACAAAGCATGGTGAGTGTCCTGAAAGGAACTATACAGTATGTATTATTAAGATGGAAATGCAAGATTAGGTAAAGTAATTCATTGTAATTACATTTTTTTAATTGCTGTGAACAGACTCAAAACTTCTGGGATAGAAGCAGGAAATAAATGTCTATTTAAATTAAATTAAAATTTGAAATGGCTCCCCTCTCAGCTGATGGTAAAGCCTTTTCATATACAGATACAATATTATTGATAGCATATATAATTGTCTCTTATGAAAGCAACCAGTAATTAACAGTTCATTGTAAAATGAACTTGCAAATCTTTGTATGAATCATCATGATAAAATATTTTGTATTAACATTTTAATCAAACAAAATCACAAAATGTTCTACCGTGTACAAAAGTGAGAATCAATATCATATATAAATGTTCAGAACGTGCTACAAATTTGCATATGACATGAAGAAGAGAACCCCTATGAGCGCACCAAAAGTAGGCTTATTGTTAGAATACCATTGGTGTCAGGTCAGCATATTTTTTCTATTTTGATTTAGTCAAAATGTGGATTTTGTGGATTTCACTGACATTTTAGAAATAAACGGGTCAATATTCTGCAGTATGCACTCAGTCAACACCACCTATCATCTAGATAAGTGCCACTGAGCAGGATATTCAGTGGCACTATCAATGGTGCTGTTAAATATCCTTACTGACCGCCTCAGCACTTTCCAGATTAGTGCCGAGGCACTCTGGCAAATATTGATATAGTCGTGAGATTCAGCAATGCTACTCAGATAACTGTCCAAATAACTTAGGACAGAAAAAAAATAGTTGTCCTAAGGCTATATGGAATTCAGTGGTTCTGGCTGCACCATTGGCGCATTCAGCACTGGCCACAATCCAGTGCTGAATATCCAATCCATTCTGTATTTTTAGTCACAAAGGCTGTCATTTTAAAAAATGACTGCCTTTGTGGAAAAATTTTGCTTGAATAAAGGATTATATTTATATTGGTAGATGATTATAACTAGGGCTTCTGATTTTGAATTGTAACCAATAAAACAAATGATACAGCAAAAAAAGAGAAATGTTTAGTAAACACTGGAAAAACAAAACTTCCCCTAGTACTCTTTCACCCTCCATTGGCTTGCCTTGTATTCTCTACTTAGTTTTTATGCCTTTTTTGCACTGATGAAGCATAAGACACATAAATGTACATACAGTATTTGATTCTACCGAAAAAGGTACCAGCAATAGTACCAGCTGTATGAAAACACCAACACACACTGATATGTTGCATCCTCAAGAACAATGGGCCTGAAATTCAAAGGATTTGTGCTCCTGACTGACAGTTATGCTCCTAAATTGGCCTCTGAAAACTTATTAGATTTGAATGCCTAAATTTCTGCTCGAAATTTCCCTGAACGCCTAAATTTAGGAGCATAAAAAGGCTGTGGCAACAGGAGATTTAGAACAGGGAGAAACGCTTAGGAACTCAGGGCCTGATATTCAGCGGTGGCAGCTAGTGCAATTACAGTGGCTAGCTGTCGCTGCTGAACACTAGACCCGAATATTCAATGACAGAGCCATATCCAGTCACCAGCATTGAATATCCGGGTCGACCGTCAACGCAGGAAGCTAACTGGGCAGTCGTGATATTCAGTGAAACTTCGAACCGGAAGGAACACCTCCGGGCCTGGGACAGAGACAGCATGGCAAACAGATTAAAGTAAGTTTACCATGCTGCCATGTGGGCCCCTCCACTTTGCTAGGGTTGCTTGGGCAGAATTTACATCGCTTGTCTGACATTTCAGTTTTCCAATCATATTGATCCCAGCCTCTTGCTTCAGTTTTCCTCTTGGCTCTCAGAATTTCCAGATCATTTGTGCACTTCTCTCCTCTTATCTTCTTCACTTCCTTCCCTACATTCATCTCTGATCTTTTCCTTTCAGCTTTTTGTCTCTCTAGCCATTTATATTTGTGCTTCCGATGTCTTATTTAAAACCTCTTTGGCAAATCAAGAATGTTGTGGCTTACTTATTGATGCGCGTGAAAGCCCATGAACATATTACCCCTTATTTATTTATTTATTTATTTATTTAACATCTCTTATATACCGCGCTATTAAAATCAGCGCGGTGTACATCGAACAAAATATACTGCAATGTGTACAGGTAACATCGAGTTTACAGAGAACAAGGGAATATAAAACATGGAATAAAAGGGATAACTATGTACAATAAACAATATACTATTTATATGCTTTAATTATGTACCATATTTAAACTCGAGTGAATATTGAACATGTATTCATGGGTAGGATGAGTCTATAGTAGTAAGGTGGATTTTCGTGGGGACTAACCGTTTTCTGGTTGGATTAAAGTGCTAGGGTGTTTGGTGTGAGTGGGAGGCCTGTTGGCTGTGTGAGTGTCCATGGACACTTCTGGGTAGTATTTTGTGAATAAGTGATGCTTTACGGCTTTGCGGAATTGTAATAGACTTTTGATGCCGCGGATTTCGTGGGGAAGTTTATTCCAATTCCTGGGTGCGAACAATGAAAAAGCTCTGTTTGATGTGGCTTTAGTACATGAAGTCATCATCTTAGGAACTATTAAAGTGTTCATAGTTGTAGTCCTTCTGTTTCTATTTTCAGGGGTGTTATGGATTAGTTTACTGATTGGTGTTGGTGGGTAGATATTCATGGCTTTGAAGGTCAAAACTAGTGACTTGTATGAGAGTCTGGCTTGTAGTGGTAGCCAGTGTAGGTCTTTCATGATAGGCGTTATATGAGCAGACCTTGGTGACCCAGAGAGGACTCTAGCAGCTGTATTCATAGCCAGACGTAGTGGATTTAAGGTTGATTGAGGGAGCCCGTGGAGGATGATGTTTGCAAAATCTAGATGTGGCAGGACTAGTGCCTGGAAGGTTGACCGGTAATCAGTATAGTCTAGTAGTGGACGGAGGTGGCGTAGTGTTCTGATCTTATGGTATATATTCTTTGTCACATTCTTCACGTGCATTGTCATGTCCAGGTGTTGATCTAATGTTATGCCGAGGTATCTGATCGTGGGTTTGGACGTCAGTTCTGTGTTGTTGACCAGCAGTGACGGCGGAGGTACAAACTTAAGATTCCTTGTAACAAATAGGACATCAGTTTTGCTATGATTTATTCTTAGGTTTTGAGTCAGCAACCATTCAGCTACTGCTCCGAAACAGTTGGTTATTGGAGTAAACACTGGTTGGTCAGTTTTGAACGGCATGTATATGAGGATGTCATCAGCGTATGCCAAGCATTGCACGTTGAAGGATCTGATCAATTCACAAATCGGCTGCATATAAATATTGAACATTAACGCCGATAGTGAAAAAAAAATTTGAAGTCTCTTCAATTTTTACCTTTTAAGTTTCATGTTTTCTTTAGATTAGTGATGTTGATCTTTAAAGTGTTGAGATTAGGGATAAATGTGCCTTTGAAATTTCCTGGGGAAATTTTTACATCTTCAGTTTTCCCCCTGACTTTCAGTCTCTCCCGATTAATTAACTTTGGAATTCTAGCCTGTCCTCCGCCTTGGATGATACTGCCCCACTCCACTCCTGTATCCTTCCTCCTAGGAAACTCCATCCCTGGTTTTCTTACAGCCTTCAGCTTCAGCGCCATCAAATTTGCCGGACCAAGCACCTTTGGCGTAAACGTCCTACTTCTCTTCAGTTTTTTAAATCTCTCCGTCACCAATATCGATCTATGGTTCATGATGCTAAGAGACAATACTACTCCACTCCTATTTCTTCCTCTTCTAACTCTTCCCACCGTTTGTTCTCAGTCTTAGCTACTCATTCAAACCCATCTACTTCATCTCATCCTTCCAATCCTGCTGTCTCCCCCTCTCCTCATCTACTTGCAGACCATTTTTCTAACAAAATTCAGGCTCTCCAGGCTACCTGTCCCAATTGTTCCATTCCTCTTCCTTCCTGTCCTGCTCTTTCGGATTTACCCACTTCTGAGGTTCTTCCCTCTTCTGAGAGCTGCTCTTCTCCTGGCCGCTCTAACTCATACTTGGTCTTCTTTTTCTGCTGTCTTCTCTCCTGAACTTCTCAAGATCATCACGTCCTCTAGCAAGACCACCTGTTCTGCTGATCCTAGCCCATCTGCTTGGCTTATCCTGTCCATGATCAACAACACCCTATACTCTGGATCATTTCCCTCTCTCTGGAAACATGCTACCATTTGTCCCATTCTGAAGAAACCCTTCCTTGACCACTCTGTCCCGGCTAGCTACCGCCCTGTCTCTACTCTCCCTTTCTTATCTAAACTCTTGGAAAAAGTAATCTTCTCCCAGCTTTCCTTCTTCTTAGACTCCACTCAAGCTCTTTACCCACATCAATCTGGCTTTCATCCTGGTCACAGCATGGAGACTGTTCTTCTTTCTTTTCTTAGTGACATGCACAGGGCTCACGATCGAGATGATATCTCAGTGGCTGTTTCCTTAGATCTTTCTTTGGCTTTCAATCTGGTTTATCAAGTTACACTTCTCTCGCACCTTCATAATCTCAGTCTCAGGGATACTGTGCTCAGTTGGTTTCATTTTTTTCTGTTGCAGCATACTTTCTCTGTCTCTACTGGCACCTCTTCTTCCTCCCCTGCCTCTTGCTCTGTGGTGTCCCCCAAGGTTCTGTCGTAGCCCTGCTCTTATTCAATCTCTTCCTGTGTCTTTTGATTCAGCAACATGGTAGGCTCACTATTATGCAGATGATATTCTCGTTTCACCATACCAGCCCAGTTTCTCCTGATCTTTCCCTTCTCAATGTCTGTCTTTCTTCTATTTTCACATCACTTAATGATAATTTTCTGCATCTTAATCCCTCCAAACAGGGATTTAGTTGTCCCTCAGCATCTCCCCTCCTACTCTTGCCCCCCCCCCTCCCAATGTTCCCTCTAATTTTCTGTAGGCTGTGTGCACATAAAATATCAGCTGTGTGCAGCTTTTGAAGGAAGGTTAAATATTTGTGCGCCACATGACGACACTCGGAGTTATATTCTTTAAAATTTGACTACACGTCAGAATACAGTATGTACACCACATTGATTTTAATCAAATTAAATGAAAATAGACGATTACTAAATGAAGAAGGAAATTTCTAGTAATTACAATCATAACTTTTAAATTTTAAGACGTCTGTGTTGTTTTCTATCAGAATCAGAGCCGTAATTTTTGTGCGCTCTGTTGTAAAGTATGTGCGCTCGCTCGGCGAAGTGTGTGCGCGCACACACGCGCACAGCTTAGAGGGAACAGTGCCCCCTCCTTTCTAGCTCTCCAATCCCTCTAGTTGAATTTATACAGTATTTGGGTGTCACATTGGACTGCTCTCTATCATTTATTTATTTACATTCTCTTATATACCGCGCTATTCTGCATCAGTGCAGTTTACATTGAACAAACTGAAATTACATTGAACAGGGTATTATAACTTGGAGATAACTATTTTACAGGGAACATGGGCTATGGAGGGTTAAGTGGCTTGCCCAAGACCACAAGGAGCACCTGTGGGACTAGAAACCCCAGTCCTTCCGGCCCAAGGTTGCTGTCCTCTAGTGGGATTTGAACCACCGACCTTCCGGCCTGAAGTACCTTGCCCCAATCACTAGGCTACTCCTCTCCACTCCAATCATTCCGTGCCCATCTTTCCTCCCTGGTTTGTCTGTCTTTTCTTTCTCTTTGGCGAATTCAATCAGTCCGGCCAAATCTTTCTTCTTCTGCTCTGACCACTCTTTTGCTTACACTTGTCATATCCAGACTAGATTACAGCAACATCATTTTTCTTGGTCTCCCGCAGTATCAACCTCATCGGTTCCAACTCATCCAAAACACTGCTGTCCATATTCTTGCCCACATCTCCCGTTTTGAATATATTACTCCTCTCCTAGTCTGTCATCACTGGCTTTCCATCAAATATCGACTATAATACAAGTTCCTTACCCTGGTCCATCATGTACTTCATACTAATTACCCTCACTATCTTGCAGATGCCCTGTTACTTCACTAACTCCACTACGTTCTTCGTAACACTCATGCAAATTGACTTCACCTCCCCTCTGTTTCCAAGGCCCATCTGGAATCTACCCACTCCTCAGCTTTCTATTTTCTCATCCCAGCCCCATAAAATGCATTCCCTCCTGCCCTCCGTCTTGAGTCATCATTCCTCAGGTTCAAATCTCTCCTTAAAACCCATCTTTTTTCCCTAGCCTTTGACCTGCAGTCCCCATTGACTGCAGCCTTTTCCCTGTCCCACCAACTCCCTTCACTAACTTTTATTTTTCTGTTTTCTCTACCCCTCCCTCCTTCCCTGGATGAACGTGCTATCTTTTCTGTTCAACTGGCCTTCTTTTCTCTTTCTGATTTTTGTTGATTTTTATGACTTGTGCACTGCCTTGCTGCTATTGTGAAGGGCAGTTAATCAATTTTTAATAAACAAGCATTCACTCATGTTATGATCACAGGGAAGTAGGCAGTTGAGATGCCCAGCCCAACCATCAGGCAAAGGATTTAGGTTTTGAGTCATTTGGTGTTGGTGACTGGTCCATTGGTTTGAAATGAATTACCCCCTTGAGATTCGGGTACTGCATGATTACTTGGACTTTAGGAAGAAAGTGAAAGCTTTACTTTAGAAAAGCATTTAGCATTTTGCATATGTTTCATTACTGTTGTATTTGTTTTATGATGTCTTATTCAGTTGTTTGTTTTTGTTTATTATATGCCATATTATGTCTTATGCTATATTGTAAACTGCAGAGATTGTATCAGATCCGTAATATAGAAGCTCTGGAAATAAATATTTCATGCCTCCTTACTAGCCAGTCTTCAGTATCCCCCTTTAATGCTTTCCATCTTTTTCCCTCATCATGATGTCTCTCTTCATCCAGCATATCTCCCTTTATTCTTCAGACTCTTTCCCCTCTTTCCAGCATCTAGTCTCACTCTTTCCTCCCTTAGTTCAGCATCTCCTCTCTATCTCCCCCAACCTTATCCAGCATTTCTTCTCTCTCTTCCATCCATCCAGCATCACCCATCTCTGTTCCCACTTCTCCCCCTATGTGTTTTCTGTGTTAGGGTCTTTGGACCTTTTCTATTTTGTATGCCACCTTGGATGAATTTTAGCATATGGCGGGATAGAAATGTTTTAAAATAAATGTATCAAAAATAAATCCATATTCTCTTATGTCCAGTATCCCCCCCCCCCCACCTTGTGTCCCTATCTCCCTTTGGTTTTACTCAACTCTATTCACACCTATAATCCAACATCTCTCGTCACCCCATTCCTCCCAAACATGTTCAGCATGCTTCTTGTGTGTGTTTATCATCTCCCTTCTGTGTCCCTATTCCTCCATGCCCCCTCCCATTCTCAGCTTCTCCCGTCACCCTATGTACCCTCTTATCCAGCACCTCCACTCATGTCCAGCATCATCTCCTTTGTGTTCCTATTCATCCTTTGACCCCCAAACCAAGTCAGAATGTTCCCTAGTCACTTTACTCACGCTGTCCCATATTCACAATCCCTTTTTCCATGCCCCTGTTCATTATCTCTCTCACCTCTACCATTGCCTACCCCCTATGCTGCCACTTGCTCAGATATTATGCAGCAGCAATAGAACCCAATAAAGACACGAAGCATGAACACTGGTGTGGGCCAATGAAAGCTCTGCTGGTTGGGTCTGGCTCCTCTAAAACAGGAAGTCTACGTCGGAGGGGGCAGGACCAATAGATAAATTGGCAGGCACCAACTTGCAGGCTACACTCTTTCTGTTCCATTGCTGCTGCTGCAGGTCTAGGAAAGTGGCAGCAACAGGGGGTAGATGAACTGGAGAAATTTAGTTGAAAACCTGAAGCAGCAAATCTGATGGTAGCACAGAGTAGCTTGACATTGGTTGTGTGGGGGATCATCTTGCAGCACTGGAAAAATACATGAGAGAAGGGGACCAGAGTGTGTGTGCTTGAAAATGGGGTTGAAAGCATGTAACACACATAATGCATATGACTTGCATGACCCCAAAGGGCATCCTGCAAAACTGATGATGGTTTCTGAATTCTTCCTTGATTGTCATTACAACCAGAAAGAACAAATTATAATTAGCGAGGAGAGAAAATATCAGATGAAATCAGAGCACAGAATTCGGAACCTAAATGTAATTTTTACAATGTGATTTACTTCTTGTGATCTCTCTCTCTCTCAATATCTAGTGGCCAAGCAGACTTTGCTTTCATGTATATAGTCACTTAATCTTGTAAATAGTTGCTGAGCAGCTCCTGTCAATACCACACATTTGTGACCCGATTGCTTAGCATGTAGATCGTCACTGAATCTTGTAAAGAGTTGCTGTGCAGCTCCTGTACATTGTGATCCGATTGCTTAGCCTGTATATAGTTACCTGTACATTAGTCCATGACCTGCTGCTCAGCCTGTATATAGTTACCCTAGTTAGTCCCAAGTTGCAACACCTGTTCATTGTAAGTATAGTGCAGATTTGACCGCACTGTACAAATTATTGTTGAATGTAAACCGCACTGATTCTAAAGAGCATGGTATAGAAAAGACATTAAATAAATAAATAAATAAATAAATAAATAAAATGGTGTTCTCAAGAAACCAGAAGGTTTGGCAATCAGCATTCACAATAGAGCCACACTCAGAATTGCAAAAATTATCCCAGTTCTACTCAGTCTGCATAATACATGGAGAATGCGGTTAGATATTCAAAAGCATCTATTTGTATAGCAGCAATCATTATATGGATAATTGCCCTATCCCTGCCACTAAAAAACAGATCACACTTGCACTATATGGATAACTCTACGGATAGAAGGTGATATTTAGCCTTTATCTATATAGCTATCCAGTTTAATTTAAGAGAGTGGCGAACTATCACTGCTATGTGTAGAATAGTATTCAAATACTAGAAAAACCATGCCACATTCACAATATCTCTTCTCAGCAGTTTCCACTTTAAACATTCAATAAAAAAAGTTTAATTTGTTAATTTATAAATGCAATATCAAAACTATAATATAGGCACCAGTGAAGGACTCCCTGGGTGAAACACATCAACTACAAGTTACCTCATCATTTATTTATTTATTTTACTTAACAGGGTTTTTTGTACCACTTTATCTTTTCAGTCAAAGCAGTTTACATTGTAACTTAAACTTGGTAATGTACATTAAACAGGGACATAGATAACTTGGATTTTTGGCCAAGGCCACAAGGAGCACTGGTAGGAATCAAACCCTGGTCTATTGGTTCCCAAACCAGTGCTCTAACCATTAGGCTACGCCTCCACTTTTTTTACCATATTTACCTCACAAAATGCAACACCGACGTGTATAGAAACAAAAAAATCCTCCATATTAGTCCAGTCCACTAAAAGCATATCCACTGTACTTGAAAATTGTTCACCTAAACTGTCAGTCTTCTAAAAACAAATTTTCTCAATACAGAAGGTCCATGTCCATATTGAGTCGGTGCAGCATTACTTACTAAGCTCGTCATGTCAACCAACTATACCTGACATCCTTAGTCCAGTGTCAAGGTGTTTTGGCAACTTGTGCCTGCATTAGGGGTCAATACTGATAGATTATAGTTACCTAGATAGCTGGTAAAATAAATAGCTGTTCTAACGTTATGTGAATAACTTTGAGATATATTTAAGCTGCACAAGTTCCACTAAATATCCAGATAAAATTATGTGTACAGTTTTCCTGCTCAGCAGCCTTTTGTATACCAATTTCTAAATGAATGCTGTAGTTCCTTTGTCATTTGGCTCTTGTACCATTTCTTCCCATGATGATATAGAAAAATCCTGAACTATCTAATCTAACCAAGATTAGTTTTCAGCCAGGCCTGCATTTGCAGAACAGTTTTCTTTGACAAGGCAATGAGAGTCAGAGGCATATTATGACTAGCAGCTCTGCACTTCTTCTTGGTCTTCATTACAATAAATACATATCAGTGTCCAGGACAAGTGCTAAATTCCTGACCATTTCATAGATTGAGAACTGACTTCAGGAACATGTATATTAATCAAAGAGTATTCAGCTCCTGGATTGTATTACAAATGTAAGCTTGATAACATTTTTTCAAAGAGTAGTAATAGGTCTAGGGATTAAGAACTGTTCCTAGAGGCCTGATAAGTGCATCATACGCTGTCACTGTAATCAGTCTTTTGAAAAATGTATACTGGGGACTGGACTGGAGGAATGATAAGGAATGTGAAATGGGCTCTCTGGTGCTCATGTATGAAGCTATACGTCGGGAAGACCACGCGTCCTTTACGAACGCATCTAGCAGAGCATAAGTATAGTATCTCTAAAGCTAAGCTCGAAACTCCATTAGTACAACATTGGCTCAAATTTAGTCATAAATTTGAGGATCTTCGATGTACAGTTCTTGAAGTGGTCCCTTTTTTTTCGGACAAGTCATTGGCACCTGACCTCTCAGTGGTCAGTTTGAAATCTAACTGGACCCCTCCAGGCCCTTTAGACCCATTGGTTTATACCTTTAAACGTTTGGTAATGTCTGACTTATTGAAGATGGAAGCTAAATATACTAATTCGCCTAAAATATTGTCATCTGCTGAGTTTCGAGCATTACAAGAACTTTCCAATATGGATATGATTACCATCAAACGCGCTGAGAAGGGTGGTGCAGTAGTGGTGATGGACATTACTGATTATGATAACGAAGTGCTCAGGCAATTAAATATTGATCGTCACTATAAAGGGCTATTTGCAGATCCCACTGAGGCATTGCAGAAGGAGATCTTGGCGATTACAACTAATGCTTTGCAAATGGGCTATTTAACGGAGAAGGAGAAGATCTATCTAAATCCTTTACATCCGAAAATACCAGCTTTTTATATTTTTCCAAAAGTGCATGAGAGTTTGTCTAAACCTCCTGGACAGCCGATTCTTTGCAGCAATGACTCTGTGCTGGAGAGGATAGGGATATATGTGGATAAACATTTACAATCTGAAGTTTTGAAGATCCCTTCGTATATTAAAGTCACTACCTATTTCTTACAGATTTTGGATGATTTTCAAGAAATGGAATGAGTAACTTGGTTGGCGTCTTTAGACGTTGCAGCCCTTTATACATCAATTCTGCAGGACGAAGCAATTCAAGTTTTAACAGAGATTTGGAATAATCGACCTTCAACGAGTCCCAACAGATTTTCTGGTACAATTGACTGAGTTAGCCTTAAAGAAAAGTTACTTTGTTTATAAGCAGGAATATTTTCAGCAGATTTCGGGTACAGCCATGGGAGCTACATTTGCTCCATCTTTGGCTAATCTTTACATGCATTTTTTTGAAAAGAGTTGGGTGTATTCTTCGCAGTTTGCACCATGCATTTTAAAGTGGTATCACTATATTGATGATATTTTTTTAATTTGGGGAGGTCTGAGAGCTTTTTTGAATGAGTTTTTTGTGTATTTGAATGGCTGTAACTTGAATATTCAGTTTGAAATTAATATTCAGGAATTTACACTCCAATTTTTGGATGTTAAAGTTACAAAAGGATCGAGAAACTTTCTGACTATTGTCTATACTAAACCGACTGACAGGAACACTTTGCTGCACATTTCGAGCTTCCATCCTATTCATCTGAAGAATAGCTTACCTTATTCACAGTTGTTAAGATGCCGCCGCATCTGTTCTTCAAATCAGGAGTTTGAATAACAGGCTAGGGTTATGATCAACAAGTTTCAAGAGTGGGGCTACCCGGCCCCGGTGTTAAAGAAGGCATATAAGAGGGCTAAATTTAACCATCGTGAGTGGCTTCTACGTTCTGAATCAACGGCTGCAGACGTCAATCTATTGAGCCCTTCGCCCTCCATCACCTGTGTTATCCCATTTTCCAGTTTATCCAGTCGTCTTGTTGCAGCTATGCGTAAGAGATGGGGTTTATTGATGACACATCCGAAACTAGCCGGGAGCTCCCTTCGTGTGGCATATCAGAGGAGGAGGAATTTAAGTGACCACTTATGTTCGGCAGCCCCTCGCCTTTTTGTAAGCTAATGTCTAGCACGCTTTGTACAACTTTTTCATCTAAATTGCATAGATTATATCAGAATACCGATTGCAATACTGCTTTTGTAGTATATGCTCTCTGGTGCCCATGTATGAAGCTATACATCGGGAAGACCATGCGTCCTTTACGAACGCGTCTAGCGGAGCATAAGTATAGTAGCTCTAAAGCTAAGCTCGAAACTCCGTTAGTATAACATTGGCTCAAATTTAGTCATAAATTTGAGGATCTTCGATGTACAGTTCTTGAAGTGGTCCCTTCAAATATTCGTAGAGGTGACAGGGGGCTCCTGTTATTACAGAAGGAGCAGAAATGGATTTATGCCTTGAACACTTTGGACCCTTATGGGTTAAATGATAAGATCGATTGGTCCTTGTTCTTTTGAGGCATATTTAGACTGTTTGCAGCACCTTCTTGCCTCTTCTTCTTTTATTAATTGCTCTTGAGTGTGGGTGTGATTTTGTGTTGTGCAATAAAGTTGTTGAGAGTGTGAGGTCAGAGTAGCAGCTGGTGAGCCGATTGGTAGTGCGGTTGTTTAAATCTGGTGACATCGGACGCTGTTGTAGTGTGACTTTTTGGAGACATCTTGTATGTCTGGATAAAAATCTGCAGCGTACGATGTATTGGATATAGTCTTGATTCCTGATGAAGCCTGAGGGCGAAACAAAAGCTTTTGTCGGACGATGACTATGAATGATGATCCTTGTACTAACACAATAGGGGGTTGCCAGTAGCTGCTTGGATGTGCCTGCATTAGATTCTTTACAGATAAGTGCCGGACTGCTCTTTTTTGAAAGTTATGCGATGCTGCCTGCCTTTGAAAGTGTTATCCTGTTTTTTTACAGAGTTTTGAAACCGAAAGATGTCTAAGTTGTGGTTTGATGTTCAACAGCTGTAATCGTGTATGTTCTGGAGTGGGGAATATAGTTCATCCGATGAAGATAAGATCATTTCCTGTTTAGCTGCTTTTAGCAGTTTGGGCACTATCGTGAATGAAAAGGAAGTGAAGCAGACACTTTTTTCCTGTAGTAGTTTTGTATTGAATGTGTTGTATTGTTTTTTATGTTTCCATGTGGTGTAAACCTCTAAATAGAGTTCTTGGATTGAGTAAATAGATTTCTCAGTATTTATTATAATATAGAGGAGATATTAAAAGCTTTGGGACCCATGATGTTAGTGTCTGCCATTTCCCTATGGTGATGAATTTTGCCAGATGTAGGGGTGAGCAAAACCTGAGGTCTGTTTGAGCTATTCGGAGTGTTTTGTGAGAATTCTACTAAAGTGTAGAAGTTAGAGTGGTATTGGTGGTTACTAAGGGATCTTTTGGTAGGATTGTGTTAGCATTTTCCCTTAGGCGGTTTTTGTTTTTTTGAGTTTATTAGTTTTGTGCATACCATGACAGTCATGAACCTCACTTCTAAGTCACGGTATGTGGAGTGTGATCTCAGTCTCAAATTTACTGCTAATGCTCAGCGTAGTACTTGCATCATGCCAAAGAGAACTTCTTTCTGGAGTTCGTAAGATGTAACATGTATTGGTAGTTTGTCAAGATGTGCTTGGAAATTTTTCTTTACCAAGTCTGTGGCTCTCAGTACAATGGGAAACATTTCTGTATCTTTCCGCCACATTTTCTTGGTCTCTGACTGCATTTCTTGGTACTACAGGATCTTCTCCCTTGCCACGCAATTCACAGAATAATCACTCGGAACTGATACTTCTATTATCAATGCCCTTCTGGTGGTTTTTCTCCTTTACTACTATGTAGAGTTTCTTTGCATCCAGTTCCTTATCCGTCGGAATGGGAATGTCCCATCTGATCATAACCTCTTCATTCACCACAGTATGCTGTCTTCAGAGATGTAACATACATATTAGCATAGTATATGATGGCAGATAAAGACCTGCATGGTCCACCCTGATCTGCCTAGTAAGGTGGCTAGAGTAGTTCTACCTGCTCTGTGCCTCTGTTTAGGGTTGTACCTGCCACTCCGAGCAGGGCACCCCCAGTGCCATCCCATCCACTAGGCTATGTCAGGCAGATCTCTGTGGGCGGCAAGGCATGTGCTTCGGCACACATGGCCAGCTGCACCCCCACCTCCACATGCTGAGCCGTGCCACCCTTCCCCCCGTGCTGAGCCACCTTCCACTGTCACTGATTCTGGCGGCAGTGGGGGATGGCTAGGCTCGGCAGCAGGTCATGTGCTTCATCACATGTGGCCTGCTGCTTCTGAACCCCCGGAGTTCTGCTAGAGGGGGGTCAGAAGTGGCAGGCTATGTGTGCTAAAGAACATGGCCTACCGCAGAGCCAAGCCCCCCCCCCCCTTGACCCTGTCACCAGAAGCATGCTCAGCAGGGGGGGTCATGGCGGCATGGTTAGGGGGCAGAGCAGCACAGCCAGGGCTTCTGCCTAGGGCAGCAGAAATCATTGGGCCAGCTCTGATTACCCCCTCTGTTGAAATATAAGAGATATTTAAGTGATTTGCTATAAAGGTATCCACTATGTCTGCTCCCTTGCCATTTTGAATTCCGTCACTATATTTGCCCCCACCACCTGGAGGGCATTCCAAGCATCCACTACCCTTCCAGTCAAAAAATTATTTCCTGACATTGCTTTTAAGTTTACCTCTTTGCAGCTTCATTTTATGCCTTCTAGTTTTACAGTTCCCCCTTCTTTGAAAAAGGTTTGTTTGTTCATGAATATCCTTTAAGTATTTATATATCTGTATTATATCTCTCCTTTCCCTCTAGGATATAAATATTTAGGTCTTCAAGTTTCTTATACATCTCCTGAAGTAGGCTCTAAACCATTTTGGTCGCCTTCCTCTGAATTGTTTCAAATCTTTTTATATCCTTTGCGAGATATGGTCTCCCAAACTGAACAGTACTCCAAGTGAGGCCTCACCAATGATTTATACAGGGGCAATAATCCCGCCTCCATTCTTGTTGTTATTCCTATCTGTATGCAAACCAGCATCCTTCTGGCTTTGACCACTGCCATGCACATTGTTTCGCCACCTTGAAATCCTCAGAAACAATCACTCCGAGGCCCCTCTCCTGGTCCGTGCACACCAACCTCTTGCCCCCTATTGCATACAACTCCCTTGGCTTTCTACATATCAAGTGCATGACTCTGCACTTCTTTGCATTAAACCTTAACTGCCAAGCATTAGACCATTCTTCCAGCTTCTATAGATCTTTCCTCATGTTGTCCACTCTGCTGAAAATTCATCTGCAAAAATGTAGACTTTTCCCTTCAGTCCGTCGGCAATATCACTCACAAATACACTGAACAGTACTGGTCCCAGAACCGATCCCTGGGGCACACCATTACTCACCTTCCTTTCTTCTGAGTGAGTTCCATTTACCACCACGTTCTGTCAGTCAAATAATTTCTGATCCAGTTCACCACCTTGGGACCCATCCACAGGCTGCTCAGTTTATTGATAAGCCTCTCATGAGGAACAGTATCAAGGGGTTTCCTGAAGTCTAGGTAGATCACCTCCATTGCATGCCCTTTATCTACTTCTCTAATCACCCAGTCAAAGAACTCAATCAAATTTGCTTGGCATGATTGTTTGGAGTTGGAAAAGATACTTTGTAGTCCCCAACGAAGCAAAAGTGAAACAAAGATCTTTGTTGGGCTTGGTGTATGCTGAAAGTTTTTCCTGAGGATCTCTGAAGATTATAAGATAAGGGCAGCTATTAGCAGTAGCTATGTTATTTTGGATAGTATTACTCCAGCAAAAATAGTTTTTGTGTTTTGTCCCTATGTGATAGGCGATGGCCTAGTATGTAGCTGAGGCCTGTCAGCTAGGCCTGAAGCCCTCTCCCCTGCTTTAGAATATTATTGCTGACTTTGGAATATTACATAAATACCAGTAGCTGTTAGCAAAACCGCTCTGCTCTGCTTCTGATAAGCAAAGTAAAACTGCAAAAGTAAAACTTTTCCACTGTTTATTGTTTTGATAAGCACAGATGTCTTTTCAGTGTTATGCTGCTCCACTGTATCTCTGCTAGATGTGCTGCGACCTTGCAAGCAGAATGAAAAAACAGAAAAGTGTTAGAATGTTATGTCTGAAGTTTTGAGCCATGGCGAGAGAGATGTGCGCGGGGGGGGGGGGGGAACAGGGGGTAAGCCCAGTCACAGATGGCTATTGGATGACAGTAGCTGGGCCACCAAGACCAATGAGGAGGTTGACCTGTATTAGATTGGGGAAGAAAGGTATATAAACTGTCATTTTTCTGAGCTCTGGGCTCAGCCATTTTGTATGTAATCATTGTCTGAGACTGTGCACATTAAACTGGCTTGAATTCTAGTCAATAGACTCCGGGTTTTATTGGTTGCGGACACTTCGCTATTACATAGGAGTTATGCTTACTGTCTGAGGATGCAAGTGTTCTAATGAAAAGTCAACTGGAATTGAATTTGAAAATTGAAATTTTATACATTTGAATCAATGATAGTTTTTCTATTTCATAAATTTTAAAGTACGTTTTGAAATATTAGAGGAATATTTTATGACCGATGATGTTTATGTGAATACTCCCCCCCCTGTGGCAAGGGATATATCCACTGCCTTATAAAGGGATATTTCGATATATAACACCGATGTCTTTCTCTCCTCTTTTTCTGTGTGCTGTTCCAGGGAGGAAGCTTTTTGGACTTCTTCTTTATTATGATTTTTTTTTTTTTTAAGTAGTTGAATAGGAGATTTCTGTCATTTTTGATTTTTAGGTCTCCACATGGTATTGGGTGATTTGTCTTTTGATAAAACCATGTTGCCTCAGATCATGCAACCCATTGGTTTCTAGAAAGTCCACTATACTTTCTTTCAAGAGTGCCCTCATTATTTTTCCTGACACTGAGTAAGGCTTACCAGCCAATTTGTCACCTCTCTCCTATTACCTGCATTTTGTGAAAGCCTCAGTGAGGAGGCCAAGCCGAAGGATAACACTCTGTATTGGTAGTGCCTTCCTCCTACTACAAACCTTGCGTACTGCCTGTGGAAGTTATGGATCAGGATGTGTTTGTAAGCATCCTTTAGATCCAAGGAGCAAAGCCAATCTCCCTGGTGGAGGTAGGGCAACAGTGTTCCAAGGGAAAGCATCTTGAACTTCTCCCTCACCAGAAACATGTTTAGGTTTCACAGGTGCCTGAGGCCTCCAGTCCTCTTTGGGACAAGGAAGTATCTGGGAGTAGAAGCCTTTGCTCCACAGGTGTCTGTGTACAGGTTCTACTGCGTTGTCCCTGAGAAGACCTGCGAGCTCTGTGAGCAGCAGGGTCTGGTAAAGGAGGGGTCATACCGTCTCTCCGGGAGAACCTGGGTGGAATCTGCTGTAGGTGCAGGAGGTATCCCTTCCTGACCACCTTCAGTACCTACAGGTCCGAAGTGATTGAGGCCTATCTATTGGTAAAGAGTGCCGGGTGCCCCCTTGTGGGTTGGTGAAGATCTCCTGGGGGAGGGGAGGCCCTGCCCTGGGAAACAAAAGCTAACTCCAGGCCAGGTGGGAGCTAGAGTCTGAGGCTCAGGTATTTTTGCCTTCTGAGTCCTATGCCCCTGCTTCTTGGGGTGAGAATCCTGCTGATGGCCAGAGTATGGCTGGTACTGATGACCCTGTGCAAAGGCACCCTTTTCCCTGGACATTTTTTTGCAGGGATTGGATGAGGTCTTCTTAGAGAGCGCCTCTGATGGGTCACAAAGTTGGCCTCAATCTCAGCATCTTTGTCGGCCATGGGCTTGCCAAAGAGGTTCTCACCAGAACAGGGGACATCGAGCAGTTTGTCCTGGACCCACTGCTCAGGATCGGAGGATTGCAGCGAGGCCCCAATGCCAGCCGTCACAACTTGAGCCGCCGACTCAAAGCCATCATAGGCAGCCTGGGAGATGAACTTAGAGCAGTCCCTCACTCCCGAGGTGAGGATTTGGAACCATTGGAGGGGTTCCCCGATGAGATCTGCTGCAAACCCCAACAGCTCTTTGGCCAGTGCCTTTAGGTACATGCCTATGTAGAGTTCATAGGCTTGGATCCAGCAACCAGCATTGAGCCTTGATAGCATTTGTGTCCGAGGACGTCGAGGGCCTGGGTCTCCGTTCTGAGAGGGATGGAGGAGTGGGTCTTCTGGCTCTTGAGCTTTTGCATGGTTGACTCAACGACCATGGGATTGTGTGGGAGCTGGGGTTTGAGGAACCCCATTTCTTTCCAGATGCGGTACATAGAGTCGAGCTGACGGCTAACTATCAGCACAGACGCTGGCGTCTCCCACGTTCAGAGTAACAGCCTCTCAAGGATCAGCTGTATGGGCACTGTGAGGGTTTCTCTGGGTGGAGTCTCATACTGGAAAATCTCCAACTCATCAGTCTGCGAGTCCTCCTCTGCCTCAGTTTGCACCGAGAGGGTCCTGGCCATAACCCTGACATAACCCATGGAAGGCCACATCCTCAGGAGGAGAATGGCATCAAGACACTGGGGGAGACAGGTCCGATGGAATGTGTGTCTCATCCTCCGTCTCCCACTCAGAATCGAGTGATGATGTCCAAGGCCCTGCGACTCCTTGTGGTGAGGCCAGTGCCAAAGGGCTGACAGGCTGCTGAGGACCTGAGGTCCGTGATGCGAACAATGGCCTGCAAAGACCAGATACCCGACAAACGGGATTGGGATCTCGACTGGCGCTGAGGACTTTCCGGGGGGAAAAGGACATATGTCCATTGGGCTCTGCAAAATAAAGGAAACTGGGCAAGATGGCACCCTTGGGCGGGAAGGGGACCACACATGCATGGTGGCATCTCCCAAAGGCTTTCTTTGAAAGCTGGGGAGATGCTTCCACGCAGGCTCTGTCTTGCACAGATGTCTCCCATATGTGAGGACTGACTTCCTTCTTGTTCCTAGAGAAAACTGGTTGACCCCTACCTTAACATATGTTTTAATTGGCTAGATATGACTTAGTATTCAGCCATACTAGCTGGGTTGTGGCAGAAAATTCTCTCTAACTTGTTAGTTTTGAACATGCACAGCTAAGCTCACCCTCAATCTTCTTTTACCAAACCTCTACACTTTGCTTCTACTACTGCCCTCCTTTATCAGTTCCAAGCCTATTTAAATTTTGTCACAGTGCTAGCTTCTACTACCCTCACTGGGAGTCTATTTCAGACATTGTCACCTTCCTTCTTTTAGGCCTCCTCTCATATGTCAGGCTCCATCTCTGGCCCTGTTCTAATCCAGGCTAAAAACTCTTCTTTGAGAATGCTTTTGGATTCTGATCTACCTAATCTCCTGTTCACCTCTTGTGTTTCCTTACCATTCTCCTAGATATATCCTCGTCCCCTGTTCTTGTGTTGTCTGTTTTGACTAGACTGTCTCTTACATGCCTCTATACAGCACTGCGCATGCCTTGTAGCGTTACACAAATGATAATTAGTAGTAGTAATAGTCATATGTTCTCAACAAGCTTTATAATAATCCAAACAGCCTGCAAAACTAGCAAGGCTGCTATATACAGGTGAACAGAAGGTTAGCCAAACTTACTCTTGCTGAGAAGTAGTAAATATATTCAAAACAGAGACCATGGAGAGATGGATAAAATTTTCATAATCTATACAGATCTAGTGGAAGAATAGAAAGTAACCTGATAATACCAAGATCCAAATACCAATTTCAGCTCTTGAAAAGTAATTAGTCCTTACCTGCTAATTATTGTTCCTGAAGGAACGATAGTCCAGTCCTGGACTGGAGTGACGATAAGGAATACCATTTGGAGTGTTTCAAAGCACACCAAATAGTTTCTACTATCCCTTTCTTTCGATCGTTGTCTGCAAAAACTGCTAGGCATCTTCTCTCGGTAAATAACCTCATACCACCTTCGTCTCTTTCCATTATCAATTTAGTATACGCTATTCTAATGTTTTGACTTCCATATAAATTTCCTCACCATGTCCATATATAACGTTTTCTCTCTAGGTTTTATCCAGATCAGCATTGCCTGAACATACAATAATTCTAAAAAAATAATCATTTTCAATAAAGCTATTCTTCCCAGTATTGTGAGGGGGATAGATCCTTCCACCTTTGACAAAGCTGCCTTATTTGTTACTGCTACTACTACTTACATGTTGTGTTCAGTGCTTGTAGCATTATACAAAAGTTAAGAGACAGTCCTTGCTCACAGGTGCTCACAATCTATCAGGACAGACAGACAGAACTAACAGAGGAATAAGGTAGAATAAAGGGGAAACTTTGACACACAAGGGTGGTCAACAGAAGAATAAGGGACTAGGATCAAAAGCAGCCTCAAAGAGATGGGCTTTTAGTCTGTATTTGAATAGAACTAGGGATGGAGTTTGATGTACTGATTCAGGTAGTCTGTTCCAGATAAAGGGTGCAACAAGGTAGAACAAGCGAAGTCTGGAATTGGCTGTGGAAGAGAAGGGCACAAATAAGAGGGATTTGCCAGACAGGCGGAATTCCTGAGAAGTGGTGTAGGGAGAGATAAGTGAGGAAAGGTAATAAAGAGTCATAGAATGAATGCACTTGTAGGTCAGTCAGAGAAGTTTGAACTGGATAAGAAAGTGGATAAGAAGCCAGTAAAGTGACTTGAGAAGAGGAGCTTACGTGGACAAGCGACACTGGCAGATTAGCCATGCAGCTGAAGTTTGAATGGATTGAAGAGGAGATAGGTGATTCAGGGAGAAACCAGAAAGCAGCAAGTTGCAATTGTCTAAACAGAAAATGACTAGAGAGTGCACAAGGGTTTTGATAATGTGTTCAGAAAGGAAGGGATGAATTTTGCTGATTTTATGGAGAAAGAAGTGGCAGGTTTTAGCTGTCTGTTGGATACATGTACAACATACAATAATGATGTAATGCAAAGATAATCCCAAGGTTGTGAGTTGAGGATATTGGGAAAATGGTAGAGTTAAGCACAAAAAGAGGATGAAGGGGGAAGTGGGTTTAGGGGGAACATTAAGGAGCTCCAGATTATCAATAACATTCTGTTTATAACTTTTGCTTAAGTGGATACCCGGGTATTTAACACTGCCTTGCATCCAAGCCAGGTTAAAGTCCCTCTTCCAATTCTCTATCACCTCTTCACCCAATGCCAGGGCCTCTGATTTACAGTAGTTTAGGTAATTATCAAACCCCAAAGCTAACAAACCTTTAAGGACTATAACTTTTCCCATATCATGTTTTTCATTTTCCAAAAACAGCAGCAAATCATAATAAAACTAATATGGTACTCCTCCTGGCCCACTCAAATAGAAACAAACATAAAAAAATTACAACAGATAAAGATCATATGGCCTATTCAGTCTACCCCTTCCATAACAACTACTAAGTTTTACAGTCTTCTTTTTCCCCTTCGAGATCATCTGTATTTGTCCCATGCTTTCTTGAATTCAGATGGTCTTCATCTCTAACTCCTCCACTGGGCAACTATTCCATGCATCTACCATTCTTTCCATAAAGAAATATTTCCTCAAATTACTCCTAAATCGATCCCTTTTCACCTTCATCCTATGCCCCCTTATTGCCGAGTTTTCTTTCAATTAAGAGAGGCTCTCCTCCTGTGTATTTATGCCATGGAGGTATTCAAACGTCTCTATTATATCTCCCCTCTCCCACCTTTCTTCTAAAGTGTACATATTCAGATCTTTAAGTCTGTCCTTATAGGCCTTATCATGAAGACCACTGACCATTTTAGTAGCCAGCTCTGCAAAGACTCTATCTTGTTTAAAATCCTTTTGAATGTATGGTAATTGCACACCAAATACTTATACAGAGGCACTATTAACCTCCTCTTTCCGGCTGGCCATTCCTCTATGCACCCTTCTTGACTTTTGCCATTGCCTTTTCTACCCATTTAGCCATCTTAAGGATCATCAGAAACAATCATCTGCAGGTCCAAGCTCTTACTCTACAACTAATCATTTGTATAGCGCTACAAGGCATTCACAGCGCTGTACAAGCACATATAAAAGACAGTCCCCTTAAGAACATAAGATATGCCATACTGGGTCAGACCAAGGTCCATAAAGCCCAGTATCCTGTTTCCAACAGTGGCCAATCTAGGTCATACGTACCTAGCAGTTTCCCCAAAAGACACAGGTTCTGCAATGCTTGTACTAGGTCAAGCATTGATATCCTGGGTCCCTTCTTAATAATGGTTTATGGACCTTTCCTCCAGGAACTTGTCCAAACCTTTTTTAAACCCAGCTACACTAACAGCCTTTACTACATCCTCCGGTAACAAATTCCAGAGTTTGATTACACGTTGAGTGAAAAAATATTTTATTTTATTAGTCTTAAATAGTTTACCCTGTAGCTTCAATGCATGTCCCCTAGTCTTCCTATATTCTGATAACGTAAACAGGCGATCTACGTTTACCCGTTCCACTCCGTTCATTAATTTATAGACTTCTATCATATCTCCCCCTCAGCCGTCTCTTTTCCAGGTTAAAGAGCCCTAACCTTTTTAGCCTTTCTTCATAGGAGTATCCTTCCATCCCCTTTACCATTTTGGTGGCTCTTCTCTTTTCCTTGTCATCAGAGCTTACAATCTAGATAAGATAGACAACATAACAGCTGAAGAAAAGGATAAATCTAGTGTGTACAGAAGTACTTCACCCCCTATACTATTTATTTATTTATGCATGCTGCTCCCTTGGATTTTTGCAGCCCAAATGCATGACCCTTCAATTTTTTTAGCATTAAATGTCAGCTGCCAAATTCTTGACCATTCTTGAAGCTTCGCTACAATCCTCATTATCTACAGCTTCCTGAGTGTCTACCCTAGTGCATATTTTGATATCATCTGCAAAGACACAAACCTTACCCAACAGTCCATCTGCAATATTGTCCTGAGGTTCTTATTTTTATGTCTAATGGTTCCAAGGAGAGAAAAAATACAAAATGGGAATAGTGGACAGCCCCATCTTGTCCCTCGCTGTAATTTTATTGCCTCAGTTTCTCAGTCGGGCAAGAGGGCATCCATGATTCCCCATATGCCTCCCCCTTCCCCCCCCCCCTTTCCAAATAATGCCAAGGCTCCATTGATCTCAGCTCACAAATTTTTATTGGTGTTTCTTGGCTGCAGCATCGCATACTTTACACAACGATTAAATATCAACATACAACTTGCATATTATATATATACAACCAATGTAATTCAGCAATGCTAAACTTATAACAATCAACTTGTACTGCCTAATCGGGTTTGCGAGGAACACAGCCTTGGTGCGAAGCCATTTGAAGCCTGCTCCCTTTTCTTTCTATCCTTTTGCCCATCACATAAATCATGGTATCAAGGTAAAAGCAGGCCTTACACTCGTTGCAGCAGGGGTCGTATCTTGCGGCTCCGATCTCACCCCATCAAAGGTCAATTCAGAGCTGCTCACTCCTGTGTCAGCGATGTGCCCCCCCCCCCCCGTGTAAGAGTGGGGGGACATGGGAGTGGCGCCGTCCACCCACTGTCCCTGCTGCGGCCTGTTGCCTGGCACGGGGGAGTACTACAATTCCCTCAGGGCCACTCCCCCTTTTGTTCCCTTGAATGGCTGTGTGCCCAGTCTTGTGACCCTAAATACACCGCTATCCCTTACCATGCCGTAATAACGTGTCCCCTGTCATGGGCGGGAAGCCATCCTCTGTCTCCTTCTGGAGGGGCAAGAGGGTGATCCCGGGCCCGCCCTCTCGCCCCTCTGCCCACCACCAGCCTTAACTCTATGTTGTCTGGCGCCCCTGCCCGCTTGTGCACCGCCGCTATTTGCCCCTGCGGGGCTTTCCATTTATAACAGCACCATAAAATCAGTGCATAAGAAACTGACTCAGTGGGGGGAAAAAAGCACTCCTAAATCCAAGCACCTCCATAATACTAAATAGACGCTCCCACGATACAGTACTTTATTCAAATGCTTTTTCAGCATCTAAACTGATCAGAGCCGCTTCTGACTTTGCAATACCCTCCTATATAACAGTCAAGTGCCTCACCAAATTAGGACACACATTGTCCCCTCACAAATCCAGTTTGATTTGGATGTATTAAATAGGGTTTGATCTCATTTAACCTTTGAGCTAAAACTGTAGCTACTATTTTTAGGTGCTGTTTCAACAGTGAAATTGGTCTATAAGATTCTATCGTCACCAGATCTTTTTCCAGTTTGAACAGGAGTATCAAACATGCTAAATTTGGTAATCTATCTCCCTCTGCACTGGCTATTACTTGCTCAAGTGAATAAGCTATTAGATCTTCTAAAATGGTATAAAATTCCACTGACAGCCCCTATGGCCTTTGGTATTTTAACTAATTGTAATTTTTTAATCATTTCTTGAATTTCCATTACTCCAATGGGCTTATTGAACTTTTCCACTTGTTCATTATTTAATCTAGATAGCTGTAGACTCACAAAGAACTCTTCATGAGCTTTTCCATCAATTACTCCCTTACTATATAAGTTTTTAAGGAGGAACACGAACTCAGAAGCAATATCCTCTAGCCCCATGTTTACCCCTCCCCTCTCCCTTCAATGTCTAATCTTTTTCCCTTAATATGGAGTCGCCATTTGTCAAGCAGCTTCCCAGTTTTGTCTCCCCATTTGTGGAGGCGGTATTTATGTACAGTAGTTGAATATTCACTTCTGCTTTACAATTGAGCAGAAATCTGTTCCTTTCTCATTATTATATATCTATATACCTTTTCTCTCCTCCTCTGGCAACTTGTTGATATGCCTCAATTTATGCTTTTCGTTAGATTTAAAAATTCATCTAAACTGTTATTCCTTATGTGCAGTAAATGATTTCACCTCTTATCATATTTACAGCTTCCTAATATGTAGTTACATTTACTTCCTATTGTTTTCCCTCTCATATTTCCATGCCTTCCATGGTTAATTCCTGATTATGATATAATGAAGACGACATTCTCCAGATACTATCCAATATGCATTCAGTTAAGACAAGAGCGATATATGTACCATATCATGATCGGAAATAGCCTTTGAATGTATTTCTGCCTCTTAACTTGGATAACATTGTCTCTGAAATCAATATATAATGTAGTCTGGCTTAAAGTCAATGAGGGACAGAGTAATGTGTATAGCTCACTTCATCCAGCTGAAGTGTACTCTATGTATCAATCAAGTCCAATACATTTATTAGAAAATTTATCCCACTCCAGCTGTGAACACTGTTCTTGGCTTTTCTGCTATGTAATCCTTGGCAAAATTGTAGACCATGTTGAAATCTCCATCTACAAGGTACTGATATCTACTGATAGCCCCTAATAGTCCCAGTACATCTGTGAAAAGGTTATGGTCAAATCTGTTGGGGCCATACATGTTGCATGGCTGCAAATACTTTCCCTAATCAGTTCCTCTTCAGTTTTTTATGCTCCAACTCAGATAAATATGTTCCTTGTAAAAAAAAATCTATTCATGACACTTTTTCAAGAGCTGTCCAACAAAGAAACGTGGATAGCAACGAAGGACGTGTGAAAATCTTTATTGGTCAAATCAGCCAAAGGCCCGACACAGGACGTGTTTCGGAATTCCCTTCTTCAGGGGCTAAATGGCTAAAGACAAATACACAAATTAAAATAAACAACAAAAATAGTTATTTAAAAACAAAATAAAACTGGCTAAAACCACGGACATCAATGAATGCATACTAAAACAGTTTTAAATGTAAAAATAATAACAAATTAAAAACATTTTTCTAATAAACGGATGTATCAATATAAATATATAAATATAAATATAAATGGTGGAACAAATAAGTACGGCTAACAACAGAACGACACAAAAAAAGCACCTAAACAGTACAATTAAAAATAAATGAAAGTATATAAATATATATAAGAAAATATAAATATGTAAATATAAATTTGTAGATAAATAATAAATGTTTCAACGGACGATAAACATTTCATAATATAATCAAAAAATTAATGTTGTATTTAAAAAACATATAAATTACACATACCTGAATCAACAGACTATATCAATTAACCAAAAAGAACTAAAACAATGTGTGTCTTCAAAAATATACTATAACAAATATGACACCTAAACGGTACAATTGATAAAAACATATAAATATATAAAAGATATATAAAATATATAAATGTGTAAATATAAATATGTAGATAAATAATAAATGTTTCAACGAATAATAAATATTTCTTAATATAGCATAAAAATAATGTATTTAAAAAAACATATAAATTACACATACCTGAATCAACAGACTGTATAAATTAACCAAAAAGGACTAAAACAGTGTATATCTTCAAAATTGTGCTATAACAAAAAACAAACATTTAAATTGAAAACTTATAAATTACTCTTAAATAGAAAAAACAAACATCATGAAATCCATACATATATATAAAAAATATTAAAAATTAATTATAAAAAATAATAATAAATTATTAATTTCAAAAAATATAAATAGAAATCGGCCTGATTTAAAGAGAGATGAAGACAACCCATGTAAATTGATATTTAAAAAGAGTAATAAAATGAGAGAATGAAAATAAAAATGATACCTGACCAAGAAACTCTTCCTACGACCATAAATGTGCAATCTGTAAAACGTGAAAAATGTATAAATAATTAAATTGTTTTTAAAAGATAATAATTTGCCAAGATGATGATGTAAAAACAAAGGCTAAAAACTGACCAAAATTAACAAATTATGATTTTAAAACCAACGGCCATTTGGAATTCTCAAAACGGTATGAGTGGCATCTGTGAAAACGATCCAATAAATTTGTAAGAAATACAAAAAAACAATTCAAAATTAGGGGACACAACAGAACATGAATGCGTGGAAGCAGTCACAGAGTATATTCAAAAATGATACATAATAGTCACAAACTGCCCATTTCACCGGTTGTTATACTACACAGGCCACTTCACTTAAAAAAAGCTAAAAACATCAATTCTAAACAAATAAAATATTATCATTGACAAAAGCCTCTGACCACCTCGAACCATGTCTCGATGATTTCAAGAGGGATGGAAAAACTGTTCATTTGTATGAACGATTAGAAAACATCGAAAGACTTTTAAACCCACTCAACCATTATCAAAAATTAAAAATTATCAATGATAATGATATAGCGGATACAACAATAAGAATTCACTTACAAAAGTTTTTAATTCATTTGTAAAAAAGTTTTAAGAATCGCAGTATAAACCGCTACGTATACTCTAAGTTTAAGCAGCATCGGTGAGGAAGATATAAAATAAAAAATTAAATAAAATCAGAACGACAGGATGCTGCAGACTAACTAACATAAAACCATATTTATGTCATGCGGTCAGCGCGCCAGACTCGGCAACTTATTTTTTAAAAATGTAACCCCCTGCATCTGCGTATTGCAGGAATGAAACAAGGATGGCAACATAGTCATCGTTATGTAAACTATCATAAAACCATGTTTGTGTCATACGGTAAGCGCGCCAGACCCGACAGGTTTTTCAAAATGTAGCCCCCTGCATCTGCACATTGCAGGAATGAAACGAGGTAGGCAACATAATCATCATTATACAAACGAAATGAAAGGCTGATGTTAGCAACGTAGTCGTCATTATGCAAACCAAATTAAATTAACACAAACACATTAAACTTTAATGGCCTAAAACCGTTTCTCACCATTTTCAAGAAAGCACAGATACATAGTCATTTTCTAAAAAGACATCAAAAGACTTTGCATTCACTCAAAAATAATCAATTATAATTTCTCCCCACATATTTGATTTTTCTCCTAATGCTCCAAACTCCCTCCCTCCAGCCTTTTTATAGGCTATTATCTTATAAGCAACTGAAGAGCCATACTTATGTTTTCAGTAGTAGCCTACTTTAGCATAAAATGAATACATGTTTTGACCACCCTCCCTGGCACTCATGCCCAAGATCTCCCTGATCATCAGTGCACCACAACAGTCTGGTATTTCCCAATCCTTATGCATGTATCTAAAGTAGCGTCCCAGAGGGGAGCTCCCCATCAGCTTAGATGCCTTCATCCCATTTAAATCAAAACAAACTGTTTTTAAACCAGCGGTTTGTACAAATTCAAGCTCTTTTTCTATATTAAATAAAGTCTCACTATTTTACATGTTTCTGCATTCACCAGATAGAATAGCAATCCTTTCTTCCCAGTGTCTACGCCTGATGGAACTCACTTTGTATGAGGACTCCTTCCAAACTGCAAGCTGTTGTGTTTCCCAATCATATCAGACTCTTTTTCCACTGCAAAAGTGTGGGCAGAGCCAACAGATCGGATAATTTTTCTGCACTATGATTTTTAATTGCTTAACCAAAATTATAAATACACCTTGTGCTGAAATCTCTTACTTCCATGATCTCCCTTCAACAGCAGCTCTTTTTAGGCTGTGAGAGCACCCAGTTGTTTTTTTAAATCTAGATTTAGGGTTCAGTCAATGCCCGCCCTGTCAGTCAGTGTCAAGGCTTTCATGTATCTTTTTAAATGGTTTCTGTTCTTGCAGATGTGTGCCATCGGGAGCCCACGCTCACATTCGCGCAAGCTAATACTTTTATATATGCCCAAAAGGTTTTCACTTCACTCAGCACTGTTCCTCAGTAGGCACAATTGTCCTTGCAGTACACTCATTCATCCAGTCAGGAATTATGCTTCTCTCTGCAGTCCCATCAATGTGTCTACTAGTAAACATACAAGACAGTCATTATGTGCAAATGAAAGGTATGCTGTCTTGTTCTTTCATTTGACCCTAAGCTTTATATCATCCAAAGATTTTTAGCTACAATAGCCAAGATGAGAAGCCTCAATCTCCACCCTCCACAGAGAGCAAATGAGATTGATGATACCCTGCAGGTGTGCAAATCAGCTCTCATTCTAGCATGTTGTAGTTACTTTTTACTTTATACACGGAACACCACAAAAATCAACACGCAAACCTCAAATACTATTTGTAGGCAAAGGGGGTCATTTTAAAAGGCTTAGTTGTGGATTTAGGATGTCTGAAGACATGTACATGGACGTCAAAATCATGGAGATGTCTCCGAAGCCATTCCACAAATGATGCTAAAGATGTCTCCGGTGCAGGATCGTCCAAGTAGGCAAGGACGTGTGTCTGGGGAGATGCAATGGACTTGTACATCTCCGTTTGATTTCAGGAACTACAGGGATGTCTGCAGGCACGTCCATGTTTAGCCCTGCTGCAGGCACAAATAGGCAAAAGGAAAGCGCTTGTTTTTGCCTTAATACATCCAGAGTGTATAGAGATGATGGAGAGTTAAGTGACTAGTCTTAGATCACAAAGACTCACATTGGAATTTGAACTCTGGCCACCCTGCTCCCAACCCACAACTTCAACCATTATGCTATTAAATGTCCATGTTCTGAGATGCTTTTCTGGGGATGTCTATGTAGACATCTCTTTAGATATCCATATCGGGCATGTCCACGTTTCTGAAATCATGCCTGAACTTGCATGTGCCTGCTTTTTTTTTTCCCCAGACATTCTGACTTTGATGTCCCAGATTGCACTTGGATGTTCCATTGTAAAATGCGCCTTAAAGATACATTTTGATATTTCAGTGAGAGGAAGGACTATATGGAGGATGTAAATGATAGTAAGTTCGGTCTGCCCATAGCTATTGCCCCTTTGAGAAAACTTGCAACTTAATTTTCTTTTTAGATCCAATATTTCTGCATTCTCTGTACAGTCGGCTTTAAGTCCATTTATGTATTAGTTTATTTATGTTATTCCTCAGCATAGTACCCACACGGAACACCATTCTATGCTCTTTATCTTTATTCTGTTGGGAGCTGTTCTATAAAAGATTTCAAGACTTGAGGCATTTCATAGCTCAGTGTCTTATTTCTGAACACCAGCCATAATATGGGCAGAGAACTGTAGAAATAATTTCATACCTCGTTTATAAGGAGTATGACACCATCGCTCTCTGCTGTTCAGCACCTTTAGCTGAATAATCTTTAAACAATAATAGACTACAATCATAGTAAACAATACGTGGTCTTTAGGCTGGCTTTATCTGCAAAGTTGAGAATCTTTGCTATGACTGTTCTAGGTCTCGTGGCCTCTTCTTTAAATATTCCAATCCGATGAGCTCTCTCCACCGGGACCATTCTCATGGGGACCCAAGGCCTCTAGTAACCATTTTCAAACTAAATCTGCTAGATCCTTACCTTTTACAAATTTGGAAATGCCAATGATGCGTATATTATGTCTTCCCCTATTCTCCTGGTCTTCCACTTGCATTAACAAGTTCTCATTTCTAGAATCCAACTCGTGTATGTGGGCCTCGTGACATTCAACTTGATCCTCACAATTAGACATTCATACTTCTGTGTGTTGAAGATAAGCTGCCTGCCTTTCTAGACTCTTATTTCCTCCACTGAGGTTTGTAGCTTTGATAGCTTATCATCTAAGTCTGCAGTCAGCGATTTTGTTATCTCCCGCACTGTTTTATTCCTGCTTGATTCGATATTGCCAGATGTTCATTATATGCATTTCTTTTGTGAGCACTTTGTAGAATCAGGCCATTGATTGTGGAAAACAAAAAATAAATACATAAAATGTTAAAAGAATAAATGGGAGGGATATGTATCTTTGCCCCATTTTCAAAATTCCTCAGCCACCAATAATATAGCTGCTAAGTGCCCTTGAGGATAATTCAGTCACAACCAGTCTAAAATAATCAGATAGCTTAGCAACTCAGAAGTTCTTTGAACTTAAACACAGTCATACAGCTATGTTGAAAGAAGACATTAGCTCCATCAAGTCCAAGCTTATTGCCCAACAACTAACTTAACAAAGTAGTCATATTTATTAGCTTTAATTAATGCATTATATACATTTTTTAAATTAAATGGAAATCAATTTTGAAGTTGTAACTTGACAATAGTACAATTAATGCCATTAATGGATGTTTTAAGCATGTTTGGCTTTTTGGTTGAATTACAATATAAAGTAATTTTTATAGGACTAAACTTTAGACATTTCTTGATTACCTTCCAGAAGTTGGCACTCCCTCCCCTCAGATCCAAACAACTATCAAGAAATGATATGAAGTCAGTCCAATAAAAAGTTTGCACCTTATACATTTTTTCCGGTTTGTGGACCTTTTTTTGAGTGAATTCAAGTGGGGAATCTTAATAACTACACTTTGACTATATTTAAATACTTCAACTGTTATAGTGTTATATCATAATGCAGTGAAATGTCATTCTCTGACAAGCAGAAGGATGGACAACTTTAAACAAACCAAGCTAACAGAATTCTATAATCTTATAAACAAGTATTTGAGAATCCAATAAGCAGTTTTTGTAATAAGACCATAAGACAGAAAATGTCCTCATTTTTTAGGAAATAATTTCCAGATGAAAGCTGGATCAATGTGCTGCTTCCTTTTGCACATAACATCTAAATGGTTAACGATGGAACTACATAGTGTGTACAAGCGTAAAGCTATTTTTATCTTTTCATCCTGCAGCAATATGAGTGAAACCATAAAAGGCATCAATGGAGCAAGTATTTATAGCTACTCAACAAGGGCCTACTCATTATCAATATTACCATCACTTGTGTATGATATTACTTCTAAGTCCAATAAAATGCTGCCCACTTAGGTTTTAGAGGCCTTCTCAAGTGAACAATTTATTATTTATTATGAAGACCTGTCAGGTAGTCGAACAAAGAAATGGAAGATCTTATAACCTTTTTAGCTTGTATTCTGAACTTAATGAATATGCTTGGTGGCCTTGGATGGTGGTGCTTGTCAAAGATGAACAGAGATGAAAAAGTATTGATTATATATCTAAAAGTGGCCTAAAATTGAAGACAACAGAAAAATGTCCAATTTTTTAAATACTTGATTTTAAAAACATTTTCCTTAAGAAAACTCATCTTAAACTACTAATAGAAAGGTCTAAGCTAAAACCAAATAGAATCAATTCAGTAGTGCAAAAGTAAACAAGTAAACTTAGTGGTAAATATGTTATGTACCTTTTCAAATATGTTGTAAACCACTCTAGAAATAGAAATATTATCATTACCACTGCTATTATTAAAAACTCAATTTTGTATAAGGGAATGGGATGTTTAGGTCGGGACACAAACTTTTCCAGTTATTTTACAAAAGGCTCACTGAACATGTAGTAGTACATATGTAGTTTGCAGCATGCACAGTGGTAACAGCCATCTTAGAAAGGAGGACATTCAACAAAAATAAAAAGTGCATCACTCAGATTCTTTTTTTTAATTTGCGAGTGCCAGTTCTGCAACCTGTGTAAATGTCATCACTTACACAAATAATTGCCAAATTTTACAAAACTGGGCATCCAGGAAGACCCAATTAAGAAGTCACACTTAAAAAAAACAAACACTCATGGGCATGGTTTTAAACAGGGAGGCAATTGCAATTGCCCACTCAATCACACATACCAACCCAGATCCAAACTAGTAGTCAATTGAAAATATGCTTGCCTTGGAAAGGTGTAAACATTGATGTCTATACATTTTTAAGTATGTATGTATTGCTTATCATTGCTATGCTGATACCACCACATTAGTAGCTGAATGTGAAGATGATCTAAAACATTTGCTTCTCAAGATCAAGGAACAATCTTAAAATGGTTTTGCACCTTAATGTTAAGACAAAGATCCTGACAACTGGCAAAATCAATAAGTTCATGACTGATGGAAAAGAAACTGAAAGAGTTGACAACTTTAACCTACTTGGATCAACTATCAATAAAGAAACAACAAACAGTCAAGAAATCAGACAACACATTGCTCTTGGCAGAATGGCTATGAAGGACCTATACAAGATTCTCAAAGAGCAGAGATGTCATTCTTCATACAAAGATTTGACTTGTCCATGCAATGGAATTTTCAACAACATCATATGGATGCGAAAGTTGAACAGTGAAAAAGAGGAGGAAGAAAATTGATGCCTTTGAATTATGGTGCTGGCGACGAATACTGTGTATATCATGGACTGCCCAAAGAATAAACCAGCCAGTACTAGAGGAGATCAAACCTAAGCTTTCCCTAGAAGCTTAGATGACAAGACTGACTTTCATACTTTGAACACATCATGTGAAGAGAGAGATAGTTGGAAAACGACATAATGCTTAGCAAGATAGAAGGTCAACGCAAAAGTGGAAGGCCGGCAATGAGATAGATCGATACAATAACAGCAGCTATGGATGCCACTCTATCAACAATGAGACCCTGACTAAATACCAAACAATTCAGGTCAACTAGCCAGAGGGTCACCATGAGTAGAGACTGACTCAACAGCATTTAACAAGATGTATTGCTTTTACAAAATCAGAAATTTATTTCACAGGTTTTTTTTTATACTACTTTATTATTTCAGTCAAAGCAGTTTACATTGTAACAAACTTGGTAACGTACATTAAACAGGGACACTGATAACTGGAGTTTTCTGAGGCAACGGAGGGTTAACTGACTTGCCCAAGGCCACAAGGAATGCTAGTGGGAATTGAACCCTGGTCTCTAGGTTCCCAAGCCAATGCTCTTAACCATTAGGCTACTCCTCCACTCCACTCCACTCCACTCCCCTCCCAGCTCACACCTACAAAACATCCTCTTGTAAACTGTGCATGCTGTGGATTTACAGGTTTAAATTGTGGCTTTCTAAAACATATATTTTGATGCATAGTTCATTTAAATGTGTGAACGTCGCTATCTACATGTATAGAATCCGTACAAGTCTTCAAAAATGACCTCCTAAATGTCACAAATTATACTAGACTGGATATAA
Source organism: Ichthyophis bannanicus (assembly GCA_033557465.1). Lineage (NCBI taxonomy): Eukaryota > Metazoa > Chordata > Amphibia > Gymnophiona > Ichthyophiidae > Ichthyophis > Ichthyophis bannanicus. The sequence goes on from CM066033.1 coordinate 980,597,781, forward strand.
CTAATTCAGTTTGGCCATTATTTCACAACCACATATATATCCACAGATCAATTAAATACAGAAGTATATGAAGTCATACGTGACTCATGCCAGCATTATTACAAGCTTGGTTGGGAGTCAGAAGAGCTGGGTAGTGAAATTATGGCTTGGAATTTGTATGTTGATCTATCCAGGATGAAACAAAAGAGGAAAATAAAATCTCATAACTCTGGTCATTACTGTTTATGATCATTTAGTCAAAAGCCAGACTAAACAACCATGTTTAGTGTTTTTACAAAAGTCAGATAGTTTGTATTCAAGTACGGCTAAATTCCAAACTGATGTTTTGACTTTTAGATGTCAGCCTAATTGTATCAATTCAAGAACATTCAGTTGGGATGATCAGAGATAGTGAAAAGGTATAATAGGTCAAAGGGTCAGTCAAGTAGTTTGGCCCAATTTGATAAAGTGGTTTGAAGACCAAAAGAGGGTATTAAATGTGTTTCTGAATTCAATGGCAACTACTGAAGGTCTTTGAGTACGAAAGTTGCAAGGTCAAAGACACTTCCTCACTCAGCAGCACATTGCTGTATTCTGCAGTAACTGTAATCACCTGAGATGTTTTCAGAATATTATATAGTTGACTTCATTTGTAATTAAAGAATGAATAAAATTGCAACTGAATTCACCATATTATACACAAGTTTGTAAAAGAAGCAAATAGCACAGGAGAAATCTGACCATCCACACTTAGTTAAGGATTAAGTAAAATATTTAAGTCTAACAGATTTCCTAGCCTGTAATGTTATTATACCCTTAATTGCTGAAAGGCTGTCAGATAAAGTTTGCCTCTCTCTCTCTACGGGTGATATCAAAATCTGTAATAGAGCAGACAGCCAGGAAGGAGTAGATAACATGAGGAGGGATATAACTAAGCTTGAAGAACAGTCAAGAATTTGGCAGCTGAGATTTAATGCAAAAAAAAATGCTGGGTCATGCATTTGGCCTGCAAAAATCTAAGGGAGCAGAACAGTATAAGGGGTGAAATACTTCTGTCCACGAATGAGCAGGGCCTTGATGTGATTGATTTTGATTAACTTAAAGAGGTTAAACAGGGAGAAAAGGCGATGGTGAAAGCCAGAAGAATACATAGGTGCATAGTGAGAGGATGTTCTGCTGCCTCTACAACCTGATCAAATGGGATTCATTAAGGGACATGTTTCACTACTATTACTGATCATTTGTATAGTGCTACAAGGCATACGCAGACGGTCCCTGCTCATCAGAACTTACAATATAGTCAAGAAAGACAACACAAAAGCTGGGGACTAGGAAACACACAGTGCTTGCTAAATGTCCTTTATGTAGCTAGATGTGATAAAAAGAAGAGAGATTAATATGGTCACTGGATGCCAATAAAATCTTTGTTAGAAACATAGAAACAGAGAAAAAATGACAACAGAACAAGACCGCATGGCCTATCTAGTCTGTCCTTCCATATCAACAACTACAACAGTCCCCTATTTTCCTTTAGAGATCCTCTGTGTTTGTCCCATGCTTTTTTGAATTCAGATACTGTCCTCATCTCCACTGGGAGACTATTTAACGGATCCACCACTCTTTCTGTAAAGAAATATTTCCACATATCACTCCTGAATCTATCCCCTTTCACCCTCATTCCATGTCCCCTCATAGCAGAACTTGCTTTCAATCGAAAGAGGCTCTCCCACTGTGCATTTATGCCACGGAGGTATTTAAACATCTCAATCATATCACCTCTATTCCGCCTTTCCTCTAAGGTGTACATATTAAGATCCTTAAGTCTGTCTTCATATGCTTTATAATGAGGACCACTAACCATTTTAGTAGCCACCCTCTGTACTGACTCCATCCTGTTTATATCCTTTTGAAGGTGCGGTCTCTAGAATTGCACACAATACTCCAAATGAGGTCACACGAAAGACTTATACAGAAGCACTACCACCTCCTTTTTTCTGCTAGCCATTCCTCTCCTTATGCACTCAAGCATCCTTCTAGTTTTTGCTGTCGCCTTTTCTACCTGTTTAGCTACTTTAAGATCATCAGACACAACCACACCGAGGTCTCCCTATTCTTTAGTGGATAAAAGTACTTCATCGCCTATACTATATTGCTCCCTTGGATTGCTGCAGCCCAAATGCATGACCTTACATTTTTTTAACATCAAATCCCAACTGCCAAATTCTAGACCATTCTTCAAGCTTAGCTAGATCCCTCCTCATGTTATGTACACCTTCCTGGGTGTCTACTCTATTACAGATTTTGGTATCATCCGCAAAGAGGCAAACCTTACCCGACAGCCCTTCTGCTATATCACTAACAAAGATGTTAAAAAGAATCGGACCAAGGACAGATCCCTGAGGTACACCACTGGTAACTTCCTTCTCCTCAGAGTGAGCTCCATTTACCTGTACCCTCAACCAATTTCTAACCCAAGCAGTAACTTTAGGGTCCATCCCTAGGGTTCTCAGTTTGTTTATAAGACGCCTGTGAGGAACAATGTCAAAGGCTTTACTGAAATCTAAGTACACCACATCCAGGGCTCTCCCTCGGTCCAACTCCCTGGTCACCCAGTCAAAGAAATCAATCAGATTTGTCTGACAAGACCTGCCTCTGGTGAATCCATGCTGCCTCAGATCCTGTAATCCGCTGAACTCCAGAAACCTCACTATTTTCTCTTTCAGCAGCGCTTCCAATAATTTACTCACCACTGAAGTTAAACTAACCGGCCTGCAGTTTTGAACCACATCCTTACTTACACTTTTGTGTAAAGGGACCACATGAGCCTCTCTCCAGTCCTTTGGCACCACTCCTGACTCCAACGAGGCATTGAAAAAGTCAGTCAGTGGAGCTGCTAGAACGTCCCCAAGTTCTTCTCAGTATTCTAGGGTGAATCTCTGGTCACCATTAACATAGTAAGAAACTGATTGGATCTGTCTGATGAGACTTAGCTCTGATAAATACACAATGCATAAATGAGCTTGTTGAGGATGATAGTGTGTTTTTTCTAGATTATGAAATACTGTCTTAGAAGATACAAAGTTAGGAGAGAAGTACATCTGGCACAATGAAAATTGTGCATTTAAATGTAATTACAAAGACAATCTAACTTAATATAACTGTGCAAAATTCATCACCACAGATGTTTTGCTTAGTGCTACAGCAGCTCCATTTATTAGATAGAATTTGCACTACTAAACTATATGAAATTGGAAATGTTTTAGTATTCATTTTTACATTAACACCTACATTTTGACTGCAAACAAAATTGGTTGAGAACATTGAACATCCCTCTGTTTATGTTCCCAACCAAGGGAGGGAAACCATTGTTAAATTAGCCCCCCCCCCCAATGGAATATAACAGTCTCTGCATTATGTATGTTTATTTGGACCGTCTCTTGAACATTTATGGAATTGTACAGAATACAAATCTATCAAACAGTACGTTCAAAATTTTGGAAATGAATGGGAGAAAGGAGATGGGTCAATAATTAGAAGGGCAAGTAGTGTCAAGTGAGGGTTTTCTAAGGAAAGGAGTGATTACAGCATGCTTGAAGGCTGCAGAAAAGGTTGCAGTGGAAAGCGAAAGGCTGAGAATATGGGAGATGAAAAGGATGAAGGAGAGTTGAAGAAATGGATGGGAATAGGATCAAAAGAACAGGTAATGAGTTTAGAGAAAGAAAGAAGAAAAGAGGTTTCCTCAACAGCAATTTTAGAAAGGGATGAAAGGGTGATAAAGGTTGAGGAGAAAAGCTGGTAATGGAGATGGGGAAGAGGGGGTGAAGAAGATTTTGTGGGGAACTGAAGAGTTATCTTATGCACTCTGTCATGGAAATTGCTAGGGTTTGGGCAGAGAGAGGAGGGCGGATTGGAGGTGGAGGTGCCTTAAGAAGAGAATTGAGCATAGAAAAGAGGCAGCAAGGGTTAAAGGCAAGACGGTTAATCCGATGGAGAAAATAGTTTTGCTTAGAGAGTGCAATGGCAGACTAGAAAGAAGAAAGCATGAATTTGAAGTGAAGAAAGTCAGAGACGGAGAGCGGAATTTGAGCCAAGTGTGCTCAGCTGAGCGGGCACAGGAACATAAGTAGCGGGTAGCTGAAGACAACCAGGGCTGAGGTGAGGTGCGCCTCACAGGATATGAAATGGGCGGAGCAAGGGTATCCAGAGTAGAGGAGAAAGCATTATTATAGGAAGTTATGGCTTCATTAACAGACTTAGTGGAAGAGAGAAGAGATGAGACAGTAGTGGATAGTCAGTGGATCAATAGCATGAAGATTCCTAAAAAGGTGGAAGGAGTTAGGGCAAACTTTGGGGGGGGGGGGAGGGGGGAGTAATGAAGAGTGAAACTTAACAGGTGATGGTCAGATAAGGGAAAAGCAGAGGTATGGACATTAGAAGATAAACAATTAAGAGTATTAAATTAGGACAAGGCAGTGACCAAGCTGATGAGTGGAGGCAGAAGAGCAAAGCTGGAGGTTGAAAGAGGAGGTAAGGGAAAGGAGCTTGGATTCATAGGGGTCAGAGGGGTTATCAATATGAAAATTAAAGTCACCAAAAATAAGGAAGAGAGAAGAATAATCCAGGAATAAGGAGAACCAAAAGTCAAAATCAGTGAGGAAGATAGACCACCACCTGATAGTTCTCTTGCACAACCTTTAGATTGATCAAGAAACAACAGTTCAAACAGAACTGGGAGAAAAGAATGGCTTAAAATCAGCAAAGGTGTTTGACAAGATTGCATACTTTCCCTCTATCTCTTTAATTTATATGCAGAACAAATCATCAGAGAAGCAGGACTGTATGAAGACAACCGAAGTGCAAAGATTGGTGAAAGATTCATCAGCAAGCTTCACTATGCTGATGATACCACATTACTGGCTGACAGTGAAGACAATCTGAAACATCTGCTTCTCACGATCAAGGAACATAGTCTAAAAATGGGCCTGCACCTTAATGTTCAGAAGGCAAAGATTCTGACAACTGGCAAAATCAATAAGTTCATCATTGATGGAGAAGAAACTGAAATAGTTGACAACTTTAACCTACTTGCATCAATTATCAATAAAGAAACGACAAGCAGTCAAGAAATCCGATGCATTGCTCCTGGCAGAATGGCTATGAAGGAACTAGAAAAGATTTTCAAGAGCAGAGATGTCGCTCTCCATACAAAGATTCAACTTGTTCAAGCCATGGTATTTTCAGTATCATATGGATGTGAAAGTTGGACAGTGAAAAAGATAGACAGGAAGAATATTGATGCCTTTGAGTTATGGTGCTGGCGACTGATACGGTGTATACCATGGACTGCCTAAAGATCAAACTAGAAGAGATCAAACCTAAGCTTTCCTTAGAAGCCCAGAGGACAAGACTTCGACTTTCACTCTGGACACATCATACGATCATTAGAGAAAGACATCATGCTTGGCAAGGTAGAAGGTTAATGCAAAAGAGGAAGGCCAGCAATGAGATTGATCGATACAATGATAGCAATTATGGGTTTCACTCTATCAACCATAAGCCGTCTGACTGAAAACTGAACACAGTTTAGGTCAACTATCCAGAGGGTTACCATGAATCAACACCGACTCGACGGCACTGAACAGCAGCAGCTTTCAGCAGATGGCTAGCCATTGCTGCTGTTTCTCACACGCACCCACCTGTGTGCCATCATTGCCTATCAGAATGTTCAGATGAACAAGGAACTCTAACATGAGGGTTAGCTCCCCCTCAGTGAAACTGCATTTCTTAGTTGTCACTTTAGGAGCCATTTCCTTGTTGGAACCCACACTTGCGCAATGTGTGTTCAAACTGTGGACAAGTGCCCAGTGAGCTGTCCACATCTATATCGCGTAGACGTTTCCCATTGGAGACAGGAAAATGTTTGAAAATCGGCAGCCCTATGGACGATTCCAGAAACAGGCATGTCCATGTCTTCAGTTCTATGTGCCCGGAATTACTAGTGTGGATGGTTTTCTCCACATCACCTTTCCCCTCGTGCCTGTACTCATGTACGTGTTCAGCGTTCCAGCTACCATGTCCTCTACATGTTCATGGTGCAGATGAGAAATGCAGCAAACAGAAAGGAGATGGAGTATCTGGCATTGCTGGGAAAAGCAAGGCATGTCTTTGTGGGGGTATGTGTACAATGCACTGGGCCAATATGTTACTCAATTGCTTGAATTCTAGCTATACATTGCTGGTCCCTAAGTAGGTTCAAGGTGTGGGCAGCCATGACAGAGTGTGAACCAGGCTCCCAGCCCCATCTTGCTAGCTGAAGGCACTGATGTGCTTTGGCTGCCCAACACACTGTTCTCCCCACACCCACTGACATCATTCTAGGTGGCTGCCTGCACAGCCATGCCTTCATACTAATCCTGTAGTAATGGTGCACACATCTTATTCTGGGCTGAAGGACAATGTGAGGGATGTGCAGGGGCGGATACTTGCATGCACCTCTCAGGTACAGCATAGTTACTCACCTACAAGAAGTGATCTCCGGGATCAGCAGGAATCAGTCTTCAAATATGGGTGACATTGGCACAGATAGCGCCTGCACGGGAACACAGCCCAGTGTCCAATAGGAAAGCTTTTGGGAGCTCTCCACTGCACCTGCATGCTTGCCTTCCCGACTTCACAACACCTTTCCTCAGTTGAGTTTGTAGCTGAGAATAAGAGGAAAAAAAATAAAGAACCCTACAACTCCTAAGGGAGGAGGACGGTTGTGAAGATCACCTGTTACAGGTGAGTAACTACGCTATCTCCAGGAACAAGCAGGAATGCAGTCGTCACATATGGGACTCACTAACTCCCCGGAACCAGAGAGGTATGGGGGTGGAGCAGTCCAATCCCAGAGTTCAAAAGATTGCAGCCAAATAGTCTGGAATAGTTGTCAGTCTTGGACTCTATTCCAGCAGGCAAGAACCCCCTCTAAAGGTGGTCTGATTCTTGTAGAAGTCTGGGACAGAGGGTAGGAGTTGAATTTAAATCCCAAAGAGGTGCTGGATTACAGTTTAGCCAAAGACAGCATCCCGACGGGAGTCTCTCTCCAGGCAATAGTGGGTAGCAAAAGTGTGGATGGAGGACCAGGTAGCTGCCTGACAAATCTCCTCAATGGATACCTAATGGAGACTGGCTACGGAGGTTGCCATAGCCCAGGGGTGGGCCATTCCGGTCCTGGAGGGCCACAGATCAGTCAGGTTTTCATGATGTCCCTAATGAATATTCATGGACCTATTTCTATACAATGAAAGGCAGTGGATGCAAATAGATCTCATAAATATTCATTAGGGACATCATGAAAACCTGACTGGTCTGCGGCCCTCCAGGACCGGAATTGCCCACCCCTGCCATAGCCCATACATTATGAGCAGTAATATGACCCCCCCAGGGAGAGTCCTGCATGTGAATAAGCAAAAGACAGGCAATCTGCTAGCCACCTGGATAGTCCATTTTGATACTAGGGAACCCAGGTGACTAGGATCAAAAGATAAATAATTGAGAGGATCTTCAGGGATCCTTAGTTCTACTCAAATAGTAAGCTAACACTCGCTTACAGTCTAAAGTGTGAAGCGCTGCTTCCGCTCAAGAAACATGTGGTATAGGGAAGAAAATAGGTAGGATGACAGACTGGTTCAAATGGAAGGAAGAAAAAAACCTTCGGAAGGAAATGCGGATGGGTCCTCAGAACTACACTGTCGTGGTGAAACCGGGTATAGGGTGGGTCTGCTATCAGAGCACCTTCCATGATAGATACTTCAGTAAAGTGGTGGGTAAAGGCTCGAAAGGAGGCTTTAGTAGTTGTGTAAGAGCCACATTGAGATCCCAGGCTACCAGAGGCAGCTTAATGGGCGGCTTAGACAGCAGCAGACCACGCATGAAGCATGCTACTAAGAGGTGTGAGGAGATAGGCTGTCCCTGCAGTGGCTCGTGATGAGCCACAATGTCATTAAGGTACACTCTGACTGAGCTAGTCTTAAGGCATGTTAAGGATAGGTGGAGGAGGTATTACAAAAGTTACTCCATCGAGCATGAAAAAGGGGTCAATGCCCTTTGGGGAGCACCAAAGTGCAAACCTACGCCACTTAAAAGCTTAAGATCATCTCATAGAGTCTGTGCGTGATGCAAGGAGTATATTCTTGATGTCCTGTGGCAAGTCGAGATTAGCAAACACTAGCCCTTCAGCAGCCATGCTGTCAGGCGGAGGGGAGTGGATGTTGGGATGGAGGAGCATCCCGTTGTCCTGAGAGAGGAGCTCAGCGCACATCTCAGGCTGAGTGGCTGAGTCTGCACAAGGCGAAGAAGCAGACGGAACCACAGTTGATGGAACCAAAAGGGGGTTAAGAGAATCATGGAGCCTTGTCAGCCTGAGCTTGAAAAGCATCTTGGGAATCAAGGGGATGGGAGGGAATGCTTAAAGCAGACCCTGTCCCCAGTGTAGAAGGCAGGCATCCAGGGCCCGACATTGTAGCAACTGAACACTGGAGCAGTAGAGTGGAAGTTGTGTGTTCTGAAGAGTGGCAAGAAGATCTATGAGTGGGGTCCCCCACATCTGAAAGATCCAAGCAGCCATCTCTCAATGCAGATTCCATTCGTGTGGACGAAGGATATGGCTGAGCCTGTCCGTAAGGACTGAGCTTGCCCAGGAGGTAAACTGCTGTGAGGTGAATGTGGTGTGAAATGGCAAAAAATCACAGGCAAAGCGCTTCCTTGCAGAGGAGAGGAGATGGGAGGAGACGGGAGGAGACCCCCCCCCCCCCCAACACTTGTTCACGTAGAACATGAGACTTGATTGTTTGTTCTGACTAGAACAGGTTGCCCTGAAAATTGGGGTTGAAAAACCCGAAAAGCATTTGTCAATGCTTGTAATAATAGGAAATTGATCTGCATGGCAGATTCTTGTTGTGTCCACAGTCCCTATGTGATTAAGTCGTTGAGATGGGCTCCCCAACCCAGCATGGAAGAATCTGTCAGGGTGCATCAAGGTAGAGGCATCTGAAAAGGTGACCAGATGAGCAGGTTTTGAGGGAAACACCACCACTGAAAGGACTTGATCAGCTGAGGGGTGATGAGGACCTTGTCCGAGATGCCCCTCTACCTGCGTCCATTGGGAAGGCAGTGTCCATTGGGCTTGACGTATGTGCAATCGAGTATAGGGAATGACGGACTGTGGAGGCCATGTGTCCCCAGAGACGTAGCATTTCTCAAGCTGTGATTCAAGTCTGCTTTTGCGGGTGCTCCGCCAGTTCGATGAGAAGGGCAGAGCGATTCTGTGGGAGGAAAGCTCTGGCCTGCTCGATTATCTAAAAGCGTGCCAATGAACTCCAGTTGCTGGGTTGGAGTTGTTTATGACAAAACCCAGGTATTGGAGTACTCTGATGGTGTGATGAAGGGAGAGTCTTACCTCTTGAGGGGAGTCTCCCCTGATAAGCCAGTCATCTAAATAAGGAAATACAAATATGCCTAAGGTGCGTAGATAGGCAGTGACTACTGCCATGCATTTGGTGAAGACCCTTGGGGCAGAGGCCTGTATTGGTAATGGTTTCCCTGAAACATGAAGTGCAGAGATTGTCTGTAGGAAAGACGTATCAGTATATGCATGTATGCCTCTTTGAGGTCTAGAGAACATAGCCAATCGTGTCTCTAAAGATATGGTAAAAGAGTTCCTAGTGAAATCATTTTGAATTTTTCTTGAACCAGAAACTTGTTTAGGTCTCTGAGATCTAAGATGGACCTGAAGCCTCCTGTTTTCTTTGGAATGAGAAAATATGGAGAGTAGAAACCCATCCTTTCTTGAGTAGGAGGAACTCTTCCTATGGCACCATGGGATAACAGGGTGGCCACCACATTTCTTAAGAGAATGCTTTGAAGGGGTTGTGTGGGATAGTTCCCTGCAAAGCAGGTGGGGGGGGGTGGGAAGGTCTCAAAGTGAAGCTGATAACCCCCTTGGACAATGTGCAGTGTCCACTGCTCTGATCTTATGAGGTGCCACCTATAGGCATAGTTGCAAAGTCTGCCTGCTATGTGGAGGGGTTGTGGTCCTTCCAGAGGCAGATTGGCAATGCTCTCAAGGAAAAAGAGTCAAAAACCAGGTGCAGGCTGTGGCTGTGCGGTTAGTTGAGGCTTAGGACTCTATGGCTTCCCAGGTTGGCGAGGACCCTGTAGATTCTGCTGTGTTAATTGTTCATAGGCAGCAGAAGGTAGGCAAGAAAGACAGTATCTCTTCTTTTTGGCATAGAAAGATTTCTTATTTATTTAACATGTTTTTTATACCACCTTATCCTGGAATCTTCTTAGGAAGAGCCTTTGTTTTGGAGGGGTCAGCTGTTTTCCCGGAAAAGCATTTTAAGGTGATATAGTCTGTCTTAATCTCCCTTGCCTTTTCCCTACATTCTTTGCCAAAAACGGTTTTCTCTAGTACATGGGATATTGGCTAATTTGGCTTGTACCCACTGTTCAAGGTTGGATGCCTGTAGTCAAGCCATCCCGCGAGCCCCAATGCAGACTGCTAAAGCTCTGCTTGATGATTAAAAGGCATCAAAGGAGGCTATGGTGAGAAACTTGTTTGTGTTCTGGCTTTGTTTGATGAGTATCTGAAAAGCACTCCTCTTATCAGGAAGGAGAGGAGTGAAGGTTTCCAGATCCCTGGTAACAGTCTTCAGAAACATGCCCATGTAGATCATGTAAGAATTTATTCTGGAGGCTAACATGCATGCCTGGAAGCATTTTCGCCCAAAGGCATTGAGTGTTCTGCAATCTTTACCTGGTGGTGTGGAAGAATGATTTAGAGCTCTTAATTTGGTGCATCGCCAATTCCACTACCATTAAGTGATGTGGGAGCTGATGTTTATGAAAGCCTGGGTACTGCAGTACTCTGTATATGGTATTGAGGCGCTTACTGATGGGTGGAACCGTGAGCGGTGCTTCCCACATTTGAAGCATTAGAACCTGCAGAATACGATGCATCGGTAATGTAGCGGCTTCTGTGGGAGTTGGATGGTATTGAATTATCTGCAATTCCTCATGCGCTGGGGGTCCAGGGAGATTGCCGTTGTCTGGGTGGAGTCACCAACGGGGCTGTCCACCACCATCCCAAAACATGGCATTGGTAGCTCTCCAGAGGTCAATGCCTTGGAATAGAACATAAGAACATAAGATATGCCATACTGGGTCAGACCAAGGTCCATCAAGCCCAGTATCCTGTTTCCAACAGTGGCCAATCAAGGTCACAAGTACCTAGCAATTTCCCTAAAAGAGACAGGTGCCACAATGCTTGTATTGGGACAAGCAGTGGATATCCCGGGTCCCTTTTAATAATGGTTTATGGACCTTTCCTCCAGGAACTTGTCCAAACCTTTTTTTAAACCCAGCTACACTAACAGCTTTTCCTACATCCTCCGGCAACAAATTACAGAATTTGATTACACATTGAATGAAAAAATAGTTTCTCTTGTTAGTCTTAAATAGGTTACCCTGTAGCTTCATTGCATGTCCCCTAGTCTATGTTTTGATGGTGTAAACGATCTACGTTTACCCATTCTACTCCATTCATTAATTTATAGACCCCTATCATATCTCCCCTCAGCAGTCTCTTTTCCAGGTTGAAGAGTCCTTAGCTTTTTAAACTCTCTTCATAGGGGTATCCTTCCATCCTCTCTACCATTTTGGTGGCTCTTCTCTGTACCTTTTCTAATAACGCTATATCCTTTTTAAGATATGGCGACAAGAATTGCACACACTATTCAAGTGTGTACCATGCACACACTATTCAAGTGTGTACCATGGAATGATACAGAGGCATTATAATATCCTTTGTTTTATTCTCCATTCCTTTCCTTATGATACCTAGCATTCTATTTGCTCATAAAAAAAAGGAGGTGAAAAAAGGAGGTGATAATGCCTCTGTATAAGTCTTTGGTGCAACCTCATTTGGAGTATGGTGTGCAATTCTGGAGACCGCACCTTCAAAAGGATGTGAACAGGATGGAGTCGGTGCAGAGGGTTGCTACTAAAATGATTAATGGGCTTCATTATAAAGCATATGAGGACAGACTTAAGAATTTTAATATGTACACCTTAGAGGAAAGGCGGGATAGAGGTGATATGATTGAGATGTTTAAATACCTCCGTGGCATAAATGTTCAGGGAGAGAGCCTCTTTCAATTGAAAGCAAGTTCTGCTACGAGGGGACATGGGATGAGGGTGAAGGGAGATAGATTCAGGAGTGATATGCGGAAATATTTCTTTACAGAAAGAGTAGTGGATCCATGGAATAGTCTCCCAGTGGAGGTGGTAGAGATGAGGACAGTAACTAAATTAAAAAAAGCATGGGACCAACACAGAGGATCTCTAAAGGTAAAAAGTGGACTGTTGTAGTTGTTGTAATGGAAGGACAGACAAGATAGGCCATGTGGTCTTTTTCTGTCATCATGTTTCTATGTTTCTTGGCCACTGCTGCATACTGGGTGGAGGATTTCAACATGTTATCCACGATGATGCCTAAATCTTTTTCCTAGGTGGTGGTTCCTAATGTGGAACCTTGTATCATGTAACCATAGTTTGGGTTGTTCTTTCCTAGATGCATAACTTTGCACTTGTCCACATTAATTTTCATCTGCCATTTGGATGTCCGGTCTTCCAATTTATCAAGGTCCTCTTGCAATTTTTCACAATCCTCATGGGTTTTAACAACTTTGAATAATCTTGTGTCATCTGAAAATTTGATTACCTCACTCGTTATTCCCATTTCCAGGTCATTTATGAATATATTAAAAAGCAGCAGACCCAGCACAGATCCCTGGGGTACTCCACTATTCATTTTCCCGTAGTCCCAATTCTGCTTTGGAAGAGAGATCCTCCCGATAACCGATTCTTCCCATTTCTGCCTTCTATCCCTCACTTTGTGCTTGCCTGTTTCAGTCTATCCATGTGTGTCAGTGTGGGCTGCCTGTCCTCTTCCCATGTGTGTACTGCTATTTATGTACTTACTGTGCCAGGATGCTTCGAATTCTGTCCCAGCCCCTGTGTGCTGCAGCCTAGGCTGGCCTTCTGTGCCCAGTGGGCAGCAGCGCCTACTTGGCCATCAGGACAACTCTGCACAGTAGTCAAGTCTCCTCCTCCGATAAGTTTGGTTGCCTGGTAGTCATGCTGTAATATGTGCAATATGGATTTTGCAGCCGGTGAGGGGAGGGGGGGGGGGGGGACTACTACATCCTGTTTCATGTTGCATGTGACCTCACTTCATGGGGGTGGAAATGTTTTTGGAGGTACACGTGTACAGCAGGCACCCCAAAACATTTTCATAGATACACGGGCAAGCTTGGGAGGGTGCGGGCGCATTTTAGACAGCCCACGACGGAGACGGTTTTGTTTGCACATTCATGTCCCAGCCATTTGCAGACATTTGCTTGTCATGCAGCAGCGAAAACGTATTTGTCCCGATTCCGGAAATATGTGCACATCTAAACACGTGGATCCGGAATTAGGTTGAAAACGTGCCCATTCTGGACGGGCACGTTTCTGTCGGAGCTGGCCGTCCTTTATGGAATCTGCCTCCACATGGATAGGTTTTAGTTGTTTGGAGGATGGCTTTATAAAAGGGCACCTAAGCAAAAAAAAGAGGGACATAGGTGCATAGTTATTTATTTATTTATTTGAGAAGTTTATATATCGCATTTCCAAAGTTCAATTCGGTTTACATCAAACAGAATAGAACTTTAAATGAAACGTGTTAACAATACAAGGAACAGTGAACCAAAATATAAGACACTCTCATAACTTTACAGGGAACTAGTAAATATTCCAAAACCTCAACATTAATAACCTGTAACTATTAAATAATGCAGAGCATTAACAACATACCAAAATACCAGACGAGATGCCAAACAGGTATATTTGGTATTTTGTTATTGCATTGTTCTTTTGTGTATGTTGCATATCTTGCCTTTATAAAATAGGTAAATATGCTGCACCTATTAGGTTTATGTATAGAAAAACAATTTGGCTCATTTCCAGATCATTTTTGATTTTTTTGACCAAATTTCATGCTTTTTTTGCTTGCTTCAGAAATCAATGTGTGTAAAATTTGATTAATGGGCATAACATGTTTTAAAGGGCATATCATCTTCACAGATATGAATTCTGAGGTTTAATGTGTGCAAAGTCAATTTAGCACACAGTCTTTACCAAAGCCAAATGGACATCCCTAGCACTTAGCTGCCAAAGCTACAGCTCCTCCAAAACGGTCATAAATTTGTGCATGTACTGTGTATATGCAGGTAAGAATGGTGGCTTATGAGCTTATTTAACAGGATAAACAATACATGCTGAGTAAAATTAATGCATTCATGGATCCAGATGATTTTAGAACTAGTTTAGCTCAGAGTAAAATGAATTAGCGCAGTGCAATTCATGGTGGTCTACTGGGAGCTTCCTTGAAAACTCTTCAGATGATTCAGAATGTTGCTACCTCTTTATTAACTGGATGTAGTAAGTACAGTCATATTTTGCCTAATTTATCAGTGTTACACTGGCTGCCGATACAATGGAGAGTTAATTTTAGAAGTCTCTTCAATGGGATGTTATCTGCTTCCTTTTTTTGAAGTCCTTAATCTGTACATATCTTCTTGTGTTTGGCAATCCTCAACTCAAAACTTACTTCAAGTCTCTTCAATTAAGATGAGCAGGAATGTTGACCCCAGACACCGAGCCTTTTATAATTCAGGCCCAGTATTGTGGAATGTGCTTCCTTTTAATCTGCGACTTGAGCATGTTGTACTGGTATTTCACAAGAAGTTGAACTACTAATTTGTCTGCAGTTTCTTGATTTTAAGAGTTTATTTTATGATTTACACATTTGTTTTTATTGTTGTGGCAAAGAATGTTAATTGGATACATTAATTTTGTCATACAAAAACGTTGGCTTTTACCCATCTTAATGTTTTTATCAAAACATTATAAAGATATTGATTAATGCTAACTTTTGGATACAGTATGTAAATAATTGAGTTATATTTTTTTATTTAAATTATTAACCACCTTGACTTTTTAGACTAAAGATAGGATATTAAGTTTAATAAATAATTTTTACTATTTTATATGGCATGATACATTATTGTAAGTGCTCTTATTTGATTATTTCTTATGTTATTTAATGATTCACCTTAAAACAATGTGCTTAGCGGAATAGAAGTAATTTTAAATAAAGATCCAATTCCACCCCCATTCCATTCCCAAGTAATACCTACAAGTATAAAGCAGAAATGTTCTATATGCTCTACTTACAGAATGACCCCCATGGTGGATTCATTTATAATGTATCCATTCAGCAGCTGTCAAAATTTAAAAATATAGATATTAGAGCCCTATTTACTAAAGGATGGTTAAATGTTGCAGTTATTGCACATTATCTGACACAACCAATGTTGGAAAGTGCAAAACCTCTCCACTAACTGTTGGGGGCATCAGCTAATGCAAAGGAAATGCCATTACCATGCTGCACTGCAGATAACACAATGCAGTTAGTTACAGCTGTTCAGATTGTGTTCACTGCGCTGCATTAGTTAATGCAGAGGTTGTTACCATGCATTAACTATAAATTAACCATGAAGCACTATCCCCATCCATTCTCTGCCCATTCCCTACTTCCTTCCTTGTTAACTGTTAGTACATCGTGCAGATTGTCCTGCTAACTTTTAATATGGCAGCTGCATTATTAGCACAGTAACTGCCACATTAACTGCAGTCACAGCTTAGTAAAAAGACCCCTTGAGCAGTTACACCCACTGCCAGTTACATAAGTGGTTTTGATTACCAGCCCCATACAATCATGTTCACTTTAGTACACTACCACTCAAAAGCCAAAATCCTTTTCTTCATCAGTGGAATCATACTCCTTTCATCTGCATAGGTCAATCATACTCCTTTCATCTGCATAACATTTCTCTTTTGTATCATGAAGAAAGATGGACTTTTTTCCAAAAAATTTGAAAATTGCATCCAATCACTGTAAGAGACTTAAATTTACTAATGCAAATTAGTCTATAATAAAACAAAACAAATTACCACCATCCCATACATAAAAAATGTCAAGCATAAATAGGGAGCACTTATGTCTAGTAGATTGGCTGTCGTAAATAGCATTTTAAAGACTAATGAGGTCAATAATGTGTTGAATGGGATTGAAAAATCACATCCAGGATTTACCTGAGAGGATAGTAGTAGTAAATAGAGAAGGGGCCTTTCTCTAGGCCAGTGGTTCTCAATCTTTTTTGTACCGTGACCCCTTTTACCATTGGTCAACTTGTGGTGACTCCCAATGATTACATCAAATGCGTCTCTCTTCCTTTACCATTAATGCATTGTCGCTGTAATCACTTGTTGAATTATTATTATAAGCCTTTGCAATATGTTTTTATTTATAAAATATACTTATTTAAACCACAATAATTAATCACAAGTAACAATATTTGATTTCAAAATTATGATGATTTTGTAGTCAAGTCACTAATATGAAATAAAATTATTTTTTCTACCTTTGTTGTCTGACCAATTTATTCTCTGATCATGCTGGTCCCGATCTGAGGCTTCTGCTTTCCTGTCTTCTCTTAGCTCTCTTTCTGTGGTCTATATTACATCTGCCATTTCTTATCTCTTCTTTCGTTTTCTTCACTTCTTTCCATCAGCCTATTTACAGTCCCAGTAACCATCTCCAGTATCAGCCCCTTTCCAGTCCTCACTCTCAGTACCTTCCAATGTCAACTTGCATTCCCATGACTGCCACTGGTTTCCATTCGCTTCCAGTCCCCCTCCTTCCCCACTGACCAGTCCCTTCTAGTACAAATACCATGGCAGCCCCTCTCAGATCCACTCCCTTCCAGTTCCATTCTCCCATCCCCTCATATCAGCACATTTGTAGCCTTAGCCCCCAGTTTTCTTCCAGGGCCAGCAGCTCTATCCTCCCCTCCCCACAATCAGCCCATTCCCAGTCAAAGCCCCCCAAACAGCTTGCTTCCAGTGCTAGCCTCCCCTCAACCCTATCACCAGTGCTAGCCTCCCCTAATCAGCCCAATACCAGTCCTATCCCCCCATCAGCTCATTACCAGTCCTAGCCTCTCCTAATCAGCTCATTTCCAGTGCTAGTCCCTCCTCAACCCCATTACCAGTGCTAGGCTCCCCTAATCAGCCCATTACCAGTCCTACCCCCCCCCCATCAGTCCATTACCAGTCCTAGCTTCCTCTAATCAGCCCATTTCCAGTCCTAACCTCCCCGATCAGCTCATTTCCAATGCTAGCCCCCATTAGTCCATTACCAGTCCTACCCCCCTATTCAACACATTACCAGTCCCAACCCCCCTTGATCAGTCCATTCCCAATCTTAGCCTTCCCTAATCAACCCATAACCAGTCCTAGCCGCCCATCTGCCCATTATAGTCCTAACCCACACTGTCTCTCCCCTCTGTCCAGCAGTTGTCCCCCGTCTGTCCAGTATGTCCCCGTCTCTTCCCTTTGTCCATGTCAGCCCCCCTCCCTCCCTGTCAGCCCCCCTCCCTCCCTCCCGCCACCGCTCCCTCCCTCCCTCTCTCCATGTCAGCCCTCCTCTCCCTCCATCCATGTCAGCCCCCCCCCTCTGTCCGTAAGCCCTCCCTCCCTCCATGTCAGCACCCCTGTCCATGTCAGCCCCCCTCCCTCCCTCCATCAATGTCAGCCCCCTCCATCCATCCATCCATCAATGTCAGCTCCCCTCCCTCCCTCCATGTCAGCCCCCTCATGTTAGCCCCATTGCAGGTTCCCTGCTCCCTTCTCCCCGCTCCCTGTCTGCCTGCTACTGCCCTGTTCTTCTTCTGCAGCCGTGGCTCCCTGCCTCTTAGGAAACTGCGGCTGAGCCTGAACAGCTGCGGAGCCTTCACGTCTCTAAAAGGGCTTTGTGCAGCATTATCCCGCCTCCAAAGGAAGTGGTAAACAACTTCCTTTGGAGGTGGGACAATGCTGCACGGAGCCCGTTGAGAGACTGGATGGCTCCGCATCGGTTTCACTGGCTCAGCCGCGGTTCCCTAAGAGACAGGGAGCTGTGGCTGCATTAGAAGGGAAGCGGTGAGTTTGCCAGAAATTGCCGCTGCCAAGAAGCGGATTCGGCAGCAACAGCAACTTGTGCGGGGTTTTTTGTTTTGTTTTGTTTTGTTTTTTAACGGCGGAGTGAGGCAACCCCTGCTAAATCCTGTGGCGACCCCCGTGGGGGTCGCGACCCACAGGTTGAGAACCACTGCTCTAGGCAGTCTGCTGGAAAGAGAATCAAGGGAGTGGCTTGCAGGAGAAGCAGCCTGTTATTGAGCTCCAGGGAACTAAAAGAAATCTGAGGAAGGAGAAAGAAGCAGCAGAGTTATGTTCTCTCTCTTTGCTTTGCAGGTGCCAGAGCAGAGAGAGCCTGGCATTCAGTACTGAAATCAGAGGACGCAGCAGTTCAAGATGCAGGGGGCATCTTACTGCCGCCATTGGTCTAAAGCAGTAGTTTCTCAACCCAGTCCGCTGGGACTCCAAGACCAGTCAGGTTTTCAGGATATCCACAATGACTATGCATGAGATAGATCTGCATACAAAGGAAACCGTGCATGCGGATCTATCTCATGCATATTCATTGTGGATATCCTGAAAACCTGACTGGCTATGGGGTCCCAGAGGACTGGGTTTAGAACCACTGGTCTAAAGCTTTAATCACAAAGGTGACTGAGGAGACTGATATTCCTGTGGAGTCCAGAAATTCAAAGGACAGTCTCAAGCTTTGGACAACCAGGTCCCAAAAAGAGTCCTTGGAGAACAGAGAACCCAAACAGAGAGCTCCAGAACCCAAATTCCAAAAGAAGAGGAAGGATGGTGTCCCAGAAAGCAGGAGGAACAATAAGTGGAAAGGACCAAACTTACCCTCTATTATTTTTTTGTGCTTGTATTCTGGAGTATTATGTGAATAAGATGCGCTACTGACTGGAGAATTTTTCAGTAAAGGCTTATTTTTGCCATCTTCCTCCCCTGATTGGGGAAAGCAACGCCGCCAGGCCATCCGGCCTGCCTGAGAAGCCCCTCCAGCCCAGTCGGGGCTGTGGGAGGGGGAGGAGCAGCGGGCCGGCATAAAAAGAAGCCGCCGCCGGCGGGAAAACCCTTTTGCCATCTTCCTCCCCTGATCGGGGAAAGCAACGCCGCCAGGCCATCCGGCCTGCCTGAGAAGCCCCTCCAGCCCAGTCGGGGCTGTGGGAGGGGGAGGAGCAGCGGGCCGGCATAAAAAGAAGCCGCCGCCGGCGGGAAAACCCTTTTGCCATCTTCCTCCCCTGATCGGGGAAAGCAACGCCGCCAGGCCATCCGGCCTGCCTGAGAAGCCCCTCCAGCCCAGTCGGGGCTGTGGGAGGGGGAGGAGCAGCGGGCCGGCATAAAAAGAAGCCGCCGCCGGCGGGAAAACCCTTTTGCCATCTTCCTCCCCTGATCGGGGAAAGCAACACCGCCAGGCCATCCGGCCTGCCTGAGAAGCCCCTCCAGCCCAGTCGGGGCTGTGGGAGGGCGAGGAGCAGCGGGCCGGCATAAAAAGAAGCCGCCTGCGGGCCTCGCCAGAGGGCCCTTTGGCGTGGCCCTTAGGCGTGGAACAGGGCGGAAAGCTTCGCCAAACGAGTGCACCATCAGACGTCCAGCCACACAGCTCTCGGATACGAAACACGGAAGCACAGCACCACCTAAGAAAACACCTTATCAGAGACATACTTGTAACCCTCACAGGTACTGATCCTAACAGCTTTGCATATCACTACCATTAACAATATTATGGCTTTACCATTGTCATTATATGTTCCCTATTGGTAGCCTATACTGTATATTATCTTGTAGCTTATCCCTGTTAGATTAAACTGTGCATTTTCTGTTCATTATCTGTTCCCTATTGCTAGCTTTTACTGTGCATTTAAATTGTCTGAGTAATGCTCCTCAGCTTACCCTCTTATGAGTGTATCTTTGCTGCATAGTTCTACTAGTTACCCAACAAAAGTACCAACATTTACTGCCATCATTGTCTTAATTATCGTGTATGTACATCTTACTACCCCACTACAACATGTAAGCATGTTTGCTTTTACAACCGTTTGACATCATCATCTAGTGCTTTATACCCCTTTAATACTTACTAGTTCTACTATTGCTGTGTAATCTGCAGTGAGAACCTATCCATATTGCAATCACTCTCTCCTATACACACAAGATGGCCTCACACATCCTGACTCTTGCCAGCCTGTATCTACTTACACATTGGCTGGGAATATCCAATGCACTATCTCAATCCCAGAACCATATCCCCATCTTGAGCAACTGTGGGAAAAGATGGTCTGGACCCCACCCAAGTCACGACACACGTCGCTCTCACCTTATACACATTCCACTTCAACCTTCCAGGACACCCGACCACAAGAAACTAAAATACTGCCACAACCTAAAGTGTGCCATGATTAATGCACGTTCCATACGCAAGAAATGGCCCGTTGTCCTAGATATAATATCCCTGTATAACCTGGACATACTTCTAATCACGGAAACCTGGCTATCATCGGAGGATAACGTCATCCTCAACCAACTCCTACCTCCCAACTTCTCTGTACATATAAGACACAGAGAAACTAAAAAAGGAGGGGGCGTACTAATACTTACAAAATCAGATCTTCATTTCCATATCACTGAAGCCTCCAGTACAAGTGACCTGGACTCGCTTTCCATCAAAAACCAGCAATGTTCCATCACTCTACTATACAGATCACCATCTTCATCACCTGAGGACCTCCCCACAATTCTCGACCTTGCTGCCAATGCTCACAACCTCAACCCACCTATTTGGATAATGGGAGACTTTAACCTCCCTTCACTTCATCAAAGCCATGCAACTGCATTCCTCGAAGCCATCGAGAATCTGGGCTTTACACAAATCATCGACAAACCCACACACGATAAGGGCAATATCTTGGACATGGTGTTCGCACCTCACGCAGCCCTCGAGGAAAACCATAACACGATGTTGTCTATCATTGACGTCCCCTGGTCTGACCATAAACTTATCACTTTTCAAATACCCACCAGGGACAGCCAGCGGCACAGTACCCAAAAATGCTACAACACAGCTCGAACCCCAACAAGAAACTTCCGCGCATTTGACAGAGAGTTAATACTATCGCAAACCCAATCCCTCTTCACCATAACCTCATCGGACCCGGAAGAACTAGTCACCGCATGGAACCTCAACCTCAAGGCTATCTCACAACGTCCACAAAGCAATAACACATCCAAGAGAATAAGAAATGCGGCCCCTTGGTTCTCCCAAGAATTGAGAACTTCTCTAACACAACTACACAGACTAGAGAAAAAATGGCGCCGATCACTCTCCACACAAGATTTGACAGCCTACCAACTCCACCTAACAAAGCACAGGGAAGCGATCTCAATAAAAATGAAACAGCACCACACTGACACTTTGAAAAGATCTCTGAACAAACCACGGGATCTTTTCAACTTGGTGCAAGCCCTTTCTAAAGAACCAACTCCTGAACAACACGTGGATATCCATCCACAAAATTCGCTGACTACCTCCAGTCAAAGATCATACAGACCGACAAAATATCAACAGCCTCACTCCAAGACCATACCGGCATAACCCCTTTAAGTAAGTTTTCCGCACCATCTAGAAAAAGCATTGAAGATACAATAGCTTCCCTCAATACCTCCACAGCACAAACAGACCCTTGTCCGGCTTTTTGAATCAAGGAGCTACGCAAGGAATTTAGTCCATTCATCGCAAAATTGACAAAACATTCCTTTACTACTGGTTCCTTCCCTACAACCCTCAAGCAAACATCTATCAGGCCGTTACTGAAGAACACTAAACTTGATCCACAACAAGCCGAATCGTACAGACCAATAGCTAGTATTCCTATACTAGCAAAGATATTGGAGAAAGAGGTCCAAAGGCAAATCCAGGATCATATAGACTCCACAGCGCCCTTGGATCATTGCCAACACGGGTTTAGAGAGTACCATGGAGTAGAGACACTTCTCACCTTCTTATTCAATAACATTTTCACAGGCATTGACAACATCCGACAAGGCTTTGTGCTCATCTTTTTAGACATCGCTGCAGCCTTTGACTCGGTTCATCATGAGATTCTCCTCGGGCGACTTTAAGAAAAGGGAATTTGTAATACCGCGCTCAATTGGTGCAGTTCCTATCTAAATGGCCGATGTCAATATGTTAAATCTGGAGCAGAAGAGTCGAAACAATTCCATCAAACACAAGGTGTGCCGCAGGGATCCTCATTGTCATCTTTACTATTCAACATTTACATGCAGCCCATCTGCAACATCATTAGATCATTTAACGTGAGCTGTCTGATATATGCAGACGACATCCTACTATATATGCCTTTTTCAACCGTTCAAATGGACCTTACACCTCTTATAGAATGCTTCAATACCATATCGGATTGGCTACAAGCACAAAACCTCCGCATCCAGCACAAGAAAACGGAGGTATTGTTCATCGCTAGAGACCCAGATTTTACCCCACCGACACATATAAAGGTAAAGGAAGCGGAATTACAAACCAAAGAAACAATAAAATACCTGGGGATCACCTTAGACCAACATCTGGACATCTTGGTGCACCTCTTGTCACCGGAGGAGTCCCTACCCCGACTGATGCTGGAATTTCAGACTTATGGCCGCTTCTCTGGCCTGAAGATCAATGGAGCAAAGTCGGAGGCCTTGGATATTTCCGGGTCTTTACAACACAGCTGGGCGGGCCCTTTCCCTTTGAGATGGGCGCACTCCCATTTTACCTATTTAGGTATTCGCCTGACTAAGCAGCCGCGAGACTTTTACAGGAGTAATTTGGACTGGATGTTGAATCGTATACGTTCCCAGTTGGGGGCCTGGGGACCGCTGCCACTTTCTTTGTCCGGGCGGGTGGCGGCCATCAAGATGGTGATCCTGCCGAGGTTGTTGTACTGGTTGCAAACCCTGCCGGTCTGGCTATATCGACGAGATCTGCGGCAGGTGGAACGGCTGATCCGGGCATTTCTCTGGCGCGGTGCTAGGGCTCGTATTCCTCTGACGCGGCTGGTGGGGAAGTGGTGCGAAGGGGGGATGGGGCTACCGGACTTGGGTGTCTATGCCCTGGCATGTCAGGCACGCCATTTGGGAGACTGGCTTGGGCAGACAGGAGTATATACACCCATACTTATTGAGGAGGAGTTGGCAGCACCTCTTTCATTATTAGGGGCCTTACATACACGGCCCAAACATCTGCCCAGTCGATTGGCGAACAGTGTTTTATTTAGTTCTGTACAGCGGACCTGGCGCCACCTTAATACCTGCTGGAGGGCGCCCTGGACGGCATCCAGTTGGTTGCCTTTGCAAGGTAATGTTCAGTTTGCTCCCGGATCGGGGTCTTGGGGGTTTCGAGATTGGAGACGGAAAGGCATCCGTCTAGTGGGACATTTGGTGGAGGCCAATGGTCACTTTAAATCTTTTCGGGATCTCAGTCAGGAATATGACTTGACCTCCAAGCATACCTTTGCGTTTTTACAGGCTTCTCATTACATTTCTTCCCTGCCCCAGGAAGCGCTGGCGGTGGAGCGCTCTGCACAGTTGTTGGAGTTTTTTGCACTAGGGGAGGAAGCTCCACCTACGATAGCGGGCCTGAGAGCCCGTCTCGACGGCCTTCGCGCCCCGGTAGATTACAGGGGTGTGGAGGCGGCTTGGGGAGCAGAGCTGGAAAGAGAGGTCCCTCCGGGCACTATTAGGGCAGCCTTGTGCAGGATCGCGGTTCTGGCGGTTGGGGCGAAGTGGCGAGAGATACAATTTAAGTGCCTTACCAGAGCCTATTTCTCGCCACGACGAGCCTTACGTAGCTGTCTGACGGAGGATGGCCGGTGTCCCCGATGCTCAGCGCCTCTGGCCAATCTGCTGCACATGTGGTGGGCTTGCCCCCATATCCAACGGTACTGGGCTCGGATACAGGCCTATATTAGTGAATTATTGCAGTTGCGGATCCGCTGGACGGGGGCTTTGGTGATACTGGACAAGCTAGACCCCCCCCTGCCCAACCCGGAGTCCTGATCGGCTGTTATTGCGGAAGGCTTGTCTGGTGGGGAAGGGCCCCATTCTGCGCCGATGGCGGGAGCAACGTCCTCCCACGTTTGTGGAATGGCGTAACTGTTTCCACCAGGTCATGTTAATGGAGCGGTGGCATGCACGGGGCAGTGTCAAGCGATGGACTACCTTTATTCAGATATGGGGCACTTATATTGGAACCCTGGGTGCCAGGTGTCGGAACGAGCTTTTACACATTGGCCACTAAGGGAAGGAGCCCAGAGGGCGAGAGGGCAATCTGACAGAGCGCTAGCGATGTCGAGGTGGCAGGGTGTGCGGGGGGGTTGGAGGGGAGGGGGTGGGGGGGGGGAAAGGGGGGGGGGAGTTGGGGGGGGCATTATTATCATAAAATATTGTATTCATTGCATGGAGTTATACTCCGGGTGGGGATAAGAGTTCACCCCCCCGGAGATGGTGTGCTGTTTAACTTTGTAAGTTTGCAATGAATAAAATAAAGTTTTGAAAAAAAAAAAAATCCGTTCACTCAGACATCTGCGCTCCCTACTGGAGCCAGATGATTTCCGGACCATATACCAAGCACTGATCCTGCCGCACTTTGACTTTGCCAATTCCATCCTACAAGGTCTCCCGCAATCCACACTAAACTCGCTACAACTGGCCATGAATGCTGCAGCAAGGATTCTTCATGGAGCCTCCAGAAGAGACCACGTGACTCCGATATTAAAACAGCTTCATTGGTTACCTATACACGGAAGGATTATCTTCAAAACATTAATCCTCTCATTCAAGGCAATCAAGCGCCTTTCCTCCACAGCACTTACGGATCTCATCCATACAGTGCCCCCCAACAGAGCTAGGAGGTCAACAGCCCTAAATTTATTAGCAACCCCGAAGACCTTGACAAAATGCAATAATACAACAGCAAATAGGGCCTTCAGCCTTTACGTCCCCAAATGTTGGAATGCACTCCCACCAGACATTCGAGCTATAGCAGACCTGACCCAATTCAGGAAGGCAATCAAATATCACCTCTTCCTCCAATACTACCCAACCAGCGATGAATTTAGTTAGCACCACCTAAGAAACACTGCCCTTTTGCAGCCCATACTCACAAGGTCTCAAGTATTCAAAACGGATTCATCATTTATTGTGCAATTCAACAATGTTATAGGAATTTTACCTCATGTATATAGCATATTTCATGTAAATAGTTCATGTATATAGTTCAGCCCCTGTTATCCAAGTTTATATTCCTGTTCGATGTAAAACCAAACAGAATGTGTGTATTGGTCACTTTGTTATACTGTAAACCGCGCTGATACCGAATAGTGCGGTATATAAGCAACTGTAATAAATAAAATAAAATAAATAAAATAAATAAAAACTTCACACCCAGTGTCTGCTTTTATCCGAGTACTATGCCTAGGGTCTTAGGGTCAGAGTCAAGTAACTACTTCCACCCAAGTCAGAAAATCCATGCCAGGTTTTCCCAAGAAACTTATGGCCAGGAACCTGGAACCTTGTAAGCCCTCACTGATGCATACCCAGAACAGGGGCTACATTGGCTTTTAAAGGTATAAATAATTATTTTTGCTTGAAAGTGAAACCATGTTAAAAGCTAACATTAAATTGGCTAGTGGGTCTCTAAATTAAGATACAGAGCTTTGATTTAGTAAGAAGCATGGGTTGTACATATACAGTTCATCACTGGAGTTCCTATGTCTGTTGTATTGTTGTGATATCAAAAGAGCATTTGATGAGGTCTGTTGGAAAATTATTTAGACACTGACAGATAGAGAAGTTCCTTTCCCTACTTTGGGCTGGAGGACTTACTGAAAGAAAATAGGTCTGTTGGGATGTAAGTTTCCCAAAAAGATTAATTTAATAATAATGAAGTCAATATTCAAAATATTTGTATGGAAAACTGAGTTACTCAGACAAATCTTTAGTTTTCAAAATCTTCCTGCCCCACTTCTTCACTGCTACTCCATGTTGACTGAATACTGAATTTCAATGGCCAAATCATTGACTAGACAAATGCATATGGTTATCAAAAGATAGCACTTGGGGCTATCCTGAAGCACAATTTTAGTTTAGTCATACAGCGCTGATATTCATCTGTGATTTAACTTATGAGACCTAAGCTATGGATCATATTGCTTAAACATGAAGATAAATTACAGGCTGTATTACAATGAAGATGTAGTGTTCTTTGAAAGCTATAAAAAATTATTAAGTACAGTTTCAAAAACAAATGGCACTATATCAACATAATACAACCTGTAATTGGCATATATATAGGGCATACACTATATATAGTGAAGTTGCTTACCTCTAATGGGGGTTCTCCATAGACAGCAGAGGCATGCAGTCACACTCAATGCTGAAGTCCCTGGACTGAGCCTTGAGCAGGTCTCCCACAGCTCAGGGCAGTTTTGTTGCTTCACTGAGCATGCGTGCCTGCTTCCTGCCTGCTTGTGCTGGAAGAATCAGTTCATATCAGAGCAAAGAACAAACAAAAATTGGAAAACATCTGACGCTAGTCCATTTGGTGGTGTCAACTCCCTTGTCGTCTTTAGTAAATTTTGTTTTTTTAAATTGAGGGGAAGGCGGGCAGGAGAATGCGACTACATATCCCTGCTGTCTACGGAGAACTCCCGTTACAGATAAGTAAATATGCTTTCTCCAGAGACCAGCAAGGGGATGCAGTCACATTTAATGGTGGGTCCAGAGCTAGAGGCCATCTGGTCAGATAAGTTTGGTTGTCTGAAGCATCTGTGTAATCAGGCAGCCACAAACTTAGCTCAGGTGGAAAAGAAGAATCAGGTAGCAAACAGATTCCAGAGGACAGCCTGGTCAAAAACAAAGTCCACTGCGGATGAATGATCCAAACTGTAGTGCTTAGTGAAGGTATGAATGGTTGACCAAGTAGCTGCTCTGCAGATGTCCTGGGTGGAGACAGCAGCCAGACTGGCTATAGAGGCAGCTGTGGCCCTGAGCCTGAAGGGCAACATATCCTGGGGAAGGGAGAGTTGCTTGCTCGTAGCAAAAAGCAGTGCAGTCCATAATCCACAAAGAAATGGGCAGCTTCGCTGACGGCTGCCCAGGATTATTGGTATTGAAGGTCAGGAACAACAGACGACTTGTGGAGAGGCTCAGTATGATGCAGTCCAAGGTACGAAATTTCTCCTCCAGAAAGCTCAGAGAGGCATTTGGAAAGAAGGCAGGGAGCACAATAGGTTGGTTGATGTGAAAGGTCAGAGATCACCTTCGGGAGAAACTTAGGATGTGTCTGGAGGACAACCTTATCATGGAAGAAAAGAATATAGAGGGGATAGTGCACCAGTGCTTGAATTTCCCCCAGACGTCTGGCCAAAGTAATGGCAATAAGGCAACTGTTTTCAAA
This sequence comes from Ichthyophis bannanicus, assembly GCA_033557465.1. NCBI lineage: Eukaryota > Metazoa > Chordata > Amphibia > Gymnophiona > Ichthyophiidae > Ichthyophis > Ichthyophis bannanicus. Next base: position 980,625,325 of record CM066033.1, read on the forward strand.
GTGAGATGTTTGAGCAAAAAGACAGGAGAGGCACAAATGGCGGTTGCATCAACTGAGACAAAACAACATTGAGGTCCCAGGCAGGTGTAGGCAGTCAAATGGGAGGCTTGGTGTTCATGAGGCCTCTCATGAATCAGAAAACCATCGGATGGACTGAAATGGACTTGCCATCGACAGGGTCGTGCGAAGTGGCAATAGCAGAGTATCAGACACTCGTCTGTGGAGGCAAGGCCAAATTGAGAAGACAGCACACTTGGTATTGTTCGCGGAAGCAAATAGGTCCACCTCAGGCTCCCCCCAAACAACAAAGATGTGTCAAATGCCCATAGGATCAAGGGACCATTCATGCAGGTCTAGCCAGTAGCTCAACTTGTCGGTAAGCTAGTTGCGAGTCCCTGGAAGGTAGGCTGCTCGTAGTAGGACGTCCAAGGAAAGGGCAAAAGTCCATAGTCGCATGGCTTCGGAACAGAGACAAAGAGCCTGTACCGCCCTGCTTGTTGAGGTAAAACATGGGAACCTGGTTGCCTGTGCACAGCAGGACAATCTTACGATGCACACAGTCTGTTAAAACCTTTAGGGCATAGTAGAACACTTGACATTTGAGCACATTGATATGCAAGGCCTGCTTGTGGGGAGACTATGCGCCCCAAGTGGAAGGGCTGAGTAGATGGGCTCCCCAGCCATATGTGGACACATCAGTGGTGATGATTATGTGATGCGATAGCATCTGGAATCGACACCCCATCAAGAGGTTGACCGGAGTCGCCCACCACCTGAGACTCTCGAGGAGGACTGCTCGCTGTGGGCCTTCGAGATAAATCCTGGCCCGGAGGAGGATGAGTGCATTGACACCAGTTGAGTCTGAGGGGCACTACATGTATAGGCACCACCATGTGCCCCAGGAGATGTAGGAGCAGGCGGACCAGAGTGCTGATGAGGGACTGCAAGACTTGGGCCCTCTGGATGGGAAGGAAGGCTTTGACTTGCAGAGTGTCTAGATGCGCTCCAATGAAATCTAAAGTTTGTTGAAGGACAGGCTCATATTTCTCGGCATGGAGGACAAAGCCCAGGCTCTGCAAAGTGACAGCCATTTCTCACACAGCTCTGGTTGCTATATCTTGTGATGTGCTCAAGATCAGCCAATCACCTAGGTAGGAGTAAACACAGTAGCCTTGATGCTGAAGGTAGGCAGCGATTACCACGAGACACTTGGTGAAAATGCAAAGGGCTGAGGAGAGCCCGAAAGGGAGAACTTTGTACCGATAATGATGGTTGAGGAAGGTGAACCGAAGGAACGTCCAGTGGACGGGGTGGATGAGGATGTGGGTGTAGGCATCCTTGAGGTCTAGCAAGGCGAGCCAATCCCAATGACTAAGCAAGGGAAGGACTGTGCTCAACGAGTGCATTTTGAACTTTTCCTGCTTGGTAAAGAGATTGAGATGATGGCGATGGAGATTAAGAATCGGCTGAAGGCCACCAGTCTTTTTGGGGATCAAGAAAAACCGGGAGTACAACCTCTGACCTTTCTCAGGAAGCGGGACAAGCTTGATGGCATCATTGAGGAGGAGCTGGGTTATCTCCTTTGCTAGTTGGGGCACATGCTTCAGGAAAAGTCGATCAGGACCGGGGTCCAAGGAGGCAGTGTCACATTGAAGTGAAGCTTGTACCCTGACTGAACAATAAAGGTGATGGACTGCCAGGCCTCTGTGACATGCCGGATGCGATCCCTCCACCAGCAGATAATCAAAAGCCAGGGGAGGATTTGGGACAGGCAGTCTGTGGGAGCACCTGGGTTTTCCTCTTGTGAGCAGCCCCTCTGGGGGTATGATTGATGAGGCTGGCCCTAAGCTGGGGAGGGGGGCTGCCGCAAGGAAGGCTGGTAGCAGCAGCGCCACAGGTAAACTGTTAAAAATAATTGCAAAGAAAAGGACAGTGATAAGATAGCAGAGAGGGGTGGTGCGAGGAGGAAGCTGCCTCTGCTGGCTGAGCAGAGTGTTCTTGGATGGTGGAAGAATGGTCTTTGACCTCCGAGAGCACCTCCTGATCTTTACATTCAAAAAGACTGTCACCCTGGCAGGAAGCATCGGCTAAATGGTCATGGAGGTCTTCATAAAACCCAGACACGCGAAGCCAGGCCATGCATCCAGTTTAAACAGCTGTAGCTGTGGGACCAGGCCACGGTGTAATAGATGTCGCGCATGGCATGAATGATATGGTAAAGGGATTTGTGTAAGTCTGCAACCAGGGAAGCTGGATCCGCTAAAGAGGGATCATCCAGCTGCAGAAGGTGGCCATGGAGATAGTGCAGCATATGTACCTGATGTGATGGGCTATTATGCACATGGCAAGAATACTGCTCTGGTAAGATTTATGTCCCATAGCATTTAAGGTCCACTGCTCCTTCCCTGGAGGCATCTGGGATGACAGCTTAGAGTTCTTGAATTTTTTAAGGACTGCCTCAGAGACAACAAACTGATGGGGAAGCTGAGTATGATGGAATCCTGGAGCCGGCAGGACCTTGTACTTTTGTTTATGTAGTGGGACGCAGCACTGTCTGAAGATGGGGTCTTCGAGATGGAAGATTGTAAATCCTGAAGGACTCGAGGCACAGGAAGTGCAGGGACCTCCCTGGGAGTACTGCAAGCCTTTAAAATGGAATGAAAATCCCACTTGTTAGTTCAGAACCGCGAGGCACTGAGAGCCAGAGTGCAGGAGAGTTTCTGGAGGAACTTCGAATAGGAAAGATCCTCAGGTTGATCATCCTGATCCAGGGGAAATGGACAGGGTCGCCCTTGTAGGATTCACATGGCTCCCAGGAATAAGGTGGGAGCGAGCGAATGTCCTCGTCAAGGGGCGAAAGCTTGTGCCAATGAGCGGAGGGGATCCCATGATCTCCCATGTGTGGGGGTAGCTGGGGATCTGAGGGCACGCTGGGGTGCATCTCAAGCTCTTGCGGCCTGCAAGAGAGCAGAACTATCCTGAAGAAATTTCTGGAGAAAAGACAGAAAGGAAGACTGAGAAGCCTGTGGTGAACCTTGGTTAGGGGGAGGCTGTCCGGCACGGAGGGCAGGGGTTTGCATTTTGAATGGTGCTTATCCAACTGTGCTGATGAAGGGAGCTGATGTTTATGCTTAGCTTTAGTTTTTTGACCTGATGAAGGCACATCCCCCAGGGGAACCAAGGAAGAAGCCAACGCACTTGGAGGCAGTTCAGGAGGGGGAGGGGTACTGCCTGATGGCAGGAGTAGCCAAGGGAAGCCCTAGACTCTGAAGCCGAGCCTGGAGATGCTAATATCAATGCTGTGACATCACTCTCCCCACTGGGCCAAGCACAGGCTTGGGGCAGGTCTTTAAAAGCAGTCTCATCGTGTGATATGAGAGCTGGCCATGCAGAGGTAGTAGACACTGAGTAAGGCCTGGCTCTAGCAAAGTGAAGGAAACAGCTCCCTAAATTTAAAATAAAATTTTTTGACTTTTTCCTGTCAGATGACGAAGACAGAGCACAGCTGCAATTTAAAAAGCATTTTCCCACTTTCGCGCACTGAAGTGCAGTCAGACACGTTTAACTTTAGCCGGCTGCGGTGAGGTGCAGGCAGAAATGTTTATCTTTTTTACTGCCTGACGGCTTGAAAAACGTGTAGCTGATAAAAAAACAATAGCAGACGTTCCGCCATTCTGCACCGATCTAATGAAGGCAGCACGACTTTTGTCAAAGTAATCAAAAATGTATAAAGTCATTGTAATTAAGATGTGTTACCTACAACTTGTTTGTTGACCTTTATTTCCAAGTATCCAGCTGGACCTTTGTTAGGTCAGCCAAGACATGAACCTGTGTCTTGCAGCAAGAGTTACAGAGGCTGCTCAACCAAAAGCCAAAATTCAGGAAAAATATCCTAAAAGTGAGTAAAGGAGAAACCCGCCCCTGGAGGAGTCCACTGTACCCAGTGTGAGGTGTGTCCTACTGTACAAGATATACAGTATAAGGAAACCCAGCCACACACACTCTTGATAGTTCAACAGTTTTAAGCAGGCCTTACCTGCACAGACTGTCTACCCAGCGCCCTTCATTTTCTTAGTAGCATGTTTGTTTTCAAGTGTTGCCTGCTTCTTCCTCCTACTCACTGCCACAACAACTTCCAGCGCCTGACCCTTGCTGGTTATTGCTCCAGTCCTGGCATAGCTACTTCTGTTGGCTCCTAAACTATGTTTTGCTCCCACTTCAGTCTTTTGCTACATATTTTAGTTCCTGATCCTGCCTGGTTCCTTGTAGTGTTCCACTCTGCTATGGGCAGAGCCTCTCTATCCTACCTCCCAACCAAGGTAGGCCCTAACACCATTCCTGCAAACTATATGACTATCCTTGTTCTAGTAATTCATACAGTACCTTTTCTAGACACAATCTATAACTAAAATGAATTACTAAAGAAGAAATATACAGTGTCAATTTTTTTTTGCACTTAGATTTAATTAGACATTCTTTTAAAAAGGAATTTTAACACTAAAGATGACCTCCATCCTGGCACTTTTTAATCCCTCCCTATCAGCCAGAAGTTCCTTTTTTTTTTTTTTTTTAAAGTGTAGTGAAGTCAATGCTGACTCCTGTCGACCCAGCAGTCCCTGGATTTTCTTGGCAATGTATGACTGGAAGTAGATTGCCAGGCCTTTTCTTCCAAGACAATAGAGGGTAAAGTGATTTGCCTAAGGGCACAAGGAGTGCCAGTGGGAATCGAACCCAGATCTCCTGGGTGCTATACTGTTGCTCTAACCACTAAGCTACTCCCTACTTAAGTTTCCTTAAGCAGATTATTATTACAGCCTAAAACAAAGAAAAAAAAGCATAGTTACTCACCCGTAACAGGTGTTCTCTAGGGACAGCAGGAATCAGCCCTCGCTTATAGGTGACTTCAGTGCAGACTGAGCCCTCATGGAAGCATCTCCCCAGCTTTCAAAGCAAGCCTTTGGGAGATGCCACCACGCATGCGTGGTCCCCTTCCCGCCCAAGGATGCCATCTTGCTCAGTCAGATGATATAGCTAGAGCCGACAAAAGAAGATGCAATACTATTAAGGTCACTTCTGGAGTGGGAAGCTCTGACAAATAGATGAAAACACACTCCACATATCAAAAAAACTTATGACGAATTCATAGTCATAAGTCTTCAATTCACCACCGTTTCTTTGTGCACTTATTTAACACAGAGGAGGTCTCAGACTCAACGGGTATTTATAAAGGCACATGGAAAGCCATATACCATTGTCCTATTGCATCAACGACCACCACTCTTTGTGAAACAGCACATAACAATATGTAGAAACAAACAGATCAAATCATCATAACAACTTCTGTAGAAAAATACTGAAAAGTGATAAGATCTGTTCCTCTTCCTCTCACTTTGGCGCCCTTCGAGTGTTTCACTAGAAAGCTTCGTCAGGAGAATATTGAGGCCTGAAACATCATGCAGTACGAACATTCATAAGCCAGCATCCCTTCAACATAGCTGGTGCTCCTCAAAAAACGCCACGGCCACCAGCTATGTTGAAGGGACGCTGGCTTATGAATGTCGTCCGTGCTGCATGACGTTGTTTCAGGCCTCTCAATATTTCCCTGACAAAGCTTTCTAGCGAAATGCTCTAAGGGCACCAAAGTGAGGGGAAGAGGGTGCTAAAGTGAGGGGAAGAGGGTGCTAAAGTGAGGGGAAGAGGAACAGATCTTATCACTTTTCAGTATTTTTCTACAGAAGTTAAGTTATGATGATTTGATCTGTTTGTTTCGACATACTGTTATGTGCTGTTTCACAAAGAGTGGTGGTCATTGATGCAATAGGGCAATGGTATATGGTTTTCCATGTGCCTGTATAAATGCCCGTCGGGTCTGAGACCTCCTCTGTGTGTTAAATAAGTGCACAAAGAAACGGTGGTGAATTGAAGATTTATGACTATGAATTAGTCATAACAGTTTTTTGATACAAGTGGAGTGTGCTTTCATCTATTTGTCAGACAAAAGAAGATGGCCAAACTGTACAGCAACTCCAAGGGGAGGAGGGAGGGTTGTGAGGACTGATTCCATCTGTCCCTGGAGAACACCTGTTGCAGGTGAGTAACTATGCTTTCTCCAGGAACAAACAGGAAGTCAGTCCTTACTTATGGGACTCCCTAGTTAAAGGCTACCGAGAACCTGTAGAAAAAGACTCAGCCCAGGCGTGAGCAGATGCAACAGAATCAGAGGACAGACTCTGAGGACCCAGTGTCCAGAGAGAACCGTGGCTCCAGAAGCCTGAACAAGAAGGGTTGGAGGGCAGGAGTTGCCTAAACCCCAAAATGATTATGGAGTATGGCCTGGCCGAAGGCACTGTCCCATCGGGACTCCCTCTCCAGGCAGTAGTGGGCTGCAAAGGTGTGGACTGAAGACCAGGTGGCGGCCCAATGGATGTCTGCCATAGAGAGAGAGCCGAGATTCGCAACTGAGGTTGCCATAGCCCTAATGTTGTGAGCCGTGATCCAGCACTCCAATGAAAGCCCAGACTGATTGTGGGCAAAGATGATGCAGTCCGCCACCCAGATGGACAAGGACCGCTTGGTGACAGCCTCCCCCAGCCGACTGGGAAAGGTATGAAATGTACAGCTGCGAGGCTTTGCGGTGACCCATAGTATGCTGCAGGTAGAAAGACAGGGCCCTTTTGCAGTCCAGAGTATGGAGAATTGCCACTGCCTCGTCGGCATGGGGTGTGGAAAGAAGGGAGCAGAGCATCACCTCCAGGTTGAGGTGGAAGGTGGATACCACCTTCGGCAGGAATTTTGGGTGGGTGTGAAGTACGACCTTGCAGATCCTGGTGTACGGTGACTCGTCCACCAAGGCCTGAAGCTCGCTGACTCTGCGGGCAGAGGTGAGCGCCACCAGGAAGGCAATCTTCCAAGATAGGTAACGCAGATGGCAGGTAGGCAAAGGCTCAAGCTCGAAGGGTGGTTTGGTAAGCTGCATCAGAACCACGTTGAGAAACCATTCAGCCAGGGGCAGTCACATGGGTGGCTTAGAGAGCAGCAAGCCCCACATGAATCAGGTAATGAGGAGCTGCACAGAAAGAGGTTTGCCCTCCACTATGGTGTGGTGGTGCGCAGAGAGTGCGCTCAGGTGTAACCTGACAGAGTTGGACTTGAGTCCGGCCTGTGAGAGGTGGAGCGAGTATTGCAGCACTGTGTGCACCTGGCAGGAGAGCTGGTTGCCCTGTTGCTCTGCACATCATACTGAGAATCTGTGCCACTTGAAGGCATAGGCTCATCTCATGGAGTTCTTACAAGAGGCCAGGAGGACTTCTTCCACCTCCCTGAGGAGGTTGAGGGGTGCTAGGGCAGTCCGTTCAGCAGCCATGCTGTTAGCAACAGGGGTCCCAGGTTGGAGTGGAGAAGCAAGCCCTCCTCCTGGGTCAGGAGTCCTGGGGAACTCCCCAGAGAGACCGAGTGCACCGTCGATAGGCAGAGCAACAGGGGAAACCAAGGCTGTCCGGGCCACCAGGATCATGGAAGCCTTGTCCCACTGGACTTTGAAGAGGGTCCGTGCAATTAGTGGCATGGGAGGGAAGGCATATAGAAGGCCCTCCAACCACGAGATGAGGAATGTATCCACCGCTATCCAAGATGGGTGCGGTTGGGGGCAGCTAAGCATCGGCTGGGCTGGCAAAGAGGTCCAAACTTTGGGTTCCCTATAGTCTGAAGAGCCACTATGCCACCCTGGGGTCTAGGTGTCACTTGTGTGGCTGGAGAATCCTACTACAACCTGTCCGCCAGGGTACTGTCTTGACCGAGAAGGTATATTGCCCTTAGTAGTATTCCCTGACTGATCGCATTTGAGCAGAGAGCTACCGACTCCTGTTCAGATAGAACATCGCAAACTGGTTGTCCATTTGGACAAGCACAGACTGGTGCTGCAGGCGGTGTTGGAAAGCCCTGATCGCTAGAAAAATGGCTCGGAGCTCCAACAAGTTGATCTGCTGCTGGCTCTCCTCAAGAGACCAGTTGCCCTGCGTGCACAGTTCCTCGCATCTGTAGTGAGGACCCTCAATGGGTTGGGGTGTTGAAAGGGCATGCCCGTCTGCAGGTGCTGTGCATCCTGCCACCAACTGAGTGACTCTGCTAGCTGAAGGCACACCGAGATCCTGTTCCGGAGCCTGCCCTTGATCTGAGACCACTGTGAGCAGAGGCACCACTGAGCTGCCCGCATGTGGAGACGGGCGTTGGGGACCACATGGACTGTGGAAGTCATGTGACCAAAGAGGCACAGTATGGACTGTGCCGACACAGCGTGATGGCGCTGCAACTTGGCTGCCAGGGCCCTGAGACAAACCGCCCTGTCCAAGGGGAAGAAGGACCTGGCTTGGAGGATGTCCAGGCGAGCCCCTATGAACTCCAGATCCTTGGAGTGAAGTGAAATTTGGGTTGTTTATCACAAATCCCAGATGCTGTAGGACCCTGATGGTGCAGGCTGTGGCCTGTTGCACCTCTGGGGCAGTGTCTCCTTTTACTAGCCGGTCGTCCAGGTATGGGAAGACGAAGGCCCCTTAGAGATAGAGGTAGGCTGCTACCACTGCCAGGCATTTGGTAAAGACTCTTGGGGCAGAGGCCAAGCTGAAGGGTAGCACCCTATACTGGTAGTGGTCACCCCCAACCATGAACCTTGGGTACTGCCTGTGGTTGGGGTGGATCAGGATGTGGGTATAAGCATCCTTTAGATACAAGGTCCATAGCCAATCTCTCTGCTGGAGGTAGGGTAGCAATATTCCAAGGGAGAGTATTTTGAACTTCTCCCGCACCAGGAATCTGTTCATGTTTCTCAAGTCCAGGATGGGCATTAGGCCTCCGGTTCTTTTTGGGACCAAAAAGTACCTGGAGTAGAACCCCTTTCTTTTTAGGTGGTGTGGTATGCTTTCCACAGCCCTGCCCCCTGAGAAGGCCTGCAAGTTCCTGCAATAGCAGGGCCTGGTGCAGGAGAGTCCAAGGGGGTTCTCCTGGAAAGAAAGTGGAAGGCGTCCAAGTCCAGGTGAATGAGGTAACCTTCCCTGACCACCTGAAGTGCCCAGGAGACGGTGGTGATGGCAGCCCATTGGTGGACAAAATAAATCAGGCGTTCCCCTGTTGGCAGCTGATCCCCCATGGGTAGAGAGGCTATGCTTTGGGAGTCAAAACTCTGACCCAGTCTGGGCTGGAGCTGGGGCTTGGGGCCCTTGGGCTTACATGGATCCTGGCCTGCTCCCTTGCCCTAATGACCCTGCTGAGAGGTCTGGGGGGCCTGGTATGGGGTGTAGCTTCGATAAGGCTGGCCTTTCCGGTGTAAGGGAGGCCCTTTCCCCAATGGCTTCTTCTTGGGACATTCTCGGTCTCAATCTCCGCCGCCTTGCTGAAGAGGTTTTCACCGAGGCAAGGGACATCAAGGAGTTATTCCTGGACCCATTGCTCGAGGTCTGATGCCTGGAGCCAGGCCTGGCGTCGAGCACCAATGCCTGCCCTCGCGTTAGACTTGAAGCCATCGCAGGCCGCTCAAGACAAATACTTTGAGAGCACTGCGACAGACTTCGTGAAGGTCTGGAAGCGTTGTAGGTGGTCCCCCCGCTAAGACCCACCAAGAAACCCCCAAGTTCCTTGATTAGGTCTCAAAGATACATGCCGATATGCAGCTGATAAGCTTGTATATGTCAGGCCTGTATCAAGCCCTGGTAACATTTCTGCCCGAGGGTGTTGAGGCCTCGGGACTCCCTGCCCAGAGGCACTGAAGAGTGTGATTTTGGGCTTTTTTGTTGATGCATAACTGACTCAACTACCATAGAAGTGTGAGTGAGCTGCGTCTTCCTGAAGCTGGGCCCTCGCTGGACCCGGTACATAGTGTCCAGGCACTGGCTAACAACCGGAACCGATGCCAGTGTTTCCTACATTTGGAGAAGGCGGTGCTCAAGGATGGAGGGGATAGGGACTGCAAGGGCTTCAATGGGCAGGGCCTCGTATTGGAGGATTTCGAGTTCCTCTGTGCGAGGGTCCTCCTCAGACGTCGTGGTGACTGACTGCACCTTCACCATGTCTCAGACAAATTTGAGGAACAAGGTGTCCTCGGGAGGGGACTGGTGCCTTGACACTGGTGGAGACTGGTCAGAAGGAAGGTCACGTGTGCTCATGTCTCCAGGGAAGTCTCAACGTCGGACTCCCAGTCCAAGTAGTCCATCGAAGACTCAAGGCCCGACGGCTCCAACAGCGTGGTTGGATCCGGCCTTTGATGAACTGCGGCTGAGGCTTGACTGGAACCAGAGGCACTAGGCCAGGGAGGATCTCGCTCCTGAGGACCAGATCGAGACCCTTGCCAAGGATTGGCTTGAGGCATGATGCTCTCGAGGATCTCTTTGGTGGCCCAGGGAGTCCTTGACATTGAGGCCCCTTCAGTCTCAGTGCATGCACCAGCGGGGCTGGGCATAGATGCTAGTTGCAAGGCAAGGAATGCAGAAATGCTGCATTCCAAAGCCAACATCCTGGCTTCCCACTCGGGGGTTGCAGCCTTCGAGACACTGATGCCGGGGTGACCAGGTTGGGTGTCGGAGAGGAGAGGGAGTCCTTGACAGGATGGGCCACATGGGTCTGAGATTCGTTGCCAGAGGCCTCAGCATCTGTCCTGGGAACCTTCAACAGCCACTCCCACTCCGACTCCTCAGATACCTTCCGCGGACTGAGGGATCGCACACAGAATTTGCCATGCATGTCTGCTTCCCAGGAAGAGGTCCTTGAAGATTTCTTCTTTTTCTTGCACACTCTCACTCTGGGGAATCATGGTCGGAGTGTCTGCGTGCCTGCTCGGGCACCGTGGGGGCTTTATGCGACTCCAAGAATCCATGCAGGGCCTTACAGCGCATGGCTACTGGAGATACTGGGGCTGAATTTGACCTGTGGAAGATGTCCTCCTGCTTCTGCCGGTGACTCCAGATGGCCTTAGCAGACATCTTTTTACACAGGGAGCATGCCTCTGGGTCATGGTCGGCACCCAGACTCCTGAGGCAACAGTCATGTGTGTCAGTTAGGGACATGTTCTTAGAGCAACGAACCCAGTGGCCACTGGGGCAAAAAAGGCCCCAGCGAAGTCGAAGACCTTTAACATGGTCAGCGATTGAAAACGGCGTGAAGCCGTGCTGAATGGGAAAAAACCTAACTAAGAGGTTCTGAGTCTCGAAGCTGAGGCAACGTGGCTCCGAGGTGGGAAAAGGACTGGTGCTAACTGGAGAAATGCACATTAGTGCACGAGGAAATCAACTCTTTTTCTGGGGAAGAAAGACGAACCTCTGTAGAGCTCCACGGAAAAAGGGAGACTGAGCAAGATGGCACCCTTGGGCGGGAAGGGGACAACGCATGCGCGGTGGCATCTCCCAAAGGTTTTCTTTGAAAGCTGGGGAGATGTTTCTGCGAGGGCTCCGTTGGCACCACCCATAAGTGAGGACTTCCTGCTTGTTCCTGGAGAACCAACAATTATGCTGAAAACATAATGGGCATAATCCCATTATATAGTCCTTACACACTATTCAAAAACAGCATTTTCTATTCAGTTGTTTGCTACCTTTTATTTATTTTTTGCCTGTTATTTCAGAAATGTTCTTTCTCAGCTTCTCTAGTCCCCTGTTGGACCCCATCAGGCAGCCTAATAAATCATAAATTTTGCTTGCCTGGTCAGGCAAGGAAGAAAAAAAGAGCACAGGGCTGAATACAGATGACACCCCTACGATTATTTTAAAAAGAATCAAATTAACTTTGTATTCAAATACTATATTGCACTACACAGCAATATCCATCAGGAACTGGAAAAACTAGTCTTTGTGTTAAAATGGGCCTGGCTCTAAGGCTATCTAGCATATAAAATGAAATGCATGCAAATACATATATCCCACAAATATTCATGGAGGACATCCTCAAAACTAGGCCCATTTGTAGAATTCAAAAGACTGGACTTCACTATTCTTAGTATAAGCTCAAGAGAAAGGAATCTGTGCTAATTGCAATTACACTTAACGCATGGTAGAGAACTTTTCACTTGGGAGTATTTTCTCCAAATGTGTTAGTTTGTGCATACCGTGAAAGTCATCAAGCTCTCTTAAGCCAGAGTATGTGAAGTGTGATCTCAGTCTCTCAAATCTAGTGCCAATGCTCACCGTGATACTTGTGTTGAGCTAAAGAGAGCTTCCTTCTGGAGTTCATAAGACGTAACATGTATAGGCAAATGGTCGACGTGCGACTGGAAATTCCTCTTAATCAGGTCTCTGGCTCCCAATACGATGGGAAATATTTCTGTTATCTTTCTGCCCCAGTTTTTTGCTGTCACAGCATTTCTTGGTATATCAAGATCTTCTCCCTCTCCACACGATTCACAGAATAATCACTTGGCACTGACACCTCTATTGTCAAGGCCATTCTGGTGTTTTTCTCCTTTACCACTATTGTCAGGTTTCCTTGGATCCAGCTTCTTACCCATCAGAATGGGGATGTCTCAAGTGATCATAACTTCATTCCCCATAATTCTCTTAGGGTCATGATCCCAATGATCTTCTGGAACAGCTATATTATAGTGTCTACAAAGTTTCCAAAAGATGAGGAGTGCCACCTTGTTGTGCCTTTCTGTATATAAATTTTCTGCCATCGCAACTCTGCAATTAGCAATGAGATGAATAACCATTTACAGCTGTTTCTTAAAGAATCTGCATATTTCTGTTTTACCAATCTCTGTTTGCCCCTGTAAACCATCTCGTCCATAATCCACTATCCTGGGCGGCAACTATCAATCTCTTATCTCAACTTTTGTGTGTGTTAACTGCAGGGGCCATGCTGGGCACATCTCTAACAGTAACTGCAAAGGCTGTGCACTAACCACACGTTAATTGTTACTTAAGCGGTAAGTGCATAAAAACTTACTGCCCTTTAATAAGGGCCCCTTAGTTGGGTGTGCTGAAACTCAACTTTAAGGACCAATATAATTTTCCATCTTCATATTTAGACACCACCACCATACCACAGATAGAGCCCTAGCTAAGGAGCTAGTAAGAAAGACAAATGCCCTGAGCACCAAGCAAACTATGAGCATGCAAACCTGAGAGAAAAGAGGACTCAAAAAGAAATATACAACAAAATGGCAAAACAGAAAATGACCACAGCTGTGAATATACAGATGTTCTTCAGTTCAGATCTAACACTCTACCCAATCCAATTTTCTGGTCGCCCAGTCAAAGAAATCAAATCAGGGCACCTGGGACAGGCAGAGGAGCAAAGTCACAACTACTATATCCCGCAGACGCCCAGTTGCTTGAGACAGCTGGGCCAGCTGCATATGCAGACGGGCATCTGGGGTAACATGTATCATGGACACCATGTGACCAACAGGCGAAGCAGAAGGTGGGGAGATGCCAAGGGGCAACGCTGGACATTCCCTGCAAGTGTCTTGAGGCGCTGTCCAGAGGGAGGAAGGTCCTGGCCTGGGTGGTGTCCAGCAGTGCCCCTATGAACTCCAGGTGTTGTGTCAGACAGAGATAGGACTTTGGGTAGTTTATGACCCCAAGTGCTCCAGAATGAGGATGGCATGGCCTGTCACCTGATACGCTTCTGCGGCAGTGCTGCCCTTGATGAGCCAGTCAGCCAGGTAGGGGAAGATGAATACCCCCTGAAGACGCAAGAAGATGGTGTCACCACTAGGCACTTGGTGAATACCCTCGGAGCAGAGGCCATACCAAAGGGTAGAACCCTGTACTGGTAGTCTCCTACCATGAAGCGGAGGTACTGCCTGTGAAGAGGATGATTGAGGATTGCATATACGCATCCTTTAGATCCAATAAGCATAGCCAATCTCCCTGCTGAAGGTATGGCAGCAATGTTCCAAAGGAGAGCATTTTGAACTTCTCCCTCACCAGGAACCGGTTGAGGTACTGCAGGTCTAGAATGGGCCGAAACCCTCCAACCCTTTTGGGAACGAGAAAGTAGCAGGACTAGAACCTCTTGCCCTGAGGTGGAGAGAGACAGGGTTCCACTGCCCTGTCAGCTAGAAAACTTGCAAGTTCTTGCTGAAGCAGACCTTGGTGAAGGGGAGTCATAGAAGGTTCTCCAGGGAAGAAAGGCAGGAGCGTCTATTTGGGGTGGAGGAGGTAACCCTCCCTCACCATCTGTAGGGCCCATGCGTTGATGGTGATGGTGGACCACCGGTGGGAGTAAAATACCAGACAACCCCCCCCCCCCCCCCAATATGCTGTGGGGTAGGATCTCCTGAGAGAAGAGAGACTATGTCCAAGGAGTCAAAAGCCCCCTCTAGGTTGCGCCGAAGGTGCGGTCTGCAGCTTGGGGGGTCTTAGGCTTACGAGAGCAGTGCCCTGGTCCTTCGGCCTGCTGAGGAGCTGGGAAGACAAGAGTACTCATTGTAGTTTCCATAAACCTTCCTCTTCTTCGGGAATAAGGGCTTTTTATAAAAGGCCTTCCTTCGGGAAGGGTCAGAGCTCTTTTTGGAGAGCCTGGTCCTGGTCATAAACTTCGACTCCAGCTCAGCGACCTTGTCTGTCATGGGCTTGCCGAAGGGGTTCTCTCCCTGGCAAGGGACATCAACCAACATGTCCTGCACCCACTGCTCCAAGTTAGAAGACTGCAGCAAGGCCTGGCGGCGTTCACTAATGCCCACCATGGCTACTCTAGATGCCGACTCAAAGCTGTCATAGATCGTCAGAGTCATAAATTTGGAGCACTCTTCAACCGTGGAGGTCAGGGTCCAGAACTGCTGAGAAGATCCTTGGAGAGACCAGAAGAGAACCCAGCTAGTGCTCTCGCCATGTCCTGCAAGTACATGCCCATGTACAGCTCTTAGGCCTGTATCTGGAGTGGAGGAGTGGCCTAGTGGTTGGGGCAAGGTACTTCAGGCCGGAAAGTCGGGGGTTCAAATCCCACTAGACGACAGCAACCTTGGGCCGGAAGGACTGGGGTTTCTAGTCCCACAGGTGCTCCTTGTGGTCTTGGGCAAGCCACTTAACCCTCCATAGCCCATGTTCTCTGTAAAATAGTTATCTCCAAGTTATAATGCCCTGTTCAATGTAATTTCAGTTTGTTCAATGTAAACCGCACTGATGCAGAATAGCGCGGTATATAAGAGAATGCAAATAAATAAATAAATAAATAAATAAAATCTGGCTGATGAGCATTGAGCCCTGGAAGAACTTCCTGCCCAGAGCATCCATGGCACAGGCCTCTCTGCCCGGGGACACAGAGAAATCCGTTTTCTGGCTCTTGAGCCTACGCATGCCTGACTCCACCACCATGGAGTTGTCAGACAGTTGAGTTTTGGAAGCCAGGGATCCAGCGGACCTGATACATAGAGTCCAGCCACCTCCTCACAATGGGAACGGAGGCTGGGGATTTCCACATACGGAAGAGCAGCCGTTCCAGGATGGGGGTGGGAATGGGCACTGTGAGTGCCTTCTTAGGGGGAGACTTGTACTAGACGATCTCAAGATCTTCCGCCCAAGGCTCCTTCTTGGACTCAGTGCTGAAGGCAATAGCCTTCATCATATCCCAAACGAAGTCCAGAAAGGCCAGGTCCTTGGGTGGGGACCAGCACCGAGCTTCGGGACAGGAAGAGTCAGAAGGCATATCCCTGTGGAGTCAAGTGTCAGGGGACTCGTCTTCCTCCCAGTCCGATCTGGAATCTAAGGAGATCTCAAGGGTCCTCCAGGCCTTGGGCTCACTCAAGCCCCAGGCTCAGAGTTGGGAGCATTGTGCAGGGAAGTTCTCGGCCCCGACCAGGACTGGGGCCAGGGCCGAGGTGTCTCTTGAGGCTGGTGGCACTCGAGGAGTGGCTCCACTTCCGGGGATTCCCTCACTGTGGAGGGGCCAGTGGTCGGGGAGTGATGACCCAGAGGAACAGGGCATCAGAGCCCGTTGTTGGACCATAAAGGCAAAAATGCTGAATTTCAAGGCCGTCATCATGGCCTCAAGCCCAAAAGGCTCCACAGTTATTGGTGTGGGCACTGACGACCTCGGGCCCCGCACCAACACCATTGACGGGGTGTCCTTGACGAGAATGGCCTCATAGAACCAATCCATGGATGCCAATGGCATTTTCTCCCACCGGGGCAGTTTCAAGGGCCGCTCCCGGCCATTGCCCTCAGCCTCGCGTTGAGGGCTCCAAGGACGGGGGCTATGAGACTTCCCCATGGCCCCAGACTTGTCACCCAACGAGGCCACTAATAACATCCGGCTCTTTATGGGGCATCCCTCTCTGAGGGAGTCCCAGCTTAATGTGCAGTGACTTCGAGGCTCCGAAGCAGTATGGTCGCCACACGAGACCGAGGCCTCTGTGGCAGGCCTCAAGGGAGCTGGTCCTGTGGATGACTTCAGGGCTGAGTCGGTCTTGTGAAAAATCAACTTCTGCTACCTTCTGAAGGCCTTGGAGGGCCTTGGGGATCATCTGCTGGCAAAGACCACAAGCAAAGGCATCATGATCCAGCCCGATGCACAGAAGGCAACAGTCATGCAGATCTATGCGTGACATATGTGAATAGCAGTCACAGGGCTTGAAGCCACTGACCAAAGCCATAGCGCAGAATTTGGCCCCCGTAAGGTCAAACTCCTCTGGCCCAGCCAGAAAGGGCATGAAAACCCATGCACCAAGAAAAAAGACGAGGGAAAAAATGGGACCTGAGAGAAAACACGACACTGAAGGCAAGTGGACTCAGGAGGCGAGAAGGGCAGCGGTATGCAAACGGAGAAAGAAATGGATTAAAAAACTGAAGTAAAGGGCAAGAAAAAAAAATCAACTTTTTCCAGGGGGAACATACACACGTCTGATGGGCTCCACGGAAAAAAAGAACACTGAGGCAAGATGGCACCTTTTATCTTTATTGCACTATTTGATATACCGCCTATGCCGAGGCATCTAGGCAGTTTACAAAAAAAAACAAAAAACTACAGATAGTGCTGGAAGAAAGCACAGTTACTTACTTGTAACAGGTGATCTCTCGGAACAGCAGGAATAAGTCTTCACATATGGGTACGTCGGTAGCGACGGAGCCTGCGCGGGAACGCTCCCCAGCTTCCCAAAAAGGAAAGCTTTTGGGAGCATCCCACAGCGCCTGCACGCTGCCTTCCCGCCTTTTCTAACCGCCTCTCCTCAGTTCGAGTTTTAAAGCTGAGACAAAAGAGAGAGAGAGGAAAGGAAAGACAGATAGAGAGATACAACTCCTAGGGGAGGTGGGAGGGTTGTGAAGACTTATTCCTGCTGTTCCCAGAGATCACCTGTTACAGGTAAGTAACTGTGCTATCTCCAGGAACAAGCAGGAATGAGTCTTCACATATGGGGACTCCCTAGCTAAGATGCCTGGGAGAACCCCAAGGATATGAGACCCTGGGAAGGGTTCTATCTCCTCCTATGGATCTCAGGCATCTATCCAGGGATGGAGGGTAGGAGTTGATTAAGAATGGAACAGGTGTTTGAGAACACCCTGACCAAACAAGGTATCCCGGCGGGAGTCTTTGTCCAAGCAGTAATGGGCTGTGAAGGTATGAACCGAGGCCCAGGTGGCTGCTCGACAGATCTGGTCGATGGACACAGAATTCAGATGAGCCATAGAGGCGGCAATGGCCCTCACATTATGAGCTGTGACATGGCTCTCCAGAGAAAGGTTCTTACTCTGGTAGGCGAAAGAAATACACTGAGCAATCCAATTGGACAGTGTCCTCTTAGAGACTGGAAGTCCCAAATGAGAGGGATCAAAAGCAACAAAGAGCTGGGAAGACTTTCTATGTTGCTGTGTTCTTTGTAAGTAAAAGGCAAGAGCTCTTTTACAATCCAGAGTATGAAGATTCTTCTCTGCACTTGATGCATGAGGAGCTGGAAAAAAGACAGGTAAATATACCTCTTGATTAAGATGAAAAGGTGAGACCACTTTAGGCATAAAGTGTGGATTGGTCCTAAGAACTACCTTATCATAATGGAACCTTGTATAAGGTGGATTAGCCACTAAGGCCTGCAGCTCACTGATGCGGCGAGCTGAGGTGACTGCAATGAGGAAAATAACCTTCCAGGAGAGAAATTTCAAGGAGGTGGTGGCTAAGGGTTCAAAAGGAGGCTTCATAAGCTGACCAACAACCAGATTTAAATCCCATGCCACCGGAGGAGGCTTAATGGGAGGTCTAGTTAAAGTTAGGCCTCTCATGAATCTTGCAATAAGAGGATGAGAGGAAACAGGTTGTCCATTGATAGGCTTAAGGGATGCTGCAATAGCACTCAAATGGACCTTTACTGAATTCATCTTAAGGCCTGCATCGGAAAGATGCAGGAGGTATTCCAATAGAAAATTCAAAGGTAGTGCTAGAGGGTCAAGACTCCTTTCAGCACACCAAATGGAAAATCTTTTCCATTTAAAAGCATAGGAACGCCTAGTGGAAGGTTTTCTGGAAGCATGGAGGATATCCTTCACTTGTTGAGAAAGATTCCAGTTTTGAAGGTCTAGGCCTTCAGTAACCAAGCTCTGAGGTGAAGGGACTTGGGGTTTGGGTGCCACAAAGTCCCCTCCTCCTGGGACAGAAGGTCTGGAGCAGCTCCCAAGTCCAGAGAGGGGGCTTGGGAGAGATGCAGAAGTAGAGGGTACCACACTTGACGTGGCCAGCGTGGAGCTATGAGGATCATGGATCCTTGATCCCTCTGGAGTTTGAACAGAGTCTTGGGAATCAAGGGAATGGGTGGAAAGGCATACAGGAGACCCTGACCCCAGTGAAGGAGGAAGGCATCCTTGGCCTGAACTCCCTGACACGGAATTCTGGAACAGAACCGGGGAAGTTTGGCATTCCACGGACTTGCAAAGAGGTCTATGTCCGGGGTTCCCCATTCTTGGAAGATTCTGAGTACCTGATCCATGTGCAGGGACCATTCGTGTGGGAGCAGAACTCAACTGAGTCTGTCTGCCCAAGAGTTTTGGATTCCTGGGAGGTATACTGCCAGGAGATGGATTTGATGCTCTCTGGCGAAGGCCCACAATCTTAAAGCTTCGTTGCAAAGCGACAGAGAGCCAGTTCCTCCTTGCTTGTTTATGTAAAACATGGCTACTTGATTGTCCATATGAATGAGGACTGTCTTGTAGCTGAGCAGGGTATGAAAGACCTTGAGAGCTAGAAAAACTGCTCAAAGCTCCAAGAGATTGATATGAAGTAAGGTCTCCTGTGGGGACCAAGAGCCTTGAGTGGAGAGGTCTTGTAGATGAGCTCCCCAACCTGTTTGGGAGGCATCTGTTGTGAGAGTTGTTTGGGGCAACAACTGTTGGAAGGGAGACCCCAGCAACAGATGTTGAGTGGACATCCACCACTGGAGAGACCAAAAGAGACGTTTGGAGGTTGCTATTTGGTCTGAGAGAGCCCCTGATGCTCGAGTCCACTGGGTGGACAAAGTCCATTGGGCTGCTCTCATATGTAGGCGAGCATAGGGTACCACATGCACTGTGGAAGCCATGTGGCCTAGCAGTTGTAGCATCTCCCAGGCAGTTAAGTGGCTCTTTGACTGAACCTGAGAGGCTAACTGCACTAGGCGTAGGCAACGGGCCTGAGGAAGATAGGCCCTTGCAGTGGTAGTATCTAGCCAGGCCCCTATGAACTCTAGGGACTGAGTAGGGGTGAGCTGGGACTTTGGGAGGTTTACCACAAGTCCCAGATACTGTAGAATGTGCCTTGTGCAGTCCAGGGAAGTCTGGGCCTCTGACTGAGATGGAGCTCGGATGAGCCAGTCGTCCAGGTATGGGAATACAAATATTCCCAAAGTGCGTAGAAATGCAGCTACTGTTGCCATGCATCTGGTGAACACTCTTGGGGCAGAGGCCAGACCAAACGGAAGCACCCTGTATTGATAATGTTTTCCTTGGAAAAGAAAACTGAGGAATCTTCTGTGAGATGGATGGATGAGGACATGTGTGTACGCATCTCTGAGATCTAGAGAACAAAGCCAATCCTGACTTTGAAGGTATGGAAGGAGAGTGCCCAGAGAAAGCATCTTGAACTTCTCCTTGCACAGAAATGTGTTCAATTCCCTGAGATCTAATATGGGTCTGTATCCCCCTGTCTTCTTTGGAATGAGAAAATAGGGGGAGTAAAACCCTGACCCTTGTTGAAGAAGGGGAACTTCTTCTATTGCCCCTTGGGCAAGAAGGGTAGCCGCCCCTTGGGCAAGAAGGTCGAGAAGAGATGTGGGAGAATTGAAATGTCTCACCATGGTGAGAGGTTCTGGCTGTTTTAAAGCCAGAAAGGTTAAGTTCTCTAGCATCAAGTCAAAAACCCTGAGGAGGTTGGGTCTGCTGAGTTGCAGCAGCCCCTGTAGTCTTAGGCCTGGCCTGTTTAGGTTGCTGACCCTTAGAAGCAAAGCGACCTGTAGAGGATTGTTGGCCAGAAGTAGAAGGGAATCTGCCCTTTTTGAAAAAGACTTCTTGAAGGGTTTTTTCTTGGCAGGAATGGAGGTTGACTTTGAAAGTCTATCCAGAGCAGAATTTTCTGCATCCATTTGAGTGGCTTTTATTTGCCATTCTTTGCCAAACAGGTTTTCACCTGTACAGGGAAGATTTTCTAATCCATCTTGGACCCAGGGTTCTAAATCAGAAGCTTGGAGCCAAGCAATTCTGCGAGCAGCTATGGCAATGCCAGAAGCTCTGCTGGCACCTTCAAAGGAATCAAAGGCTGCCCTGTTGGAAAACTTTGAAATGTCTTGAGTATGCTTAAGCCAAATGAGGAATTCATCCCTTTTATCTTCTGGTAGAAAAGGGAGGAAAGTGTGCAGTTTATCTGCAACCTCCTTTAGAAACATACCCATGTAAAGACTATAGGAGTTGATTCTGGCAACAAGCATACTGGCTTGGAAGATTTTTCTACCAAAAGCATCCAAGTTCCTGCATTCTCTTCCTGGAGGAGTAGAAGAGTGTCTCTTTGTACTCTTTATCCTCACATAGCTGACTGCACCACAATGGAATGGTGAGGAAGCTGTGTTTTATGAAAACCAGGACAGGCAGGGACACGATACATAGTGTCCAATCTGCGAGAATGAGGAGAGATAGTGAGAGGAGTCTCCCGTAAATCAATCATGTGTTCATAAAGAATCTCATGAATTGGTAAGGTGACTGCCTCTTTAGGAGCCTTAGAATAACCCAAAATATCTAATTTTTTTTGATCTAGGCTCTGATTCAGAGGATACTGAAATAGAAAGACCTTTAGCCACTTCTCTTATGAAGTCTTGAAAGGACAAGTCCTCTGGAGGAGACATTCTTCTTTTTGGAGAAGGCGGCTCTTCAGGAAGGGTTATAGATACTTCAGCAGACTCCTCTGATGTATCAGAATCACCAGAGGAATCAAAGTACCGTCTGTCAGGGTGCTCTTCTAACGCTCGGTACGCGTATCGAGCAGTATCGACATCGGGCATCATCGGAACCGGATCGGTACCGATGAGCAGCCCTGGACAAGGAACCGCTGCAGTCGGTATCCTGGTCGATGCCGATGCAGTCGGTGCCGGTACCCGAGTCGATACCGACAACAGAGTTTGTTGTGGTATCAACGGCGTCGCAGCTTGGATGAAGGCACTGATAGCCTGCTGCATGGACAGAACATTCTGATCCATCGACGCCATGAATGCCTGGAACTCGGTACCGGAAGGTTGTGCCGGTACCCCAGAGCATTCTAACAGGTGATCGGTCGAGGCCATGCCATCGATGTCAACCTGTAACCCCATAGGTGGAGCTTTGGAAGCCGGAGCTTCCCGCCGGGGTTGTTTTGCCGGTGCAGGATCCTCGAGGGCAAACCCGGAGGCATCTCGATGCTTAGAGGGAGATCTACCCTTCGAGGACCGGCTGGATTTATGTTTGGTTACCTGAGATCCATTGGGGGAAGAAGCAGCCCTGGAAGACTTCGATGCCACCGAAGCTGCATCAGCGGGAAACAGCACATGGAGCTTAGCTGCTCGGTTCTGTAACCCCCGTTTAGACAACAGAGAGCAGGACGGACAATCCGAAATGGAGTGTTCAGGACCCAAACATTTAGGACACCATTCATGGGTGTCTGTAACAGAAATAGTACCGCTGCACTTAGTGCATTTCTTAAAACCGGAGGCTGGTTTTTCCATGAGGAAAAATTTCTTGTGAGGCCTAAGGCCCAAAGAGAAAAATACACTAAGTGAGGGAAAAATATATATATATATATATTTTTTTTTTTTTTTTTAAAGAAAAGAAAAGACCGGCGGTACCGGTCCGGAGTCGGGGAAGGCAGACACGCGACCAAAGAAAGAAAATAAAATAAAGAACTTCTTCAGCGGTGACAGGGCTCGACCTGCTGGCTCCGCGGCAAAGAAGAACTGAGGAGAGGCGGTTAGGAAAGGCGGGAAGGCAGCGCGCAGGCGCTGTGGGATGCTCCCAAAAGCTTTCCTTTTTGGGAAGCTGGGGAGCGTTCCCGCGCAGGCTCCGTCGGTACCGACGTACCCATATGTGAAGACTCAATCCTGCTTATTCCTGGAGATAGAAAGGAATGCCAATATTGAGAGGAAAGAGGAGAGGGAAGCGGACTATGCATGCATGGTGCATCTCCCAAAGGTTTTCTTTGAAAGCTGGGGAGAGGTTACCACACAGATTCCGTCAGCACAGTCGCCCATATGTGAGGACTGACTTCCTGATTGTTCCCAGAGAACAGTGCCCTCATGGGGGGGGGGGGGGGGGGGGGGTATCCTGTTCTTTAAGGAGTTGGTGGAGGAGGAAAAAGCGATTTTGAGGAATCGGGGGGGGGGGGGCAGATCCAGGTGAGAAAGCTAGATGGGGGCGACAATGGCAGTGATATGTGTATACGCTCCAAATAATGGAAAGGAGATTTTTGAATTGTTGAGGCAGAAGGTGAAGAAGGTGGAAGCAGCCCCAACAATTATGGGAGGGGATATTAATATGACCCTTCACCCAAGGCCAAATAATTCGGGAAGGGGAGAGGGAGGGCAGCTCATCGCTTAAAATTGAAAAAGCTGATGATGAAGCTGGGACTTATTGATGTAGGGAAACAAAATGGGAATAGGAGGGATTATACTTTTTTCTCCAACACTTATAAGACTTATGGTAGGATAGACATAATTTTGATGGATGGCTCCTTTCTGCCCCAAGTAAGGGATGTAGAGATTGGACAAATTGTATGGTCTGACCATGACCCCATGGTGGTGAGGTAGATTTACTGAAGGAGGGGATGGAGAGATTGCAAAGAGAGATAGGCGTCCTTTTTGCGATTAAGCCCACACCTGAGGCAAAATGTGGAATGGAATGGGATGGGTTTAAAGCTTTTCACAGAGGACACTTTAACAACTTGCTGCGAAAAGGAAGAAGGGGGTCTAAGGAGGAGCAGTTATGAAGAGAGCTAAGTAGGTGGATGGATGGGCATAAAAAGAGGGATGGGAAGAAAACCTTGCAGGAAATAGAGAGGGTGCAAAGTGCTTTAGAGGACCTCTATATGAGGGAATGGGCATACCAACTGGAAAAGCTCCAGCAGCATTCCTTCAAATACAATAATAAAATTGGCAAGTTTCTTGCTAGGAAACTGAGGACTCAGAGGGTACAACAGATTTGAAAATTCAAAATAGCCAGGGTGGGATGTAATAT
Source organism: Ichthyophis bannanicus (assembly GCA_033557465.1). Taxonomy (NCBI): domain Eukaryota; kingdom Metazoa; phylum Chordata; class Amphibia; order Gymnophiona; family Ichthyophiidae; genus Ichthyophis; species Ichthyophis bannanicus. The sequence continues at coordinate 980,648,952 of CM066033.1, forward strand.
GACATTCAAAAAATTCAGAAGGTATTTACTGATTTTTACTGGCATCTCTATCCCTCGGAGGTAGTGGAAGGGGGGGGAAGGAGGCCCAGGAATATCTGGGGAAGGATCCAGCTGGAACAGTTGAAGGAGGTGGACAGAATGATACCGGACAGGGAAATTACTGTGCTGGAGGTGTTGGAAACTATAAAGGGCTTAAAGGAGGTTAAGGCCCCAGGGCTAGACAGAGTAGTTACTCACCTGTAACAGGTGTTCTCCAGGAGCAGCAGGAATCAGTCTTCACATATGGGTGACGTCGGCGCCAACGGAGCCCCCGTGCGGAGCATTTCCCCAGCTTTCAAAGAAAGCCTTTGAGAATGCAGCGTGCCTGCATGGTCCCCTTCCCGCCCAAGGGTGCCATCTTGCTCAGTCTGATGACATAGCTAAAAGACAGCAAAAAATCAAAATAAAGTATATGACTGCAACTCCAGGGGAGGAGGGAGGGTCGTGAGGACTGATTACTGCTGCTCCTGGAGAACACCTGTTACAGGTGAGTAACTACTCTTTCTCCAGGACCAAGCAGGAAGTTAGTCCTCACATATGGGACTCCCCAGCTCTAGGCTACCGGGAAACCAAAGCTGAAAAAATGGCTCCCTCTGAAGAGCCTCAGCATCTGTGATAAGAATATCCTCTGAGAACGACCCCGTACGGTAGCCCAACACAAGGGCCGAAGGGTAGGAGTTGCCTAAACCTCAAAGACATTACAGAGTACCACCTGTCCAAAAGCACTGTCCCTTCAGGACTCTATCTCGAGGCAGTAGTGGGCTGCAAAAGTCTGGCTTGAAGACCAAGTAGCAGCCCGGCAGATGTCTGTCAACGGAACAGAGCAGAGTTGAGCTACTGACGCGGCTTTTGCCCTGACACGGTGGGCTGTGACTCGAACCTGCAAGGGGAGGTCGGCTGCCTTATACACCCAGGCGATACAATCTACTACCCAAGTGGACAATGTATGCTTGGAGACAGGTCACCCCAGCTTATTAGGGTCAAAGGAGACGAAGAGCTGAGTAGCCCTTCAATGCCCCCACGTACGTTCTATGTAAAAAGACAATACCCTCTTACAGTCCAGGGTATGCAAGACTGTTTCAGCTCGGCTGGTATGTGGCCTGGGAAAGAATATTGGAAGAACCACCTCCTGGTTGAGGTGGAAAGAGGAGACAACTTTTGGAAGGAACCTCGGATGGATCCGTAGGACCACCCTGTTCCTATAGAACCATGTGTATGGTCTATCAGAAACCAGAGCTTGTAGTTCACTCACACGTCTGGCCAATGTAAGAGCCACCAGGAAGAGCACCTTCCAAGAAAGGAAGCGTAAATGGCAAGTAGCCATCGGCTCAAACGGTGGGCGAGTAAGTGGCTGCAAGACCACGTTCAAATCCCACTCAGTGGCCAGTGGACAAACCGGAGGCTTGAGGAGAAGCAGACCTCTGAGGAAGCGGGACACCAAGGGGTGAACTGACAGACTGTCCCTCCACCGGTGAGTGGTGTGCTGATAGAGCACTGAGGTGGACCCGAACAGAGTTGGACTTAAGGCCTAGGTCTGACAGGTGAAGTAGATACTGCAGTACTACTGGCACAAGGCAGGAGAAAGGATCTTCATTGTGCTGAACACACCATATTGTGAACCTACGCCACTTGAGGGCATAGGACTTTCTGGTGGACTGCCTCCCAGAGACCAAGACCACCTCCTCAACTTCCCTAGGTAGAAGTAAGGGAGCTAGCACTATCCTTTCAGCAGCCAGGCCATCAGATTAAGGGATCTGAAATTGGGGTGCAGAAGGGAACCCTGATCCTGAGACAGGAGATTGGGTTGCAACCCCAGAGGGAATGGAGTTTCCACCGCCAACTGCAGCAGAAGTGGAAACCACGGTTGCCTCGGCCATCTGGGTGCTACCAGAATCACCGAGGCCTTGTCCCGGAGAATCTTGAACAGAGCTCAGGCCACCAGGGGTGTGGGAGGAAACGCATACAGGAGGCCCGTAGACCAAGAGATCAGAAAAGCATCTGCTGCCATTCTCAGGGGATGTGGCTGTCTGGAGGAAAACCTGGGCAGCTGGCAGTTCAGCGAACTTGCAAAGAGATTGATGGATGGAAGTCCCCATCGTAGAAAGATCTGCTGGACCACCATTGGATTCAACTGCCATTTGTGAGGCTGGAGAATCCTGCTTAGTTTGTCAAGAAGTTCTCCTGACCAGGTAGATAAACTGCTTTGAGAAACATGCCTTGTTTGACCGCAAAGGAGCAAAGGGCCTGCGCCTCCTGACATAGGAGTCTGGACCCTGTGCCCCCTTGCTTGTTCACATAGAACATTGCTACCTGATTGTCTGTCTTTACTAAGACAGACTGGTGAGAGAGGGCATGAGAAAAAGTCTGCAGAGCCAAGCAGATTGCTCGCAGCTCCAAAAGATTGATCTGCTGTGTGGCCTCCTGAGGAGACCAGAGGCCTTGAGTGCACGTGCCCTGGCAATGTGCACCCCAGCTCTTTAAGGAAGCATCGGTCGTCAGCACCCTTGTGTGTGCTGGGGCATGAAAAGGTACCCCCCTGAGAAGGTTTGGGAGATGTAGCCACCACTGCAAGGAGTCCAAAAGTGGTTTGGACACCTTTACTCTGTATCGGAGGTCACCTGTGGCCTGCGCCCACTGAGCTCTGAGGCACCACTGAGCAGACCGCATGTGCAGATGAGCATTCGGAGTCACATGTACCATGGATGCCATATGGTCCAGGAGCCACAGGAAGTGCATGGCGGAGACCTGAGAATTACTTTGGAATTGGTTGGCCAAGTCCATCAGTCTCTGGGCCCTGTCCCTGAGCAAGTAATCTCTTGTCTGCAGGGTGTCTAATCTTGCCCCTATAAACTCTAGGTTCTGTGAAGGGAGCAAAGTGGACTTTGCGTAGTTTATGACAAAGCCCAGATGCTGAAGAGAGACAGTGCGAAGAGTGGCTTGTCTGGCTTCCTGGAGAGACTGGCCCCTGATGAGCCAGTCGTCCAGGTATGGGAAGACAAAAATTCCCTGATTCCTGAGATAGGCCGCCACCACCGCCAGGCATTTGATGAAGACCCTGGGGGCGGAGGATAGGCCAAAGGGAAGTACTCTGTACTGGAAATGGTTTCCTCCCACCACAAATCTGAGATATTGTCTGTGGTTTGGATGGATGAGGGTGTGAGTAGTTCAGAGAAGAGCCACCAAAATGGTAAAGGGGATGGAAGGATACTCCTATGAAGAAAGGCTAAAAAGGTTAGGGCTCTTTAACCTGGAAAAGAGACGGCTGAGGGGAGATATGATAGAAGTCTATAAATTAATGAACGGAGTGGAACGGGTAAACGTAGATCGATTGTTTACCTTATCAGAATATAGAAAGACTAGGGACATGCAATGAAGCTACAGGGTAAACTATTTAAGACTAATAAAAGAAAATATTTCTTCACTCAACGTGTAATCAAACTCTGGAATTTGTTACCGGAGGATGTAATAAAGGCTGTTAGTGTAGCTGGGTTTAAAAAAAGGTTTGGACAAGTTCCTGGAGGAAAGGTCCATAAACCATTATTAAGAAGGGACCTAGGCTATCAATGCTTGACCCAGTACAAGCACTGCGGAACCTGTGTCTTTTGGGGAAACTGCTAGGTACATATGACCTAGATTGGCCACTGTTGAAAACAGGATATTGGGCTTGATGGACCTTGGTCTGACCCAGTATGGCATATCTTATGTTCTTATGAGTATAAGCATCCTTTAGGTCTAAGGAGCATAGCCAATCTCCCGGCTGGAGGTAGGGCAGCAGTATCCCAAGGGTAAGTATCTTGAACTTTTCCCTCTCCAGAAACATATTTAAATTTCGCAAGTCTCGGATAGGCCAGAGGCCTCCTGCCCTTTTTGGTACCAGGAAGTATCCGGAGTAGAAGCCTTGCCCTTTCAGGTGGTGAGGCACTGGTACCACCGCCTGTTCCTTTAGAAGATTTGCCAACTCCTTAAGGAGGAGGTGTCTGTGCAGAGGGAGTCTTGAAGGCTCCCCTGGAAAGTAGGAGGGGGGTAGCTGGTGGAAGTGGAGCATGTAGCCCTTCTGGACTATGCTCAGTACCCAGGGTATCCCCTGTGATGGCTGGCCACCTGTAGGCGTACAGGGTCAACCGACCTCCTGTGCTGAGTGGAACCAGCTGTGGAGAAGAGGCTATGCTGTGGGAGTCAAAACCCCACTCCCTGCTGTGCAGGATCCAGACCTGGCGGCTTGGGGGTCTTCTGTCTACGGGGCCCGTGCCCCTGCCCCTTGGCCTGCTGGCCCTGTGGGGGGGGAGCTGGAGAGGCATGATATTGAGGGTAGGATTTGTAGGCAGCACCCTTCCTCGGGGAAAAAGGGCTTCTTCCCCGAGCCCTTCTTTTTCTGAGAAGGGGCAGAAGTCTTCCTGGACAGCCTTGTCCTGGTGAGAGCCTCAGTCTCGATTTCTGCAACCTTTTCAGTCATGGGCTTACCGAAAAGTTTTTCACCTCGGCAAGGGACATTGACCAACTTGTCCTGCACCCTTGACTCCAGGACTGATGACTGTAGCCAGGCCTGACAGCATGCACCGATGCCGGCCCCCTGCAAAGGTTCCTCAGAGAGGCCAGCTGAGAACCCGGCAATCTCCTTTGCCAGGTCTCATAGGGTACATGCCCATGTACAGCTGGTAGGTCTGGACACAGCAAGATAGCATAGAGCCCTGGAAGCACTTTCTACCGAGGGCATCCAGGTTCCAGGCCTCCCGGACGGGGGGGCACCGAAGAGTGCATCTTCTGACTCTTCAGACGGTGCATGGCCGATTCCACAACCATGGAGTTGTGCGGTAGCTGCACCTTTTGGAACCCAGGGCTCTTACGGACTTGATAAATGGAATCGACCCATTTGCTAAGAAACGGCATCGAGACCGGTGCCTCCCACATACGGAAGAGCAGCCATTCCATCATCGGAGGAACCGGTACGGTAAAGGCTTCCTTCGGAGGAAAGTCATACTGGAGGGCATCGAGCTCCTTGGCTCGAGGCTTCTCCTCAGCGTCCGCAGGGAAGGCCAAGGCTTTGGCTATGTCCCTCACGGAGTCCGAGAACCGGGTATGCTCCGAAGGGGGACCGTCTGAAGGGATGCACCAGGTCCGGAAGGTGTCCGGGGACTCCTCGTCCTCCGTCTGCCACGCCGACTCCTCCGAGGAGGAATCGAGCGGCTCTGGCCATGTGGGCCTCGGTGCCACCCGCCCCAACACCGAGGGTATCGGCGTCAACAACCTCGGCCCCGCACGGGAGGTCGAGGGAGACCTTAACTGAGGATCGACTCGAGACTTCATTGACTCGAGGATCGGCTCGGTCTCCAGGGTCGACTTAGATGTCGAGGTCCCGGTGTTCAGGGTAGGTGCACCGGTCAGACGGGCGATCAGCACCCGCTGCTGTTCCATGAAGGCAGCCAAGTTGCTCTCCAAGGCCGTCAACCTGAGTCCAAGCTCAGGAGACTCAGCAGCCCCCGACTTGGGCCCGACATCGGCTCCCCCGGAGGAGAGTCTACGAGGACAACTGCACTTACGTGACTCAGGGATTCCGGCTCCACACGAGGTAACTTGGATGGCCTCTCCGACTCCGAGAGCCTGGGGTGGCGGTCAGCGCTACGCGACCTGGTCCTCGAGGAGCCAGGAGCCTCCACCGACGACGCCCTCGCGAGCTTCTTCTTCCTTCTGTGCTCCCGAGTGGGAGACTCCCTCTCAGAGGAACCCCGACAGCACTCGGGGTCAGACTCCTGAGATGTCGAGGCCTCTGATGAAGTCCGGGCCCGGCCGGACGCAGAGTCAGAGAAAATTCACTCACGTTGATGCTGACGGCTCCGAAGCGCCTACATCTTGCCGTACGGGCCACAGGCCAGCAGGTCATGGTCGGGCCCGAAGCAACCGAGGCAGCAGTCATGTGTGTTGGTGAGAGACATAAGTTTCTTGCACCGATCACACATTTTGAACCCGCTGGCAGCCATCGGGGGAAAAAGGGCCCCTGCAAGGTCAAAAGACCGGGCTGCCAGTGAAAACACAAAAAGAGCGTGAACGCTGGTCACGAAGGACAAAAACTGAAAATCAAAACTCCGGACTCTATACCGGTGTATCGAGCCCAGGCGGGAAGGGGAACCGGTGTCGAACCGGATAAGACAAAGCGAAAATCGCAGAAAAAAAATCAACTTTTCCTGGGTGACATGAACTCACGTCCGTTGGGCTCCGCGGAAAAAGAAAGAATGAGAAAGATGACACCCTTGGGCGGGAAGGGGACCGCGCAGGCGCGCTGCATTCCCAAAGGCTTTCTTTGAAAGCTGGAGAAATGCTCTGCACTGGGGCTCTGTCGGCGCCGTCATCCATATGTGAGGACTGACTTCCTGCTTGGTCCTGGAGAAGGCCTAACTATTAAGTTCTATAAAAAACAAATTCATCTCAGAGGTAGCTGATTTTCTTGTTTACATGTTCAACAAAGCAGTGCAGGGCACGGAGCTGCCAGGCTCCATATCGGTGGCCGGGATCAGAGTCTTGCCCAAGCCGGGAAAGGATGCAACAATTTGTGACTTGTATAGGCTGACCTCCCTGATCAACCTGGATGCCAAGATATTGGCCAAGGTGTTGGCAGCAATACAGAGATACTGCCCCGGTTGAGCAGAGACGACCAGTCGGGGTTCATCCTGGGACGTCATGCCAGTGATAATGTGCGCAAAATTTTGAACTTAATTTGGGAAGCACGACGAAGGCAGACCCCATCGGTGTTGGCAGCAGTGGATGTGGAAAAAGCACTGGATAGAGTTGAGTAGTCCTTTATGTTTGAGTACTGCGGCAGATGGGGGGGGGGGGTAGGAGAATGATTCATAAGGTGGCTTAAAGCAATATATAAAAACCCAAAAGCTAGAATCAGGATAAATGGCAAGTACTCTGAGGAATTTAGTCTGGAGAAAGCTACCAGGACAGGAGGGGGCTCCTTATCACCTCTATTGTTTGCCATGGTCATAGAGCCTTTGGCAGAGGCAGTTAGATGATCATCAGATATTCGAGGGTTAGAGGTAGGGGGACAGAAGCACAAAATAGCGTTGTATGCAGATGACGTTATTTTTGTGGTGGAACAGCTGTTGCTAACTTAACGAAAGTGATAGAGGCATGCAGCAGGGTGTCTGGGTGCAAAATGAACACAAAAACTGAAGTCTTGAAGTTGGTGCTGGATGCTTCATTGGAAGGGAGCCTCAGGAAAGCAGTCCCATTAAGGTGGAGGAAGGAATTTATAAAATATTTGGGAGTGTAGATAGGGAGGGATATAAGGGAGCTTTTCCACCAGAACTACAACCCTTTACTTACAAGGATCTGTCACAATTTGGAAGGATGGGATAAGCCATATCTGTCTTGAGTGATGAGGGTGGTGGTTATTAAGCTGAATGTCCTCCTGCAATTGTTGTTTTTATTTATGACATTGCCCATTAATATCCTGAAGTGGGTGCTGAAGCGGCTCCAGAGAAAAAAAAATCATTTAATTTGGAGGCAGTAACCACCTAGGGTTAAAAGGAGGATAATGTGTAAGCAGTGATTTGAGGGTGGAATGGGAGTCCCAGGCTTGGTGAGGTACTATAGGATGTCCCAGGTGCAGGATGTGCTAGACTGAAAGGAAGGATTGGAGGGGAAGCATTGGGTACAGATGGAATGAGATGTGGCACAGCGGGACCCCAGGGAATTATTGTGGGAGCGGAAGGGGAGGAGGAGATAGAGACAGGATTAATCACTCGTTCATTAGGAATACCTGTGAGATATGAGGAAAGGTGAAGGGTAAGTTGGTGGGGGTGGACGGACTTAGAATGCAGGTCCACAGAGTTGTTTTCTCTGGGGAAGGACACAAGGGCTTACGCATGGAGGTCAGAGAGGAGTCTGAGCACATGGGGTCAACTCATGAAGGCAGGGACAGGTGAAGAGCTTTGCGGAATTGCAAGCAGACTCTGGTTGGGGGGGTGCTTAGGGCTTCTATTATCTACAGGTGGTGCATTTCCTACATAATAGGAAGACAGCAGGCACTGGGTTGGGGGAAAGAGACTCCCTTTGAAAGGATATCCACTACTGGGGGGGATTATGAAAGGTTTCTTAGCTATGGGCTGCTGTGTCATGCTGAAGGGATTCATAAATGCATGGGAATGAGATTTGGGAAGTGAGTGGGATGAAATAAAGTGGCAAACAATATTTTGGGCAGTGGAGAAAGGGGGGGGGGGATCAGCTGTGATTCAAGAATATTGCGTGAAAATGCTATATTGGACATACTTGATGCCATACATAAGTGGAAGGACGGGTACAGTCCTATGTTGGAAAGGGTGCGGGCAGAGGAGGGACTATTTTCATATGTGGTGGGAGTGCTCATGGGTGAAAGGGTGCTGGGAGGTGGTAGTGGGTCTCTTCAAGGACAATACATGGGTGGAGTTGAGTTGCAACCAACCACCATGCTCTACAGTTTTGGGTGAAAGGGGGTGATAAAAATTTGGAGAAGCTGGTTGTACAGATGGCAGTGGCAGTTCGCATAGAATTTGCAAAGGTGTGGAGAAGTAGATCCAGACCAACCCTAGAGGGTATTACTTGGAGACTGCATTATGTGTACAAAATGAACAAATAACCAGCTTTTAGACAATTGGTGGGAAAGGGAAAAGATTGGGAACCTTTTAAAAAATGGGGCAGGATAGTGGGGGAGGGGGGGCAGGATAGTGGGGGGGAGGGGGGCAGGATAGTGGGGGGGAGGGGTAGTAGGAGGGACGGGGAGTGGGGTGTAGGAAAGCGGAGAAGGGTAGTAGGGAAGGGAGCAGGTTGTCAAAGGATGGGATCGAAGAGAGGAGGTGGGGAATGTGTTTGGACCAATAGTTGGGAGTGGTTGTTATTAGCATTGTTACTGTCATTAATATTATTGTTGTGATGCTTAAATTCCAAAAGAGGCTGAAGTAACAGTGGTATTGATTGAACTGAATTTGAACTTTCTCCCGATCTCTCTCTCTCTGTGGGAAATCGATGTTAGGTGAAAAGGGGGAGGGGGGGATTATTATAAGAAGATGTTAAGAAGGGCTGGAGAAGCCCAGGAACAAAGTGATTACATGTGTACATCTATGTTTTTATTATATCTGCAATAAAATATAAGTACTAAAAAAGTGTTATAACACAAAAATAGTCCCCCTTTATTTTAAGAACTCTCAGACAGAGAACTTGTAGGAAAGCCACAGAATTACCTTTCTTGAAATGAAGCCCCTCTAGGAATGGTTTACTGTTGATGGCATCCAATATACATTCTGGAAAGAAGGAAGATCATTTTGTAGTAGTTCTAAATGAATCCTAGGTCCCACAGTCAAATCTATAAAATTAAGGAAGTCAATGAAAAAGGTAAAAAACAAAGTTTAAAAAAAGCATGTCCTCAGTAAATGTATTGCCATCTGTGAATGCACAGAGATAATAAAGGATTCAAAGGAGCAATAATGGGATAATTTCGCAAATCATTTTCCACATGTAAAACAAGCTTTACATGTGTAAAATGGTTCTTATAAAATTGCATGAACACGTACAAGAGCACATGACGACAATATAATGTGTACAGTGCCTTGTGAAAGTATTCATCCCCTCAGTATTTGTCCTGTTTTGTTGCATTACAAACCTGGAATTAAAATGGAGATTTGGGGGTTAGCACCACGTGAGTTACATAATATGCCTACCACTTTGAAGGTGCAAAATGTCCTTTAGTGTAACACAAACAATTAAGACAAAATAAAAATCAGGAGTGTACATAGGTATTCTCCACCCCCCCCCCCCCCCTCAAAGTCAATACTTTGTAGAGCCACCTTTTGCTGAAATTACAGCTGCAAGTCTCTTGGGGTATGTCTCTATTAGCTTAGTACATCTAGCCACTGGGATTTCCACTCATTCCTCAACGCAAAACTGCTCTAACTGGTGTACAGCAATCTTCAAGTCATGCCACAGATTCTCAATTGGATTGAGGTCTGGGCTTTGACTAGGCCATTCCAAGACATTTAAATGTTTCCCTTTAAACTACTTCAGTGTAGCTTTAGCAGTATGTGTAGGATCATTGTCCTGATGTAAAGTGAACCTTTGTCCCAATCTCAAATCTCTGGCAGACAAACAGGTTTTCTTCAAGAACTGCCCTGTATTTAGTGCCATCCGTCGTTCCTTCAATTCTGACAAGTTTTCCTGTTCCTGCCGATGAAAAACATCCCCACAGTATGATGCTGCCACCACCATGTTTTACTATGGGAATGGTGTTCTCGGGGTGATGGCAAGTGTTGGGTTTGTGCTAAACATAACGTTCCCCATGTTGGCCAAAAAGTTCAATTTTCGTCTCATCTGACCAGAGAACCTTCTTCCATGTGTTTGGGGGGTCCGCCACTTACTGTTGTGCAAATTCCAAATGTGATTTCTTATTGCTTTCTTGAAGCAATGGCTTTTTTCTGGCCACTCTTCCATAAAGCCCCGCTCTGTGGAGTGTACGGCTTAAAGTGGTTCTATGGACAGATACTCCCATCTCCGTTGTGGATCTTTGCAGCTCATTCAGTGTTATCCTTGGTGTCTGTGGCATCTCTGATTAATGCCCTCCTTGCCCGGTCTGTGAGTTTTGGTGGGAAGCCTTCTCTTGTCATGTTTGTAGTGGTGCCATATTCTTTCCATTTTGTCATGATGGATTTAATGATGCTACATGGGATATTCAGAATTTGGGATTTTTTTTATTTTTTATAACCCAACCCTGATCTATACTTCTCCATAACTTTGCCTCTGACCTTTTTGGAGTGCTCCTTGGTCTTCATGTTGCTTGCTTAGTGGTGTTGCAGAGTCAGGGGTCTTTCAGAACAGGTATATTTATACAGGCATCAAGTGACACTGACTGCACACAAGTGGACCCTAATCAACTAATCATGTAACTTCTGAGGTTAATTAGCTGGAGCAGATCTTATTTAAGGGTTTCATAGCAAAAGGGATGAATACATATACACACAACTTCTCAGTTTTTACTTGTTTGTTTTATATATACAAGGTATTTTATTGTCATTCCACTTCACCAATTTGGAATATATATTATTAGGTCCATTACCTAATATCCAAATGAACTTCCATTTTCATTCCAGGTTGTACGATAATGTGACCAAAAAGGACAAAGAGGGGATGAATACTTTCACATGGCACTGTAATTTAACACAATCCATTCATAGCCATTCCTGGGATACAGATGGGGTAGACCGGGGCCAGAATTGCTAGGTACACATGCTCACTAAAACATTGGATCACTATTTAAACTCCACACTACATGTTTAAATATGACCGCCTATTCAGTACTGCTATCTGAAATGCAGACCATGCTGAAAATCCAGATAGAGCAGTGAGCACGACCAATATCCTAAAAGTGGCAATATTCAGACCAAGAAGTAAAGGGACTGGACTGGAGTGATGATAAGGAAACTCTGTTAAGAGCATTTGTGTGCTACTGGAGTGGAGAGTAGCTTAATGGTTAGAACACTGGCTTGGGAACCAAGAGAAGTGTTTTATTCCCAATAGCACTCCTTGTGGCTTTGGGAAAGTCACATAACCCTCCATTGCCTCAGAAAAAGCCAAGTTATCAATGTCCCTGTTTAATGTACATTGCCAAGTTTAAGTTACAATGTAAACTGCTTTGACTGAAATAATAAAGCAGTATAAAAAACCTGATAAATTAAAAAAGAAAAACTGTGGAATATTGTAGGAATATATTTTATAAAGGCACATTCATTCATTTTTAAGCATTTACAGCCCACCCTAGTTAAAATTCTAAATGGAGTACAAGGTTACATACATATATAGGCACTTATATGATCATTGACTGTGTAAACCATGAGAAACTCTGGGCCACATTAAGAAGCATGGGTATACCAGAATACCTGATAGTTCTCTTGCACCACCTTTACTTTGATCAAGAAGCAACAGTTTGAATGGAACAAGGTGAAACAGAATAGTTTAAAATCAGCAAAGGAGCATGACAAGGCTGCATGTTCACCCTCTCTTTTTAATATGCAGAACAAATCATTAGAGAAGCAGGACTGTATAAAGTAAACCAAAGTGTAAAGATTGGTGGAAGATTCATCAACAAGCCTCACTATGCTGATACCACCACATTACTGGCTAAAAGTGAAGACATGATGAAACATTTGTACTTTAATGTAAAGAAGCAAAGATCCTAACAACTGGCAAAATTAATAAGTTCATCGTTGATTGAGAAGAAATTGAAATAGTTGACAACTTTAACCTACTTGGATCAGCTATAAATAAAGCAGCAACAAGCAGTCAAGAAATCTTATGACACGCTGCCCTGGCAAAATGGCTATGAAGAACCTAGACAAGATTCTTAAGAGCAGAGATGCCACTCTCCATACAAAGATTCGACTTGTTATTTCAGCAACATATGGATACGAAAGCCGGACAGTGAAAAAAATAGGCAGGAAGAAAATTGATGCCTTTGAGTTATGGTGCTGGCAATAAATACTGTGTATACCATGGACTGCCCGAAGAACAAACCAGTCAGTACTCGAGGAGTTCAAAACTAAGCTTTCTTTAGAAGCTCAGATGACGAGACTTCAATTTTCATACTTTGGACACATCAAGCGAAGAAAGAGGTCATTAAAGAAAGACATCATGCTTAGCAAGTCTGAAGGTCAATACAATAGAAGACGACCAGCAATGAGATGGATCGATGCAGCAACAGCAGTTATGTATGTCACTGTATCAACAATGAGCCGTCTGACTGAAGAACGAACACAGTTTAGGACAACTATCCAGAGAGTCGCCATGAGTCGACACAGAATCAAGGCACTTAACATATGATCTTTGTAAAATACATGCATTTTAAGGAATTTTTAGTGGCAGCCTCTTTAAAATAAGCCCCTAAAAGTCCACTTATGATGAAAATGCAGTAGCTTCAATTGATTAACCAGGGGTTTGTTAATGTCAAAAATGGATAAACATTTTCTCTCTGGAACATATGCCTGCCTACCTCCGTAAGAGCACTCCTATCCATAAGTAGCATGTTAACAAAAAGGTCTACTGATAGCATGCATTTCAATCATCATACTAGCACAGAAGCCTGCTCTAACCTTTTTACAGGGTGTGTGCATCCATATCCCTCTGGTTCGTGTATTGCTGAAATGTGGCGCTGTGCTAACCAGCACATGGGTACACTTACCACCACCCACTAATATGATATTAACTGCACTTGGACTAATACCAGACACTATTAGCACATATCAAACATACATGCTAATTGCAATCCGCTGTTACCATCCATATTATGCCCCAACCCTCGCAGTCTACTACTACTATTAACCATTTATGTAGCGCTACAAGGCATACGCAGAGCTGTACAAACATATAAAGACTCATAAAGCTTACAATCTAATCAAGACAGACAGAACAATACAAGAAAAACAAGGGAGTTCAGATAGGGAAGGAGACAAGGAGAAAAAGGATTAGGATCCAAATGTTGCCTCAAAGAGATAAGCCTTTAGCATGGATTTGAAGAGGGGGAGAGAAGAGACTTGACGTAAAGATAGAGGAAGTTTGTTTCATGCATAAGGAGCAGCAAGGTGAAAAGATCGAAGTCTGGAGTTTGCAGAAGAAAGCCAGAGGAGGAGCGAGTTCACAAGAAGGGGTATAAGGAGAGAGAAGAAAGGAAAGGTAATGAGGAGCAGTAGGTTGAATGAATTTATATGTTAAAAGGAGAAGTTTGAATTGGATATGGAAATGGAAGGGGAGCCAGTGAAGTGATTTTAGAAGAGGGGTTATATGAATGTATAAGGGCTAGGGGTTAAAGATTAGCCATGCAGCAGAGTTCTGGATAGACTGAAGAGGAGAGAGATGGCACTGAGGGAGAACAGCAAGGAAGAGGTTGAAATAGTCAAGGCAGGAGGTGACCAAAGAGTGGACAAGAGCCTTAGCAGTGTATTCAGAGAAGAAAGGATGAATTTGTTAATGTTGTAGAGAAAATAAATGTGAGGTTTTAGCTATATGTTGAATATATGTGGAGATGGAAAGGGAGGAGTCAAAGATGACCCCAAGGTTGCTGGCCGAGGAAACAGGAAGAAGAGTGTTGTCGGAGATAGAGAAAGGGGGTAGGAGGTTTTAGGGAAAAAATAAGAAGTTAAGTTTTAGCCATATTCAATTTTAGGCGGTGGTGAAACATCCAGGAAGTGATGTCAAATAAGCAAGTAGAGATACGAGTCTGGAGCAAAAGAGAGATGTCAGGTGTAGATAGATTTGAGAGTCAAAAGCATAAAAATAAAACTTTAAGCTATGGGAAGAGATGAGGGCACCAAGGGACTGGGTATAGAGAGAGAAAAGGAGAGGGCCCAGAACAGACCCTTGAGGTACACCCACTGAGAGAAGGATAGCAGTAGAGGACAGACCTCCAGAACAAATACTGAAAGAGCAATTGGAGAGATACGAAGAGAACCAAGACAGTACAAGGCCTCTTTATCCAAATGAGGATAAAGTGTCAAGGAGCTGGAGGTGGTTAACAGTATCAAAAGCAGCAGAAAGATCAAGAAGAACGAGAACAGAGTAAAGGACTTTGGACTTAGCGTGGAACAGATCACTGGAGACTTTGGCACGAGCTGTTTCAGTAGAAAGAAATGAATGAAAACTAGATTGAAATGGATCAAGGAGTGCTTAAGGGGAGAAAAATTTGAGACAGCGGTGGAGAACTGCATGTTCAAGAATTCTGGAAATGAATGGGAGAAGGGTCGATAATTAGAAGGACAAGTAGGGTCAAATCTAGAAAGAAGGTGGCAGAGATCCCGTACGAGGGAAGAAACTTCCCCTTTTTTCTTTTTCCCCCGCGATCTTTTTAAAACTTCCTCCGTTCTGCTAGAGCAAGGCCAGAAGAGGGGGGGGGAGGAGGAAGGGGGAAGGATTCAGGACTTCTTAAAGGCACAGAGCCCTAAAATAAAGAAATAAAGTAAATAGTAAAATAAATAAATAGTAAAATAAATTAGGGAAAGGTAGAATCTCCAGTAAGCCCTTGGCTTACTGGGACCCTCCAGCTGCTTGGAGGCTGAGATTACTGGTGCCTGTGGGTGGTGCCAGTGGTATTTATACCTCAGCATCATCAAAGCGATGTGGGCTCAGCCTCCAAGCTGCCGGAAGGGTTGCACAACCCAGAAGACAAGGGACTGGACTGGAGAGACGATAAGGAAGAGAAATCTATTTGCATTGTTGTGATATACAGACCTCCCTCAAAATAGGAAGAGGTGGACAGAGAGTTAATTGAAGACATACACAGCATTGCTAGGAAAGGGAAGTGCTACTGATAGGAGATTTCAATATGCCAGATGTTGATTGGCACATTCCTGCTGCAGTATCATCTAGAAGTAAGGAGATCCTGGATTCTCTACAGGGAGAACTATTCAGGCAATTGGTAACAGACCCCAAACGTGAAGGGGCCATACTGGACTTGTTGCTTACCAATGGTGAAAGTGTTTGTGATGTTGTAGTGGGAGATCATTTTGCATCCAGTGATCACCAGATGGTGTGGTTCAGTATTAGGACTAGGGCTGTTAGAATCCATTCAAAGATGAGGATCTTAGACTTTAGGAAGACTAACTTTGCCAAGATGGGCCAATACCTCAGGGAGTCGTTAGTGGGATGGGAACAGCTGGGGAATGTAGAAAAACAGTGGGCAAAACTGAAAGGGGATATTTTAAGGGCAATTAGGAGTGGAGGAGTAGCCTAGTGGTTGGGGCAAGGTACTTCAGGCCGGAAGGTCGGGGGTTCAAATCCCACTAGAGGACAGCAACCTTGGGCCGGAAGGACTGGGGTTTCTAGTCCCACAGGTGCTCCTTGTGGTCTTGGGCAAGCCACTTAACCCTCCATAGCCCATCTTCCCTGTAAAATAGTTATCTCCAAGTTATAATGCCCTGTTCAATGTAATTTCAGTTTGTTCAATGTAAACCGCACTGATGCAGAATAGCGCGGTATATAAGAGAATGTAAATAAATAAATAAAATAAACCAACCTTTTTGTTAAAATGGTAAATAAAGGTAAAAGGAAAAAGAGACTGCTATGGTTTTCGAAAGAAGTTGCTGAAAAAGTGAAGAAAAAGAGGGAGGCCTTCATGAAATATTAGAGATCACAGAGCGAGGAAGACAGGCATCTGTATTTGGAAAAACTTAGAGAAGCTAGCAAAGTAGTCAGGAAGGCAAAGATTCAAAAGGAGGAGGAAATAGCCAATGCAATAAAATGGGGGGGGGATAAAGCACAGTTACTTACCTGTAACAGGTGATCTCTGGAAACAGCAGGAATAAGTCTTCACATATGGGTACGTCGGTACCGACGGAGCCTGCGCGGGAATGCTCCCCAGCGTCCAAAAAGAAAGCTTTTGGGAGCATCCCACACGCATGCGCGCTGCCTTCCCGTCCATTCACCTCCCTCTCATCAGTTGGGTTTGTAGCTGAGACCGAAGGAGGAAAGTAGACAAATGAGAGAGAGAGAGAGAGAGAGAGAGACACAACTCCTAGGGGAGGTGGGTGGGTTGTGAAGACTTATTCCTGCTGTTCCCAGAGATCACCTGTTACAGGTAAGTAACTGTGCTATCTCCAGGAACAAGCAGGAATGAGTCTTCACATATGGGGACTCCCAAGCTAGAGATGCCTGAAGGATGTCACAGCATGTTGCAAATCTAGTCAATGGGCCATGCTATTTCCCAGAACCTGAGGCATCCAAGGGATGGAGGGTAGGAGTTGAAGTAAAAAGGGTGTGCTGTGGAACAGTTTGACTAAATAAGGCGTCTAGAGAGGAGTCCTTGTGTAGATCAGAAATGTTAGTGAAAATTGGATTCCAATTTTCTAATGTGGACCTTAGTCAAAAGTATTGCGAAAGTATTTGTTGAGACTAATGGTCTGGTGCTAGAAACCAGTACATTATCCTCAAAGAAAATACCTTACTGTGAAGTAGAGGAAATAAATTTCACAATACAGGCAGAGATCAGAAGCCTAAAAGGCTAGAACTAATCCCAGAAGAAAAACCTGGGAGAGTTTAATGGGGTTGGACTTTGGATGAGAAGCTAAAGCTTCTGTAGGCCAACGTTTGAAGCTCTTTTTCCTAGAGCCTTTTTCTGCTCCAAGGACAGAGAGGAGATAAATCTGACTGGTTTTCAGAAAAAGGATGGGTCTTTGAGACCCCTCTATCCAAATGAAAGAAAGAAAGAAAAAAACATTTGTAGTAGGCGGTGTAGCCTCCAATTTCTTGAAGATCAGCAATGTCTTCCCTAAGTGATGTCACTTAGGATGACTTTACATGGAGAGCTTCAGATGTAAAGTAACCGGAGAGGTTACAGTAAAAGAAGGTAGTTTGTGATCATCATAGAAATTGGTTGTCCATTTAAAACCCTATGGCATGCTGGAACAGCATTAATATGGACAGTAATAAATCTTTCAGAGTGAGATATGTTTATTTATATACATATATATACATATATATATATGTAAGAGAGACTCACTTAATAACAAGAAGGGGTAAGACCTGCTTGAAAATATGGATAGAGAACCCCTTACTGGTTACATGTGGAAGAACCATGAAGAAGGTTACATGGAAACCAGTGGAATGTTCCTGGTCAGAAGGATAGGTCTAGATCTCTTTAAAATTCTAGACTTTGAATAACCAGAAATGGAGATCTACGTGAAGGGGTGCAGAGAAAACCTTAGTCTTAAGACAACAAGTCTGGATCCTTCTATAACTTCAGTGTGGAGAAAAAGACGCAATAAAAGAGAATACCATATTTGCCCATCTATGAGGGCAATATGAGTATAATGCGTTCTTTGTTCAGCATAAGCTCCAATGAAGTATTGAGAATTAGAAGGAATGCACTAGACAAGGACAGACTGCAGTGAAAAGAAATGCATCCCTGTTGGAAGAGTTCCACTGGAGATGTGGAACTCCTCAGGGAATTAAGCAATTCTTTATGCTTTCACGTGATCTAAGCCCTGGTTCATTTTCCCTAAAAGGAAATTCTAAGGAAGATGGTAAAAGTAGGAAAAAACCGGTCATGTGGGAGCATGACTGGACAAGCCTTTCAACCATCTGGAAGTTACCCACCAGGAATGGCTCTGACGCTCTCTGGCAAAGGCCCATAGTTGCAGAGCTTTTTGCAGAATTGCAGCGAGCATGTTGTAGGTTGCCCAGGTGAGATCTGGTTGTTTAATTACCAGTGTGCAACCTAATCTATTCTGTGGGAGCCAAAGAATTGAAGATGGCTAAGAATAGCAGACAGGCTGGTTGCCTGCAACGATAAATTGTCCAAGTAGGTTTTGGAACCTCTCTTGGAATTATGTGTTATTAAGGCAGCAGAAGAGGTTAGGTCCTATAGATTGGAAAAGGACCGACAGACAGAATTAGAAGTGATAAACTCAATTATGGTCTGATAAGCTGTCTTAAAAGAAATATTTGAAAGACTGCAGAGGGGAGAAACTGTATGGAAATCACTTACTGGAGTAGGTATTGAGGACAATCCTATGGCTTAAAAGGTAAGCCCTCCAGTCAAATAGGATCACTCTTAGATTGAAAATCTCAACTAAGAGGGAAAGTAATACAGAGTTGGGAAGACTTACAATTTGGTAAGTCTCTGAAAAGGGTAAAGCTCCCCTGCAGTCAAAAGTATAAGACAGGGGTCTCAAACACGCGGCCCGCGGGCCGCATGCGGCCCGCGAGACAACTTTGTGCGGCCCGCGAAAGAGAAAAACAAAAAAACCCCAAAACCCTGACTTCTGCCGTTGCCGCCGTGGCAGCGGCAGAATCAATTGTCAAATTAAAAAAAAAAAGACTTCTGCTGCTCAAGCAGCAATATCACCTGTCCTGCGGCCCCTTCCCCTGTGCCCGGAGATCCGAATCTGCTCATCAGCGGCGTGCTTTTCAAGCCGCGAAGAGTATTCCCCTCTCGCGCGGCTTGAAACCGCGCGAGAGGGGAATACTCTTCGCGGCTTGAAAAGCACGCCGCTGATGAGCAGATTCGGATCTCCGGGCACAGGGGAAGGGGCCGCAGGACAGGTGATATTGCTGCTTGAGCAGCAGAAGTCTTTTTTTTTTTAATTTGACAATTGATTCTGCCGCTGCCACGGCGGCAACGGCAGAAGTCAGGGTTTGGGGGTTTTTTTGTTTTCCTCTGTCGGGGGGGGGGGTATGACTGGAAATGGGCAGATGGGTGTTAGGACTGGAAGTGGGCTATTGGCAGGGGGGGGGGGTTATGACTGGTAATGGGCTATGGTGGGGGCTAGGACTGGAAATGGGCAGATGGGGGGTAGGACTGGAAGTGGGCTATTGGCAGGGGGGGGTTATGACTGGTAATGGGCTATGGTGGGGGCAAGTACGGGAAATGGGCAGATGGGTGTTATGACAGGAAGTGGGCTATTGGCAGGGGGGGTTATGACTGGTAATGGCCTATGAGGGGAGGTAAGACTGAAAATGGGGTGATGGGGATACGACTGCAAGTGGGCTATGGGGGGGACTAGGACTGGTAATGGGCTATGGGGGGGGTAAGACTGAAAATGGGGTGATGGGGGGGTAAGACTGGAAGTGCGCTATGGGGAGGTTAGGACTGGTAATGGGCTATGGGGGGTCTAGGACTGGTAATGGGCTGGGGGGGTTGCTAGGACTGGAAATGGGCTGAGTGGAAGGGGGGCTTGAACTGCAAATGGCTGATGGGGAGGGGGGCTTGGAATGGAAATGGGCTGTGAGGGGAGGGAGCTAGGATTGGAAATGGGCTGATGGGGGGCTAGGATTGGAAATGGGCTGATGGTGAGGCTAGGATAGGACTGGAAATGGACTGATGCAGGGACTAGAAAGGAGCAGATGCTGGGTGGGGCTGGAACTAGAAGGGAGCTGATGTTGGGGGAGGATTAGAATGGGATGGAGCTGGGAAAGTGAAATGGAGAGGGGAAAAATATTTTGTCTGGAAGAGAAGACAAATCTACAATTGGCCAGGTATTGGGAGAGTAAGTGGGGATTGAGGATGGAGGGGTAAAATTTGAGTGGATGAAATAGGAATGAGGAAAGAGCAAAAGGAGAAAGATTAGTATGTTAAAGCAGATGTAGGGAGAGAGAATGGAAAAAAACTAGAAGAGAGAAGAAAGGACAAATGGACAGCAGACGATGGAGATAGCAGAAGACACGAAGAAACCAGAAGTGGCTGGAGCAATTGCAACTGAAAAAAAATGCACAAAAGGTAGAAAAATATCTCTTTATTTTGAATTTATTAACTGGAATATGTCAGCTCTGGGAAATGTGCATCATTAATGTTTGCGCTTTGTTTAGTACAAGAGGAAATTAATTTATAGTTTTATTTCTACAGTGTTGTTGTACATTCCAAGTTTGGCTTTTGGGGTTCCCAGTTTAATTATTGTCTTCCTATTTCTGAATCTTTTAGTCTTTCTTTATCCATACTCATTAAGAGGCATGTTTACTAAAAGTTAGTGTATGGTAACATTATGCAAATATTTATGCAAATGAGGCCCCTTATGCAAATGAGGCCCCACGTCTTATGCGGCCCCCGGGTTACTTTATAAGTCCTCATTTGGCCCTCAAAGCAATTTGAGTTTGAGACCCCTGGTATAAGATATCCACGTACAGGACAACTGCCAAGGTGAAGGGCATAGCATACCTTGTAAGTAGTTGTAATTCCTCTGTTTACTTTAAAAGGAGAGTAGAAACTTGTTACCTGTAGGGCATGATTATCCTCAATAGCTCTAAGAGCTGAAATGATGGATTGCTCTTAGCAAGAGATTCATGCCTAAAGTGGAGGATTAAGGCAGTGTATCACTGACCTCTCAATAAGGATGATAAGAACTGTAAATGCTTCTGTAATTAAGAAGTAGTGGTTCTGAAACTCAACAGGAAAAAAGATTTAATTAAAAAAAATCAGAAACCCTGCGACTGCTGAGTTTGCTGAGCCTGTTGAGACTTTGGTTTTCTTAGCCTGGTATTTATTTATTTATTTATTTTTATTTCTTATATACCGCGCTATTATAATCAGTGCGGTTTACATTTGAAACAGAACATACAAGAATGTAAGCAAGTTACATCACGTTTTTTACATTGAACAGGGAATGTAAACATGGAGTAAAAACGAGGGAGAGACTATGTACATATTATAAACAAATTATAATGATGGTATGATGTTGCCCTTCTTTGGAAACATCTGCATGATGGGTAGAAGATGAATAAAACTTTTTCCCCTTAGGGGAATAAAGTTTGTTAGGAGATTTTTTACTAGCTGGGGTAGAGGAAAGTTTTGACAATCCTCTGAAAGCAACAATATCAGTGTTTAACTGATTAGCTTGAAATAAAGCATCCTTGTTAAAGAGATTTTCACCAGTACAAGGAGTATTTCCCAGCTTTTCTTGTACCTATTTGTCCAAGTCTGAAGCTTGGAGCCAGGCCATGCGTCGTGCTCCTATGGCTATAGCAGAAGTTCTGCTAATAGACTCAAAACAGTCCAGGGAAGCACAATTAAGGAATTTAGAGACATTTTGAGCATGACTGACTAATATGAAAAAGTCTGATCTTTTATGTTCTTGAAGAAAAGGGTTCAAAAGCTTTAAGTTCTTTATGACCTCTTCAAGAGATAATCCCATATAAAAAATATATGAGATAATTCTTGCTGAAAAAGCATGGATGCCTGGAAGCATCGACGTCCAAAGGCATCTAAAGTTCTAGACTCACGACCTGGCGGATAAGAAGAGTGCTTCTTTGCACTCTTAATACGCCTCATTGCTGATTCTACAATAATAGAATGATGAGGAAGTTGAGTCTTTTGAAAACCTGGAGAAGGTGGCACCTTGTACATGGAGTCAAGTGTCTTCGAATGTGGTGATACCGTTAAAGGAGTTTCCCACATCCTTAAAAGTAGATCTTGTAAGATCTGATGCAAAGGAAGCATGATCACCTCCTTTGGAATCCAGGGGGATTGCAGGGTCTCTGAATCCCCTGGCAAGGATTCTTTACCAGGTATAGAAATGGCAAGTAACTTTGCCATATCAAGCAGAAAAGCTTGAAAAGAAATCTCCCCTGAGGAGGACCCTCTAAAATGAGGGGTAAAGGCTAGACTTGTTGAAGATTCAGCCTTGGTACCAATGGATTCATCCCAGTCATTGGGATCGGAAGACCTGAAAGGATGAAGCATCGGACTTTCCTTAAAGCGATGTCTTCGGTACCGCACAAGGTCGGTACCGAGACGAGTTGGTACTGAATCATCCATTCTAGAGATCGATTCCAGGCTCGGCATCGAAGGAAGCGAGTCTGTCGAAGTAAGCATGGATGGTACCGACACTGATGCCCATGTCGATAGCGGTACCGAAGCCGATACCGATACTGGAGGAACGGTCTGCAGCAACTCTAGCGGTACCGAAGTAGCTGAGAGCACTAGACTGTGATCATCGGTGAGGAGTGTTTCATCCATCACCATAGCCGATGCCGGGGTGTCAGTACCGCTCGAAGCGGCCACAACCACCGAGCATGGCCCAGGTATGTTCATCAAGGTAAGAACCCCAGGAACAACCTGAAGCCCCGTTAATGCTTTGGAGCCCGAAGACTCCCGCCGGGGCTTTATTGCCAAAATGTCCTCGAGGGCAAGGCCAGAGCCATCTCGATACTGGGAAGGAGATCTACCACTCGAGGACTGGCTAGTCTTTACAGACTTTTGTTTGGTTACCTGATCCTGTGGAGATAATCTAGCTAGTGACATCGAGTGCAATGTGAACCGGGTATCGAGTTGTGCTCGATTCTGAAGACTTCTTCTGTTTGAGCTCCAGCAGGAAAGACACTCCAGTGGGCAATGGTCAGGACCCAAACATTTTAGACACCCTGTTAAATGTAATGACCAGACAAATGTATATTGTCGGATGTTTCTGTTCAATGTAAACCGCGCTGATGGCTAAGAGTGCGGTATATAAGAATTGTTAATAAATAATAAATAAATAAAAGTATGGGTGTCTGAAAATATATCTGTACTGCCACACTTTGAGCATTTCTTAAGGGTAGTGGCTGGCTTTTCCATATGGAAAGATAGAGGGCTAGTGGCCTAGAAACCATCAGACACTAAACAGGAAAATTTTCTGAAGAAAAGAAGAAATTCTTTAGAAAAAAGAAAGAAAAGCACCGGCGGTACCGGTGGCGTCGAGGGAGGTCAGACACGACCACAAAAAACTAAGAATAAAAAGAAGAATTTTCTGCGGTGACAGGAATACGTCCTGCCGGCTCCGCGGAAAATGGAAAACTGATGAGAGGGAGGTGAATGGGCGGGAAGGCAGCACACGTATGCGCATGGGATGCTCCCAAAAGCTTTCTTTTTGGACGCTGGGGAGCGTTCCCGCGCAGACTCTGTCGGTACCGACGTACCCATATGTGAAGACTCATTCCTGCTTGTTCCTGGAGATGACATTTTTCAGATATATTAGTGAGAAAAGGAAGGGCAAAAGTGGTATTGTCAGACTCAAGGGTGCAGGGGAGGAATATGTAGAAGCTGATAAGAATAAAGTGGAATTGCTTAACAAATATTTCTGTTCTGTGTTCACAGATGAAGAACCAAGAGCAGGAGCAAGACCTCAGAAAACACCCACAAACAGGAACAGAAGCGAGAGACATCTTGAACAATTTTCAGAAGACTGTGTTCGTGAGAAACTAGCTCAACTTAAAGAAGACAAAGCGATGGGACCGGATGGGATACACCCTAAAATACTGAGAGAACTTGGGGACGTTCTAGCAGCTCCACTGACTGACCTTTTCAATGCCTCGATGGAGTCGGGAGTGGTGCCATAGAACTGAAGAGAAGCTCATGTGGTGTCTTTACACAAAAGCGGAAGTAAGGATGTGGTTGAAAACTACAGGCCGGTTACTTTAACTTCGGTGGGGAGTAAATTATTGGAAACGCTGCTGAAAGAGAAAATAGTGAGGTTTCTGGAGTCCAGCGGATTACAGGATCCGAGGCAGCATGGATTCACCAGAGGCAGGTCTTGTCAGACAAATCTGATTGATTTCTTTGACTGGGTGACCAGGGAGTTGGACCGAGGGAGAGCCCTAGATGTGGTGTATTTAGATTTCAGTAAAGCCTTTGACACTATTCCTCACAGGCAACTTATAAACAAACTGAGCACCCTAGGGATGGACCCTAAAGTTACTGCTTGGGTTAGAAATTGGTTGGGTGGGAGGCGACAAAGAGTACAAGTAAATGGAGCTCACTCTGAGGAGAAGGATGTTACCAGTGGTGTGCCCCAGGGATCTGTCCTTGGTCCAATTCTTTTTAACATCTTTGTTAGTGATATAGTGGAAGGGCTGTCGGGTAAGGTTTGAGAGACTTTTGGCAAAACTAAAGAGTCATGGGATAGGAGGCAGTGTACTATTGTGGATCAGGAACTGGTTAAAAGATAGAAAGCAGAGGGTAGGGCTAAATGGCCAATTTTCCCAATGGAGAAAGGTGAATAGTGGTGTACCCCAGGGATCTGTGCTGGGTCCGCTGCTTTTTGACATATTCATAAATGACCTGGAAAGTGGAATAACGAGTGAGGTTATCAAATTTGCAGATGACACAAAACTATTTAAAGTTGTTAAAACCCAAGAGGATTGTGGAAAATTGCAAGAGGATCTTGATAAATTGGAAGACTGGGCATCAAAATGGCAGATGAAATTTAATGTGGACAAGTGCAAGGTTATGCACCTAGGGAAGAACAACCCAAACTATGGTTACACGATGCAAGGTTCCACATTAGGAACCACCACCCAGGAAAAAGATTTAGGCGTCATTGTGGATACCATGTTAAAACCCTCGGCCCAGTGTGCAGCGGCGGCCAAGAGAGCAAATAGAATGCTAGGTATGATAAAGAAAGGAATGGAAAATAAAACAAAAGATATTATAATGCCTCTATATCGTTCCATGGTGAGACCGCACCTTGAATATTGTGTGCAATTCTGGTCGCCGTATCTTAAAAAGGATATAGTGATTTTAGAAAAGGTTCAGAGAAGAGCCACCAAAATGGTAAAAGGGATGGAAGGATACTCCTATGAAGAAAGGCTAAAAAGGTTAGGGCTCTTTAACCTGGAAAAGAGACGGCTGAGGGGAGATATGAT
Organism: Ichthyophis bannanicus; assembly: GCA_033557465.1. Classification (NCBI taxonomy): domain Eukaryota; kingdom Metazoa; phylum Chordata; class Amphibia; order Gymnophiona; family Ichthyophiidae; genus Ichthyophis; species Ichthyophis bannanicus. Next base: position 980,674,110 of record CM066033.1, read on the forward strand.
AGAAGTCTATAAATTAATGAACGGAGTAGAACGGGTAAGCGCAGATCGATTGTTTACCTTATCAGAATATAGAAAGATTAGGGGACATGCAATGAAGCTACAGGGTAAACTATTTAAGACTAATAAAAGAAAATATTTTTTCACTCAACGTGTAATCAAACTCTGGAATTTGTTACCGGAGGATGTAGTAAAGGCTGTTAGTGTGTTGTTGTTAAGTGCCGTCGAGTCGGAGTCGACTCATGGCGACCCTCTGGATAGCTATCCTAAATTGTGTTCGGTCTTCAGTCAGGCGGCTCATTGACGACAGACTGGTACCCGTAGCTGCTGTTATTGTAGCGATCCATCTCATTGCTGGCCTTCCTCTTTTGCGTTGACCTTCTATCTTGCCAAGCATGATGTCTTTCTCTAATGATCTCTCTCTTCGCATGATGTGTCCGAAGTATGAAAGTCGAAGTCTTGTCATCTGAGCTTCTAAAGAAAGCTTAGGTTTGATCTCCTCTAGTACCGACTTGTTTGTTCTTCGGGCAGTCCATGGTATACACAGTATTCGCCGCCAGCACCATAATTCAAAGGCATCAATTTTCTTCCTGTCTGTCTTTTTCACTGTCCAGCTTTCACATCCATATGATGTTATTGAAAATACCATGGCTTGAACAAGTCGAATCTTTGTATGGAGAGACACATCTCTGCTCTTGAGAATCTTATCTAGGTCTTTCATAGCCATTCTGCCAAGAGCAATGCGTCGTCTGATTTCTTGACTGCTTGTTGCTTCTTTATTGATAGTTGATCCAAGTAGGTTAAAGTTGTTCACAATTTCAATTTCTTCTCCTTCAACGATGAACCTGTTGATTATACCAGTTGTCATGATCTTTGTCTTCTTTACATTAAGGTGCAGGCCCATTTTGAGACTATGTTCTTTGATTGTGAGAAGCAAATGTTTCAGATCATCTTCGCTTTCAGCCAGTAATGTGGTATCATCAGCATAGCGAAGGTTGTTGATGAGTCTTCCACCAATCTTCACACCTCTGTTGTCTTCATACAGTCCTGCTTCTCTGATGATTTGTTCTGCATATAAATTAAACAGGTAGGGGGAAAGTATGCAGCCTTGTCTTACACCTTTGCTTATTTTAAACCATTCTGTTTCTCCTTGTTCCGTTCGAACTGTTGCTTCTTGATCAATGTACAGATTACGCAAGAGAACGATCAGGTGTTCTGGTATACCCATGCTTCTTAATGTGGCCCAGAGTTTCTCATGGTTTACACAGTCAAAAGCCTTGCTATAGTCGATAAAGCACAAATAGATATCGTTTTGGTATTCTTTAGTCTTTTCAAGGATCCATCTCACATCCGCAATGATGTCTCTCGTTCCTCGCCCTTTCCTGAACCCTGCTTGCACTTCAGGTAGTTCTTGTTCTAGGTATGGCTGTAGTCTCTTTTGAATAATCTTCAGTAGAATCTTGCTGGCATGTGGGATCAGAGCGATTGTGCGATAATTTCCACAGTCAGTTGGATCACCTTTCTTTAGTACTGGTATAAACACAGATCTTTTCCAGTCAGTTGGCCATGATGTTGTCTTCCATATTTCTTGGCAGAGCCTTGTAAGTACGGTAACAGCTGCATCAGATTGCTGCAATACTTCTATGGGAATGCTATCAATGCCTGGTGCTTTGTTCTTTGATAAGGCTTTCAATGCTGCTTCAACTTCTTCTTTCATCACCAATGGTTCCTGATCATAAGGTATAGGTTGAAACGGCTGTTGGTCCACTTGATCTTTATCATATAAAAACTCTGTATATTCCTTCCACCTTTTCTTGATCTTCTCAGCATCATTCAACATAGAACCTTGAGCATCTTGTAACATTCCAATTCGAGGCTGGAACTTTTTCTTTAACTCTCGCAGCTTTAGGAAAGCCGATCTTGTTCTTCCTCTAATAGTTTCTGCTTCTATTTCCTTGCAAGTGTCATTGTAGTACTTTTCCTTGTCCTGTCTTGCTGCACGTTGGAAATCTCTGTTGAGTTCTGCGATTGTCTTTCTTTCTCCTTTGGCTTTAGCTTCTCTGCGTTTCTGGGCAATTTTCAGAGTTTCTTCCATCATCCATTTTGGCCGTTTTTGCTTTTTCACCTTTTGTAGAGACTTCTCGCTTTCTTCCAGCACAACCTTCTTGATGTCATTCCATAACTCTTCCGGAGCTCTGTCATTTGTATCTAAAGCAGCAAATCGATTTTGCAGGCAGTCTTTAAATTCCAGTGGTATATTCTCAAGGTCATATTTTGGTGCATTCATGAGTGGTTTGCTCTTTTTCAACTTTAGCTTGAGTTTGCATACTAGTAGTTGATGATCTGTACCACAGTCAGCTCCAGGTTTTGTCTTTGTTGATGTTACAGAGCTTTTCCATCGTTGACTTCCACAGATGTAGTCAATTTGATTTTTATACAATCCATTGGGTGAAGTCCATGTGTACAGTCGTCGCTTGTGTTGCTGGAAGAAGGTGTTTGAGATGAATAGATCATTGGTCTTGCAGAATTCTATCAATCTTTCTCCAGCTTCATTTCTGTTGCCAAGTCCATATTTTCCAACTACTTTGCCTTCTTCTTTGTTGCCAACTTTTGCGTTCCAGTCACCCATGACTATCAGGATATCCTGTTTGCATGTTCTGTCAATTTCAGCTTGTACTTGTTCATAGAACTCTTCAATTTCATTCTCTTCTGCAGCTGTTGTTGGGGCATATACTTGAATTATAGTTGTGTTGATAGGCAATCCTCGTAGACGAATAGAGATTAAGCGTTCGCTGACTGCATTGTATTTCATTACAGTTCTTGCAAGTTTCTTCTTTATTATAAATGCAACACCATTTCTTCTTTGTCTTTCATTTCCAGCATAGTAGACCATGTGATCATCTGATGCAAAGTGCCCGATGCCAGTCCATTTCAGTTCGCTGACACCCAACAGATCAAGTTGTACACGTTCCATTTCATTCTTGACCACCTCCAACTTCCCTTGGTTCATGCTTCGTACGTTCCATGTTCCAATGTGTAAGACATCTTTACAGCTTCTGACTCTCATTTCATGCGCAGCTACATCAGCAGTCAGACTTCCCGAGGGCTTTGATCCAACCACATCATAAATGCTGGCTTTACTCTGAAAAGTCTTCAGCTCTTCCCCAGTAGCTAGTTGAGTGCCTTCCGACCTGGGAGTCTCATCTTCCAGCACCATAGCACAATTTGTTTTGTTGTAACTATCCATTGGGTTTTCATGGCAAGATACAGAAGTAGATTGCCGGGCCTTCCTTCCGCGCAGTTTAAGTTTGGTGTTGTTGCCGTTGTCACAGAAATGTGATCCTCCGCCGTCAACACTATCCCATTCTGCTGCTGCCCAGATGGGTGGTTTGTCTTCGTCTGGCACCTCAGCTGAGACCTGTCCATCTTGGGAGACCCTGCCAGTAGTTAAACTACCGATAGTTTAGCTCTCAGCATCACTGATGCACGCAAGCCCTCACAGCACGACAAGCTGCAAACCAAGTGTTAGTGTAGCTGGGTTTAAAAAAGGTTTGGACAAGTTCCTGGAGGAAAGGTCCATAAACCATTATTAAGAAGGGACCCAGGATATCAATGCTTGAACCAATACAAGCATTGTGGAACCTGTCTCCCTTGGGGAAACTGCTAGGTACATATGACCTAGATTGGCCACTGTTGGAAACAGAATACTGGGCTTGATGGACCTTGGTCTGACCCAGTATGGCATATCTTATGTTCTTATGCCTCTTTGCGGATGATACCAAAATCTGCAATAGAGTAGACACCCAGGAAGGTATAGATAACATGAGGAGGGATCTAGCTAAGCTTGAAGAATGGTCTAGAATTTGGCAGCTGAGATTTAATGTTATAAAATTTAAGGTCATGCATTTGGGCTGCAGCAATCCAAGGGAGCAATATAGTATAGGGGGTGAAGTACTTTTGTCCACTATAGAAGGGCGGGACCTAGGCGTGGTTGTGTCTGATGATCTTAAAGTAGCTAAACAGGTAGAAAAGGCGACAGCAAAAGCTAGAAGGATGCTTGGGTGCATACGGAGAGGAATGGCTAGCAGAAAAAACGAGACGATAGTGCCTCTGTATAAGTCTTTGGTGCAACCTCATTTGGAGTATAGTGTGCAATTCTGGAGACCGCACCTTCAAAAGGATGTGAACAGGATGGAGTTGGTGCAGAGGGTGGTTACTAAAATGATTAGTGGTCTTCATTATATAGCATATGAGGACAGACTGAAGGATCTTAATATGTACACCTTAGAGGAAAGGCGGGATAGAGGTGATATGATTGAGATGTTTAAATACCTCCGTGGCATAAATGTTCAGGGAGAGATCCTCTTTAAACTGAAAGCAAGTTCTGCTACAAGGGGATATGGGATGAGGGTGAAGGGAGATAGATTCAGGACTGATATGCAGAAATATTTCTTTACGGAAAGAGTAGTGGATCCGTGGAATAGTCTCCCAGTGGAGGTGGTAGAGATGAGGACAGTAACTGAATTCAAAATAGCATGGGACAAACACAGAGGATCTCTAAAGGTAAAAAGGGGACTGTTGTAGTTGTTGATATGGAAGGACAGACTAGATAGGCCATGTGGTCTTTTTCTGTCATCATGTTTCTAAATGAGGGGTTTTTTTATGAGAGGAGTGATTAATGCATTCTTGAAGACTGCAGTGGAAAGCGAAAGGTTGAGGATATGTGGAACGAAAGGGATAATATGTAAAAGTTGTTTGAAAATAGTTAATATTGCTGTTCCATGTAAAAGTTGTTCAACTGTTCTCTGTAAACCGCCCTTGATCTCTAGAAGGGGCGGTATAGAAGAAATGTATAAATAAATAAATAAATTAAATAACTGAGGAGGAGATGGAGTTGAGGAGATGGGTGGGGATAGGATCCGAAGAACAGGTAGTGAGTTTAGAGGAGGAAAGAAGAAGTTTCCTTAACAGATATTTTAGAAAAGGATGAGGGGAAAAGCTGACAATGGAGAGGGGGGAGAGGGGGATGAAGAAGATTTCTTGGGAAATTGATGAGTAATCTTATGCACTTTGTCATGGAAATAGTCTGCTAGGGTTTGGGCAGAGAGAGAAAGAGGGCTTGCAGTTGGAGGTGCCTTAAGAAGAGAACTGGGAGTAGAAAAGAGACAATGAGGGTTAGAGGCAAGACAGTCAGATGAAGAAAATAGTTTTGCTTAGCGAGCACAATGACTGACTGGAAAGAAAAAAGCATTAATGTGAAGTGAAGAAAGTCAGAGAGCGGGATTTGAGCCAAGTGCACTCAGCTGAGCATGCACAGGAACGTGGGTAGCAAGTAGTTTAAGACAACAAGGGCCGAGGTGAGAATACGCCTCACAGGACATGGAATGGGCAGAGCAAGGGTATCCCAGAGTAGAGGAGAAAGCAATATTATAGAAAGCTATGGCTTCACCAACAGAGGAAAAAGTGGAAGAGAGACGAGATGAGACAGTAGTGGACAGAGTCAGTGGATAGAAGCATGAAGATTTCTAAAAAGATAGAGAGGAGATTGGGCAAGATTGAGGGGGGGAGTGAGGGGGTTTAATGAAGAGTGAAACTTAACAAGTGATGGTCAGATAAGGGAAGAGTTGAGGTATGGAAATTAGAAGGTAAACAATTAGAATAGAAAATGAGGTCAAGGTAGTGACCAAGCTGATGAGTGATGGCAGAAGAGCAAAGCCGGAGCTTGAAAGAGGAGGTAAGGAACGCATAGAGGTCAGAGGGGTTATCAATATGAAAATTAAAGTCACTAAGAATAAGGGAGGGGGAAGAAGAATCCAGGAATAAGTGGAACCAAAAGTCAAAATCAGTGAGAAAGGTATCAGAGGACTTCTCAGGGGGTCTATAAATGACAGCAATCCAGAGAGGTAGGAGATTAAAAAGACAGATGGATTAGACTTCAAAGAGGGAAAGCAATGAAACTGAGGGAAAAGGAGGGTTTGAAATTGACAAGAAGGATAAAGTAGAAACTCAACACCACCACTGCAGACGTTGGGACGAGGAGAGTGGGAGAATTGATAGCAACCTTTGCAGAGAGCAGCAACCAAAGCAGAGCAGGGAGGAGCCAGGTTTTAGTAAGAACGAGAAGATGGAAAACGCGCGAGATAAAGAGATCATGGGTAAAGGGAAGTTTATTAGAAATGGAATGAGCATTCCATCAAGTACAAGAGAAGGGGAGAGAGGCAGGGGAAAGGAGAGGGATGTGGATAAGATTAGGGTGATGGTGAGAGGACCTAATATGGGAGTGAGAGAGAAGAGAAGGAGGGACCACGGTTGGGATTAATGTCACCAGAGGACAGAATGAGAAGGAGAATTACAATGCAAGGGAGAGAGGAGACAGCAAAGCCAAAAACAGGGAAGTGTAGTTACTCACCTGTAACAGGTGTTCTCCAGGGACAGCAAGAATCAATCCTCACTTATGGGTGACGTTGGCATCGATGGAGACCACGCGAAGCAATTCCCCAGCTTTCAAAGAAAGCCTTTAGAATTGCTGCCACACATGCGTGGTCCTCCTCCCGCCCAAAGGTGCCATCTTGCTCATTCAGGTCCCAAGAGCTGGAGCCCTACTAAGCAGATGGCAAGGGAAGGTTAAAAAGATAGCAACTCTTCAGGGGAGGGTAGCGAGGACTGATTCCTGCTGTCCCTGGAGAACACTTGTAACAGGTGAGTAACTATGCTTTCTCCAGAAACAAACAGTAAGTCAGTCCTCACTTATGGGACTCCCCAGCTACAGGCTACTGAACCTGTAATCCAAAAATGCCTCCACGAGGCCGTGAGCAGAAACCGATGCCCGAAGCAGCCCGAGTCCTCAGGTCCCCGGGGCTAAGCTCTCGATAGCCACAGAAAAAGGGTCGGAGGGCAGGAGTTGCTTATACACAGAACCCACTGAACATCCCCCCACTAATGGTTAACCAGCTTTCCCCTCTCCCCACCCTGACCCATGTGTACTACTACTCGTACAGACCCCTTACATACCCATTGAGATTAATCGTTACTGTAACATGTACATAAGCTGTATATAGTTCCCCCTAGTTCCTTCCAGGTTTTTGAATATCCTGTTCTATGTAAGCTCAATGTGTCATTACATTGTAGTACGTTTGTTTCTACTGTAAACCGCACTGATTGTAATAGCGCGGTATATAAGAAATATAAATAAATAAATAATAAATAAATAAGAACAGATTACAGAGTACAACCTGGCCGAAGGTGCTGTCCTGACGGGACTCCCTCTCCAGGCAGTAGTGTGAAGCGAAAGTGTTCGCTGACAACCAGGTCGTAACCCGGCAGATGTCTGCCGGAGGCACTGAGCGCAGTGAAGGCACAGACGCCATGCACAGAGACCCGTCAATCCAGCGGGGCCCCAGCCTTTGCCTGGGCAAAGGCGATGCAGTCCGCCACCCAGATGGAGAGGGTGCGCTTGGTAACTGCCAGACCCAGGTGGCAGACCCAGGTGCCAGACCCAGGTCGGACTTGTGATGATCCCGGATGTGCTGCAAATAGAAGGCGAGAGACCTCTTGCAGGACCATCGATTCCCAGTTGGCGTGAGGTCTCAGAAAGAAAGTAGGCAAGACTATTTCCTGATTAAGATGGAAATCAGAAATCACTTTCAGAAGGAACTTGGGGTGGCAATGAAGGAATGACCACCCTATTCCCGTAGAACCTGATGTAGAGGGCCTCTGCCATGAGGGCTTGAAGTTTGCTGACTCACCACATTGAGGTCAGCACCACCAGGAAGACCACCTTCCAGGAGAGGTGCCAGAATGAGCATGTCGTCATCGGCTCGAAGGGCAGCCGCATCAACTGCATGAGCATGATGTTCAGATCCCACTCTGCCGGCGGGGGGGCCTGGAAAGCAAGAGGCCCTGCATGAAGCAGAAGACCAGAGGCTGGCCTGAGAGGGGTTTACCCCCGATGGGGAAGTGGTTACCCAAAATGGCACTCAGGTGAATCCTGACCAAGTTGGATTTCAGCCCCACCCGTGAGAGATGGAAGAAGTACTGGAGAACAGGTCGATCTGGAGCTCGGAGCACTAGGTCGAGAAGCACCGCCACTTCAGAGCATAGGCCCATCTCATCGAGTTCATCCTCAACGCGAGGAGAACTTCTTCAATCTCCTCCGGGAGATGCAGCGACGTTAAGGAAACCCGCTCAGCCGCCAGGCTGTCAGGGATAGCGAGGCTAAGTTCGGGTGAAGCACCTGTCCCTCCTGCTGCATCAGCAGGCGTGGGGCACTGCCCAGGGGAACCGGAGGCTACGCCGAGAGTCAGAGCAGAAGCGGGAACCAGGGCTATCGGGGCCATGAGAATCACCGAAGCTCAGTCCCGCTGAATCTTGTGGAGGGTCCTCGCAATGAGAGGAGTGGGAGGGAATGCATACAGAAAACTGGAGGTCCAGTCCAGGAGGAATGCATCCAGGGCCACCCTGTTTGGGTGCAGCATAGGCCCACAAAAGCCGGGAAGCAGCACATTCACCTTCTGGCAAACAGGTTTACGGACAGAGTCCCCCTGCGTCGGAAGAGGAGAGCACCACCTCTGGGCTCAGGCACCACTCGTGTGGGCAAAGGAGCCTGCTGAGTCTGTCTGTGAGGAAGTAGTCCTGGCATGGGAGGTAGACAGCCCGTAAGGTCATGCCCTGGCGTACCGCGAAGGAACAGAGGACTGCCTCCCGACAAAGGAGGCGGGAGCCCGTGCTCTCTTCCTTGTTTATGTAGAACATCGCAACTTTGTTGTCGGTCTGCACAAGCACCGACTTGCCCTTCAGGTGGTACTCAAAGACCTTCAGGGTCAACCTGATCGCCCTGAGCTCAAGCAGGTTGATCTGCTGCAGGGACTCCTCAGGTGACCACTGCCCCTGGGTGCACAGGTCGCCACAGTGAGCACCCCAGCCCAACAGCGAGGCGCCAAGCTCGTGCTGCTGAGTCTGGAAGGGCATGTCCCGAAGGAGGCTTTGGGGATTTTGCCACTGACCCAGGGAATGGAATAGGCTGCAAGCGACCCGGGGGCGTTCCGAGGCTTGGGCTCATTGTGTCCTGAGGAACTATTGCGCCAGCACGTGCATGAGGGCGTGGGTGACGACCAATGTTCCCTCTAATTTTCTGTAGGCTGTATGCACATAAAATATCAGCTATGCAGCTTTTGAAGGAAGGTTAAATTTTTGTGCGCCACATAACGACACTCGGAGTTATATACTTTAAAATTTGACTACACATCAGAATACAGTATGTACACCACATTGATTTTAATCAAATTAAATGAAAATAGACAATTACTAAATGAAGCAGAAAATTTCTAGTAATTACAATCACAACTTTTAAATTTTAAGACATCTGTGTTGTTTTCTACCAGAATCAGAACCGTAATTTTTGTGCGCTCTGTTGTAAAGTATGTGCGCTCACTCGGCAAGGTGTGTGCGTGCGCACATGCGCACAGCTTAGAGGGAACAGTGGTGACGACATGGACAGTCGAGGCCAAGTGCCCCAGGAGATGCAGCATGGCCCGCACTAAGACCCTTGTCCGGTCTTGGACCCTGGCAGCCAGGGCGCGGAGCCACTCCGTGTAGTCTCAAGGGAGAAAGGCGGTCGCCCGGTCTGTGTCGAGAAGGGCACCGATGAACTCCAGGGTTTGCACCGGTTCGAGGTGGGACTTGGAGTAGTTGGATCAGGAAGCTGAGGCGCTTGAGGAAGAGGGCTGGGTGCAATACCGAAAGGCAAGCCTCTTCTGCCGACGTGCCCGTGACAAGCCAGTCATTTAAGTACCGGTAAAAGGATATGCCCTGCAGTCGGAGGTGAGCTGCAGTCGCTGACAAGCAGACATGAGCCCGAAGGGGAGATCCCTGTACTGATAATGCTCCCCTTGCACCCTGAAATGCAAGTATTGCCTGTGCTTGGGGTAGACCGGGATATGGGTGTAAGCATCTCTGAGATCCAAGGAGCATAGCCAATCGCCCTGCCGCAGGAAGGGCAGCAGAACACCAAGCGATAGCATTCTGAACTTCTCCCACACCAGAAACTTGTTCAGGTTCCTGAGATCCAGGATAGGGTGCAGACCCCCGTCCTTTTCGGGACGAGGAAGTACCGGGAGTAAAACCCCCGGCCTCGGAGGTGCGATGGGAACCTTTCGACAGCCTGCTGACCAAGGAGGTTGTCAACCTCTTGTTGCAAGCAAGCCTGGTGCGAGGGTAGCAGAGTAGACTCCGCTGGGGAGAAGGGAGGAGGGAGTCAAAGACGATAACCGTCCCAGATCACCTGGAGGACCCAGGTGTCCGATGTAATGGCCGCCCACTCGGGCGCAAAAAGGGACAGGCAGAAGTGCTGCCAGGGGACAAGAGGCTATGCATTCAGCGTCAAAATCCCAGAGTTGGCTGGGGTGGTGCCGACAGTTTGGTCTTGGGCCCTTTCGGTTTCCGATGACCCTGAGCTCCCCCTTTGCCCTGAGTGCTGGTCGTCGGCGCTGGGGTAGGCAGGTAGGGTGGATATCCCCGGTAGGGAAGCCCCTTCCTCTGGAAGGAAGGCTTTTTGCTGTGCTGCTTCTTCCATGGAATAGAAGAGGTTTTACGAGAGAGACGGGTGTGAGTCACAGACTCAGTCTCCATCTTGGCTGCCTTGTCCTCCATAGGCTGCAGGCTGCTCATAGCAGTGGTGCAGGACTGTTGTGGAGTTCGGTATTACCCAATCGGCTAATAACGTACCCAGCTTTGATCATATATGTAAGACATAGATGAACAGGAGGTTGTGGTTACTGGCACTCAGAGGCCACTCTAAGAGCCATGCCTAAGGGCCCTTTGGTGTGGCCCTTAGGCGCGGGTGCACCTGTTAGCCATTTAAATTGAAACATTCGTCAGGCTGTCTGGTTGGAGGAGCGGGGGAAGAGCTCACCTCCCTGCTCTCTGCTATGGCTGAAGGGAGTCTCCTCCCAATCGCATGCTCACTCGGTTAGCGTAGGGGTTTTTTGGAGGTTTTTTTTGGGGGGGGGGGGGTTTAGTGAGAGGCACTTACCGCATGGTAAACCCAATGATAAGTTGGCAAACGTTCATGAACATGCCCCACTTTGTTTTGCATTGTAAACCGTTCTGATAAATATTGTTTGGAAGGACAGTCTAGAGAATGTTCTAAATAAATAAAATGTGGTCTCTATCCTCCCATTTCTGTGCATTCACAGATGGATCTACATCTACTACACCCACACCTTTTTAACTTTTCATTAACCTTCTTTAATTGTACAAATTTGACTAAGAAACCTGGCAAGCATTTCATTATGTTTACTATCCCTAGTTTTGAATTTGTTGCCCTTGTTTTTCATTTAGCATTATACTGTAGTATAACAAAGACCTAACTACAAACAAAATGATAATTACACTTACCTGGTAATTGTAGTTCCTTGAGTGACGACAGTTCAGTCCTCTGGGTTGTCAATCTCCTCCTGCAGCTTGGAGACTGGTATGTCAGAATTATGACATCACTGGATATAGCCTGCTGTACTCTCTCTTCCATCCCAGTGTGAACTATTAACAAAGCAGACTCAAAGGAGCAACAAATAAGTAGCTATCATCAATTACTGAAACATATTCTAAACTAACCATAGAACTTTTCAATCCCTTCGGCAAGGCTTTCTTACCCCCTGCCCTGCCACACAAAAACGCAACCATAAAACTAATTGAAATAAGGCAGACCTATCTGTAACACTCTTCTTCTCACTAGCAAACTTGGATCCCTCAGGAACACTCTATGTGGGAAGGAGGACTGAACTGTCATTACTCAAGGAACTACAATTACCAGGTAAGTGTAATTATCATTTCCTTATTGTTCCTCCAGTTCAGTCCTCTACCTCTGGGATGTACCAGAGCAGTAATCATCGGGAGGGACCCTTCCAGCTGGCAGACAATACCGCTGACCCGAAACGGGCATCAGTAGTTGCCGCTACGTCCAGCCGGTAATGTTTACTGAACGTATGTAGAGACGACCAAGTTGCTGCCCTACAAATTTCCCCTGGTGGCACCAAACTGTGTTCCGCCCAGGAACATGCCTACGCTCTGGTGGAATGCTCCCGCAACCCCACCAGCACAGATTGACCTTGAAGCAAATAAGCGGAAGCAATCGCTTCCCGAATCCACCGGGCAATGGAAGCCTTAGCCGCTGCCTCTCCTTTGCATACTCCTCCGGACAATACAAACAACCGATCCGACTTGCGAACAGGCTCCGTCACCTTCAAATACTGACGCAACGCTCTCTTCACGTCTAGATGACGGAGAATGCGATCCGATTCGCCGCCCTCCAGAGACCCTAGGACGGGCAAGCAGACCGCCTGATTCAAATGAAAGGGAGACAACACTTTAGGTAAAAAGGAAGGAACCGGACGTAAGACCACCTTCTCTCTAGAAAAAGATAAGAACGGTTCTCTACACGGCAACGCTTGCAACTCCTAAATGCGCCTAGCTGAACAAATTGCCACCAGGAACACCGTCTTTAAAGTCAAATCCTTCACCGACGCTTGACGTAACGGTTCAAAAGGCGGCTGAGATAACGCCAAGATGAGATTGAGATCCCACGGCGGGATGCACACCCTACGCACCGGCCGCAACCTAGAGACCGCCTTTAGAAAGCGACTCACGTCAGGGTGAGCACCCAAAGGCACTCCGTTGACTCTTCCACGATAACAGGAAAGGGCCGCCAGCTGAACGCGCAAGGAACTGGCTGCAAGACCTTTATCAAAGCCGTCCTGCAGAAACTCCAATACCAAAGGAATAGAAGCAGTGGCCGCTCGAACCTGATGTCGGGAACACCAATCCTCAAATATACGCCAGATCCGCACATACGCCAAGGATGTCGACTGTTTCCGTGCTCTAAGCAAGGTTGCCACGACCGTCAATGAGTAGCCTTTCTTCCTCAGCTTAGCCCTTTCAATGGCCATACCGTAAGCGAGAACCGATCCACCTGAGGCATGAAAAGCGTTCCTTGAAGCAACAGATCCGCCCTCGCCGGGAGCCGCCAGGGTTCGCCATCCAGGAGATGCACTAGATCTGCGTACCATGGGCGCCTCGGCCAGTCGGGCGCTACGAGAAGGACCTTTCTCGGATGAGCCCCGATCTTGTGAACCACTCTGCCTATCAATGCCCACGGGGGAAAGACATATAGAAGACTTTCGGACGGCCACAGATGTAAGCGCGTCTATGCCCTCCGACATCCTTTCTAGTCTTCTGCTGAAGAACCGGCTGACTTTCGCCGACTGGAATGTCGCCATTAGATCCATTATTGGAGTTCCCCGGCGAACTATTATCTGCGCGAAGATGTCGGGATGCAACTCCCACTCGCCTGCATCCACCTGAACTCTGCTGAGGAAGTCCTCTTTGACATTGTCCTTCCCTGCAATGTGCGCCGCCGAAATCGCGGGCAACCACCTCTCTATCCAAGCAAACAACTCGTCCGCCTCCTCTTCCATCGCGGCACTCCCCGTGCTGCCCTGAAGGTTGATGTAGGCGACAGTTGCCTAATTGTAGGAGAGCAACCGTACTGGGCGACCCATCACCAAGTCCTCGAACGCCTGAAGTGCCCGGGCTACAGCTCGAAGTTCCAAACGGTTGATCAACCATGAGGCCTCCAGGGGAGACCACAGCCCCTGCGCAAACCAGTTCCCGCAGTGGGCCCCCCAGCCTACTAAGCTGGCGTCCGTCAACAACGGAAGCCACTCCGGTTGTTCCAGCGGCATGCCGGCTGGCAGTGACGACCTGAGCAGCCACCAAGGAAGCGACTGCCAGACTTCGATCGGACAAGGAAGACGCCTGCTCAAAGGATCGGCCTGATGCGACCAGCGGCGAAGTAGTGCTCTTTGCAGAGACCGCATATGAACCTTGGCCCACGGCACCGCTTCCAAAGTTGCCGCCATTGTTCCCAGCATTCGGAGGTAGTCCCACGCTGACGGTGCTGGCACCAACAAAAACTGGCGAACCAGCTTCCTCAAAGCCTCGGCCCGCTTGTGCAGCAAAAATACTAGTCCCCTCTTTGTGTAAAACCGAACCCCGAGATACTCAAGGTCCTGGGAGGGTTCCAAATGACTCTTTGTCGGGTTGACTACCCAACCAAGATCCTGCAAGAACTTCACCACTCTGTCACTCGGATACTCTCTTCCTCGGACTTGGCGCGAATCAACCAATCGTCGAGATAAGGGTGGACTAGAATTCCTTCTTTGCACAACACCACCGCCGCCGCCGCCACCACCACCATGATATTGGTGAAGGTTCGTTCACTAGACCGAAGGGCAATGCTTGGAACTGATAGTGACCCCAAGGAAGAGCGAACCTTAGAAACTTCTGATGAGCTTCCCGGATAGGTATGTACAAATATGCCTCCGTAAGATCCAGAGACGTCAAGTACTCTCCCCGACGTACCGCCACGATGATTGACCACAACGTCTCCATCTGGAAATGCGGTACCCGTAGGCAACGGTTTACGGCCTTCAGGTCTAAAATGGACTGCAACATTCTGCCCTTCTTTGGCACCACAAAATAGAGTACCGACCCACGCCGAATTTGGCTGCCGGCACTTCTACAACTGCCCCCAACTGAAGCAGCCTCTCCAAAGTACCGCGAACCGCTGCAGTTTTCTTGGACCCCTGCAAGGCGACATAACGAAGGAATCCCGCACGGGTCAAGCAAACTCCAGCGCATAGCCCTGTTGAATTATCTCTAACACCCACTGGTCGGATGCGATGTGGGTCCAAGCGGGAAGAAACTCCCGGAGCCGTCCGCCTATGGGAGGCCCTCCCGCTGGGACCTGCCTCGCTTCATTGTGACTTACGGGCTGCGGAAGCGGGTGTTGAGGAGAAACCTCTATTCGCCCCCCGAAACTCCTGGGCACGAGTCTGAAACCGGCCCCTTTGGAAACTTCCGAACCGCGTCGACCGAAATCTTCTGAAATCCCGAAACTGGCCCCGAAAGCCTTGAGCTGCCTTTCCTTGTTTCGACTTATCCTCTGGGAGTCTACCCGCCTTGGATTCTCCAAGGTCCTTCACCAACTTATCCAAATCTTCTCCAAATAGCAATCCACCCTTAAATGGAAGCTTGCTAAATCGGGACTTAGAAGGTCCATCCGCCGCCCTATTTCGTAACCACACCGACCGGCGGGTGGCCACCACGGACGCCGTGCTATTGGCCAGCGCCCTGATTAAGTCGTAATGTACATCCGCCAAGTATGCTGCTCCGGACTCCAGACGATCCAGCTCCTTTAACTCCTCGAGATCCATGTGTGAAGACTGATGCAGTCGCTGGACCCATCTTAAACACGCCCTGGCCACCCAAGCTCCACAGATGGAGGCCTGCAGTGAAAGAGAATCAGCCTCAAAGGTCTGCTTCAGCAAACCGTCAACCCTACGGTCCTGGGCATCCTTCAAGGCCGCACTACCTTCCACCAGAATAGTGGTGGTCTTTGCAACTGCCGACACCACTGCACCCACCCACGGTGCCCGGAACCTTGCTTTATCCTTATCAGCCAGCGGATAGAGTCTATTCATCGTCCGTATGCCTTGTAGGCCCGCTTCCGGCCTATCCCACTCTTATTGTATCATCTTGTCGACCACTCTGTGCACCGGAAACACCACCTGAATGACGGGATCTTCGACCTCGTCCACCACTGCTGCTTGCGTAGCAAGATTCAACATCTGCAATGTCTCCGTGATCAAAGCCGCAAGCTCCTCTCTGCGGAAGACCCTAATAATCTTAGCTTGATCCTCGGGCTCTGGGATCTCTCCTTCCTCCAGATCCTGCAAACCCTCATCCTAATCCCATTCCATATCTTGGACTTCAGGCCACTCGCCTTCGGCCGATGCCGAATCCTTTGTTCTTGCTCTTTTAGGGGCTGGCGGCTCCTCGCATATCTCGACAGCCGCCTCCAGCTGCTGAGCTGAACCTGCCAGCGGCCCGGAACCTGGCCACTTGCCCTGGCACCGCAGGCAAAAGGCCTGATGCATTAATAAAATAAAAGCAGTGCTAAAATCTCCAAGGCCCAACGCCTGCGTCGCCAGTGAAGTGCCGGAGGGACCCGCCAGCTCCTCCAACGCCGGCCCTTGCGCCGGTGGCCGCGGGGAAGCAGCCCCCGCCCCTGTCGGCGCTCCCTGCGGCTGTGGGGGCTCCTTGATGTCCATCTGCTGTTCCACCGTGGACAACAGGGTTGCACAGCCCCGGCACACCTCGGTATCGGCCACTGTGCCCCTCCTAGTGCCACACACAATACACTGTGGTCTCGCCGCCATAAATCAGACAAGCAGCTGACCCAGGGACTTACCTCAATCACCTTACTTTTTTTTTTTTTTTTTTTTAACACAAACTAACCGGCCTATTCTTAGCTACAAAACTCTATGTAGTCATCTATTTATTTAGTTTACACTCTGCCCCACCGGGAAAAAGAGCTATCCTCAGCCCCCCTTCCCCCTTGAGAGGCTAAATCGGTAAGAAAACAACAAACCAAGCCCCCTTAAGGCGAACAAGAAAAAAAAAAAAAGAAGTAAATAAGAAAAAGTAACCGCTAACCCAACAATATCACCCTTGCCTTATCCGGGATTGTGAGTCTCCCGGCCACCATGCGGCTTCTCTGCGGCACCGAAAATGGCCGCCGAGAATGCCGACGAGGAATAAAGGTTGCCAAACTGAGCCACGGACGGCCTGCGTCTGCCGAACGAAGCTCCCACTTTAAAACGAAGCCTGCCGCTGGTGGATTGCTTACTGGGCAGGTCTGCTGCTCCGCTGCTCAACAAAGGGCTGTTCCGCTCAGTTAACCATGGCCCCTAAGCGCTGCAGAAGTGACCAGCTGCAACCTCTGAAGCCGCTTAAAGACAGCCACTGTGGCCGGAAAGGTACTTACTTCTGCAAGAAGGGCTCTCCCCCCGTAAAGTCAGGGGGGAGAGAACCTCTGGGCCACCCAAGGGGGAACAAAACTCGACATCCTGAGTTTGAACCCCCCCCCCCAATGAACCAAGTATATGCACAGGCAGGAAGCAAGAATGCCGGGAACCTATCTTTTTTTCTTTTTTTTTAAAGGGACAGTTTCAAAATATAAAAAACAAATTACAAACCCCAATTAGCTAACCTAACTATCCTACTAGCTCCTTATTAATTTCTCCAGAGAGCCCTTCCACAAGGCTCGCCATGTCCTCCTGCTGCATGGAGACTGGTCACACTGGGATGGAAGAGAGAGTACAGCAGGCTATATCCAGTGATGTCATAATTCTGACATACCAGTCTCTAAGCTGCAGGAGGAAATTGACAACCCAGAGGTAGAGGACTGAAATGGAGGAACAATAAGGAAAAAGGATTTGCCTTTATTTCACACGTTATAGATACCGTTTTACTAAGAAGATTTTTGCCCCGAGCAATCTTGCCATTCCTATACACGCACTATCTTTGCAGTCGGCATCAAACTGGCAGCAGGTGCCAGCATCAATACTGCAAAATGACTTGTCTACTTAAGTTAACAAAATAATTAAAGGAGAGAACTTATTTGCAACAGAAGACATGATTGTATTTTTCCACTTATGTTTTTATTGCATTTTGTTTCATAACAAATTCTACAGAGATAGTAGTCTTCATACAATAAGGCTGGTGGGATAAGTGTTCCATTTATTGTATAGACATTTTGTCTAAAAACTTATAAATGTAAGAAAGCTGACATTTCATCGGTTTGTAGAAAACTTCCTCTAAATTGTAACTTTGGTTTAGAAACATAGAAAAAGGAAATGTCAGCGGCAAAGGATCATTTTAGTCCACAAAGTCTGCATATTCGTATTCACCTGCTGTAGTGTCACAGGTCTTACCAGTTTTGTCGTCATCCCCCTCATTCTGCCACTAAGATCTTCATGTGCCTATCCTGTGTTTAGGGATTTATGACTTCTATTAGAAGTCTGTTCCAGGCAAACACCATCCTCTCAGCGAAACATTTCCGCAAATTTCTGTTGCATTTCCCACCTTTCAGTTTCATATGACTACTACTTGTTGGGCTTTCCATCCTTTGGAAAAAGCTACCTTCTTGTGCTTTATTGAAGCACATTAGATATTTTAAAGTTTAAATTATCTCTTTCCTTTCCATTTTTACTTCCAGAGAGTTGAACTCAGTCTCTCTCTGTAAGACTTGTACTGCAATCCATGCACCATTTTGGTGGCCCTCCTTTGAATCGACTATCTTATTAGTGTTCTTCTGCAGATACGTCTATAGAATACAGCACAATATTCAAAGTCTCACCAGAGATTTGTAGAGCGGTAATATTTCCTTCCTTTTTCTACTAGTAATACCTCTCCTTAATGCACTCAAGCATTCTATTAGCTTTCCCAACTGTTTTGTAATGCTGACTGGCTCTCTTGAGGTAGTCAGAGATGACGACCCAAGGTCTTTTTCAAGGGCAGTATTTCCAGATGAGTTAGTTTTGCGCATACCATGAAAGTAACGAAAATTCACTCTGTCAATCTCTCTAATTTACTGCTAATGCTCACCATACTACTTGCATTGTGCCAAAGAGAGCTTCCTTCTCTAGTGCATAGGAACCAATATATATAGATAACATATCAAAATGCGCTTGGAAGTAATTTTTAATCAGGCCAGTGGCACTCAAAACAATTTGGATTGCCTCTTTATCTTTCTTCAATCTTTTAGGTCTCTGACTGCATTTCTCAATACTTAAGGATTTTCTTTTTCTCCATGGAAAATACAGAAAATAACCATTGTGGAGAAAAAGAGAATCCCTGGCAGCGGTGCAAGATAGTATCTTGCCGGCAAGCTCTAGCATCTGCAGCTCTACAATTTTCTTTTTCTACTATCGATGGGCAAGCCAAAACAGAAAGGCAAGGTGAAGGACTTTCCAACTCTGCCCACAACTGTCTGTCGAACTGGTCTGATGGACAAGTACCTAGCCCCCAAGCTGGAGGGACCATGGTGACGCACAGGTGCTGGACGCACTGGGGGAAGGGGAGCCAGAGCCACATCAAGAAGCAGAGGTTTCTCTTAGTCCCGTCCTGTGGATTCCTCCCACTCCAAGGCCTATAGAGGCAAACTCGAGTGGAAGTATTAACGAACAGTGGGGCAAGGAAGAATGCCCAGGAAGAATGCTGCATAATTCAATTACAACTGGGAACAAGGGATTAGCTCCTCCAGAGTCCTGAGGGGGGGGGGATGCTGAATTCTTCAACAGAATAGCTAATAGTAGCTCAGTGAAAAATTCAGGATTCAGGAGTCTCGGTTAGTTTAATTTTAATTTGTTTCCTCACTTGCAGAGCCCTCCAATTATCAACCTGGGAGTTATTTTGAAAGCCTTAATGACTATTTCTACTCAAATTGTATTAGTTGCCAAGTTTACTCAAAAATCAATCAGACTTTGTGAAGGACAAGAAATTGTGAAGCTTGAGGAAAGAACTACAGAAGACTGAAGGGATGTTTTCTAAAGATCATTAAGTTGCTGAATCCATAAAGGACATACAATTTTGTTGGATCCGCTTGATAAAATTTCCAAAATCTTTTTATACCACTGGTGGACATATTTAAGAAATATATACAAAGTTGTTTATAAAAAAAAAAACCACAACTTTGCACATATTTGTGAAAAATTGCAAGGGGACCTTGATAAATTGGAAGACTGGACATCTAAATGGCAGATGAAATTTAATGTGGACAAATGCAAAGTTACGCACCTAGGAAAGAACAATCCAAACTACGGTTACACGATGCAAGGTTCCACATTAGAAATAACACCCAGGGAAAGGATTTAGGCGTCATCATTAATAATACATTGAAACCCTCCACCCGGTATACAATGGCGGCCAAGAAAGCAAATAGAATACTAGGAATCATAAGGAAAGGAATGGAGAATAAAAGATTATAATAATGCCTCTATCATTCCATGGTGCAACCACACCTTGAATAGTGTGTGCATGTCTGGCTGCCATATCTTAAGAAAGATATGGCAGAATTAGAGAAGGTACAGAGAAGAGCCACCAAGATGGTAAAGGAGAAGGATACCCCTAAAACGAAATGCTTAAAAAGTTAGGACTCTTCAACTTGGAAAACAAACAGCTGAGGAGAGATATGCTAGAGGTCTATAAATTAATGGAATAGAGTAGAACGGATAAACGTAGATCAGTTGTTTACTCAATCAAAAAGACGACAAACTAGGGGACACGCAATGAAGCTACATTGTAACCCATTTAAGACTAATAAGAGAAAATATTTTTTCACTCAACACATAGGGGTATGTTTACTAAACTGCAGTAGTGGACTTCATGCGATATCGGAGCCGCAGCCCCGTTGAAATCAATGGGGCCGCAACTCCGATATCGCACGGAGTCCGCTACTGCCGTTTGGTAAACATACCCCACAATCAAACTCCATAAACCATTATTAAAGAGGACCTGGGACATCCACTGCTTATCCTGTGACAAGTATTGTAAAACCTATGCACATTTTGGGAGCCTGCCAGGTACTTGTGACCCAGATTGGCCACTTTTGGAAACAGAATACTACGTTTGATGGACCTTGGTCTGACCCAGTATGGCATTTCGTATATTCTTATGTTTTGGAAATATTGAAGATTCTGAACTCAGTGTGCCCTTTTATATCAAAGGCTTTTTATCTACCTTATACTAAATCCGGACTGACTGAGCAGCTACCTAATAGAGAAGAGGCTTTAATGGTACTTTCAGATCTGATTATTTTTAGAAACTTCTACTCTGGAGCAAGTTGTACCAGGCACTCTTGTGGTCTCATTTTGTCTTAGTCTCTGATCATGATTTCCTGCTAAAACATTTTTAGACAGAGAGAGGAGTTATTTTATGGTTTGAATGTTAGGATGTTTGCCGATGTTATTAAGTTGACGCAGCAAAAGAGATGTCAGTTTCTTTTGTTGCGACTGAAGGGCCCCTTTTTTTATTACATTTTCCAGGCAAATATGTGATATACTACTCTAACATAAAATGTATACAGTGATCAAAATCACAGCTGACACACCTTTGGTTAAACCAAGACTCTGTGGTCTTGTCTGCTCTTGCTGACCCTACTGATAATGCCCACATAGTGTTTCCCTTTCCTCCTTAAGCAAACATGTGTTTATGGAGGGAATGGGTGCAAACACACATTAAATGTCTCTCATTAAGGTAGTAGGGGATCTGGACCTGTATGAGTCAGCTTGGCCATATATCTGTGTTTACCTTGAGAGAGAGTGCGTGTGTGTGTAGTGGGACAACGTGAAGCAAGAGTGGAGTGTATGTATAATGAGGGAGGTATGGTAGGGGTGTGCAGTGTGTAAGCTGTTTTGTTGTTCTTGTTGTCAGAAGGCTTTTGAGTAGGAGATTTAACCTGAGCTACTGAAGAAAACCATGGCAACTCACACAATGCCAAAGACAGGTGATGTTTTTGCCTGTGAGAATCTTAGGTCTATTTCGTCCCTGTCAACATTTGTGAAACTTTTGGAAAAGGATGCAGTGGAGCAGCTGGATGTTATTTGGAAGGAATGGTAGGGTTAAGATTGGGGGAAAGCAGGGTTTCGGCAGGGATCAGGTATGGAATTTTTGCTGATGGTAATGACAAATATAATTTATCAAGCATGGGATAGAGGTGAAGGAGTATTGGTGAAAGTGCTGGATCTGTCCGCAGTGTTTGATTTAGTCGAATGGCAACTTTTCATGCAGGGATGTAGACAGCTGGGTATAGCAGGCACAGTTTTAGCTTGGATTTCATTTTCCAGCTGAACTCCGGCCCTCTTCCAGAGCTCTCCCATCGGGGATAGAGCGGGCCGGAGCAACTCTCCGAAGGTCCTCCCCTCTGCACTGCTGCCCAATCGGAGCACGAGGCCGGCTTCAAAACTAACACCGGTCGGGCAGGCCCGCGCCTGAGGGCCTCGCCAGAGGGCCCTTAGGCAGGGCACAATAAGCGGGCACCATAAGCAGCCAACTGGCACAACCACAATTACCTACTCGAGACACGTGCACCCGCGACAAGACCAGCTCATCTGAAACAAGCCTAAATTAATTTGACCCTCACGAGCAACTCCTCGAACGAACACTGCCAAATGTGAGAAACTGTTAAGCGCCACACACCCTTAATGAGCTCAACCTTCAAGAACAGGTACCTAACAAGTAGACTGCCTTTTTACTCATAGCTCTCGCACCCTATGTGAAACCTCTATCTCTGGCTAATGACTTCTACCTACAGGTGTCAATTATCACACCATAAGCCAGTTCATCTTGATCCAGTAGATCTACAAGCTTGTACTCATAACTGTGCTATGTTCCTACTGTTTACCCTTGACCATGTTTAGTGGATGTATTCATCTCATTGTACGCTGTAACCATACTACCTACTTATGAATGTCCATTATTCCATTATTCAAACCTCGGTACCACATATCTCTATTCAACTACACATGGTTTGTCTAGTCAGGATTTATGATCTACTCTCTTCCTTTCATGCCTACCTAGTGAATACAATTGTCTGCTAACATCACCTACACCTATAAATTGGATCTTTGTTCTACGATACCTAGCTTAGTGACCTTAGACCAGCATCTCCCGCTGTGTGCCTTCCGACAGTTAACAGACCAACAGTCTTGTATTAATAATTTCTTAGCTGCCTGCCCATAGCTACCTGATTACAATCGCACAGCGCTCAATCAAGATGGGTTTCCCCATCACCGCTATAGTCGGATGCTATATCCTCCTTTCGAGTTGGTTTTCCAACTCCTTTGCCCTAACCCCATCCTCCAACCAGATCCCAATATTACAGAGCCATGGGAAGAGATGGGCAGGGTCATCCCATAACAACTTAAATTGGGATACCCGCTCGCACCACCCCCATCTGTTACACATTGCGCTCTAACACTCTATGAAAACCAAACAAGACGAAAACCCCTACCCTCAAAGCCTAAAATGCGCCCTCATCAACGCCCGCTCAATCCGGAAGAAATGGCCAGTTGTTGCTGACATAATATCCCTCCACGACCTTGATATACTCATGGTCACAGAGACATGGCTATCCGCCGAAGACAATGTCATACTCAACCAGCTCCTCCCCCTGAATTTCACAGTACATACAAGCCATAGGCAAGACAAAAGAGGAGGAGGTGTGCTTATCCTCACCAGGACAGACCTCCATTTCCAGACGGTTGACTCCACCAGTACAAATCACTTGGAGACCGTCACCATTTCCAACAAGCGCTGCTCAATCAACCTGCTGTACAGAGCGCCCTCAGCATCCCCGGATGATCTCGCTGCTATCATTGATCTCGCCTCCAACACCCGTAATCCAAGCACTCCAAACTGGATTCTAGGCAATTTCAACCTGCCAACGCTGCAAGATAATCAAGCATCGTCCTTCCTTGATGCCCTCGAGAATCTCGGCTTCAAGCAATTAAGGAACCTACCCATGTTAAGGGAAATACCCTTGACCTAGTTTTTGCCCCGCAGATATCTCTCAACCCATCTCAGGACCCCGTAACGTCCATAATCTCTGTCCCTTGGTCAGACCACAAACTCATCATCCTCCAGATTTCTACATACAAAGCCCAGTCAAAGAGCAACAAAATACCAAGCAACACCGCAAGACCGCCCTCCCGATGTTTCAGACCTTACAACAGAGATCTTATCCTGGCGGAAACTCAACAGCTCATCAATGAAACCACCTTGAACCTCGAGGATCTAATTACTCACTGGAACAATAGCCTTAGTGCAATCGCCCTGCGCACACCAACCAGCAGGCCCCCTAGGAAAAGAGTAAGTGCTCCATGGTACACAGCTGAACTTAGAGCAGGTTCATAACCCACTATGCAAAGCTTACTGCTACATATGTAAATAGTTGATGTGCATGTTTCCCTAAGTTATCCAAGTTGTATTTCCTTGTTCTCTGTAAAACTAACGTTTGTTCATTATGTTTCTCTGTTCCATGTAAACCGCGCTGATACTAAATAGTGCGGTATATAAGAAACTAAAATAAATAAAATAAATAAATAAATTACTTACCCATTTACGGAAACTCGAGAAACGCTGGCACCGGTCTCATTCCATAGGAGACCAGACAGCATACAACTGTCAACTAGCTGCCCACCACAAGGCAATCACTGAGAAATTGAAACAGTACCACTCGGACACTTTAAAGAGATCACTAAACAAACCACACGACCTTTTCAATCTAGTCAAGACTCTATCTAAGGAACCAACCGCCGAGCCCCAATTTGAGATACACCCGCAAGATTTCGCAACTTACTTACAATCCAAGCTATGCCAGACAAATAAAACCTTTACAATAACCGCCACCCCTGAGAAATATGGCCAAACAGCTCTAACCGCATTCTCTACCCCTACCAAGAAAGGAATTGAAGACACCATCATGGCTCTTAATCTCACCACAGCCCAATCCGATCCCTGCCCAGTCTTCTGGATTAAGGAACTCCGCAGTCATTTCAGCCCAGTACTATCCAAAATAATGAACCTATCCTTCTCAACCGGTTCATTCCCTTCAGCCCTCAAGCATACCTCTATCAGACCTCTGCTAAAAAAACTGCAAACTCGACCCCCAAAAAGTAGAATCTTACAGACCGATATCCAGCATACCTTTACTCGCGAAGATAATTGAAAAGGAGGTTCAACGACAAATACAGGACCACATTGACACCGCTGCACCGTTAGACCCCTGCCAACATGGTTTCAGGGAATTCCATGGTGTGGAAACACTTCTTACCACTCTCTTCTGCAAGATAATCACGGGCACTGACAACATCCGTCAAGGGTTTGCTTTCATCTTTCTAGACATTGCTGCAGCTTTTGTCTCTGTAAGTCATGAGCTTCTCTTAGGGCGACTAATTGAGAAAGGCATCAATGGAACAGCGCTTGAATGGTGCAGATCTTACCTGTCAGGAAGATGGCAGCATGTACGTTCTGGAGGGACAACTTCAGAACCTTTCCACCAAAGCCAGGGAGTGCCGCAAGGATCCTCCCTTTCGGCCTTATTGTTCAACATATACATGCAGCCAATTTGTAAGATCATTCAGTCCTTCAACATCGACTGCATAATATACGCCGACGATGTCCTACTTTACATGCCTTCTCTACAGAGCATTTGGACCTCTCCCCATTGACGAGCTGTTTCAACGCAATATCTGACTGGCTTCTGTCTCAAAACCTCCGAATACAACATAAGAAAACGGAAGTACTCTTCATTACGAGGAATCCAAATTTTAACCCACCACAATATCTTAAAGTAAAAGAAGCTGAGCTACAATCTAAACCCACAATATGTTACCTAGGGGTCACTTTGGATCAATGCCTGGACATGAAGGCGCACAT
Organism: Ichthyophis bannanicus; assembly: GCA_033557465.1. Classification (NCBI taxonomy): domain Eukaryota; kingdom Metazoa; phylum Chordata; class Amphibia; order Gymnophiona; family Ichthyophiidae; genus Ichthyophis; species Ichthyophis bannanicus. The sequence continues at coordinate 980,699,442 of CM066033.1, forward strand.
AGGAAACACAGAGCAATATACTACAAGATCCGCTCGCTCAGGCATTTATGCTCCCTGCTTGAACCAAATGATTTCAGGACAATCTACCAGGCGCTGATCATACCTCATTTTGACTATGCCAATGCCATTTTACAAGGCCTTCCCCAATCCACCTTGAACCCGCCCGCTACAACTCGCCATGAATGCGGCAGCGAGGGTTCTGCATGGAGCCTCCAGGAGCGACCATGTGACACCTCTTCTGAAGCAGTTACACTGGCTACCCATCCAGGCCAGGATCGTTTTCAAGACCATGTTACTCACATTCAAAGCTGTTAACAAGCTCTCCTCTGCCTCCTTAACTGCCCTCATCCACACATCCCCAAATAGAGCAAGAAGATCCACAGCTATAAACTCACTAAAAGTTCCAAAGGCAATAACAAAATGCACCACAACTACAGCCAACATGGCCTTTAGTCTCTATGCGCCAATATGCTGGAATGCATTACCCCCAAATATTCGGGCCATCAGGAGCCTAACACAGTTTAGGAAAGCCCTCAAACACCACCTTTTCATCAAGTACCTCATTGATAGCAACGACACCACACCCCAAGCAATCAAGGGATCCTCAACAACACGCCCAGACAGATACTCTAACTCCAAGTGGTTCATATGAGTCTATGAAACCTCCCTGTTCATATGACTTTACGCAGTTTGCTTTGTAAATAGTTGCCCCTTGTTATCCAAGTTTTTTGCCCTGTTATCTGTAAACTCATAAGTTTTAACTGTACTGAGTATTTTTGTTCTATGTAAACCGCGCTGATGCTGAATAGTGCGGTATAAAAGAGACTGTAAATAAATAAATAAATAAAAAATTCTCTGTGTGGGCACAGATTTTGAGTGCGGTAGGAGGGAGCAATGTCATCCTTGCAAATCTTGTCCTGTAGGGTGCCACATGAATCTGTGTTTTCCCCACATTGCATTTTGCATTTAATATTTTTATTCAGCCCTTGGGTAGTATTATTCAGAGTTTTGGTTTTTGGGCTTTTTATACATTGACGACATTCAGATTGTGGTGTCTTTAGTATTAGATATGGAGAATACCATTAAAAAGGCTAATGCCTGTTTATAGTGGGTGGTAGAGTGGTTTGAGGGGAGTTATATGGTACTTAATGCTCGGATGTTTGAGGTATTGGTCTGTGGGGAATTGGATCCCGAGGTCACTATGGAATGGTTGACCTTTTGGGATGAAAGTTTGCAATGGAAGAAAGAGATGTGAGATTTGGGAGTATTGTTGGATACTGACTTAACTATGCATACTCAAACCTCTAAGGTGATGGGTACAGATTATGGACAGCTAAAACTGGTACACCAACTTCATCCAATTTTGAATGAGGTGGCTATGTGAATGGCAACACAGCCTTTGGTGATCTCCGAGTTGGACTGCCGCAGCCTCTTATATGTGAGATTGCCCAATTATTTGATACGGAAGTTACAGGTGGTCCAAAGCGCAACTGTGTGGATGCTGTTGAGCCGTGGTTGGAGGGAATCTGTGGCAGATGTATTAAGGCAGCTTCAGTGGCTCCTAATTTTTGAGTGTTACATATTTAAAAGTGCTAATGTTGACATTTAAAATGTTGAGAGAGGAAGGGAAAAGTTATTTCAGGGTGTGTTGCAGTGGCATCAGCCCAGCTGAGTTCTAAGTCAGGGAAGTCTGTTGGTGATCCCCAATCATCAAGAGATGCAACAGCAAAAACAGAGAGAGTGTACTTGTAAGACAGCTGCGTCTACATGGTGTAATTTATTTATTTAGCTAGTTTTATATACCGCCGATCTAATAGTCTAGGTGGTTTACAATAAACAAAGGTTATACAAAGAACATTAGAACAAAGATATGTTAAATTATAATTAAGTTAAAGAGTTAGCAACTAAGCATTAGCATTTGAGAAATGTTCTAAAAACAGATGTGTGTCTAGTTTTTCTTAAAATCAATCAAATCATTGGTGGCATGGAGATCATCCAGGAGAAGAGTCCAGAGAGCCGGAGCAAAGAGGGTGAAGGCTCTCTTTGAAGTTGTGTAGGCAACCTTAGCGTTGAGTGATGGCATGAGTAGCATGTTTAGAAAATTAGACTTTCTGTTTCTGCTGTCTGGAGTTCTTTGGATAAGAGATTGCAGATACATAGTAGATAAACCATGTAAAACCTTGAAGGTAGTAATTAGGGCTCTGAATTTGATCCATTGGTACATAGATAGCCAACGTAGTATCTTGAGAAGTGGAGTAATATGATCTGACTTCAAAGCGTTAAAGAGCAGACAAGCAGATGTATTCATGGCTAACTGGAGGAGGAGGATGGAGTACTGGGTAAGCATTGAAGTAAGAGGTTGCAATAGTCAAAATGTGGGAAGATAAGGGTTTGTAACAGAGCGAAAATCATATGGTTCAAGGAGTGTTCTAAGATGTCATATGCTTCTTAGCTTATAACAGATGTTTTTTACAGTGTTATTTATGCACGATGAAAGACAGATGTTTTATCCAGGATAACGCTTAGGTAACACACTTCAGATCTGACTTGTACTTGGATGTTATCAATGGAAATAAAAAGGGGGTGGTGTAAATTTATTATTATTGGTGATGTAGAGAACTTCTGTTTTTTAAACATTAAAAATAAATTGTGCTGAGTAAGCCAAAGTACAATGGAGTGAAAACAGTTGCTCAGGTTTGAGAATTCAAGATTGGTAATATTAATGGGAGTATAAAGCATTACATCATCAGCGTACAGGTGGAAGAAAATGCCTCTTAGTCCCAGAGCATATAGGCACTGGATAAGTAAGTTGTGTGAAACTGAATCTAAAGTGCCTTGATGTCAAGGAAGATAACAATAAAACCCGAGTTGGGCTTATCCAAGCTTTGTATGAGAATGTCATTTAGAGTTATTAGTGTTTCAACTCCATGTTGTGGTCTAAACTCAAATTGATGTGGGTCAAGCAGATAATGTACATCAATATGGTCTTGGATTTGAATCAAAACAACTTTTTCTATTAGTTTTGCTAAGAAAGGCAAGCTAGCAATGAGGCAGTAGGAGCTTCGTTGCGATGGATCTAGAGCAGCACCTTTTTTGACGGGGCGGAATGACGACATATTTATTTATTTATTTGTTTGTTTGTTTGTTTGTTTTCTATACCGCTTTACCTAGAAACCAAAGCGGTTTACAGATAATAATTACATGTATTGTGTTACATGGAACTTTTAACCAAAAGTTTGTGAGGATTGTATGTGCACATATGTCTATAACTAGATTATATATTTTACATTTACCCAACATTGTCAAACAAACAAGCATATGCAATGCTTGAAACTTTGAACTTAATGGGGCAGCAATGAGGTATATTGTGGTGGGGGTAGGTGTTTAGCAGTTCTTGCTTTGGGAGTTTGTGTTCAGTCTTTAAAATGTTCTAGGAATAGTTGAGTCTTTGGCTCTCTACAGCATGTTGTGAGTTTGGTGATATTTTGTAATTTTTCAGGAAGGGTATTCCAGAAGTCTGATGCATAAAATGAAATAGCTCTATTGCGAGTTGTTTGATTGCTCTTTATTACGTCAGATGGTAAGGCTAACTTATATATGCATCTGCTTCTGGTTCTGCTGCTTGAAGTCTAAATGTAAAATGGATTTTGGGTAAACAGAAGATAAATGGTATATGAAATCCGAGGCATCAAAAGTCTAGCCCCATTCAGAAAAGTCTTGAAACACCACCTGTTCACAAAATTCTACCCGGAAACCATCCGAGGTAAACACTCAATTGGCAACCTACCTGCATGCCCCAGCCGCCCTAACACCCTAACACAAACAGAAAATGGTTAGCCTACACATAAGCCCCACCGCTAACCATCACACGTGTACTATCCACCCACAAATGCACATGTAACAACTAGATGAGTTAGAGAAGTGTACCTAGTATAAAGTTAGCTTGTACATAGTTTTCCCGGTTTATTCCATGTTTAATATCCTGTTTCACTGTAAACTCAATGTTGCCTGTATGCATTGTAGTATGTTTCTGTTCGATGTACACCGCACTGATTATAATAGCGCGGTATAGAAGAAATGTTAAATAAATAAATAAAATATGATTTTGAATATGTTTGTAAACTGTTGATAAATTGTATGTGATTCTGAACTAGCTAAACAAATAAATTCCACCATGTAGGCACAGCTGTCTTACGAGATCACCCTCCAATTCCCCACAAACTCAGCTACCCCCTCTCCTCACTCCCAAATCTCCCCCCCCCCACCACCTCTGCTACCCTCTCTTCCTTTCCTGTGATCTCTGAAGAGGAAACTGCACACCTTTTCCCTCCAAACTCATCACCTACTCCTCTGATCCTATCCCCACCTGTCTCCTAAGCCCCATCTCCTCCACCGTTGTCCCTTCCATCTCTCATATTCTCAACCTATCACGCTCCACTGCAACAATCCCTGCAGACTTCAAGCATGCTGTGGTCACACCTCTCCTCAAGAAACCCTCACTTGATCCCACCTGTCCTTCTAACTATCGACCCATCTCTCTCCTTCCCTTCATTTCTAAACTACTCAAATGTGCGGTTCACCGCCACTGCCTTGACTTCCTCTCCTCTCATGCCCTCCTGGATCCCTTACAGTCTGGCTTTCGTCCTCTACACTCTACTGAACTATCTCTTGCCAGATTCTCCAGTGACTTGTTCCTGGCAAAATCTAAGGGCCTTTACTCTGTCCTCATCCTTCTTGACCTCTCTGCTGCTTTCGACACTGTTGACCACAACCTTCTCCTCGATACCCTGTCCTTGCTTGGTTTCAGTGGCTCTGTAATATCCTGGTTCTACTCCTATCTCTCCCATCGCTCTTTCAGTGTGTGTTCCGGTGGCTTCTCCTCCTCTGCTACCCCCCTCCCAGTTGGTGTACCCCAAGGATCTGTCTTGTGTCTGCTCCTTTTCTCTCTCTATATGCCCAGTCCCTTGGTGCGCTTATCTCTTCCCATGGCTTTCAGTACCATCTGTATGCCGATGACTCCCAGATCTTCCTCTCTACGCCTGAAATCTCTCCAGCAAACCAGACCCGGATCTCTGCCTGCCTCTGACACTGCTGCCTGGATGTCTCACCACAGCTTGAAATTAAACATGGCCAAGACAGAACTTCTCATCTTTCCCCCTAAAACCACCCCTCCTCCTTTCTCAGTCTCTGTGAATAACTCTCTACTCCTTCCTGTTTCCTCGGCTCGCAATCTGGGGATTGTCTTTGACTCCCTCTCTCTTTCTCCATACATATCCAGCTAGTAGCTAAAACCTGCCATTTCTTCCTCTATAACATTAGCAAAATCCGCCCTTTTCTTTCTGAACACACTAGTAAAACGCTTAACCACTCCTTAATCACCTCACGTCTTGACTACTGTAACCTACTCCTTGCTGGTCTCCCTTTGAATCATCTCTCTCCACTTCAATCTGTTCAACACTTGGAGCACGACTAATCTTCCGCCAGCCTCGTCATGCTCAAATTACTCCTCTTCTCAAGTCACTTCATTGGCTCCCTATCCGTTTCCGCATCCAGTTCAAACTTCTCCTGCTGACCTATAAATGCATTCACTTTATGGCTCCTCAGTACCTTTCTTCTCTTATCTCTCCTTACAACCCCCCTCGGGAACTCCGCTCTTCTAGCAAACTACTTCTGTCTGTGCCCTTCTCTCCTACTACTAACTCCAGATTTCGCTCCTTTCACCTTGGCTGCATCTTATGCCTGGAACAATCTACTTGTGTCTGTATGCCAGGCACCCTCTCTGACCCTCTTCAAATCCAGGTTGAAAACTCACCTCTTCGCTGCTGCTTTTGGATCTTGACTCTCCTGATCTCCTTTCCTTCCCCCTAGTTCTATCCCTGCTTACATCTCTGTGTTTTGTCTTGATTAGATTGTAAGCTCTGATGGGCAGGGACCGTTTCTTACATGTCTGTGCAGCGCTACGTACGACTGGTAGCACTCAACAAATGCTCAGTAGTAGTAGTAGTATGTTTAGTAGGGCCTTGTAGTTGATACGGCTCGTTAGTGGTAACCAGTGTAGCTGTTCAGTATTGGAGTAATGTTATCAGTTTTTGATGCTACAGAAATAATGTGGGCAGCTGTGTGCTGTGCCATCTGCAATTGATGCAGGACATATTTGGGCAACCCTTCATAAATATTTTTGCAAAAGTCAAAGCGTGGGAAAATTATTGCCTGGAATACTGTATGGAAGTCATGCACTCTTAGCAGTGGGTGCAGATTTTGTAATATTCTTATTTTGCTGTATATTCCTTTTGTGGTTTTGTTGATGTGAGAGATAAGGTTTAGCTGCTAATCAAGGGTTATACCTAGGTATTTTACTTCTGGCTTAACTTCCAGTTATGCATCCTTGACTCTTAGTGTTTTGGATGAGATAAATGTTTTGATTCTACTGATGTATAGGACCTCTGTTTTCTTGTTTATTGCTAACCTATGTTCTGTTAGCCACTGTGCAACTTCATTGAAACAATTTATTATTTCAGATTAGTCTGGTTTTGAAATGTCAAAGTGTGTATGGCATGATGTCTGCATAAATATGGAAGTACACATTGTGTGTCTGAATAATAGTACAAATTGGCTGTATGTAGATGACGAATAGTGAGGAAAGGGCAGAGCCTTGTGGGACTCCTTGGTATTTTTATATATTTATTTATTACAAATTTCTATACTGCATTTTCCTAAAGACAAAATGTGGTTTACAACAAACAATTTGAATAGTACAGTGAAAGGTACATCTTCAATTACAAAGAACTCTAACTACATACATTAACTGTCAAGGCTGATTTACATATAACTATATTCACTTACCCTGAGCTATGTATGGAACAGATTTCTTTGGTCCTATTTTCACTTGTTTTTGAGGGTCTTAAGAATGGAGTAGAACCAGCGCCATGTTGTATTTTCAAAACACTCATAGTCTTGCTAGTAGGAAGTTATGACAGAGTCAAATGCAGCAGCTATATCTAAAAATAACAGCATAAATCCCTGTTTAGGTTTCTCAGTTCTCTAATTCTTGCCTCTCTATGATGGTGTGAAGGGTGACCACTGGTGGTGGATGAGCGAGTGCCTGTGGGGGGGGGGTGTGACCATCTGCTCTTTTTTATCATATCTTTATTACTTTTATATTATATATTGTAAACTACTTAGAATGGGCTGTGGGTTTATATAAGAACATAAGATATGCCATGTTGGGTCAGACCAAAGGTCCATGAAGCCCAGTATCCAGTTTCCAACAGTGGCTAATTCAAGTCACAAGTAACTGTCAGGTTCCCAAAATGTAGCCAGATTCCATGCTGCTTCTCACAGGGATAAGCAGTGGATTCCCACAGTCCACCTTGATGATTTATGGCCTTTTCCTTTAGAAACTTGTCCAAACCTCTTTAAAAACCCAGCTACACTAACAGCTTTTATTACATCCTCTAACGACGAACTTCAGAGTTTGATTACTCGTTGAGTGAAAAAATATTTTCTCCGATCAGCCTTAAAAAATGCTACATTGAAACTACATTGCATGATCCCTAGTCTTTGTAATTCTTGAAGGGGTAAACAACCTAGCTATATTTACCAATCTCCACGCCATCCATTATTTTATAGACCTCAATCTTATTTACCCTCAGCTGTCTCTTTTCCAAGCCTTCCTCACAGGGGTATCCTTCCATCCCCTTTATCGTTTTGGTGGCTCTTCTCTGTACCTTTAAGGTGCGGTTGCGAGTGATGCAGAAGTATTATAATATCCTTGATTTTCTTCTCCATTCCTTTCTTTATGATTCCTAGCATTCTATCTACTTTCTTGGCTGTCGCTGCACATTGCGCAGAGAGTTTCAACCTATTATCCATGATGATGCCCAGATCATTTCTATGGGTGATGATTCCTAATGTGGAACCTTAAATTGTGTAACTGAGTATTAAGGGAAGTGTCAGAAGCTGCATGTGTATGTCAGTATCATGGTGAGCATCGGGGGCAGAATGCGTGTGGGGGCAGAGTGCATGTGAGTGTTTGTCATGGGGACTGTGCGTGTGTGTGTGAGAGAGAGATGGAGGGAGTGTGAGTGAGTATCATGAGAACAGGGTGTGGGTGTGAGAGAGAGAGATGGGGAGTGTGTGAGTGAGTATCATGGGGACAGTGTGTGTATATGATGGGGAGTGCGCGTGCGAGCAAGTGTGTGTGTGTGTGTGTGTGTGTGCGCGAGCAAGTGTGTGTGTGTGTCATGGGGAGCATCGGGGGCTGCATGCAAGTGTGTGTATGTCTCTCTCTCATGGTATGCATGAGTATCATGGGGAGTGTTGAGATGCATGTGAGTGTGTGTGTGTGTCATGGGGAGCATTGGAGGCTGAGTGTGCATGTGTGTCACAAGACTTGAAACTACGAGATCACCCAAATTTCTTCCGAGGGGTTCAACTGTGCATAGAGCCAAATGCGGTGAAGGAAGTGTGCACCGTGCTGTTTTCCAGCAGCTATTCTTTTGGCAGATATCCATCTTAACCATGATTGCAGCCACAGCTCTTTTTCCACCGGTATAAGATGGGGTCCCACCAGGCTGCAGCCACACCTCTTCTGCCGGAATGGGATCGGGTCCCCATTGGCACCAGCTGTCAAAACGAGAGCTCTTCAAGGAGGTGGGGGGAAGGGAGAATAGGCACCTGTTTGGTTGCAAATGTACAAGCAAACAGATGCGTATGGACAGACAAAACCCCGTTGGCAAATAAAATGAATCCTCTGCAATAGGTCCAAAAGAAGGAAGACCAAAAAACTGACAGCATGGTTTAAATGAGAGGTCAGAGAGGCTGTAGAAGTCAAAAAAGCATCTTTCAGGAAATGGAAAAAGGAGCCAAATGACAAAAACTGGAAACACAAGCACTGGCAAGTTAAAGAAGTGGCCTAGTGGTTAGGACAAGGTACTTCAGGCCGGAGGGCCAGGGGTTCAAGTCCCACCTGGGGACAGCAATCTCAGGCCGGAGGGACTGGGATTTCTAGTCCTACAGGTACTCCTTGTGGTCTTGGGCAAGCCACTTAACCCTCCATTGCCCATGTTCCCTGTAAGTATTAGCGTATGTGTGTCATATCCCCTCGTGTTAAATGTATCTCCCAATTGACCGCTTTGACCCGGGGAAAAGCGGGATATAAATACAGCTAAATAAATAAATAAATAAATGCAAGGCACTGATAAGGCAGGCAAAGAGAGAATTTGAAAAAAAGCTTGCTGTGGAAGCAAAAACGTATAATAAAAACTATTTCAAGTACATTTGTAGCAAAAAACCTGGAGTCAGTTGGATCATTAGATGATAGAGGGGTAAAAGGGGCACTAAGAGAGGACAAGGCCATAGCGAAGAGACTGAATTCTTTGCTTCAGTCTTTACTGAAGATGATGAAGGGAAGTTACCCATGACTGAAATGGTATTTAAAAGCGATGCATTGGAAGAACTGAAAAAAATATCAATAAACCGGGAAGATGTATTACAACTATTTAATAAACTAAAGAGTAGCAAATCACCTGGACCAGATGGTATACATTTGAGGGTGTTGAAAGAACTAAAATATGAGATTGCAGACGTACTATTAGTAATCTGTGAACTATCATTAAAATCATCTCTGACACAGGAAGATAAGCGAATGGCCAATGTAATGCCTATTTTTAAAAAGCATTCTAGGGGTGATCCAGGAAACTACAGACTGGTGAAGCCTGAGGTCAGTATGGAGCAAAATGGTAGAAACCATTATAAAGAACAAAATTGGTTAAATGGGAGAAAGCCAACATGGCTTTAGCCAAGGAAGATCTTGTCTTACTAATCTGTTATATGTTTTTGAAGATGTGAATAAATAGGTAAGCAAAGGTAAGCTATGTAGTGTACCTGGATTTTTATAAAGCCTTTGACAAGGTTCCTCATGAGAGATTCTTGGCGAAATTAAAAAGTAATGGGATAGGAGGCAGTGTACTATTGTGGATCAGGAACTAGTTAAAAGATAGAAAAGCAGAGGGTAGGGCTAAATGGCTAATTTTCCCCAATAGAGAAAGGTGGAGTACCCCAGGGATCTGTGCTGGACCTGCTGCTTTTTTAACATATTCGTAAATGATCTGGAAATAGGATTAACGAGTGAGATAATCAAATTTGCAGATGACACAAAATTATTCAAAGTTGTTAAAGCCCAGAAGGATTGTGAAAAAATGCAAGAGGATCTTGATAAATTGGAAGACTGGATGTTAAAATGGCAGATGAAATTTAATGTGGACAAGTGCAATGTTATATACCTAGGAAAGAACAATGCAAACTACAGCTACAAGATGCAAGGTTCCACATTAGGAACTACCACCCAGGAAAAAGGTGTCATCGTGGATAACACGTTGAAACCCTCCGCCCAGGGTGCGGCGGCGGCCAAAAAGGTAAACAGAATGCTTGGAATCATAAGAAAAGGAAAGCAGAATAAGACAAATGATATTATAATGTCCCTGTATTGTTCCATGATGCAACTGCACCTTGAATATTGTGTGCAATTCTGGTCACCGTATCTTAAAAAGGATATAGCAGAATTAGAAAAAGTACAGAGAAGAGCCACCAAAATGGTAAAGCGGATGGAAGGATACCCCTATGAGGAAAGGCTTAAGAGGTTAGGGATCTTTAACCTGAAAGAGAAACAACTGAGGGGAGATATGAGAGAGGTCTATAAATTAATGAATGGAGTAGAACAGGTAAATGTAGATCGGTTGTTTACTCCATCAAAAAGTAGAAAGACTAGAGGGCAACAATTTTCAGAAGACTGTGTTCGTGAGAAACTAGCTCAACTTAAAGTAGACAAAGCGATGGGACCGGATGGGATACACCCTAGAATACTAAGGAAACTTGTCGACGTTCTAGCAGCTCCACTGACTGACCTTTTCAATGCCTCGGAGTCAGGAGTGGTGCCAAAGGACTGGAGAGAGGCTCATGTGTTGCCTTCACACAAAAGCAGAAGTAAGGATGCGGTTGAAAACTACAGGCCGGCTAGTTTAACTTCAGTGGTTGAATAAATTATTGGAAACGCTGCTGAAAGAGAAAATAGTAAGGTTTCTGGAGTCCAGCGGATTACAGGATCCGAGGCAGCATGGATTCACCAGAGGCAGGTCTTGTCAGACAAATCTGATTGATTTCTTTGACTGGGTGACCAGGGAGATGGACCGAGGGAGAGCCCTAGACGTGGTGTATTTAGATTTCAGTAAAGCCTTTGACACTGTTCCTCACAGGCGACTTATAAACAAACTGAGCACCCTAGGGATGGACCCTAAAGTTACTACTTGGGTTAGAAATTGGTTGGGTGGGAGGCGACAAAGAGTACAGGTAAATGGAGCTCACTCTGAGGAGAAGGATGTTACCAGTGGTGTGCCCCAAGGATCTGTCCTTGGTCCGATTCTTTTTAACATCTTTGTTCGTGATATAACAGAAGGGTTGTCGGGTAAGGTTTGCCTCTTTGCAGATGATACCAAAATCTGCAATAGACACCCAGGAAGGTGTAGATAACATGAGGAGGGATCTAGCTAAGCAAGAAGAATGGTATAGAATTTGGCAGCTGGGATTTAATGTTAAAAAATGTAAGATCATGCATTTGGGCTGCAGCAATCCAAAGGAGCAATACCGTATAGGGGTGAAGTACTTTTGTCCACTAAAGAAGAGGGGGACCTAGGCGTGGTTGTGTCTGATGATCTTAAAGTAGCTAAACAGGTAGAAAGTTGTTGTTAAGTGCCGTCGAGTCGGAGTCGACTCATGGTGACCATCTGGATAGCTATCCTAAATTGTGTTCGGTCTTCAGTCAGGCGGCTCATTGTTGACAGACTGGTACCCATAGCTGCTGTTATTGTATTGATCCATCTCATTGCTGGCCTTCCTCTTTTGCATTGACCTTCTATCTTGCCAAGCATGTCGTCTTTCTCTAATGATCTCTCTCTTTGCATGATGTGTCGACCGACTTTCATACTTTGGACACATCATGCAAAGAGAGAGATCATTAGAGAAAGACTTCTTGTCATCTGAGCTTCTAAAGACAGCTTAGGTTTGATCTCCTCTAGTACCGACTGGTTTGTTCTTCGGGCAGTCCATGGTATACACAGTATTCGCCGCCAGCACCATAATTCAAAGGCATCAATTTTCTTCCTATCTTTTTCACTGTCCAGCTTTCACAGCCATATGATGTTATTGAAAATACCATGGCTTGAACAAGTAGAATCGTTGTATGGAGAGAGACATCTCTGCTCTTGAGTATCTTACCTAGATCTTTCATAGTCATTCTGCCAAGAGCAATGCATCGTCTGATTTCTTGACTGCTTGTTGCTCCCTTATTGATAGTTGATCGAAGTAGGTTAAAGTTGTTTACAATTTCAATTTCTTTTCAAGGATCCATCTCACATCCGCAATGATGTCTCTCATTCCTCGCCCTTTCCTGAGCCCTGCTTGCACTTCAGGTAGTTCTTGTTCCAGGTATGGTTGTAGTCTCTTTTGAATAATCTTCAGTAGAATCTTGCTGGCATGTGGGATCAGAGCGATTGTGTGATAATTTCCACAGTCAGTTGGATCACCTTTCTTTAGTATTTGTATAAACACAGATCTTTTCCGGACAGTTGGCCATGATGTTGTCTTCCATATTTCTTGGCAGAGCCTTGTAAGTACGGTAACAGCTGCATCAGATTGCTCTAATACTTCTATGGGAATGCTATCGATGCCTGGTGCTTTGTTCTTTGATAAGGCTTTCAATGCTGCTTCAACTTCTTCTTTCATCACCAATGGTTCCCGATCATAAGGTACAGGTTGAAACGGCTGTTGGTCCACTTGCTCTTTATTATATAAAAACTCTGTATATTCCTTCCATCTTTTCTTAATCTTCTCAGCATCATTCAACATAGAACCTTGAGCACCTTGTAACATTCCAATTCAAGGCTGGAACTTTTTCATTAACTCTCGTAGCTTTAGGAAAGCCGATCTTGTTCTTCCTCTAATAGTTTCTGCTTCTATTTCCTTGCATGCGTCATTATAGTACTTTTCCTTGTCCTGTCTTGCTGCACGTTGGAAATCTCTGTTGAGTTCTGTGATTGTCTTTCTTTCTCCTCTGGCTTTAGCTTCTCTGTGTTTCTGGGCAATTTTCAGAGTTTCTACCGTCATCCATTTTGGCCTTTTTTTTCTTTTTCACCTTTTTGTAGAGACTTCTCGCTTTCTTCCAACACAACCTTCTTGATGTCATTCCATAACTCTTCTGGAGCTCTGTCATTTCTATCTAACACAGCAAATCGATTTTGCAGGCAGTCTTTAAATTCCAGTGGTATATTCTCAAGGTCATATTTTGCTACATTCATGAGTGGTTTGCTCTTTCTCAACTTTAGCTTGAGTTTGCATACTAGTAGTTGATGATCTGTACCAGTCAGCTCCAGGTTTTGTCTTTGTTGATGTTATAGAGTTTTTCCATCGTTGACTTCCACAGATGTAGTCAATTTGATTTTTATACAATCCATTGGGTGAAGTCCATGTGTACAGTCGCCGCTTGTGTTGCTGGAAGGTGTTTGAGATGAATAGATCGTTGGTCTTGCAGAATTCTATCAGTCTTTCTCCAGCTTCATTTCTGTAGCCAAGTCCATATTTTCCAACTACTTTGTCTTCTTCTTTGTTGCCAACTTTTGCATTCCAGTCACCCATGACTATCAGGATATCCTGTTTGCATGTTCTGTCAATTTCAGCTTGTACTTGTTCATAGAACTCTTCAATTTCATTCTCTTCTGCAGCTGTTGTTGAGGCATATACTTGAATTATAGTTGTGTTGATAGGCATTCCTCGTAAACGAATAGAGATTAAGCGTTCGCTGACTGCATTGTATTTCATTACAGTTCTTGCAAGTTTCTTCTTTATTATAAATGCAACACCATTTCTTCTTTGTCTTTCATTTCCAGCATAGTAGACCATGTGATCTTCTGATACAAAGTGCCTGATGCCAGTCCATTTCAGTTCACTGTCACCCAAGAGATCAAGTTGTACATGTTCCATTTCATTCTTGACCACCTCCAACTTCCCTTGGTTCATGCTTCGTACGTTCCATGTTCCAATGTGTAAGACATCTTTACAGCTTCTGACTCTCATTTCATGCGCAGCTACATCAGCAGTCAGACGTCCCGAGGGCTTTGATCCAACCACATCATAAATGCTGGCTTTACTCTGAAAGGTCTTCAGCTCTTCCCCAGTAGCTAGTTAAGTGCCTTCCGACCTGGGGGTCTCATCTTCCAGCACTATAGCACAATTTGTTTTGTTGTAACTATCCATTGGGTTTTCATGGCAAGATAAAGTAGAAGATTGCCGGGCCTTTCTTCTGCGCAGTTTAAGTTTGGTGTTGTTGCCGTTGTCACAGAAATGTGATCCTCCGCCGTCAACACTATCCCATTCTGCTGCTGCCCAGATGGGTGGTTTGTCTTGGTCTGGAACCTCAGCTGAGACCTGTCCATCTTGGGAGACCCTGCCAGTAGTTAAACTACGGATAGTTTAGCTCTCAGCATCACTGATGCACACAAGCCCTCACAGCACGACAAGCTGCAAACCTAGTGAGGGAAAACAGGTAGAAAAGGTGACGGCAAAAGCTAGAAGGATGCTTGGGTAAATACGGAGAGGAATGGCTAGCAGAAAAAGGAGGTGATAGTGCCTCTCTATAAGTCTTTGGTGCAGCCTCATTTGGAGTATAGTGTGCAATTCTGGAGACCTCACCTTCAAAAGGATATAAACAGGATGGAGTCAGTACAGAGGGTGGCTACTAAAATTGTTAGTGGTCTTCATTATAAAGCATATGAGGACAGACTTAAGGATCTTAATACTGTATTTACTCGAGTCTAATGCGCCATCGAATCTAATGCGCACCCCTATTTTGAAAGGCTTGAAATTGAAAAAAAATGTTTGCTGGCGATTGTAGTGCCCACCTCCATACGACAATGGGTGAAAGTTATGGACTTTCATTTTATTGCTGGTAATTAGTGAAAATACGGTAAGAAAATGTGACAATGGGTTTATGTTAAGATTTGTTACTTTTGGTAATTACAGTACTTTAGACAACAATAAATTCATCATATGTTATGGTACATTTTTTATTACAATACAGTAAACTATTAAACCAAGTACTGACCTAAAACAAGTTTTTACATAAACTTACCATTTATTAAAAGGTTTTCTAAGTATAGCTTGAAATGACAGTTTAAAATTATGGTATGTAACTACGGTAATCATTTGTCAGTAGTGTTGCCTCCATCGTCAGAAAACTCTGAGATGGTACTTGCGCCAGTGGAGGAATCATCCTCTTTGTCATCATCAGATATGCTCCAGACCATGTCATCTTTGCTGCCATCTAGTGCGTTGGAAATACAGCATTTCTTAAATGATTTTTAAATTAGAGATGCTGTGATGCATTTCCAGGCGGCAGAAACCCAGTGTGCAACAACATGTGGTGCAGCACACTTAATTTTTTCCTGTTGGTGTCAGTTCCCGGTTTGGCTCACAAAGCCATCTCTCATACTGCTCCTGTACTTTAGCTTTAAATGGTTTGTTAACACCAACATCCAGGGGCTGTAAAACAGAAGTCATCCCTCCTGGAATGACAACAAGTTCACATCGCAAACCTTTTTTACGTTGTCAGTTAAGTGATCACGAAATGCGTCCAAACAAAGCATTGACGGCAGATGGTTGAGGACACCAAGATGACGACCCCACACATTCTTGAGCCAGTCTATCATTAAAGATTCCATCATCCATCCTTTCTCTTGGCATCGAACAATTACATCGCCAGGGAAAAGCTTTTCTGTAGCACTGGTCTTTGGGGAAGTTTTCCGCTTGAAGATTAAGAAAGGAGGAAGTTTGCTCCCATCTGCAGTGATTGCCAACATTACTGTTATATGCTGCTTTTCATATCCTGAAGTTTTTATGGGAACTTCTTTTGTCCCTTTCTCTGCAATGGTGTAGTTATGCGGCATATCTAACCAGATTGAATTCTCGTCAGCGTTACCAATTCTCCCCGTTAAGAAGTGTTGCCTCGTCTGAAGCTTGATAACATACCGTTGAAATGTTTGCAGTTTTTATTCAAAATCTGCGGGAAGCTTTTGGCATATGGTTGTGCGGCATCGCAGATTAAGGTTCATGCGCTTCATGAAGCGATCCACCAATCCACGGCTGGCCTTGAACACTTGCCTTGATATCCCACGGTCTGTAGCCACCTTATTAGCTTTATTTCTAATTGTGTCACTAGTTACAGGGAAGTCCATTTTTCCTCCTTTCCTGTATGAATTTAAAAATATCTAAATCTAACTCAGGATGTCTTCCTTTTTGTGGGCCAGTGAACTTTTTCATTATCACTTTACAAGCAAATATCGCCACTTTGTGTTTGCACCATAAGCGAATGTTGCTCTCTACTACACCAAATTCTCTTGCAGCCTGCCTGTTTCCATGGTTTTCAGCATGAAGTATAACCTTTCGTTTGAACCCCGATTCATATGACACCCTTCGTTTTTTCTCTACCATCATAGACATATACCAGGGTTTTGACAGACAAGTAATGTTGGAAAAGTGTCCCTAGTTTGCCCTGCAATTTACAGATGACAATCAGGAAAAGTGTCAGAATTTACACCAGTGCACAAAGCTAGAAACTTCTCAATAGCCACCACCGGTTGGTACTGGTCACACACCCAGTGTCAGCGCCGGGAGTCACAACCTTACCGCCGGATGTGTGGGAGGTACCGCCTGGAGCCAGTGCAGAATCCACATTGTCCACATTAAATTTCATCTGCCCTTTGGATTCCCAGACTTCCAATTTATCAAGATCCTCTTGCAATTTTGACAATCCTCTTGTGTTTTAACAACTTTAAATACCGGTAGTCTTGTGTCATCTGCAAATTTGATATCCTCACTCATTATCGGTATTTCCATTTCCAGGTCATTTATGAATACGGTATGTTAAAAAGCAGCAGACCCAGCTCCAAATCCAGAAGCCCCAGACCCCACACTGAAACCCAGGGACCCTGTAGGTAAAAAAAAAAGATCCATAGTCCTTCCCCTCCCCATAGAAATTGTCCCACTACTGCCAGATCCTCAGATACCACCACAGCAATCTTAAAGGAAGAAACTGCATCATATCAAACCATCGTAAAGGAGCATCAGTTTATAAAGGGCTATGCACCCAAAGGATGCATAAGCAGGACAGGTCAGCTGGAAACACTGTAATTTTAAAAGCTTGCCCACCCAGAACTACCGTACTCCTTTAATACCACCGTGTACTATGATTCTAAGTAAGAAGGACTACAAAAACAGCAAAAAAAAAAAAAAAAAACCAAAGGTGACAGGGGACAACCTCTCCTAGTACCATGATGTAAAGCAAATGCCTCTAAAATACCACCACAAATGTTATAGGATCCGTATAAAAAATCAAAAAACACACTCCGCCAATATCAAAAATTGTTATGTCTACTTCATAAAGGTGAAAAACCTACCGGTAATTTACCATAGTTTTATACCGCAGGGAAGAGAGAGTTATCATCATTCGTGGCACTATCTCGAAAGGGGAGGGCTTAGGAGGACACGAGAGAATAGCAGAGACGGAGGAGGGCTGGAGAAATGAAGGCGGTGCAGCTGTCTTGTTTTCCTGTCTCTCTCTCGCACTCTTGCTTCTGGCCATGCTGCCTTACAAGCCACCACCACCCTCTGCAGCAATTGGACATAGCCACTCAAGCCTCCTCCCCTTCTGCAGCGATTGGCCAGAGGTCTCTCAAACTGCCACCCCTCTGCAGGGACTGGACAGCAGCCTCCCTGTCTGACTCTGACTGCCCTCAGCACTGACAGAAGAGAAATCTTCCCCTACTCTGCCCCTGCACCGAAGCTCTTCAAGTTCTGCTCTGTGTTTCAGCGCAGACAGAGAGAATCATCCTGGCATCTACCCTTCTCCTACTCTGCCCCTGCACCGAAGCTCTTCAAGTTCTGCTCCATGTTTCAGCGCCGACGGAGAGAATCATCCTGGCATCTACAGCTTCTCCAAAGCAGACTGCTGACCATCAACGGCACAAGAAAGAAGCGGAGGTTGGCTGGATCTGGCCGGGCCAGGCTTCCCTGAGGGGCCAGTGTACAGCAGTGTTTGCCTCCGAATGTAAGGTGCCCTCGAATGTAATGCGCACCCTGAGTTTAGAGCCTCTTTTTGGCCAGAACAGGTGCGCATTACATTCAAGAAAATATGGTATGTACACCTTAGAGAAAAGGTGGGATAGAGGTGATATGACGGAGATGTTTAAATACCTCCGTGGCATAAATGTACAGGGGGAGAGCCTCTTTCAATTGAAAGCAAGTTCTGCTACGAGGGGACATGGGTTGAGGGTGAAGGGGGATAGATTCAGGCGTAATATGCGGAAATATTTCTTTACGGAAAGAGTGGTGGATCCGTGGAATAGTCTCCCAGTGAAGGTGGTAGAGATGAGGACAGTATCTGAATTCAAAAAAGCATGGGACAGACAGAGGATCTCTAAAGGAAAAAAAGGGACTGTTGTAGTTGTTGATATGGAAAGACTAGATAGGCCATGTGGTCTTTTTCTGTCATCATGTTTCTATGTAATGACGCTACACAGTAACCCGTTTTAACACTGATAAGAGAAATTATTTTTTCACTCAGCACGTAATCAAACTCTGGAATTCATTACCGTAGGATGTAGTAAAAGCTGTTAGTGCAGCTGGGTTTAAAAAAGGTTTGAATAAGTTCCTGAAGGAAAGAACCATAAACAGTTATTAAAGAGGACCCAGGAAATCCACTACTTGCCCCAGTACAAGCATTGTGGAACCTGTGTGTCTTTTTAGGAAACTGCCAGGTACTTGTGATCTGGATTGGCCATTGTTGAAAACAGGATACTGGGCTTGATGGACCTTGGTCTGACACAGTATGTTTTTTCTTTTGTATGGTGCTAACGCTTATGCAAAATGTGCCTAAAAAAAAAGAATAATTACTTGGCACTTACACTTTTATCATCAATATCATGCTTGGGCTTTTTTTCCACCTTTACCACTGTGCACAGGTTTTTGAATCAAACTTCTTATTGGTTGGAATAAGGGATGTCCCAGGTGATCAGAACCTCTTCATTCTCCACAATTCTCTTAGAATTGTAATCCCGGTGCTTTTCAGGTATCACAATGTTACACCATTTCAAGTGAATAAGATTCACTACCCTATTCTGCTTTCTTGTAAACATATTCTCTCCCCATCAGAGGTACACATAAGAACATAAGAACATCAGATATGCACACTGCGTCAGAAAAAGGTCCATCAAGCTCAGTATCCTGTTTCCAACAGTGGCCAATCTAGGTCATACATACCTAGCAGTTTCCCCAAAAGACACAGGTTCTACAATGCTTGTATTGGGTCAAGCATTGATATCCTGGGTCCCTTTTTAATAATGGTTTATGGACCTTTCCTCCAGGAACTTGTCCAAACCTTTTTTAAACCCAGCTACACTAACAGCTCTTACTACTTCCTCCGGTAACAAATTCCAGAGTTTGATTACACATTGAGTGAAAAAATATTTTCTCTTATTAGTCTTAAATAGTTTACCCTGCAGCTTCATTGCATGTCCCCTAGTCTGTCTATATTCTGATAACGTAAACAATCGATCTATGTTTACCCGTTCCACTCCGTTCATTAATTTATAGACTAATATATCTCCCTTCAGCCGTCTCTTTTCCAGGTTAAAGAGCTTTTTAGCCTTTCTTCATAGGGGTATCCTTCCATCCCCTTTACCATTTTGGTGGCTCTTCTCTGAACCTTTTCTAATAACGCTATATCTTTTTTAAGATACGGCGACCAGAATTGCACACAATATTCAAGGTGCGGTCTCACCATGGAACAATATAGAGGCATTATAAGAAGAAATTAGACCTTACCTGCTAATTGTCTTTCCTTGAGTTCTCTCTGGGCCAATCCAGGAGCCTTAGGGTTGTCAACCTCCTCCAGCAGCTGAGGACTGTAAACTGAAAGATTTGCTGACAGTCTATCAGGCTCCCCCTGGTGTTAGCAACTCAGTCTTTCAGTCCTCAGCAGCTGAACAGGACGGTTGGCTGACAGGCTCCCTGATGAGAGGAAGACGAATAGTGCAGATAGATCTGATTTGGGGACAAGAGACACTGTTTGCCTGGCTGCCCTAGCAGGGCTGTAACAACAGGACAGTTTGGTTTACGAAAAGAAAAAAAAAAAAAAAAAAGACGGCCCTCATCTCACTGAAGTCTATACAGTCAGGGGTTAGGGCAGAGCCTGCTCGAGGTACGGAAGAGCTGTCTCGGGATCAGGTGAGGGAGAAACTGGGGGCCCCAGAATCCACCCCTATGCCTCCACTGATTATTCTCTGTATCCCACTAGCAGCAGGTGTAGGGAGAACGGCTGTGCCAGCGATTCTGTTGCAGGTAGGAGCTTTTTAAGCAGAGACGGAGCGCTAGCGGTTTTTTTTGGGGGGGTTTGCCTCTAAAGTGTTTGCGATCGCGGGGAGCTTCGTCGGGCAGTTTAATCGCATGTTTCCAGTGCCGACAGCTTGCGTACAGTGTGGGAACCGCCGCAGGCTGTCGGGGCTGGGGTTTTGCCGCTCGTGTATACGGGGCAGCGGCTGTTTAGAAAGACTGTTTGAGAGCATGGAGCCAAATGTGATGTCGGGGGAACTGGCAGACAGGCCGCACAGCATGGAGCTGAA
Source organism: Ichthyophis bannanicus (assembly GCA_033557465.1). NCBI lineage: Eukaryota > Metazoa > Chordata > Amphibia > Gymnophiona > Ichthyophiidae > Ichthyophis > Ichthyophis bannanicus. The sequence continues at coordinate 980,720,165 of CM066033.1, forward strand.
GGCGGGAACGGCAACCATTTTGTCTGGAGCTGCCGTTTCGCCCACTCCTCAAGGCAAGACAAGTAAGAAAAAGATCAAGACTAAGAAGCCTTCCCCTGCTGATCTTCAAGTGCAAGGACAGCTGGCTGGGGGTTCTGAATGTATAGGGTCTGTGTTTTCGGCAGACTTTATCCTTGCCTTGCATAATGCTTATTGTTTAAGAGTTGAACAGTCTGGTAGCAGTACTGCTTCCCCCAGTCTGTTAGGATCACAGCTGGGGGAGGTTAAGGTTTCAGATCCAGAGGAAGGAACCTCTCAGAAAGTAAGGGATTCTGAGGCATCTCCTGATAGCTTCGGGCCGCTCCTCGCAACTCCTCAGGATAGGTGAGGAAGGAGAAAATCCTCTTGGAGGCAGGTTTGGACTCGTGGGCAGGTGATCTCGAGGAAGGAGAGATTGCCCCAGGTGAGGACCCAAATGTTGTTCGGTTGTTTTGCAAGGACGAACTAGGTGCTCTTATTGCACAGTCTCTGGCGGCTCTTAATATTGTTCTCCCAGCGGTTCCGCAGGAGCCACTAGAGGATCCTCTCTTACAGGGGTTTAAGGCGGAGCAGCGCAGTTTCCCTGTCCACAGAATGATTAAGCAGATGATTCAGTCAGAGTGGGAGTGTCCAGAGGCTTCCCTGAGGGGTGAACGAGCTATTGGGCGCCTTTACCCGGTTCCACAAGAGGAGAAGGAGTTGCTGAAGGACTAGAAAAGGACTAGTCTTGAAGGACTAGAAAAGGGGACTGCTACTTCTGGAGAGAGATCTGCAATTGTGAGTATATACTTCTGGGAATTTTCTGAAAGGAATTCTTTTATTAAAGCTAATTAATCTGTGAACCCACTATTTTTTGTTAAATCAGTCAGGGCCTAGAAGCAGCAGTTTAAGTTTAAATTTAAAACACAGAAGAGGGCTTTCTGGTTAAATTTGGAACCCAGCAGAGAGCTGCAGTTTAAATTTAATAGTCACTCAGGGCCTAGCATCAGCAAAGTACTTTTAGTTTAAATTTAAAACACAGAAGAGAGCTTTCTGGTTAAATTTAGAACCCAGCAGAGCGCTTGTAGTTTAAATGTCATAATAAGTTAGAATACAACCATATGAGGTCTTGTTCTCTGAACGAATGACTGTTGTACTAGAAAAAGTTCGTCCAATCTTCACTTCTAGAATAAGCTCAATTTTCACTATATTAACACTGATGTTAGGTCTCAGATTCGACTAGCACTCTTTATGGACTCGCGTCCTTTCTAGCGGTGCTGTCAATAACATCAATGACCTCAGTGTTTCTTTTAATTTTAAGGTGTGCTAACGATGCTGAGTTTATTAATAAATACAATGTGACTTAACTTAAAACCGCAGCCCTTTTTTTTCGCAGCTTAGGTGAACTGGATCCCGACGCTCTGCTATGGCGCCGTATCGGCGTTTCAAACAACTGCTTTCTTCAGGAGATCCTGCCCCAAACCTAAAAACACAAACAACATCCTAAAAACCTACCCCTTCCTCCAAATTACTGTGACTTATTCTATTAAAACCACACTCACATATTAACTTACTATGCGTGATGCTGCCCGCGCTCTCTCTTGTATCTCTCTTCCAAAAAATGGCTCCAAAAGCTCTACGAGACGCCGCGCATGCGGGGTGGACCTCTCCTCCCCTATTTAAACAGTAATTTGGAGGAAGGGGTAGGTTTTTAGGATGTTGTTTGTGTTTTTAGGTTTGGGGCAGGATCTCCTCAAGAAAGCAGTTGTTTGAAATGCCGATACGGCGCCATAGCAGAGCGTCAGGATCCAGTTCACCTAAGCTGCAAAAAAAAGGGCTGCGGTTTTAAGTTAAGTCAAGTTGTATTTATTAATAAACTCAGCATCGTTAGCACACCTTAAAATTAAAAGAAACACTGAGGTCATTGATGTTATTGACAGCACCGCTAGAAAGGACGCGAGTCCATAAAGAGTGCTAGTCGAATCTGAGACCTAACATCAGTGTTACTATAGTGAAAATTGAGCTTATTCTAGAAGTGAAGATTGGACAAACATTTTCTAGTACAATAATAAGTTAGAGCCTAGCAGCAGCAAAGAGCTATAATTTAAATCAAATAAGAATATAGCTTACCTCAGCAGCACAGGACAGGGTACTGTGTAGCAGCCCTCTTTTAATAAGTGGCAATGGTGCAAGGATGAGGGTTTTGGATTTATTAGGAACTGGGGAACATTCTGGGGAAAGGAGGGGCTCTTCCGAAGGGATGGGCTTCACCTTAACTGGGATGGAACCAGGCTGCTGGCATTAACCTTTAAAAAGGAGATAGAGCAGCTTTTAAACTAGATAATAGGGGAAAGCCGACAGACGCCCAAGAGCGGATGGTTCGGAAGAATGTATCCTTGAAGGATACTACCAAAAGCAGAGAGGTTCCAAAAAAGAGTAAAGTAGCCCAAATGCCCTTGAGTATGGAGGGGACAGAGCTTAAAGATCCCAAATTACCCATGTCTACCAATAGCCAAATTAATATGAATAAAATACATTCTCTAAAATGCTTGTATGCAAATGCTAGAAGTCTAAAAAATAAGATGGGAAAGTTAGAATATATAGCACTAAATGAGAGGTTAGATATGATTGGAATATCAGAGACATGGAGGAAGGAGGCAACCAGTGGGACACTGTGATACCTGGGTACAAACTATATCGTAATGATAGAGCTGATCAAATTGGTGGAGGGGTTGCACTCTATGTTAGAGAGGGCATTGAGTCAGAAAGGATTAAAGTTTTGCAGGAAACAAAATTTGCTGCAGAATCTCTATGGATTGAAATTCCATGTAAAAAGGGGAAGGCGATGGCAGTGGGGGTGTACTATCGACCGCATGGCCAGAAAGAACAAATGGATGATGAAATGCTCAAAGAAATCAAGGAAGCTAACAAAAGTTACAGCGCAGTAATAATAATGGGCGATTTCAATTACCCCGGTATCGACTGGGTCAGTGTCACAGCAGGACATGCTAGGGTGATAAAGTTCCTAGATGACATAAATGACTGCTTCTAGGAGCAGCTGGTTCATGAACCGACCAGAGGGGAAGCCATATTAGACCTAGTCCTTAGTGGAACACCAGATCTAGTGCAAGAGATAAGGGTGTTGGGGCCACTTGACAATAGTGATCATAGCATGATCGCGTTTGATTTAATTAGTGGAGGAGGTATAGTAAGGAAATCCACAGTACTACCTTTTAACTTTCGAAAGGGAGACTATGATAAAATGAGGAAAATAGTTAAGAAAAAACTAAACGGAGCAGTTGCAAAGGTTAAAGACTTACATCAAGCTTGGGTGTTGTTGAAAACTACTATCTTGGAAGCCCAGACCAGCTGTATTCCACGCTTTAAGAAAAGTGGAAGGAAGTCCAAAAAACTGCCAGCATGGTTTAAAGGTGAGGTCAGAGAGGCGGCTGTTGCCAAAAAAAGCATCTTTCAGGAAATGGAAAAAAGGGCCAAATGACGAAACCTGGAAACAGCACAAGCACTGGCAAGTCAAATGCAAGGCATTGATAAGGCAGGCAAAGGGAGAATTTGAGAAGAAGCTTGCTGCGGAAGCAAAAACGTGAAATAAAGATTTTTTCAAGTACATTCGTAGCAAAAAACCTGTGAGAGAGTCAGTTGGGTCCATTAGATGATAGAGGAGTTAAAGGGGCACTAAGAGGTGACAAGGCGATAGCGGAGACACTGAATGAATTCTTTGCTTCGGTCTTTACTGAGGAAGATGTCGGGATGTTACCCATGACTGAAGTGGTATTTAAAGGTTTGGAAGAATTGAAGGAAATATCGATATATCGGGAAGATGTATTACAACTTTTAGATAAACTGAAGAGTAGCAAATCACCTGGACCAGATGGTATACATCCAAGGGTGTTGAAAGAACTGAAATATGAGATTGCAGACCTGCTATTAGTAATCTGTGAACTATCATTAAAATCATCTCTAATACCTGAAGATTGGAGGATCGCCAATGTAACACCAATTTTTAAAAAAGGTTCCAGGGGTGATTGGGGAAACAACAGACCAGTGAGCCTCACGTCAGTACCAGGGAAAAATGGTAGAAACCATCATAAAGAATAAAATTACTCAGCATGTAGATAGTCATGGCCTAATGGAAGACAGCCAAAATGGCTTTAGACAAGGAAGATCTTGTCTTACTAATCTGTTATGTTTTTTTGAAAGTGTGAATGAACAGGTGGACAAAGGTGAGTCAGTTAATATAGTGTATCTGGACTTTCAGAAAGCCTTTGACAAGGTCCCTCATCAGAGACTTTTGGCAAAACTAAAGAGTCATGGGATAGGAGGCAGTGTACTACTGTGGATCAAGAACTGGTTAAAAGATAGAAAGCAGAGGGTTGGGCTAAATGGCCAATTTTCCCAATGGAGAAAGGTGAATAGTGGTGTACCCCAGGGATCTATGCTGGGTCCGCTGCTTTTTGACATATTCATAAATGACCTGGAAAATGGAATAACGAGTGAGGTTATCAAATTTGCAGATTAAATAGTTTTGTGTCAAGTTGTTAAAACCCAAGAGGATTGTGGAAAATTGCAAGAGGATCTTGATAAATTGGAAGACTGGGCATCAAAATGGCAGATGAAATTTAATGTGGACAAGTGCAAAGTTATGCACCTAGGGAAGAACAACCCAAACTATAGTTACAAAATGCAAGGTGCCACATTAGGAACCACCACCCAGGAAAAAGATTTAGGCGTCATTGTGGATAACATGTTAAAACCCTCGGCCCAGTGTGCAGCGGCAGTCAAGAGAGCAAATAGAATGCTAGGTATCATAAGGAAAGGAATGGAAAATAAAACAAAAGTTATTATGCCTCTATATCGTTCCATGGTGAGACCGCACCTTGAATATTGTGTGCAATTCTGGTCGCCGTATCTTAAAAAAGGATATTAGCGTTATTATTGTGGAGGAGTGGCCTAGTGGTTGGGGCAAGGTACTTCAGGCCGGAAGGTCGGGGGTTCAAATCCCACTAGAGGACAGCAACCTTGGGCTGGAAGGACTGGGGTTTCTAGTCCCACAGGTGCTCCTTGTGGTCTTGGGCAAGCCACTTAACCCTCCATAGCCCATGTTCCCTGTAAAATAGTTATCTCCAAGTTATAATGCCCTGTTCAATGTAATTTCAGTTTGTTCAATGTAAACCACACTGATGCAGAATAGCGCGGCATATAAGAGAATGTAAATAAATAAATAAATAAATAAATAGAAAAGGTTCAGAGAAGAGTCACCAAAATGGTAAAGGAGAAGGCTAAAAAGGTTAGGGCTCTTTAACCTGGAAAAGAGACGGCTGGGGGGAGATATGATAGAAGTCTATAAATTAATGAACGGAGTGGAACGGGTAAACATAGATCGATTGTTCACGTTATCAGAATATAGAAAGACTAGGGGACATGCAATGAAGCTACAGGGTAAACTATTTAAGACTAATAAAAAAATATTTTTTCACTCAACGTGTAATCAAACTCTGGAATTTGTTACCGGAGGATGTAGTAAAGGCTGTTAGTGTAGCTGGGTTTAAAAGGTCCATAAACCATTATTAAGAAGGGACCCAGGATATCAATGCTTGACCCAGTACAAGCATTGCAGAACCTGTGTCTTTTGGGGAAACTGCTAGGTACGTATGACCTAGATTGGCCACTGTTGGAAACAGGATACTGGGCTTGATGGACCTTGGTTTGACCCAGTATGGCATATCTTATGTTCTTATGAAGATGCCTAAAGTGGATGTGTTAGTCTCAGTGGTCACAAAGACGACTACCATCCCGGTGGAAGGTAGTGCGGCCCTCAAAGACCTTCATGATCGCAAATTAGACGCGCTTCTCAAGCAGGCGTTTGATTCCAGCGCCCTTTCGCTGCAGGCTTCCATATGCGGAGCGTGTGTCCAGAGCTTCTATTCGCTGGCTCCAGGGGGAGTCGGGCCAGGACAAAGAGGAGAGGCTGGTGGCTGAGGCGGCAAAGCTGGAATTGGCAGCGGCTTATATGGCGGATGCCTTCTATGACTTGATCAGGATTTCAGCGAAGTCCATGGTGTCAGTGATTGCTGCTAGGTTTCTCTGGCTAAGGAATTGGGCGGCAGATGCCTCTTCAAAGACTCGGCTCAGTAAGCTTCCCTACAAAGGCAAGCTGCTTTTTGGGGAAGCCTTGGAGAAGATTGTATAAGATTTAGGGGATTCCAAGGGAGGTCGGTTACCGGAGGATCGCCCTAAAACCATAAGGCCTGGAGCTCTGCTAAGAGGTCAAGGTAGGGAGTTTCGACGATCTCGCTTTGCTCCTTATCAATGAGGTCGGTTTGCCGCTAGAGGTCAGCCCTTTTGGGGGGCTATGGGGTTCGGAAGGGGATACCTTAATGCCTCTCAGAACTCTGCCAAGAAGCAACAATGAAGTGCGGCTGGTCCAGGCGGAGATTCCCATAGGCGGACATTTGCAGGGGTTTCTCTCTGTCTGGGCCACTATAACTATGGACAGATGGGTGCTGGAGATCATTTGCGAGGGTTATGCGCTGGAGTTTGCACAACCGCTGGCAGAGTCCTTTGTGATGTCTCCGTGTGGGCCTCTCACAAAGAGAAAAGCAATTGGCAATACGCTCCAGCGCTTGTTGCGACTCGAGGCAGTAGTGCCCGTGCCTCCAGACCAACACTTATTAAAAGAGGGTTGCTACACAGTACCCTGTCCTGTGCTTCTGAGGTAAGCTGTGACCAACTTCCTGGGTGATTAACAGTCCTTGCTTGGATAGGAGGGTCTTTCAAAATGGCCTTTTGACCTGCCACCTGGCTTTAACACCTATTGAAAACATTTCACAGGTCTCTTGCCCCCTAGGTAGAAGGCCTCTTTCTAAAGGTCTCTAGAAGACTTAATTTGTTGCTCAAAGAATACTGACCCTGTTTTGCCTTTTATGCTAAGTTATATTCCGATCTGATTTAAATTAAAACTCTTTGCTGCTGCTAGGCTCTGACTTATTATGAAATTTAAACTAGAAGCTCTCTGCTGGGTTCTAAATTTAACCAGAAAGCTCTCTTCTGTGTTTTAAATTTAAACTGCTGCTACTAGGCCCTGACTGATTTTTTTTTTTTTTATTGTAATTGATATTTATTTATCTGCGCTTATATACCGCCTTTCACAAATCAAGGTGGTTTACATTGAACTCAAAAATGTATTAAAAGATATATGCATTACATGGAACGTTAACAAAGTGTGTCGTAGTATTAAAACAATTGAAAAGTTAGAAATGGAAAAATAACTAGGGATAACAATCAACTAATTACATGAGTATATGAGTAAATATAGTTTGATCTTAACTACATGTTTGATTGAATTGTTTGTTCCCGATATGGAAATTTCTGTCCTGTGTCCTGTTTCAGGTGAAGTATTGGGTGATATAATGATTAAATGTAAATTCATTAGGTAGCCAGGATTAATTTGTTTTAAGTTGTTTCAAGTAATTGATTTTCCAAAATGTTCTCTGAATAGGAAAGTTTTTATGAGCTTGCGGAAGTTGTTTTGATCTTTATTATCTCTTATGCTGTCTGGGAGTGAGTTCCATTGTGTTGGAGTGTATAAAGAGAATGCCCTCTTTGTTGTTGTTGCCTTGCTGTTTCTGAAGATTGAGGGGACTGATAATGTGTTTTTACTGTTGCTTCTTCTTAGTCTAGTTTCCGGGTTGGTATGAATTAATGATCTTAAGCTTGATGGAGATTCATTTTGAAGAGTCTTGAATATTGTGTGCAGTATTTTAAATTTTATCCTGTTGGCTAATGGTAACCAGCGTAATTCTTTTAAAATTGGTGTAACGTGTTCCTTTAATGGCGTTTCTGTGATTACTCTTGCTGCTGTGTTTTGTGCTAGCTATGGAAGGGCAGACTAGATAGGCCATTTGTTTTTTTTCTGTCGTCATGTTTCTATGTTTCTATCATCTACTCTACCTCTCTACGAGACCAGATGCAACCAACCCAACATCAAATGTATACACGTTCAGCTTGCAACAGAATACAAATACTCACCAACTACCTCTGTGACCACCAAATAGACATCATGTGTGCAACTTAATCTTGTTCACTGACACTGATAATGTCCTGATAAATCAACTCATAACACCCAATTACAAACTATTCAACTCCATCAGAATCAACTGCAGAGATGGTGGAGTCTTCATTCTGGCCAGGAACGAGCTGGATTTCCATTTCATTGCCACCAATACAGGGGGACCACAAACTAACAAACTAACTGCCATGCCCTGACTGATTTTAACAAATACACTGGGTTCACAGATTAATCAGCTTTAATCCAAAGAAGTCCCTTCAGAAAAATTCCCAGAAGTATATACTCACAATTGCAGATCTCTCTCCAGAAGTAGCAGTCCCCTTTTCTAGTCCTTCAAGACTGAGGATCACAGAGCTCTGGTTGAGCTATTTATGCCTGTGCTGCTGAGGTAAGCTGTGACCAACTTCCTGGGTGATTAACAGTCCTTGCTTGGCTAGAAGTCGTCTTTCAAAATGGCCTTTTGACCTGCCACCTGGCTTTAACACCTATTGAAAAAGTTTCACAGGTCTCTTGCCCCCCTAGGTAGAAGGCCTCTTTGTAAAGGTCTCTAGAAGACTTAATGTGTTGCTCATACTTCTGATACTGTGATTCTTCCTACTACTCATGTGCTCACTCAATGAATACCTTCCGCCTTTCTCCCCCCCCCCCCAATATAGTCTTCTGTAATCATCACCATGTAAAGGTTTTGCAGTTGCTGCCAGCATTTTTCCTTAGTCTGCAGCAGCAGCCCTCTCACACTATACTTCTCATTCCTCTCTCATTCTCGACAGTTTCACTTTAAAACATTCACTGGATCTCTCAGTAACCCTTGCAGAGTTCAGCCGACCCCCTCCCCAACTTTTGTACATCACAGGAACCCACCTATCATACCTGTTCCATTCCTGCGACTACAGTGCTTCTGGTACTCTAACCCCAGTCCCTTCTCATTGGATCCTATCTACAGACTCTGCTGATAGTGACGCTAGAAGCAGGCAAGGCAGTCTCAGTCTCACTGAGGTGGGTAGAGTGGGGAAGGACTGGAGAACTGCATAATGTGGTCTAAACTCTGAAAGACGTCCAGACACTTTAGCCATCCTTATGGTTTCCAGGTATTAATGCAAAAATGTGTGCGCAATCTTAGAAAAATACAAACGGGTGGCAACACTAGCCTCTTCAGTCCTTAATGTGACCCTGGGGCTATCCAACTAATTTGCTGACCTGTAAGCCATAATGGTGGAAGAGGATAATGATGTGGTAGCAGTAATTGAAACATGGTTAAGTGATAATAGGGACTGAAAAGTAAATATACCAGGTTATAATCTTTTCAAAAAGGAAAAGTTAGGTAGAAAAGGAGGCAGTGCAGTTTTAGATGTTAAGCCCATAATGAAGACCATTGAGATACCAAGGGTCAGATGAAATAAGTTGTTTTATCTTTAAGCATGGCTATTTCCTTTTGATTTTGCTGTGCTAAACTTGACTCCTGATGCAATGTTTTAGTGTGAAAAAAAATCAGAAGTAAAACCACTGACCTAAAGAGTAGTGCAGTTAGCATGCAAAACACTAGCAAAGGGCCAAATTCTTAATTTCTCTCAATGTAAAAGACAAAACAAAATAAAAACCCCACCCCCTAAATTTTGACTTGCTTTTTATTTCTCAGGTAGCTTTAAATCTCGACTCCAGCTCAGGGCAGCAGTAAAGATGCAGCATGGGAGCAAAGGATCACCTAACGTAAAGTATGACACTTAGAGCCCAAAGGGGGGGGGGAGGGTCACCTTAGATTATCTTTTTCGGGTGGATCTCCCAAGTAGGCCAAAGCCCCCACCACCAATCCCCAGACCCTCCCCCCTTTTGGGCTCTAGTGGGCCTCTGGACCCCCCCCCCCCCAAACCCAACTAATTTTTCCTACTGGCCCTGATGATGCCCTGAACCCCCAACCCCCTCCTCACCCACTTCTAGGTCAGAAGGCAGGAAGAAATCACATTCACTCCTTTCTTTGATTCCATCATCTTCCAAAATGGTGATGACTGATCCCTGGGCTGTGCATTTGGACGTACCATTAAGGGTCAGTCTGCCAAATAAGGGAGTAGTGCTCAATAAGGGAAGCAATCCCTCATTTGGCAGGCTGACCTCTAGGGGTATGTTGTGTGCAGTTAGTTAATGGCATCAGTTATTAATGCCATTAACACTCCCATTTCGATTTCTGCAATATTGCACTACATGGTCTATCAAAACAATCCATAAGACAACTACAGATTGCCCAACATGTCGCAGCCAGGATAACCTCAAACATCAACTTAACCGAACACATTACGCTAGTATTATATAACCTTCACTGGTTCCCAATTCAAAGCCGCATACAGTACAAAATCCTTGTAACTACATTCAAACTTACCAAAGATATTACTCCATCTCACCTCACTACCCTCATCACTAAGGATAGTACTCAAAACCAACATGATTGTAAAAAAAACAAATTAACTACACCTATCAGATTTCAGAAATTCCACAAAATTAACCAACAGATCTTTCTCCCATTTCTCCCCTGTTCTCTGGAACAAACTCCCAGTTAGCATAAGATCCATAGATGATCTCTCTACCTTTCAAAAAAACCTCAAAACCCATCTGTTCATCCTACAATTCAGAAACATAAATGAAGATGAAAATCCCATCACAACCATGCCACTAAGTGATACACACGATGGCTCAATCCTGATAAAACACAACTGGAACAATGTAATAAAACTATTTACATATGTTAATACAGTGTAACAACACTACACTGACCTCCTAGCTTAATATCAATGTATATAGTTACCTGTTGCTACCATAATGCACACAGTTAATTGTTCTATCTGAATATATACTGTACATAGTTAATTGTTCTATGTAACTGAATATGTACTGTTTTGTACAATTCAATGCTTTGTTCAATGTAAATCGCATTTGATCTGCTGGAAAATGTGGTATAAAATGTCAAATAAATAAATAAATTTATCCTTCGTTATCTTGCTATACCAGTCCAAAGGAGTGGGGCTAACCCAAGCAGTCAGGTCACAAGGTGGGAGGATGACAACACTCTGGAGAGAATTGCTCTGCCAAGGGAAATCTTGCCTCACTAATCTGCTATATTTTTTTGAAGATGTGAATAAGCAAGTAGATAAAGGTGAGCCAATTGATAGAGTGCATCTGGATTTTCAAAAAGCCTTTGAGAAGGTCCCTCATGAGAGGCTCTTGGATAAATTAAAAAATCATGGGATAGGCAGTGTACTATTGTGGATTAGGAACTGGTTAAAAGATAGAAAACAGTGTAGGGCTAAATGGCCAATTTTCTCAATAGAGAAAGGTGAATAATGGAGTATCTCAGGGATCTGTGCTGGGCCCTCTCATTTTTAACACATTCATAAATGATCTAGAAATGGGGATAACGAGTGATGTGATCAAATTTGCACATTACACACAATTATTCAAAGTTCTTAAAACACAAGAGGATTGTGAAAAATTGTAAGAGGACCCTCATAAATTGGAAGACTGGGTGTTTAATGTCAACAAGTATAAAGATATGCAATTAGGGAAGAACAAACCAAAAGTATGGTTACATGATGCAAGGTTTCAGATTAGGAATCATCCCATAGGAAAAGGATCTAGGTTTCATCATGGATAATGCCTTGATATCCTCTTCCCAGTGTGCAGCGGCGGTCAAGAAAGCAAATAGAATGCTAGTTATTATAAGGAAAGGAAGAGAGAATAAAACCAAGTATATTATTAATGCCTCTGTCCAATTTTGGTAGCCACATCTTAAAAAGAAAATAGCGGAATTAGAAAAGGTACAAGGAGCCACCAAAATAATAAAGGGGATGGAAGGATACCCCTTACAAGGAAAAGCATAGAAGGTTAGGGCTCTTCAACTTAGAAGAAAAAAAAAAAAAAAAAGACGGCTGAGGGGACACGAGAGAGGTCTATAAAATGATGGAGTGGAACAGGAATTAGTCTTCACATGTGGGTACGTCGGCGCCGACGGAGCCCTCACGGAAAATGCTCCCCAGCATCCAATCAGAAGCCTTTGGGAGCATCCCCCACGCCTGTGCGGTGACTTCCTGCCCCTCCAACAGTCTCTCCTCAGTTGGGTTTCATAGCTGAGACATAAGGAGAGAAGAGGAAGGGGAAATAGACAGATACAACTCCTAAGGGAGGCGGGCGGGTTGTGAAGACTAATTCCTGCTGTTCCGGAGATCACCTGTTACAGGTAAGTAACTGTGCTATCTCCAGGAACAAGCAGGAATGAGTCTTCACATGTGGGGACTCCCTAGCTAAGGATGCCAGGGGAGATCCCATAAAATGCATATCCCGGACAGGACGGCATTTTCCAACCTGGATCCCCAGCATCCCCGGAGGGATGGGGGGGTAGGAGTTGAGTAGAACAGAGCTGTAGGAACAGTGAAACTAAAGACTACAGGGAAAAGTCTTTAGAAGGCATGACAAGCAGCATTAAAAATTTAATGAACTGGCACAAAGTAGAGCTTACCTACTGGAAGTAGACAGTAGATGCAGTAGCAGAATCTTCAAGAAAACTCCACAGCAGTGAGGAGAAGGCCCAGACTGGAATGGGCAGGAGACCCAGGTGTCCACCGGGGCAGGAGAAGATCAGCAGGTCCCCACAGGGAGGCTTTTACAGGAAAGCTGGGACTCGTTCAGGCACAGAGTCATCAACAGTGAGGACTTAAAAAACAAAGGGAACTGACCGATCTGGTAATTTGGCCCAGTCCGGGAGGGAAGAGGGGGCATGGAAGAAAGCCCCCATTCCCAAGGAGAACCGAAGGGAACTCAGGAATATGGAAGATGCACACTGTCTTTCCTAACTGGCCAGAGATAGGAAGACATTGAGGGAAGGCTGCATAGACAGGGAGATGTATAACAAAAATAGAAGCTGTTGACGTCACAGCAGTAGTGGTCAGAAAAAAACCAGTCCCAGTCACTGAGCCATATAAAAACAGGCAAGGTGACTGTCTGGATCTCATAGAAAAATAAACCTAAGCACCGACAGTCATGGGGGGAGGCATGACATAGGGCGCTATGGACATCTCCTGACATGTGCATACATATATATATATATGTATATAGATATGCATACGGAAGGCATACACGAAATAATCTTAAGACGACATGCCTGCCACTGAGCCACAGAGAAGACCTTCACATGGGGAATGTGACGGTCCAACAATAGGAGTGAACCCATCGGAAGAGATATGGAGGCTCCCTGTCTGTGAAGCAGGGGTATATTCCGGACAGAATGAGAGCTCCGTGGACATTCAAGCCAAGGAACTTATCTCTCGTAAGAAAAAAACTCCGCAGAGATTAAGATCGATGCTCTGTGGCAAGGGCTAATAAGAAAACTTCTCCGAAGAATGCAGAGGGCATTGCGCGGGAGAGTTACAAGATAAACTGACAGCAACTGAACAAAACCATAGAGGGGATTCTCCTGTATAAGGACAGAGAGGAAACAGGCAGGGGTGGCGGAGACTCCGTCCCTGCCGGATGAGTCGTTCAGAATATGCATTGGAGGAAGACAACCAGACTACGCTGGAAAGAAAAAGAAGTATTTCAGTATGGTACCAACTCAAACAGGGGAAACCTGGAAGAGAGGGATTAGGAAAGTGACCCACCATGTGGCAAGTCCGCCGAAGGAAAAAAGTCCAAGTGGGGACCGAAACTATCCTGGGATAGTTGCAACCTCCCTTCATGGTAGAAGAATGGGAGAGTCAGTGACCCATGGAGAAAACATCCCAGGGGCATAGCATACTGGAAAAGAAAAAAAAAAACCCAGCGTAGGGTTTGAGAAAAACTTCTACAGAGGAGAGGTTAACTGTATGGCGCACCCTGCCGGAACCTATGGGCGCAGGTACGAGTAGACTGGTTTGAGCCTGGAGACTTCAGGCTAGGAGGAGACGTCCCTCGCTCGGGTACGCCGGAGGAATGGGCATTAGGGTGAACCCTCCTCCTCTTCGGGAGAGAAGGGTTCGTAGGATATTTCCCACGTCCCGGGGAAAAAGGAGGCTTGGGATGGTCTCCATAGCCAGGGAAGTCAGTGGAGCAGCGAGCAACCTGACGTAAAGCCTCCCTATTGAAGAGATTTTCTCCAGTGCAAGGAGAGTTACCCAGTGTATGTTGTGCCCATCTGTTCAAGCCTGAAGCTTGCAGCCACGCAGTACGACGTGCTCCAATGGCAATAGCTGAGGATCTGCTAACAGACTCAAAAGAGTCTAGGGAAGCACGGGAAAGAAACCAAGAGATGTCCCTGCTATGATTAAGAAGCAAGGAATAGTCAGAGGCCTTAGGTTCTGACAAGAAGGGAGACAGAAGAGATAATTTCTCTGTGACCTCCTGAAGCGTAAGACTCATATAAAATATATATGAAATGATTCTGGAAGCCAACATAGAAGTCTGGAAGGTTTGACGGCCAAAGGCATCAAGTGCTTTAGATGCACGACCTGGCGGATAAGAAGAGTGTTTCTTCTTACTTCTGACCTTCCTCATCGCTGATTCCACTACAAGGGAATGATGCGGAAGCTGGTTGCTCTGAAACCCCGGAGAGGGAGGCACCTGATACAGAACATTCATGGCCACAGAGGGCGCAGGGACCTTCAAAGGTGATTCCCAAATCCTCAGGAGGTCCTGCAAGGAATGGTATAAAGGAAGCATGACGGTCCCCTGTTCGGCCGAATCTTGGGTAGGAGCAGGGCCAGGAATAGGAATGGCAAGAAAAGTAGCCATGTCAAGGAGAAATTTCTGAAATGAAGGATCTCTCAGAGAAGTCATTCCCGGGTCGGCCGAGGCCGAATGTGGGCCGTGGACACCAGAAGACCCACGGGACTGGTGCAGAGAAAGAATTCTGCCATATGGGGGACGGTACTGACAGCTCCGATTCGAGGCCGTCAGTATTGCCTCATCAGCACCCGGTATCGATGCCAAGCTAGGCATCAAAAGGATCGATGGCACCAATGGAGCAGCAGGAATCGACTTCGATACTGATGCCGGCGTCGGTGCCAGCGGAGGAGGTAGCGAGGGTTGCCGAAAGGGCACCGAGCTAACCAAAGGGCTTTGAAGATTACCCTCGGTACTGCGTAGTCGGAGACGACCTGGCCCGGTTTCCCACCGCGTCAGAATCGAATCATCCAGACTAGAGATCGATTCTAGACTGGGCATCGAAGAGGGCGAGGCTATCGGTGCATGCCGAGAAGATACCGACGTCGGAGGTGGCATTGGCGATGCCGCAACCAAGTCATCTAGACTGGAGATTGATTCAAGATTGGGCATCGAAGCGAGCGAGGCTATCGATGCACGCCGAGAAGGCACCGACGTCGGTGGTGGTGGTATCGGCGATGCCCCCACAGGAGAGACGACCGGGATCGGAGCAGTCAGGGCCAAAGGCACCGTGGACGTCCGAAGACGATGCCCCAGGACGGGAGGAACACTCGACACCGGCCCCGACGCCGGGGCATCGGCACCGCCCGAAGCCGGTACCCCCCACGAAAGGAGATGGACGCCCCTCCGGGGCGTATTGATTGACTCTGACCAGGAAACCCGGTGACGAATCCCGGTGAAGAGTGGGACACCCGACACCAATGTCGATGCTGGGGCATCGGCATCGCTGGAAGCCGGTGTCCGCCCCGCGGCCGGCCCGGATACAGGCCCGCTACCCAGGTCCGCGTCGATCGGTCCCGAAGGTACTGGGGGTTCCAGAGGGCGATCCCTAGTGGAGAGCGGAGCACTCGACACTCGTGGCAATGCCGAGGATCCGGCACCGCTCGAGGGCGGCACCACCCCCACGCAAGGCTGGGAGGCCAAAGAGCCAGCCCGGGTCGGGTCAACCGGTCCCGGGGTTACCGAGGACACCGGACGCCGACCCCCGGTGAAGAGTGGAGCACTCAACCCCGGTGCCGATGCCGGGGGAGCAGAACCGCTCGAAGACGGTGCCAACCCCGCGCATGGCTGGGATGCAGGCACGCCAGTCGGGGTCGAACCGGCCGGCCCCGAAGGTATCGAGGGTGCCAGACGACAATCCTCGGTGAGGGGTGGGCCCCTCGACACCAGTGCCAATGCCGGGGGAGCGGTACCGCTCAAAGCCAGACCGCCATCCCCGGCGGCGAGTGAAACACTCGACGTCGACGCCGATGCCGGGGGAGCCGGTGCCAACCCCGCGCATGACTGGGGCGCAGGAAAGCCAGTCTGGATCGAATCAATCGGCCCCGAAGGCACCGAGGACACCAGCTGACGATCCTCGGTGAGGAGTGGAGCACTCGACACCGGTGCCGATGCCGGGGAATCGGTACCGCCCGAAGCGGATACCACCCCCGAGCATGGCTCAGGTATGTTCTGTGAGGAGTGAACCCCAGGAACAACCTGAAACCCTGTAAATGCTTTGGAGCCCGAGGCCTCCCGCCGGGGTTTTATTGCCGATGTGGTCTTGAGGGCAAGGCCGGAGCCGTCATCATGCTGGGCATGAGACTTGCCCTTCAAGGATCGGCTAGTCTTAACAGACTGTTTGTGGGTTACCTGATCCTGGAGAGAAGAATAAACCGAGGCCCTCACCCGAGGAGGAAAAGCGGTATCGAGGGATACCCGAAAAAGGGAAGGTCTTCTCCCGACGTTAAGGCCCCGTGGACCCGGGGAAAAAGGGTCAGGGCCCAAACATGATAGACACCAGGCCTTGGAGTCTAAAAAGAAAACCAAGTCTCCACAGTGGGGGCACTTCAAAGGGGGATGAAGGCTCCATGTGGAAAAAAAGGGCCTAGTAGGCCTTAAGGATAAACAAAGAAAATTTGACGAGGGAAGAGAGAGTGAAGCACCCGAGGAACCGGTATCAACGGGGAAGACCGCCGCGACCGCACAAAACAAGAAAAAGTTAAGAATATAAGGATATAAGAAAAAAAGGTTTCTGCGGTTACAGGAGGTACGTCCTGTAGGCTCCGTGGAAAAACAAAAACTGAGGAGAGACTGTTGGAGGGGCGGGAAGTCACCGCGCAGGCGCGGGGGATGCTCCCAAAGGCTTCTGATTGGATGCTGGGGAGCATTTTCCGTGCGGGCTCCGTCGGCGCCGACGTACCCACATGTGAAGACTCATTCCTGCTTGTTCCTGGAGATAAACATAGATTAGTTGTTTACTCCTTCAAAAAAATAGAAAGACTAGGGGGATATGCAATGAAGTTACAATGTAGCACATTTAAGGCTAATCGGCAAAAATATTTTTTTCATTCAATGCGTATCAAGATCTGAAATTCATTTCCAGAGGATGTAGTAAAAGCTGTTAGTTTAGTTGGGTTTAAAATAAGTTTGGACAAGTTTCTGGAGGAAGAGACCATAAACAATTATTAAAAAGGACCAGAGAAATCCACTGCTTACTCCTGGGATAAGCAGCATGGAATCTGTGTACCTTTTTGGGAATCTGACAGGCACTTATGACTTGGATTGACCTCTGTTGGAAACAGGATAATGGTCTTTATAGACCCTTGGTCTGGCCCAGTATGGCATATCTTAAGTTCTTAAAGGCACCATATGTACCTGTTCCTATCTGCAATCTGTTGTTTTTCACAAGAGTGTTCAGAGTGATTAGTTAACCACTTTACAGATGTCTTCTGAAGATACCAAAGTAGACTTAGCCCATGAGGAGACTTGTGCCCTAGTGAAGTGGGCTCTGATCTGTTCCAGCAGTTTTTCCACACAAGAGGTAAGCTGAACTAATAGCCTTCTTAATCCAACCGGAAATTCAAGACTTGTTCTTTCTTTGGGCAAATGAATAGGAGAAAAAAGATAATCCAACCAGTGGATGGAATTAGTAAACTCTAGATACTTCATCAATGTCCTCCTCACGTCCAACACACATAAGGAGGGGTCTTTTTGTAGATCATTCTCCAAAAGGAGAGCAGGACTGCCATCTGATGATGAAAGGGATACAGCACTTTTGGGAAAGAAAGAAAGGCATCATCCTCAAGGAGACAGCTGACTATAAAAGGCTCTCCGCAGAACAGGGCCTGTAGTTCAGACATCCACCTAGCATATGCAATAGCCACTAGGAAAATCACTTTCAAGGTCAAATCCTTGAGATAGGCCCTCCATAGAGGCTCGAATCGTGGACCTTTAAGTGCCTTCAACAACAGACAGACTTCACGGTGGAACAACCAACACAAGGGTGGAAAAATCTGTTTCACCTACTTTGGGAAAGTGGGACTCATTAGGGTGTGCTGCAAAAGGAACCCCTTGAAATAGCCCCTAATAGCACGCAATAGCCACCACCTGAACCTTGAGAGAGTTCAGAGCCAAACTCTGCTCCAATCCAGCTTGTAAGAACGTCAAAACGGTAAATATGTCCACCCTCCTGACATCTACGTCTGGAGAGGAACACCACCTCTTGAAGACTTCCCAGATCCTGACAGACCTAAGATGTAGAGGTTTTCCTAGTCTTAAGGACAGCGTCAACAAATGTCCCAGAGTATCCTTTCTTAGTCAGATTTCACCTTTCAAGGATCAGGCCATAAATAAGGGACTGGGATTCTCTATGATCAGAGGACCCTGTCACAAAAGTCCCTCTCCTGTAGTAATAGAGGGGGGCCCACTAGTAGGCCAAGAGATCTGCATACAATGGCCTGCTTGGCCAGTCCAGTGCCACTAGAAAGACAAAGCCCAGATGAGACCCAATTCTGTGCAGAACCCAGCTCATCAATGGCCAAAGGGCAAAGATATACAGGAGACCTCCTGAGGCCACCAATGAAGAAATTCATCTCATCCCACCACTTGCAGTTTCTTTCTGCAGTTGAAAAAGCTGATCATGTTAGCACTCCCCTGGATGGCTATCAGATCAAACAAAGGGAGACCCTACTTCTGAATGATATGATCAAACATGTGATGATTTAGCTCCCCCATTGGCCAGGTTCCATGGTGTTCAGATTCATGAAGTCCACCTGCATGTTGACTCCTCCCATTATATAGGCCAACCAACAGAGCCACCAGATGAATTTCTGCCCAGAGGCAGAGGTCCACCACATCTGTGACCAACGCAGCACTATGTGTGCTGCTTTGCTTGTTATGTATGCTACAACCATGACATTGTCTAAGAACACTCTTGACAACCTTGCCCACAGCAGAGTCCAAAACCTTTCCAGGACCAGGTCAATAACCCTGGTCTCCATCCTGCTGAACAATCAGTAGGCCTCCTGAGCTGATCAGAGCCCCTGAACAAATTGGCCCTGATAGTGGGCTCCCCAGCCCAGCAGGCTGACATCCAAGGTGATTATCTCCCAGTGTGGAGCCTCTAGGGACATCCTGTCCATCAGCGGCTGGAGTCTGTAACTACCAGGCCAATTCCCTCTGTCCTTCTGCGAAGAGGTAGGTGCTGCTTAAACAATTGGGATCAGGGAGACCAGTGATCCAGTAAGTGTCTCTGCAGTGGGCGCATGTGCATCCTGGCCCAAGGAACCAGATCTAGGTCAAAACATCGACCTCAGGAGCTGAAGATAGCCCCTTGTCCTGGAAGCTGTCTGAAAGCAAAACTCACTGAACTATGACTACAGTTTGATAAACCTACAGTATATGGTATGATAAACACCCTTCCCAAGTGGGCATCAAAGTCGGTATCCAAATAATCCAAGAACTGGGAGGGAAGTAGACTGCTCTTGCAATAACTGATCACCCATCCCAGCTTCTCCAACCATCAGATCACTTGGGATATGTCTTCCCTGGATTTCTCCATGGAGACGGATCAAAACAACTAGTCATCCAGGTATGGGTGGAACCTGGTACCCCTGCCTGCACAAAAAGGATGCCACTACCATGACCTTCGAGAAGGTATGCAGGGCCATGACCAAACCAAAAGGCAGGGAACAAAACTGAAAATAGCAACCCAGAACATAGATGTAGAGGAACATCCAAGGTTGCTCCCTAATGGGAATATGGAAGTATGCTTCAGAGAAGTCCAAGGAAGTTAGAAACTCTTTGCAAGACTGACACTATGACCGCACTGAGGGTCTCCATGTGTAAAGCAAAATCTGGCTACTGTATTTTGTGCAATCTGTAATTGTTTGAATATAGTTTGCCTTTTAATTCCACATACAAAACATTACAATAATCAATCACATGCGGTTTTTACCATACTTACAAGGCTCTGCCAAGAAATCTGGAAGACAATATCATAGTTGGAAAAGATCTGTGTTTATACTGACTGCAGAAATTATTACACAATCACTCTGATCCCACATGCCAAAAAGACTCTGCTCAAGATCATTCAGCAGAGACTACAACCATACCTGGAACAAGTACTGCCTGACGTGCAAGCAAGGTTCAGGAAAGGGCAGAAACAAGAGACATCATTGCTGATGTGAGATGGATCCTTGAAAAAAAAACAAAAGAAAACCAAAATGATGTCTATAATGTGTTTTATTGACTACAACAAGGCTTTTGAATGTGTAAGCCATGAGAAATTCTGGGCCACATTAAGCAGCACGGGTATACCAGAACACCTGATAGATTTCTTGCACAATCTTTACAGTGATCAAAAAGCAAAAGTTCAAACGGAACAAGGAGAAACAGAAAATTGGCAACGGTGTACAACAAGGCTGGATACTTTCTCCTTATTTGTTTATATGCAGAACAAATCATCTGAAGAGGTGTGAAGATTGGTAGAAGACTCATCAACAACCTTAACTATGCTAATGATACCACAATACTGGCTGAAAGTGAAAAAGATCTGAAACATTTACTTCTCAAGATCAAGGATGTGTCTTAAAATGGGCCTGCACCTTAATGTAGAGAAGATCCTGACAACTGGCAAAAATCAGTAAGTTTATTGTTGATGGAGAAGAAATTGAATTAGTTTGACAACTTTAACCTGCTTGGATCAATAATCAAGCAAGAAATGACAAGCAGTCAAGAAAACCAATGCATTACTCTTGGCAGAATGGCTATGAAGGACCTAGAAAAGGTTCTCAAGAGCAGAGATGTCTCTCTCCATACAAAGATTTGATTTGTCCAAGCCATGGTATTTTCAATAACGTCATATGGATGCAAAAGTTACACAGTGAAGAAGATAAGAAGAAAATTGATGTCTTCGAATTATTGTGCTGGCGAAGAATACTGTGCATACCATGAACTGCCTGAAGAACAAACCAGTCAGTAAGAGAGATCAAACCTAAGCTTTTTTTAAAAGCTCAGATGACTGTCTTTCATACTTGGACACATCATGTGGAGAGAGAGATTAGAGAAAGACATCATGCTTGGCAACATTGAAAGTCAATGCAAAAGAATGCACTCTTGAGTCATCTGACTGAAGACCATGCATAGTTTAGGACGACTATCCAGAGGGTCGCCATGAGTCAACACAGACTCAATACTATACAGATTGAATTACATTTTACTCGGGATGCAACAAACTACTGCAGATTACTATGGCAATGGTGTGTCGTTTTTTCTGTAAGTAGAGTTTTTAACACCATGTTAATTTGTATGCCATTAGTTAACTGCATCAAGAGTAAAAGGATTTTTTAGTGTGTGTGTTAAAATGCTGTGCACTGAAACTTAGTGCATAATTTTAACACACAGTTTATTCCATCAAACCTTAGGCGAACAAGGAGTTTTTGAAAATGTTATAGGTGTTTTAAGAGACCTCAGGGGACCACTATTGATGTAAGTATATTCTACAGACCACCATCAAAAGGAGAAGAGGTAGATATGGATATAATAGAACCATCCAAAGGATAACATGCAAAGATCTAACCAAATTTAATGAGTAGTGGTTTGAAAAACGCCATATTTATTTTAAAAAGTCACATTGTTTTATTGTTTCCTATAAGAAAATCAGTTTCTGCTAAAAATTACAGTAAAAAGTGCAAGGCTATAAAATGAAAAAATAACTGCTCTAAAAATGGGTAAAAGATGCTTCAACTCAATGGACAGGGAATAAAGCATCATTGGAGAAAACTCACTGAAGAGGTCAGTGAGGATTATAAAATATATGGGAAGATGTAGCTTGTAAGTAGATGATTATGCAGAACACTACGTGCTAGTTTATAATCGGAAAGTAAAGCACATTAATCATTCACTATAAAACAAAAAGATTCAATTAACAATTACACGAAAAGACAAATTCTAGCAGAAAGATTACTTAATTTAAAGAAAGGATAAGCCTTACTGTCTATATCTGCAGGGAAAAGCAGAATATCAATGCCACCCTGCCATCCAGTGCTTCCTGGACCTACCTGCATCATGCAATCTTCTCCCTTTATACAGTCTCCCTAGATTCCCTGTGCCTAGGCCTATAATGAGGCCTCTCTTTTATAGGAAGATGGAGGTTCTGTTTTCTCCTCAGAGGAAAACAGAGGCAGTTTCCTTACGTTGGATGCAGTGACCTCTCTATCACTCTTTTCTATATCAATCTCTATTAAAAAAAAAATCCTGCATGTAAACATGCAAGAAAAACAGCATCACCAAGAGGACAGATATTATACGACTGCCAAAGAACTTAAGAATTCAATTACCAAAGAGAAAATATGAATTCTTCTGCCAAAAGACATTACAGCATGACAAATACTATTAAAATCTATAACCAATAAAGAAAGTGTTCCTCCTGGAATTGCAATGCTTAGCAATAGCTGTCTAGGGGAGGAGATATGTCACATTAGCAATGCTCAACTTGTGGCTTAGGAGCCACATGTGGCTTTTCAGAGCTGCTTCTCTTTTTCTTATTTCTCTGAATAATTCAAAAAGCACCATATCCAATGCAGCTTCTACTTAAATCTGAAGATCATAATAAAGAGAACATACAAGTGTGGCTCTGGGATTCAATTCATTACTAAAATGATTGACCTAGTGATAAAGGCTGAATATCACTTGCCACATTTACAAGCAGAGACTTTAGTAATAAAACTTTTCGAAATATGTTTCGTCTCTGCAAAGAGCTATTAAGAGCACAATTAATACCATATACTGTTCACCCAATCATATTCTAAACACTCAGGGAATGTTAGCATACTGCTATAATAGTTTTGGCAAATTGGGGATTTCCCAGCCCATTAAGTCTGACTAGTTACCCTGTCTACTGCCACTACAGACTCAACCCGATGTCCAGTCATCTTTCAACCCCATTTTACCACTACCCTTTGCATTTGACCTAAACTAGCTTGAATTCTGTCACTGTTTTAGGATTTTCACTTCTGCTGGTAGACTACTACATGCACTCATCATCCTCTTATTTACATTCTCTTACATACTGCGCTATTCTGCATCAGTGCGGTTTACATTGAACAAACTGAAATTACATTGAACAGGGCATTATAACTTGGAGATAACTATTTTACAGGGAACATGGGCTATGGAGGGTTAAGTGGCTTGCCCAAGACCACAAGGAGCACCTGTGGGACTAGAAACCCCAGTCCTTCCGGCCCAAGGTTGCTGTCCTCTAGTGTGATTTGAACCCCCGACCTTCTGGCCTGAAGTACCTTGCCCCAACCACTAGGCTGCTCCTCCACTCTTAATAATAAATTTGAATTTATAATAAATAAATGCTACTTTGTAACACATTTTTAACTAGTAGCTCAAGATGAATTATATTTGAGTACAGTTGGTTATTTCCTTGCCCCATGGAGCTTACAATCTAAGGGCATTATTAACTAACATATGTTAAATAATGCAAGTCCCAATAATCTCAGAGAGGCCTATTTACCAACTATGCACTTAACTAATGTCTGTGAATTTGAGTTAAGGCTTTACATTTGCATCTGAGGCAATGGAGGATGAAAGTACTTGGCCAAGGTCACAAGGAGCATCAAGGAAAAGCAGTATTTGAACCCTGGCTTTCTTGGTTCACTGCCTATTAGACTACTGCTCTATTCATGTGTTCCTTATCGTCCCTCCAGTTCAGTCCCTCACCGCTGGGTTGTGTACCTCCTCCTGCAGCCTGGAGACTGGATCTTTCAGAATCATGACATCACTGGAGGCATTCCGCTGGTCTCTCCCATCAACCCCAGTGTGTCCAGTCTCCATGCAGCAGGAGGATGTAGTAAGTCTAAGTGCTGGGCTCACTAGAGGAACGGATAAGAAGCAGCTATTTTAGTCAGGTTTTACTTTTATTTGGTTTCCCTATAATTTAATTTTTGGGGAGATATTTCTTTAAATTTATTTTTTTAAAAAAGTAAGTCGGGGGAGGGATCGAACCTGGATTTCCTTCTCTCTCCTCGGGTTGATTTTAATATTTGGTCTGCTCTTCCCTCCTAGTGTGGATGGAGGGATGTTGGTGCAGGTAATGTAAACGGCTGCCTTTAGGATTTACAAGGCAGCGGCGGTTTCATTTAAGCAGGATTCTAAGTGTCCTCGCGGTGGCAGCTGCTTCGGGCCTTCTTTTAGCAGCGCAGCGGCTGGCGGGGCTGCCATTTTTTAACGTCAAAATTGAACCGGAGGTAATTTTCAGTTTCAGGAGCAGAGGTGAGTGAGCCTTCAGCGATTGGAGAGCCTATTAGGCATTTTTCGTGTGAAGTCAGTTTTGGCGGTTTTGTGTGTTCGGTGGTTTGCAGGTCGTTTTTTCTGTCTCCGTGTCTTGTAGTAGTTTGTTAATTTGATTTTCAAGAGTTTTAAAGTGTATACAGTTGTTTCTTTTGGTTGAGGCTGTTAAATTTTGGATTAGCATATATATTTTTAAGTTTAAATTTATTTTATTCAGTTTGTTTATTTTAAAGGTACATATATATTGGGGGAAAAAAAGGGCAGGTTTATTTTTTCTTTCTGAGCTGAGATTTGCTAGTGGCTAATGCCGTCGCGCCCACAATGTCTCGTGTGTGGGTCGCGTAGGGGCACAGTCTCGGACGTAGGGGTCTGTTGGGGCTGCACTGCTGAATCAAGCAATATGGAGCAGGAGATTCAGGAGAGGACTCAGACTCCACCTAGAGCAGTGGAGGAAGAATAACTTCGGAAGGCTTCGTCCGTGCCTCTTATGGAGAATCTGACAGAGTCAACTAGTGCTGGTGCTCCGGCAGGCCAGGCGTTGGCCCTAGGAAGTTTTTGACCAGATTTCGTGTTGATAATGCATCAGGTTTATTGCTTGCGTCAGCAGGATCAGTCACCATTGGCACGATCAGTTTCAGATAAGCTGGTAAGTGGCCTAGTGAGACCTCTTAAAAGGACATGGTCTTTGAAGGATCCACATTTGGTCTCAGATTGGCCAGATGCAGATGATATTGAGTTAGATCCAGATTTAGGAATGGAGGATCTTGAGTAAGGTGAAATTCAGGAGCCTGAAGATCAGGCAAGGATTATAAGAGTTTTTCGGAGAGAGGAGTGACAGCGCTTATTACTGAGTCCCTTCGGTCCAACCAATGGAGGAGGGGGGGTTTGGAGGATCCCCTATCCAAGCAGTGCGTCAAACTCAAGCTGCATTCCCGGTGCATCGAGTAGTTAAACAAATGATCCAAGGTAAATGGGATTTGCCAGAGGCTGGTTTGCAGGGCGTTAAGTCTATGAATCAGCTTTACCCCTTGGCTGATAAAGAGAGGAAGATGTTTCGTTCTCTGCGTATAGATGCAGCGGTTTCAGCGGTCACAAGGAAGACAACCATTCCGGTAGAAGGCAGTGCAGCTTTGAAAGATGCGCAGGATAGGAAGGTGGATGGCTTGTTGAAGCAAGCTTTTGAGGCTAATGCTCTGTCGCTGCAAACTTCTATTTGCAAAACTTGGGTAGCAAGAGCTTGTCTAAGGTGGTCACAGTATTTACAGCAGCCGACACTGCAGACAGAGGAGAGTTTAGCTGATGTGGCACGGCTTGAGTCGGGGTCAGCTTACTTAGCAGACGTTCACTATGATTTAATCAAAGCTTTAGCAAATAGTATGGCTTCATTGGTTGCCGCACGTCGTTATCTTTGGTTAAGAAATTGGACGGCGGATGGTTCCTCCAAGCCTCGTCTTAGTAAACTTCCTTTTAAAGGGAAGTTGTTGTTTGGAGAGGATCTTGACAAATTAGTCAAGGATTTGGGGGAATTAAAAGGCAGACGCTTGCCGGAAGATAAGCCAAGTAACAATTATTAGGTCTCTTACTGAACGTGGAACTCAAGAGAACTCAGTGGTGCGTTCAAAATGAACCAAAAGCAAAATGGTAATCTTATTATTTTATCTTATAGACTTCACGTTTAGAAAACATGCAGTGCTGATTTCCTGTGTAAAGGTCGTTGATGCGAAATGAGCAAATTCTAGTTAGGCTTGCCTGCTAGTTTATGATCTCTGAGTCTGAGACCTGGAAATCGGCTAATGCTGCAATTTTCTAAACGTGAAGTCTATAAGATAAAATAATAAGATTACCATTTTGCTTTTGGTTCATTTTGAACGCACCACTGAGTTCTCTTGGGAAGATAAGCCAAAGCAAGGTCGTTCTCAACCAGCTGTGCGAGGTCAGTTTCGTGACTTCAGGCGGTTTCGAATCTCATGGTTTGGAGGTTTTCAAAGAGGAAGATTTGCTTCACGAGGTCAAGGTTTTTGGGGCTTTCGAGGGGAGGGCAGAGGATTTGCTAGTTCCTCTGCCGCAGGGCTTAGAAAGTCACAAGGAAGCGAGGCGGGCCCGGGCAGGTATTCAGCCGGTTGGGTGTTGGCTTCAAAAGGTTTTTCCAGCCTGGGTCCAGATAATATCCGATCAGTGGGTGTTAGAGGTCATTCACAAAGGCTATGCTCTCGAATTTGCTCGTCCGATAGTAGACTCTTTTGTTCTCTCTCCCTGCAGAGGACAGGAAAGAGCGACTGCGGTATGGCAGACATTGGAGCATCTTCTTCAATTGGGAGCAGTGTTTCTGGTTCCCACGAGAGTTTTACGGCATCGGTCAATACTCTATTTCGTGGATCCAAAAAAGGACAAGTCATTCCATCCTATTCTAGACCTCAAGGGTGTGAATCGCTCTCTGCGAGTACCTCATTTTCGAATGGAAACATTACAGTCAGTAATAGTGGCAATTCGAAAGGGAGAGTTTTTGACATCACTCGATTTTACCGAGGCGTACTTACACATTTATATCAGGCCAGGGCATCAGAGGTTCCTAAGGTTCACGCTTCCGTGCGGGCATTTTCAGTTCAAGCACTGCCTTTCGGTCTAGCGACAGCTCCGCGTAACTTCACCAAGGTAATGGTGGTGGTAGTGGCGACTCTGCGAAAAGAAGGTATATTAGTGCACCCTTATCTCGACGATTGGCTGATACGGGCGGAATCCAAGTCGGAGAGTGTTCAAGTAACAAGCAGAGTAGTGCAGTTTCTTCAGAGTCTCGGTTGGGTAGTCAATGTATCCAAGAGCCATTTAAGTCCATCTCAAATTCTAGAGTACTTAGGGGTACGGTTCGACACCTTGTTTGGGGGCAGGTTTTCTGCCAGATCTGTGGGTTCAGACAGGTCAACGTCGGGTGCACAAGTTTTTAAGGACTCCAGCGCCCTCAGCCTGGAGTTACCTTCAAATTCTAGGGACGATGGCAGCGACAATAGATGTAGTACCTTGGGCCAGAGTGCACATGCGCCCGTTACAGAGGTCGTTGCTCAGGCATTGGTCGTATCAGAACGATTCCATTTGCAAACAACTTCCTTGCCCGCTGCTGGTCAGGAAGTCTCTTCAATGCTAGCTTTGCCCGAAGAATCTGACTTCGGGCATGCCACTGGAGCAGCCGCAATGGTTTCTGTTATTAACAGATGCAAGTCTTGCAGGCTGGGGAGCTCATTGTGGAGATCTGTATGCACAAGGACGTTGGAACGAACGGGAGGCCAGGTGGTCGATCAACCGGTTGGAGTTGCGGACGGTAGCGCTATCTCTTCGGGTATTCGAAAACTCGGTGCGGGGCCGAGCGGTGCGTGTACTGTTGGACAATGCCACGAGAGTCGCTTATCTCAATCAACAAGACGGCACGGGAAGCATGGCTCTAGAGGAGGAAGCAGAGATGTTGTTCGCCTGGGTAGAGCCTCGACTTCAGGCTCTGTCGGCAGCACACATTGCAGGGACAGACAATGTGACAGTGGATTTTCTAAGCAGAGTTTGAGTGGATGCCGGAGAATGGGAGCTTCATCCAGAGGTTTTTGCTCAGATAGTCATAAGGTGGGGGCCTCCGGTTATGGATCTCATGGCAACCTTCCGATCAGCCAAGGCGAGTTGGTTTTTCAGTCAAAGACGAGAAAGAATGTCAGAAGGCATCGATGCTTTGATGCAACAATGGCCCAAGCAGGGTCTTCTCTATGTCTTTCCCCTGTGGGCGCTCATAGGTCAAGCGGTTCAGTGTATCGAAGCTCACCAGGGGAGAGTGATGTTAGTAGCGCCGGATTGGCTGCAACGTCCGTGGTCTTTTGGGGAAACTGCTAGGTACGTATGACCTAGATTGGTCACTGTTGGAAACAGGATACTGGGCTTGATGGACCTTGGTCTGACCCAGTATGGCATATCTTATGTTCTTATGGTATGCGGATCTGGTACGTCTTCTCGACGGAGTGCCTTGGCAAATACCTACAACAGCGGATCTTCTGGTTCAAGGTCCTTTGCAGATGCCTCAGGTGGATTGGTTCTCGCTTACGGCTTGGCCATTGAAAGTTAAGTAAAGCTCGGTTAAGTAAAAAAGGTTATTCTGGAAAGGTGATTGCTACCTTATTGACGGCTAGGAAAAGGTCCACTTCTCTAGCATATATTCGTGTCTGGCTTATTTTTGAAGATTGGTGCGCTAAGCGTCAACTTCGATCATCCAAGGTCTCAGTGCCTATGGTATTAAGTTTTTTGCAAGATGGTTTCGATAAGGGTTTGGCGGCCAGTTCATTAAGGGTTCAGCTGGCAGCTATTTCTTGTTATTAAGGTAAGGTCCAAGGAGTGCCCTTGGGGTCACATGTCGATGTGATTCATTTTTTGAAAGCAGTATCCCATTTACGACCTTCCCGTAGGTTGGTTTCTCCTCCGTGGGATCTCAACTTGGTTCTAGGAGCTTTGACCAGGGAGCCTTTGAGCCTTTGAATCTGACTTCTGTCAAAGATTTAACTTTAAAGGCAGTGTTTTTGGTGGCCATCTGTTCAGCTCGTTGAATTTTGGAGTTGCAGGCGTTGTCCTGTCGGGAACCGTTTCTATCTTTCTCTAGGGAAGAGGTTGTATTAAGACCGGTACCGTCTTTTCTGCCTAAGGTGGTTTCACCTTTTCATATGAATCAGATGGTTTCTTTGCCAGTGTTGGGTATTACGGGGGAGGATGCTTCGGATCGTAGTTTGCTGCAGCTGTATGAAAAGAGGGTCCTTGGTCGATACTTGAAGGTCTCAGAGTCCTTTCGCAAATCAAAACGCTTGTTTGTGCTTTTTGGGGGGTCTGCGTAAAGGTGAAGCGGCAGCTAAAGCTTCACTTGCCAGATGGATACGAGAGGAAATAGCGTCAGCATATATTATGCAAGGTCTTCAGGTGCCCGTGTGGTTATGGGCTCATTCTACTAGGGCACAAACGGCTTCTTGGGCGGAACATGGCTTGCTTCCGCCGGTGGAAATTTGCAGAGCAGCCACTTGGTCTTCTCTCCATACTTTCAGTAAACATTATCGCCTAGATGTTCAGGTGGCAAAGGATGCCTGTTTCGGGTCTGCGGTTTTGCGATCCGGGTGGACAGGTCCCTCCCAATAATTACTGCTCTGTTGTGGCAGGCTATGGCCTATGATAGCCTGCAAATATGAAAGGCCTGTAAGTTAGGCCCTGATTCCAACCCCCATCTAAGAGAAAGAACCAAAAATATGTGAAAAATGAGAAAACAGTTTTAAACTGCTTAATAAGAAGTTTTCATGAATGCATAAATCTTTCATTATTCTCTTGTGCTATGAAGATAGAAATGTTTCAATACTTGCATTCCTAGAGCCAGAAACGACCTTGCAGTAGAGAAGTATCCAAACCTAGAAACTGTACCATTGTTAGAACAGTCCTAGAGGAAGGAGCTGGGTGCTAGGCCCAGGAGGGATCTCTGATTGGACAAATGCAGGGGGCGTTGGGGCCAATAGAAAGTCTGCATGTATCAAACTGGAAAGAAATGTATAAATGAATATGTTTCTGTAAGAACTTTACTCGTCCTTTTTGAAGCTTGACTAACTGGGCCTTGTGCACAATAAATTGGCTTGGACCCTGTAAATTGACTCCTGGATTTATTCATTGTCTGCACTTCACTGCTAGATATTCTTGGTGCGTTGGCCGGGAATGTGCGAGTAGTGAATGGTATTCAAGCGAGTATTCCACGCAATTCGCCTCCAGGTTTGGCCCGGTCGTAACCGTGTCTGTCCGACCGCAGGGGAAACCTCAGGCGCCGCCGGTCCCTTTGTATCGGAGAGGGTTCCGCCTTGCCTCGGCGGGCCACTGGGTCTGGCCGGCCAACACCTCCGAACCCGAGGGGAGTCCAGGATCCAACCCAAGAACTGGTTTGATATCGGGAACCGGATCCGGTGAGTAGACATTTTCTTGTTCAATAGTCTTGGGGAAAGTCTTGCATGAGTGCGCGAGACAAGAGAGCTTGATCACCTCTCATAAGGGCGGTCCTAGTACGCTCCGCATAAGGGTTAGCGGAAGCCGAAGCCATCGACCCTTTGGTTGGGAATAGTCAGTTAGTCAGAAAACCTAGGGCATTTGAGAAATAATTTCTTGTGTTGGTATGATTGCCTGCGTGATTGAGAGGTCTTGAGACACAGACCAAGTGAGAGCGGACTCCTGAGTAGCGCAGTTCCTGGCCGGGCGACCGCGCCCAGGTCGCGAAAAGGAGGAAGCGTGTGGTGTTTGTTCCCCTCAGTGTTCTGTGGGCTGTACGGACCCCTTACCTACAGCCATACTACCTACCCTTACTGTCTGTTGTCTTGTAAGTCATTACGTGTACGCCATTACGATTATGGGAGGGATGGAGTCCACGCAAACTCCGTTGGAATGTATGATCACAAATTTCCGTAAAGGATTTTCAGGAGACTACGGCATAAGAATGTCTCCGTCTAGATTAAGAATGTTATGTGAGACCACGTGATGTGGTGAGCTTGGGTGGACGCTTTCTGCTTGAGCTCCGGGCTTCCGATCCCATACCGGTCTACTGAGCCGTTTACTTGAACCTACAGA
Organism: Ichthyophis bannanicus; assembly: GCA_033557465.1. NCBI lineage: Eukaryota > Metazoa > Chordata > Amphibia > Gymnophiona > Ichthyophiidae > Ichthyophis > Ichthyophis bannanicus. The sequence goes on from CM066033.1 coordinate 980,751,312, forward strand.
ATAGTCCCTTCCTAACAATAACTTCACCTACCGATTATCCCCAGCAATCCAGCCTCGGAGGAGCCGGTATGGCAGCAGCAGCTAAAGTAAATCGGCGAGACAAGGAGCGAGGCTTAGGGCAGCAGAAAATGGCTGACTCGCCCCCAAAGAGCAGTCTGCCCTCCTTGGCGACCACAGGGTTACTGTCCGAAGAGATCTCGGCGGCAGTTTCCACAGCGCTGGCAGCACAATTCGAGGTGCTACGGGGAAAGCTAGATGCAGTACAACTTTCCGTCGATACTATCGGTGCCCGCATGCAGCACGCGGAAGAGAGAATTGTGCAGGCAGAAGAGGAGGTGGCGGGCTTGAAACAGGAGCTGGCTCAGGCAAAGACCATGCTTCGGGCCCAGGGCGAGAAGATTGATGATCTGGAGAACCGATCCAGACGGAGCAACCTCAGACTGCTGGGGATTCCGGAATCGGTAGGAGACTCAGCGTTACTGTCCTATGTGGAAGCCCTATGTACTAAGCTGCTGGGGGAAGCCGGAGAGACAGCCCGGGTTGTCCTGGAGAGGGCACACAGAGTAGGCCCCAAGAACACGCGGGACCTGCGACCCCGGATTGTACTGGTGAAATTCTTACAATTCCAGCACAAAGAAGCCGTACTGAAGGAGGCTAGGAAAGTTGGAACCGTAGAGGCAGATAATGTAAGAATCAGGATTGCGCAGGATTATTCGGCAGCCCTCAGCCAGCGCCGTAAGGCCTTCGCGTCTGTCTGCCAAAAGCTGATTTCTGCCCACATCAAGTTTACCATGCAGTACCCGGCACGCCTGCACGTGGTACATCAGGGCAAGCACAAAAGTTTCGATTCCCCGGAGGCAGTGACGGCGTATGTCCAGCAGCTGGAGAAATCCGAACAAGCACTGAATACGGAGCCTGCGGGACGGGCCTGAATCGGCAGGGACCTCTGAGAGCTTCTATTCTCGATGAGCAGTGGACCGGGTGTCAGGTACACGGACTCCCCGTTGTGTAACTGGATCTGCGGGGTCCCCTTCCCTGAGAGCCTGTGATTAATAGTTAAGCCTTGAAGGCTTGGATCGCAGTTTTACAGGCCCGGTGCTCTATTCTTAAAAAGGACCCGCCGGAGTCCGAGGTGCCTTGGGGCTCACCCGGGGTACAAAGATATCACAGTGCTGGGCTCGTCGAGGACTTGCGGCCCTGGGTATCCTCTTAACAATGGCTTACAGACCATTTTTCTGTCCGGTTTTCATTTTTCACTTACTGTGAGATTTTGACATGCTGTGGTAATTTACCTTTGCTGTATTATGTTACTTACTGTTATGTTGATTTACTGCATCGTAAGGAGAAGATAGTACTGTAATAAGGGGGAGGGTAGCTCGATGCACTCGTGGTTCCCGGGCCTGCTTATGTGGAATATCGGGGTTACTCCGAGAACATGAGCTTGTTCCTACCTAGGAGGGAGTGCTCAACCCATTATTTATTTATTTATTTATTTTATTTACATTCTCTTATATACCGCGCTATTCTGCATCAGTGCGGTTTACAGTGAACAAACTGAAATTACATTGAACAGGGCATTATAACTTGGAGATAACTATTTTACAGGGAACATGGGCTATGGAGGGTTAAGTGGCTTGCCCAAGACCACAAGGAGCACCTGTGGGACTAGAAACCTCAGTCCTTCCGACCCAAGGTTGCTGTCCTCTAGTGGGATTTGAACCCCCGACCTTCCGGCCTGAAGTACCTTGCCCCAACCACTAGGCCACTCCACTCCACTCAACCCATAGGCGGGCATAGGCGGGTGGGGGGTACTAACTGCCACGGGACAGGAAGCCCGGACACATCTAGCAGGGTTGGGAGGTGGAAGTGGAATATGTGTGGGGAAGGAATGGAAAGTAGGGGGGGGAGGGGTGGGGCAGAGGGGGTGGGATACGAGGTGGATGGGAAGGGGGAGAGTGGGGGGTAGTGGGGTAAGGGGAAGGCAGGGACTGAGGGGGAAAGGTCGTCGCACCCCAAAATTCATGCAAAGACATCAAGTAATCCATCCAAGGAAACACAGGGGTGGGCAACAGGCTGGGGGGGTTTCCTCTGACACGCAGTACTGGCAGTGTGGGCCCAGGAGGCAGATACTTCCCTGCGGATAATATCTTGGAATGTATGTGGACTAGGTAGCCCGATAAAGAGATATAAAGTATTGAAAGCGCTGGCTAGACAGCGATGTGATGTTGCGCTATTACAAGAAACCCATCAGACAGCCGAGGAACACGCCAAACTCTGCTGTGACTGGGTGGGTCAGGTATGGGGAGCGCCTGCACTGGGGAAAAAAGGAGGAGTGGCCATTCTCATTCATAAGAGGGTGCGCTTTACGCTGCACCGCCAGGTAGTGGATCCTACTGGGAGATTTTTGCTGTTACATGGGTCGCTGGAGGACCGAGAGACTATCTTAGGTGATTTGTACGGGCCCAACCTACTAGATCAGGATTTTTTCAATCGTTTTGCAGCCAAGGTGGAGCAATTACCAGATGTGCCGCTGCTCTTGGGTGGGGATTTCAACGGGGTCTTTGAGATAGACCTTGATACCTCGAGTGGTAGGGGAACCCGAGAGAGGACGCTTATATCTCAGATGCTGCAAAGATTTAAGGCGCGTTTAGATTTGGTAGACCCTGGCGACTGTTACACCCCTCCGAGAGGGATTACACTCATGTCTCACGAGCACACGGTACAAGTGCCAGAATTGATTATCTCTTACTTTCCACCCCCCTATTTGCACACACGGGAGAGGCCCAGATAGGCCCCCCTGAGATTTCAGATCATGCAATGGTTTGGATAGATCTGCAGTGGGGGGGAGGAGATGGACAGTCCCGTATCTGGCGATTCCCCATTGAGTTGTATAAAGATAGCCAATTTCAGCAATTCCTCGGTCAATGCTGGCGGGACTTCGAACTGAATCATCAGATACATAAGGATGACCCGGAACTGGTTTGGGAAACCGCCAAAGTGGTGTTACGAGGGGATATAATCGGATATGTGGCTCGAAAGCGGAGACTACTGGCGGCGCAGATTATTAGACTGGAAAAACAGGTGACACAGGCACGAGTGCTTAGTGGCCGAGCTCCAACGGCGACTAATAGGAAGCGGTTGTGGGAGCTGCAGGTTGCGTTAAATGAACTGCTTCACCAGCGAGCCAAGAAATCCTTAATGTATTATAAGTACCGGCTCTATTGTTTCGGGGACAAACCGGGACGATTATTGGGGAGATGTTTGAAGAGTCAGAGAGGAGCTAGATTGGTGGCGGCCCTCCGAGATGAACATGGGAATCTCCAGCAAAATCGGGGGGCGATCAGTGCGATATTCAGACTTCTTTCAGAAACTGTATGCGACAGGGGAGATGTCCCCCTCTACCATGGAAAAGTATTTCCAAGGTTTGACTATACCGAAGGTGACCGCGGAACAGCGCGGCAATCTGGGACAACCAGTAACTCTACAAGAAGTGCAGAGTGTCATCTCCGCAGCCAGCTGTTATAAGGCCCCAGGACCGGACGGGTATGGAGCTGAGTTTTATAAGCTTTTGTCTAACTGGGTGAGCCCTCTTCTTGTAGAGACCTATCGCTGTAGAATCGAAGGAGGGGGTTGGCGCTGGGGGAAAATCAGGCCTACATAACGCTTATACCCAAGCCGGGTAAAGACCCTCTACAGGCGGCTTCCTATCGGCCGATTTCATTATTAAACTTCGATATGAAGCTGTTGGCGAAAATCCTGGCTGAGCGCCTGGCGGGAGTTTTAGAGGAGATAGTGCACGAATCTCAGGTGGGCTTTGTGAGGGGGCGCCACGCGGTACGTAATTTACATAAAATCCTGGCGTCTCTGGAATGGGTGCACACCCAACAGTTGCAATCCCTCTTGGTAAGTTTTGACGCTGAAAAAGCGTTCGACAGGGTAAATTGGGCGTATTTGCAATATCTGCTTCCTTTGTATGGCCTGGGGCAATCCTTTTGTGATATGATACACAGTCTGTATGTTTCTCCGACCGCCAGGGTGCTGTGCAATGGGGTCTTGTCGGATTCCTTTTCCTTGCATAGAGGTACTAGACAGGGGTGTCCACTGTCCCCTCTGTTGTTTGTTTTGTCATTAGACCCGCTGATACGGAGCATAGAAGCAGATAGCCAGATATGTGGGGTGGAGGTGGGTAAACAGAGGTTTAAAGTATCAGCCTTCGCGGATGACATGCTGGTGCATTTGCTAGCTCCCAGGGAATCTCTCCCAAGATTGATGGCGGAATTCCGGCTGTTTGGTAGCTTTGCAGGACTTCGGATTAATGAAGATAAATCGGAGGCCCTAGACGTGTCAGGGTACCTGAAGGGACGCTGGGGGGGGGGGATTTTCCTCTGAAATGGACCGACCAAAAGTTTAAGTACCTGGGTATTGTTTTAACCCGGTTGCCCCAAGATCTATATCGGACTAACTTTGAGAAAGTTTTGTCGGGGTTGCGGAATCAGCTGAGAGCCTGGAACCCTTTACCACTGTCGCTACTGGGGAGAGTGGCGGCGGTCCAGATGGTGGTCCTGCCTCGTATCTTATACTGGATGCAGACCTTGCCAGTGTGGCTGTTGCGCCGAGATCTGCATAGCTTAGAAAGGGAGATTCAAGGGCTCCTGTGGAAAGGGGCCAGGGCGCGTAATCCCTTGTCCCGTATGGTTGGCAAATGGAAGAATGGCGGCCTGGGCCTCCCGGACTTAGGGACTTATGCCTTGGCATGTCAAGCGCGGCATCTTGGGGATTGGTTGGGGGGGACAGACACCTACACTCCCAGGGACAGAGGCAGCAGTGGTGGCCCCGGTTTCTTTGATGGGGGTTTTACACGTGGAGGGCGTACACCTCCCACGTCGAATAACGCGTAGCGGCATGTTTAATTCTATGCGACGTACATGGAGACAGCTGAATAGCTTTTGGCACCGGGACTGGCAGGTGTCGAGCTGGCTGCCCATTCATGGTAAAGTGCATTTCCTACCAGGGTCGGACTCCCGAGACTTTCAGTTATGGCAAGCCCAAGGTCTCGAATATGTGGGTCATGTGGTGGGGCTTAGTGGTCACTGCAAATAGTTTTCGGAGCTGTGTGCCGAGTACGCGCTACCTCCCTCTCAGTTTTTTGCGTATATGCAACTTGCTCACTATGTGGCTACACTGTCCAGGGAAGAGTTGGGCGTGGACAGATCGGCGCAGATTCTTGAATTTTTCGAGATTGGGGGTGAGACCCCCCCGACGATAGCGGGATTGAAAGCCCGGTTGGAATGTTTTCGGGCAAAGCCAGACTTTGGGAGGATAGAGAGGGCTTGGGCGGAAGAACTGGGGTGAGTGGTACCACCGGACACTATCAGGCAGGCATTGGGGCGGATAGGCGGGATGGTGGAGGGTGCCAGATGGCGGGAAGTGCAATATAAAGCTTTGACTCGGGTACATTTCTCCCCTCGACGAGCTCTGCGGAGTCGCATTACGCAGGATGGGTCATGCCCCAGATGTTCAGAGCCATTGGCTACTTTAACTCATATGTGGTGGCAGTGCAGGCGCATTCTCCCATATTGGTCCTCTATTAGTAAATACCTTATGGGGCTATTACAGCAGAGGTTTCCTTGGACCGGAGCTCTGGTCATACTCGATCTGCTCCATCGGACTCTCCCGGTGGGAAGGTGGGAGCGGTTATTGGTGCGTAAGGCATGTCTGGTGGGGAAAGGCCCTATTTTACATCATTGGCGCGATCGGGACCCGCCAACGTTCTTGGAGTGGCGCAATAGGTTTCATCAGTTGATGCTGGCGGAGCGCTGGAGAGCCAGGGGTACGGTAAAGAGGTGGTCTGCCTTCATGCTGCTTTGGGAGCCATATATTCAGAGTCTGGGCCCCCACTGCCGGAATGAAATAGTTAATGTGGGATGTTAGGGTACCAATGCAGAGCCTGGGTGCGGGGAATGGATTGCGATTACATATCTTGACTGGTGCTTGGTGGTTGCGACGACGGGAGGGGTGGGTGAGGGGTGGGGGGGGAGGGGGGTGGTTCGCCTTCTCTATAAAATTATGTAATTGTATGCATTGTTTTCTTTATGCTGTTGTTACATAACTATATCTGGTGTTTGCCTCCCGCGGAGATAAGAGTACACTCTGCGGAGGCTTATTGTCTGCATTGTACTGGATGTTATGTTCGTGATGATTAATAAATAAAGTTTCAAAAAAAAAAAAGAATGTTATGTGATAGGGAGTGGCCTGTGCTAGCTACTTCATGGCCCCGTGGGGGCACCTTTGATGTAGAAATAGCTTCCCGTGTTCATCAGCTTGTACAAAAAGCGCACCCTGATCAATTCCCCTACATAGGTTCTTGGTTGAGTGTTTGTGAAAGGCAGCCCTCCTGGGTAAAGCGCTGCTATGAGAAACAGTGTAAAATATTAGTAGCAACCACTAGGGGGACCCGGAAGGTTGAGGAGAGGAAGCCGCCTGTGTATTCCGCCTCAGAGTCCCCAGAAATCCTGGCCCGTTTACCCCAGTACCCACATAGGTTAGCTCCCCCAGCTCCGCTACCTGAAGCTGAACCTGATGAGGTACCCCAGCAATTACCACTGCAGCAGCAAAAGAAGCCCACTTCCCTGAGTGATAGCCCCGAGTCTGGCCCAAGTACGTCGGGGGGGCCAGGGTCCTCCAACGATACAGAAAGCAGAGCTCTCCTGCCAGTTCAGGGTCACCCACCAAGGAAGCTTATACCCGGGAGCCGTATGATTTAAGAAGTGTAACCCCGAAGAAGAAGGAGAAAGCAGGGCGCCTAATGTCATTGTGTCAAGTGCCTGGTTTACTTATCCTGAATGATCAGGGCCAGATGGCGCCAGGACCAACTAGTCTAATCTACGTGCCTTTTTCCACTACTGATTTATTAAACTGGAAAACGCATTATGCATCCTATACTGAGAAGCCCCAAGAATTGACAGAGTTAATGTCTAGTATAATGCAAACTCATCAGCCTACCTGGACTGATTGTCGCCAGCTTCCTGTCTACTCTCTTTACTACTGAGGAGCGAGCGCGGATTGTGCAAGCAGCCATCCGCTGGTTAGAAGAGAATCCCGTAGAGGCGGGGGAAATGAATCTCCCACAAGCAGCTGCCGCAGCTTTCCCAAATGAAGATCCTAGATGGGATCCAAATGATGAAAGGGGGGCAGCGGCCCTAACGCGATTTCGCCAGGCCTTGCTGCAGGGCCTGAGGAAGGGAGGCCAGAGGGCCATGAATATCGGGAAGGTAACTGAAGTTATCCAGGGTCCAGATGAGAGCCCAGCGGCCTATCATGAGCGGTTGTCTGAAGCCTATAGATTATATACCCCATATGATCCCGCCGCTCAGGAGAATTTGCGCATGGTAAATGCAGCCTTTGTTAGTCAGTCCCAGAGAGACATAAAACGAAAATTACAGAAACTGGATGGATTTGCAGGCATGAATACAGCACAGTTAATGGAAGTTGCTCAGAAAGTGCTTGTGAATCGTGAAAATGAGCGTGACAGAGAAAGTGAACGTAAAATGAAGAAAGCAGATCTTCTTGCTGCCGCTTTAGTTGAACGACGTGAAGGAGGTTTTCCTAATCAAAGGACTAGAGAACGTGGAAGAGGCCGCGGAAATAGCAGGCCTCCTTTGGGTGCGAATCAGTGCGACCACTGTAGAGAAGAAGGACATTGGAGAAATGAATGCCCGCATCTTGACTCCACCCCCAGGAGGGGAGGAGGGAGTCCCTGGAGAACAAGAGGCCGATTTCAGAGTCATGGAGGAATGAACCGAGCACAGTTCCAGCGAGAGAGAGAAGAAGCCATTGAGGGAGTGGCAGTAACAACGGGCTATGACATGGATGAAGTGGATGAAGACTAGGCCAGACCGGGCTCCAAGTTCACCCTGGGTCCCCAGGAGCCTATGGTCAGTTTGAAAGTAGGGGACCAATATATGGACTTTATGGTAGATACAGGAGCAGAACATTCAGTGGTGGCAAAGCCAGTGGCTCCTCTTTCCTCTCGATTTGTCACTATTGTTGGGGCCATTGGGAACAGGGCCACCAAGCCATTCCTGCAGAACCGTATGTGTGAACTAGGGGGACAGAAAATAACACACCAGTTCTTGTATATGCCTGAATGCCCTATTCCACTCTTGGGCTGAGATATGCTTGCAAAGCTTCAGGCACAAATATCCTTTGCTGAAGGGGGAGAAATGCAAATGACTGTGAACCCAAAGCCTGCTGGATTGATGGTGCTAACTGTTCCCAGAGAAGAATGGCGGTTCTATGGTACAACTCCAATCAAGTCAACCAGTTCCTGTATACCCACCAACCTAATAGCCCCGCCTGAAGTATGGGCAGAAGATAATCCACCTGGCCTAGCGAAGAACATAGCCCCTGTCATCGTCACCCTCAAGCCAGGAGTGGAACCAGTGCATGTGAAGCAGTATCCTCTTCCCCGACCAGCCATTGAAGGAATCCATTGCCATCTGATGAAACTTCTGAAGTATGGACTTCTCAAAGAGTGCCAGTCACCTTGGAACACCCCTCTTCTCCCAGTTAAGAAACCTGGGACAGGGGATTACCACCCAGTACAAGATCTAAGGCGGGTAAATGATGCAGTTGAAACTATACACCCAGTGGTACCAAATCCTTATACTCTCTTGGGACTGATCCCCGCTGAGGCTACTCATTTCACCATCCTGGACCTAAAAGATGCCTTTTTCTGCATACGCCTAGCCCCCACCAGTCAACTTTTGTTTGCTTTTGAATGGCAAGACCCCACAACAGGAAGGCGGGGCCAACTCACCTGGACTCGATTACCTCAAGGATTTAAGAATTCACCTACTCTCTTCAGTGCTGCTCTGAATCAAGATCTTTCAAGTTACACAGTGAACCCAGGACAAAGGGTTCTCCTTCAGTATGTGGATGACCTGCTCATAGCCACCAATTCAGAAAGTGAATGTCTACAAGCCACCAGTGAACTCCTGTACCTTCTGAATGAGGCTGGATACAAAGTCTCAAGAGCCAAAGTGCAACTGTGCCAAACTAAAGTTAAGTACCTAGGGTTCCAGTTGTCCAGTGGAATTTGACGCTTGGGACCCGAACGTAAAGAAGCTGTATGCAGTATTCCCACTCCAACCACCAGGAGGCAAGTAAGAGCCTTCCTGGGGGCCGTAGGATACTGTCGCATATGGATCCCCAATTTTGCGCTGCTAGCAAAACCATTGTATCAAGTTACCAAAGGAATGGAAAAGTCTCCACTGGAGTGGGGACCAGAACAGGATGCAGCATTCCAATCTCTGAAAACCGCTCTGTCATCATCACCAGCTCTGGGTCTCCCAGATGTCCAGAAACCTTTCCATCTCTACGTCCATGAGTCACAAGGAAATGTGTTGGGAGTACTGACTCAATCTCTTGGATCTTGGCAACGGCCAGTAGCCTACTTGTCAAAACAGTTGGATGTGGTAGCAAGAGGTTGGCCCCCTTGTTTGAGAGCTGTTGCAGCAACAGCCCTTTTAGTGAGCGAAGCAGACAAGCTCACTCTGGGACAGAATCTTCAAGTGACTGTGCCGCATTCTGTCCTGACCCTCATGGAACACAAAGGAAGTTTCTGGCTAACAAATTCCCAAATGTTGAAATATCAGAGTATGCTGTGCGAAAACCCCCAGATACAGTTAAAAGTCAGTCAAGCCTTGAATCCTGCTACGTTGTTCCCGATTGGTCCTGGCCCCCCTGATCATGACTGTTTAGAAACTATGGACACTGTATTTTCAAGTCGCCCAGATTTAACTGACGTCCCTCTGGAGGACCCTGAACGGACTTTCTTCGTGGATGGAAGCAGTCTTGTCATCAATGGACATTGTTGTGCCGGATATGCAGTGGTGACCCTTGATCTGGTAGCTGAGTCCTCAGCTCTGGCCCCAGGAACTTCAGCACAGTGATAGCTCTCACTAGAGCACTGACATTAGGAGAAGGACTCCGCTTAAATGTGTACACAGATTCCAAATATGCCTTTACAACCTTGCACGCACATGGAGCCTTGCATAAAGGACGGGGGTTGATCACCTCAGGGGGCAGGTCCATTAGGTATGGGCCCGAGATATTGATATTATTAGATGCTGTATGGACCCCTAAGCAAGTTGCAGTCATGCACTGTCGAGGTCATCAGGCAGGAGCAGGAGAAGTTACCAGAGGGAACAGGTTTGCTGATGCCACAGCCCGAAAAGCAGCTACGACTGGTCGAGCTGTGACCCAAGATACTCCGATGCAAGCAGCTTTATTCCCTGTGCCCCTTAGCTCATGGGCTCCCCGATACACTACAAGAGAGTTAGATTATTTCTGTGAAAAGGAGGGAGGGGTCCTAACAGAGAAAGGTTGGATAGTGCTGCCACCTCCAGAGGGTAGCTCACCTCCAGGTCCCACAGTCATTCCTAAAGCATTAGAGCCAGCCTTTGTTCATGCTTTTCATCAGGCCACACATTATGGGAAAACGGCCATGGAAAGAGCCCTAAGACCCCATTTCTGTATCTCACTATTAGGACCCCTGTCCGCTTCAGTGGCACAGCAGTGTTTGACATGTGCCAGGAATAATGCAAAGCAAGGTCCCATTCCACCCTCAAGAGTTCAGTCAGTAGGGGTGACCCCTATGAGTGATATTCAGGTGGACTTTACTGAAATGCCACGCGCAAACGATATCACTACCTGTTAGTTCTAGTTTGCACATTTACTGGGAGGGTAGAAGCCTGTCCCACCCGAACTGAGAAAGCTCGAGAAGTCACTAAAATACTGCTCCATGAGATTATTCCTCGATTTGGAATACCCTATAGGATCAGATAATGGACCCTCATTTGTGTCCCAAGTAACTCAACAGTTAGCTCGAGCTCTACAGATACAATGGAAGCTGCACACTGCCTACAGACCCCAGAGTTCAGGGAAAGTAGAACGAATGAATAGAACACTGAAGTCTCAGTTTACCAAGCGTTGTCAAGAAACACACCTAAAGTGGCTCCAGGTTCTCCCTATAGCCCTTCTTAGGATACGTTCTGCTCCAACCAAGTCTCTAGGAGTTTCCCC